>CM069530.1:60022500-60680000 GCA_035773235.1 Eospalax fontanierii | reverse complement strand
GTTGAATCTAATAAAACTCTTGGGCTGGGGCTGGGGAGATGGCTCAATGGGTAAAATGCTTACCTTGCAAGGAGTTTGATCTCCAGAACCCACGTTAAAAAAAAAAAAAGCAAAACTACAGCAACACAAAAACCCAGCTGGGCTTGGAGGCTTAATTTCAGTGCCGAGGGGAAAGAGACAGGTGGATCCCTAGGACTTGTTGGTCGGTCAGCCTAGCCTACTTGGCAAGATCCAAGCCAAAGAGAGACTTTGCCTCAAAAAGGGATTTGAGGATGCTGGAGAGATGGCTCAGTGGTTAAGAGCACTGGCTGCTCTTGCAGAAGATCCAGGGTCAGTTGTCCGCTCCCACATGGTGGCTCACAATCATCTGTAACTCCAATTCCAAGGGATCTGATGCCCTCTTCTGACCTCCAAGGGTACCAGGCATGCACACGGTACACATAGATACATGCAGGCAAAACACTCATACATATCAAATAAAATCTTTTTAAAAGATGGACAGCTCTGAGATTATCCTCTGGCTTATACACACATACATATACCCAAGCAACACTTACACACATATACACACACACACACAAGCAAGCATGTAAACTATATACACAAGCATACACACATATACACATGCACACACATGCATAAATAAGCACACACACATGCATACATACACATACACACACTGTTGTTTTTAAACAGGTAGGTCTTGAACTCATGGTCCTCCTGCCTCCGACTCCCTAGTGTGCCACTCATTTTTTGTTTTGTAAATTTTCTAGTAACTCATATTTACTGTGCTTTTAAAAAACTGTTAATTTGTAATGACTGGAAATCAGTGAAATGAAACAAAAGCTGCAATTGGTCCTTTACCTCAGAAAATTTAAGTCCTAATCTAGACCCAGCATTTGTTTACAGTTTGATGTAGAAGTCAGAGCTGCCATTTACTTAGCATCTCAGCAAAGATTTTAGTGGAGTAGGGTTCCCAGAATAAGCCACTAGTTACAGCTCTGGAATTCATTTTGTGTTCAGTTCCCTGTACTCTAATGGCTTGCAGATTCCATACATCTTTAAAGCGAATGCTGACAGGCCACAGGAACTGCCACAGGCTTAGAGGTAAAAGCTAAAGACCTGAGAAGATGCCTCAGCAAGTGAGAGAGACAAAGTTGAGCTCCACATTCCTCAGTCTGTGTGGAATACAGACTCAGCACTTACAAAGCATTTATTCTCAGGCCTGATACTTGCCACGTGGAACGCCAGCAACTGGAAACTCATGGTGGCTGTAGTCCTGCCTTCCTCACTCTCGGAAGTACAGTGACTTACCTAATGTGTGTGTGAGTGTGGGAGCTGAGTTAGCCCTTGCCCACTCTTATGGAGGATAGTGTTCTGGAATGGGCTTCACATGAATCGTATCCTGTCATTTATTACATTGATGGTTTCATTAGTAATTGAACTGGCACCTGAATTTTCATCTATTTACATCTTGGTAGGTCTCATTGGTCTAAAACTTGGGCAGGAAACAGGGATGTTATTTTTTGGTTCCCTCTGAAACCTCACCAAATGATGAGGACTCCAATGAGTGGTCTGTCTATGGGTTACCCTGGCCTATACTCTCCACTTGGCCTCCATTTATTTCCTTACCGAGGGACAGAAAACCTTGACTCACCACTCCATTCATTACTAAGTTGTTCCCCCTGTAAAGCAGAGGCCAGGCTTTCCTCCTTCACAGGGGAACTAGGGGTGTTCTGGGTTGGCCAATGGCTCCTTCCTCCCAGGCCTCTTAAGTATATCAGGACATGCCCCATCTTCTTAGGTTCTGTGGATCAGTGTAGTCATGCATTTGACATGCCATGGTGGAAAACAAACACCTGTCCAAAGACTCTAGAATTAAAGGTAAATTTCTGTTCTACAAACATCAAAAACAAAATGCCTTACTTTCTATGTCTGTGGTAGAGTTTACAAAATTCAGGTAAGCAGAAAAATGCTCATGGCCCCTGCAGTCTTCTTTAACTCTATGGCTCAGTTATGGCTCTTTGGCCCTTCTTTGAGCTAAGGCAGGGGCATTTAAATTCACTTGGGTGAAATTCAGTTATAAATCACTCTTGCTACAGTTATCTCTCACCCTGCCTTTTTCTTTGGGTCACAGGAACAGTGTTTGGCTGCTCTCTCTCAAAGGCAAGTGCTGCTTCCTTCTGCTGGTGCTGTCCCTAGTGGTACGGCTCCTGGTGGCCCCACTCATATGGTATGTTTCCTCACCTGGAGGTTGTCTATTACTAAGATCTTTGTCTCTGCCTGAACCTCCCTGAATATAGTATTTATTTGCCATATAATGCATATTGCAGACTAAATCTTTAAGGAAAATAGTGCCTACCCTTAAGATAGCTGAGCCCTCTGATTTACTAGCCAGTGCTTTCTACTTCCATTTATCATTCAATTCTCCAAGCCCGAACATCTTTTAATATAGAAAAAGGGTATTTATATATAAAATATAGGCTCCAGTCTGTGTTTGTGGAAAGTTATTAACCCAATAACAAACCATGAGTAAAATCCCCACAGTAGGCTGAATCATGAGTAATTTCTATTCATATGTAAACATAATAACAGTATATAGTTGCACGACGAGAATAAAATTTAATATAATTATATGACAGCGAAGAGAGCACAAAAGATTTTAAAAACATGTGAAATAAAAAATATTCAGCCATGTAATAAGCCAGGTTTTAGGAACTCAATGTCTTGGAGGCCTAGAATGTCTTTGGTTTTCCACTTCCTTCTACTCCAGGCCAGGTACTTGACAATAGAGTCAGGGCGAAGGTGAGCCCTGCACAGGTTGGGCAGGGTGTTGGGTTGGAGGTGGAAGACAGCAGTGAGGACATCCTTTTCTCTGGAGACCTTGCTGTGTACATAACCAGCTTCTGTATGCCCTGGAGAAGAAACAGTCTCATTAAATGTCTTTCAAAATGCTGAAGCTACCACCTGATTATGTAGCTTAGCAGTAAAACACTCGCCTGGCATCCTGAGGCTGTACCGCAGGAGGAGAAAATAAAAGGAATATACCGCTAATATGCTCAACTACATGTTTGATTAGAAATAAGAATATATGTCCTTTTGGAAAAGTCAAACCTAAATGATATGCATCAAAACTTCAAGAAACGGAAAAAGCGATCTACTGTGAGGGAAATGTTAACTTGCCGACCCAGGGTCGCAAAAAGCTTGATTCTCACTTCAGCAGGGTGAGCACCCAGCTCCTTTCACTCTAGGTAGTGAACAAATCCCCAAGTTGCTGCTGAGCCAAACTTTAAAGGCCAGTCAGGAAATGAGCAGCACTCCTGCATGGAAAAGTCTGGATCAGTGTTTTTTTTCTAAAGTAAACAAAAGATCTGCAAAAGTATTTCCTTGCACTATTTGGCAAGAAAAAGCAGCACCTGGAGAGTGAGTTGGGAAGGGAAGCATATAAGAAATGGAGTGAAACAAGGCCGTTTATAATGAAGCTTTGTCTCCTTAATCTCCAGAGCCCAAGCGGTCTATTAGGAAACAAAGCAAATAAGGAGACACTCAGAGTGGGTGATTAAGAATACATTCCTGAAAGGGCTTAATAGACACATGCTTCTCTGGAGCCTGAATTTTATCTTTCACTTAGATTTTTAAGAAATTCATATCTTCTAGAAATTCCAAGTAGAATATCTGTATTAAAATAAACGAGGGCTGCGAAGGAAGCTCAGCAATGAGAAAAGCAATTATCCTTGGAGGCGGAAATTTCTTTCTTGCTTCAGTGCTGCGTGCGTTGCTGGCAATTTCAGCCATTTTCTTTGAGGTAATTTTCAGAACTGAGTTCCCAGAGCTGCCCGGGGGGTGGGAGTGTGGGGGTGGTGTGGGGGTCTCAGCTCACCTGAGGGAGCGGCACGTAACTAAGGGATATAGAGAGGGATCATTTTGTTAGGCAGGAGAGCCTCAGGAGGGGGACGCGCCACTCCAGGGAGTCAGAAATCAAGAGAAATGAGGCAGCAATTGTATGGTGTTGCTTGTGCTAAATACAGAACATTAAAAAAAAAAAAAATTAAACCCACCAATGCAATTGACTCAATAGCATCTCATCATTAATTTTAGGAAGCTGCACACTTGAGCACACTCCACACGCCATGAAAAAGCCTCAAAGGCCTAAAAGGTGATTGCTCTTCCTCCAGGGACTTTTGAAACAGTTATATTTGATACACAAGGATTAACTGAGGAAAAAAATTAATTTCTGCTTTTTTTCCCCTCTCAAAACAGACTCGGAAGTATTACCAAAAAGAACAATGGATTGCAGATATTGCCAAAGGAATTTTTATAAGTGTAACAACTCTTATTTTTCCTGGACCCAGTCTCATCAGCCTAAACAGAAGAGATGATGGTTGAGGATGGTTAGAAGACAATCAATGGCTCATTTTATTGGATAGATGATATCTGATAGGAAAGCATTTTCCCCCTGGGGTTTTGGCTCTACTCAGTAGCTGTCTGCTAGAGAAAATCAAAGTTAAGATGCAGATCACTGAGATGCCAAGTTCACAGCTCCCTGGACACCATGACTGTGCTCTGAAAGTATTGATTCCCACCCCACCCCCTTATGTAATGTTAACATGTATTTATTCATTCACCTGCTTCTAGTTGTTCCTTACTAAAGGTTAAGTGGTTGTGAAACCACAGGCACCAGAGAATCAAAAGTTGTTTTAAGCTCTTGGCCAAGTTTGTGGTGCCTGTAGTCTGCCTCTGACAGCTCCCGCTATAGCTGAGGGTGGGCTGTCTTTGACTATCTGGAGGTTTTAATGTGCTCCATCCACCTCATGCCAATCTGCTTTTCCAGCCTTGGGATTACTGTGCTCCAAGGCTCTTTGAGATGGTGCTGGGGTCTGGGTGCTGTGGCCTTTTGGGCGCCTCCTGCAGTTGCCCTTGCTTTTTTGGTTGGATGCTTGTTTTTCTTGCCCTCTGTAGACACTCACCCGCAGAGCTATTATTACTTGCTTGTTGCTGCATGCTGCTGATTCATACTCATAGGAAAAAGTAATTTTGTCTTCAACACCTCTTCCCTGTCATTTGAGACATATGTTAATGAAAGACAGATTTTGGCATCGACTCTCTTCTCTAGCTAGGAGGCCACAATATAGATTCATTATAAATAAAGATGCAACTGTTATTTTACTTCTATTTATATTTATAACTACACCAAAGCCATCTTGCAGGTACCTTTGCGCTTCTCAAATCCCAAGCCATATTCCAAGAAATGTTCAACATTTCATGTTTGAATTGGCATTAATGTGGCATTAATGCACATACAATGTTTTAAATAAAGATGTTTTTACTCATACTTTATTACCGAACACCTCCTGATTTCACATGTTTTAGATTACAGTAGAATCAAGACCTTCTGAAGACATTTGAAGGGCTTTTACCCTCTCTTGCAGCACAGAATATTTTTTTAAACTTAAAGTGAGGTGCATGCATAGGATGCGCACTCCGACAGGAGGGCTGCCAAGAGCAAGGCCAGAGCGAAGGGGCGGGGCCAGAGCAGAAGTGCGCACACTCAGAATGCTAGAGAGGACGGACTGAGCTTTTTGCTTGTCATTCATTCTTCTAAGCCTCTCCCCTTTCTTCTTCCCAAGTTATCACTGTACAGGGGTTAACCTTCTTATTTCATAGAATGCACAGTAACCTTGAAGGCCCTCTGGACCACTTCCACACATTGCCACAGCTCTGCATCTGATTTCAGAGCTCTCTTCCCCAGCATCTTTCCCAGCCGTGCTTGAGTTCATAAATGAAAGGACTTGGAGTAAGGCAGTTTGGGGGTCTATATGCTGGCTCTTCCACTTAAGAGCTCCTATATCCTGGACCAGTTATCTAACATTCAGAGCTCCAGGTCTCATCTGTTAAGTGGTCGCAATAAAGGCAAATTCATAGGATCTTGGGGATTAAACGAAGTACTGTATACAGTACATAAGAAATTCAGCACTCAAAGATGAATGGAGAGAGAGAAATGGTTCATTTGGAACTAAGACCCATGCTTTCTTGTGAGACTCTCAGGCAGTGCTTTTTCCACAGCATTATACTGTCTTTCTCACAATGTCTCAAGAAACCATTGAAGAAGTATCTTTTGAGTACTGTGCATGCTGCCCTGTACATTGGAAATGCTGTTAATAACAACAATACCTCACATATTCAGTGCTCTGGAATTTACAAAGTGCTTTCACTAGAGGGGAAAATACCCCCGCCAACAGGTAGTCTACCAATGACTAACAGAGCCAGAAGGAGGAACAGACCTCTATTAGCTATGCAAATGTGAGGTCATCTGTACTTTTGAGGAGCATAATAAACATCAGAACCAGTGAGGTACAAAGCTGATACATTCGGGCTTCAAAACTTGGATGCACTGGAAAACCACAGGGGTACAGCAAAGTAGTTTTAGGGTGAGAATGAAACTTACCTGAAGTTCATCATTCAGGTGGTTCAGACGACTTTAGGTTTTGCCCCCAGGAAAGCAGCTAGGGGGCAAATTTGCATAGGGGCAAATTTTCACACACAAGCTAGAGTACAGCAATTATTTAAAATACTTAGTGGTAGAAAGCAGGATATGCTCTCAATTTGGAGTCAAGGCACATGGAACCGAAACAACCAAAGCAAATAAGTTCTCAGAAGTCAATGTCAACTGAATGTTTCAATGCAGACAAACGTGACATACTGAATAGAAAACTTGTAATAATAGAAGCTGTTATCTTGACTTCCTCACAACCTTCTGAAGCAGTTCTTCATGTGAAAATTTTTATATTTGGACAGTGCTCAAAAGTGAATTTTTAGAATTAGAGGAAAATAGAGAGTGCACTTTGAATCTATTTCATTGTTTCCATAGTGTTAAAAGATGAAGGAACACACCTTTTCCTGTTAGAGAGAAAATGGACACACTGAAATTCAGCTCCCTTAGAAGATGGATTTTTAAAAAATATCAGACTCTGTCTAACCAACTGGGCCTAGCTTTATGGATGTGAAAGAGAAAATGAGAATTTCACACAGTTATCAAATATTTTAAGCTAATACCATAGAAGATACATTCACAACACCTCATGATTTCTCAGTATCTATAGGCAAAATTCCAAACAGGCTTTCCCTTTGCCTTCTCTTCCTAAATCTGGTTTTCTGATTTCTCCTCCCAAGGAAAGAGGTTAATGCAGGTAGACTACCTGGGAAAAAGACTGGCCAGACAAGCAGAAGATACCCGGGGAAAGGCCTCTTGTGCCGCTGTGTACAATAGGAGGTCTGTGCTGGACAGAGCCCAAGACAGCCCAGTTTGTGTTTCAGAGTCCAAATTTGGTTGATGTATTTTTGAAGCTTTTAAAGGTTAGCTCACATGCTGAAATACATTATAGAAAGACATGAAGCTGAATTTTACTGTGCCAGTCAAGAGGCTGGCTTGAATCTGCTATTTAGAACTGAGAGAGACAGTACAATTTACATGTGTGAGAATGTGAGAATAATTTTACCTTCTGTTGTTTTTAAAAACCACCTTGGGCCATGGTTTTTAAATGGATACAGAAGAAGATCTGTTGGGGTTCCCATAGCAACATTAACTTATCTAAACTACCCTGTTGTGTGAAATACTTTCATGACTAGCTAAGTTTTTAAATGTAGACTTTAATTATGAAATACAAGTGAGTTAAGAGTCTTGGGCAAATTTTGACTTTTACATTTACTGATGTAAGGATATTTAAACAGAAATCTTGATGGCTATACTTTAAGGGAAGTTTATTTAAAAAACAGCCTGTGGTTTTCCTTGCCACTGATCTTTTGACTTCACTCCACTGTGTTTCACAGACAACTCTTCAAATATCTTTCTAAATATGTTTATAAAACACCATAGGCTAGAATGAAACAGAAACAAACCAATCAAATGGGGTGACTCCAGTCCAGGGATAAGAAGCCAAGACCCACACTGACCTAGGCTGTTTATAAGCTATCTTGCCCAACCTCTCTGAATTATTCTTCATAATGTCCCACACCAAGCAGACCGGTCTAACTGAAAGCCTACCTCTTCCCCAAACTTGATTCCCCCCATTTTGTTCCATAGCTCATCCCTCTCCTGGCACAATGACTCCTGCCACCAGCTCTGAGTGGTGTGATGATGACTGAGTGGTTTTTCTGAGGAAGCTTCCTGGAGGAACTTTTTCCTCCATGCATTCTGGTAATACCATTAGTTAAGCTGCTCTGACCTAGCCTAGCAAAAGGTGAACATATGACCCAAAGTGTACTAGTTACAACCCTCCAGAGAACTGAACTGTAAGCAATTTAAAAAGGAAAAGCAGTGGGAAGAGGTATCTCACATCTTATATTTAATTGCAGCACTCAGGAGGCTGAGGCAGGAGGATCACTGCCATGAGTTTGAGGCCAGCCTGGACTACAGAGTGAGATTCTGTTTCAAACACACAAACAAAGGGAAACAGCTGGAACTGAAGTTTTACAGGGTGTTCCTTTCAAGAGACTGTGCATTTCTTCCATGTATTCCCCCATCTGAGGATTTGCTAATGTATTAGCTTAGATCAGAATTTACAGGTTTGGGAGACACATACTTGGGGCTGCCAGCTAGACCTTACTTAAACTCACTGGAGACAGGACTAGAACCTTATTGACTGTATTATTCTATATATTGCACACAGTCAGTAAACACTGCATAATGAGAGTCCTGTCCTAGGAACTCCATTTTAACAAAGGGCAATTTGCAAGCCAGCATATTTCTTTCTGAGGTACAGGAGAATGGATATGTGTCTTCATATCATTACCTGCTGCTGTAATAAAATATACTGACAAAAGCAACTTAGGGGAGAAAGGATTGATTTGTAGCTCACAGTTCCGGGTTACAGTTTATCATAGCAGGGAAGTCAAGGCAGCAGAAACCTGAAGCAGTTAGTCACGTCCAGAGTCAAGAGCAGAGGGAAGGAATGCATGCATGCTTGGGCTCTGCTTGCTTTCTCCACTCCTATTTAGCCCAGGATCCCAAACAGAGAGGATGGTATTGCCCAGGTCTTCCCATATCAATTAATGTAAGTAAGACAATCCCTCACAGACAACTGACAGTCCTGGGATTCTTTTCTCAGGTGATTCTAGATGGTGTCAAGTTGACAACTGAAACTAACCAGCACAGTATAACAGGGTCAGTCTCAAGGAGACAACAATTTGTACATCTAAGAATAGTCTGAAAGTAATGCTAGCAAGGGGCATACGTCTCGATTTTAGAAAAGAAAGAGAAACTAAAATTGTATTTCAGACAGTATTTGGGAGAGGAAAAAAAAGGTTTGAGGAAAACAGGTAAGAATGAAACAAACAAACAACAAATGCATCTTTCTTGGGTTTGTAAGTTTCCCTAAAAACAAAGCCTTCTGCCTTCTGCTATTATTTGATAACAGAGGACAGTTTGATGATTTGGGAAATGCTTTCTAAACCTAATAATAAAGTAGACGATTTTTTTTCCATTTCTAAAAAAAATGACAGGTTAGGTTTCTCAAAATTACATATCAGCAATTTAATTGAATATCACAAAATTCAAGGAACAAAATTATTAGATGTAATAAAACTAAACATATATATCACATTCTGAAAACACAGAAAGCAGTACATTCTTTCAAATCATTTACATGTATTTAAGGTATACAAAGAGCTCATACATGATAGATCAGCAGGAAACACAAATGCTCTTTTCATTATCTGAAGAAAAAGAAAGACTTGCAGGAGTTTTGAATAATACAGCCCTCTGGTTTCATACCTTAAGGATATACAGTTCAGTCACGAGAAAGGAAGGAAAATACCAACTTGGAGTTATTTTGAGTCCAGTGCAATGGTTTCTGGAATTTTCCCTGAACCCATACTCGGTGCATTTTCACTTGTTTTTTCCTATTAACTTGCAATCGATGATCAACCAGATTTTGCTTTTCTTCTAACCCAGCCTTGCAGAAAATATGGTGGACCTCCCCTATGAGAGAAAAGTGGCAGTCAAAGATAAGACAAGTGACAGGAGAGGGTAGGTAAGGAACAATGGAATATTGATCTAAGGACTGACCACCCATATTTCATTTATACCAAGAAAGACTGTTCTAATACAATGAAGTGAAGGAAACCTATGAAACCTGTATAAACAAGTATAAAAAAGTCAGCATTATCAGATCAGATTATTATGAACAAAACTATGGCTATAGCTTTCATTGTTTTAAAATGTGCATCGCCTCCTTTCTAAGCATTTGTCTTACAGAGATGCAAAATTGCATATTATAAAATACTCTTATTAAGGTTGGGGAAATCCTTGAATACAGGATTCATTTGGTACTGTTAGAAGTACTGTTGTGCTTCAGAAGTGCTTTTTAAATAATTAAAAAGAATGTATTTATTATTTTTAGTCAGGCATGGTGGTGCATGCCTATAATCCCAGAACTTGGGAGGCAGAGGCAGGCAGAGTTCAAGGCCAGCCTGGTCTACACAGTGAGTTCCAGGACATCTGGGACAATAGGGAGACCCTGTCTGCCAAAAAATTTTTTATTATTTTTATTTTATGTGTGTCAGTGTGTTGCCTGCATGTGGTTAAGTGCACTCTAGTCATGCAATGCCCGTGAGGGTCAGAAGAAGGTGTCAAATACCCTGGAACTGGAGTTACAGACTGCTGTTAACTACCATGTGGGTGCTGGGAATCAAACCCAGGTCCTCTTAGCCACTGAGCCATCTCACCAGCCTCAGACATGCTTTTTTAAGATGGGAAATTGTCTAGTGAGAACTAATTTTCTATAGACTTATAAAAATAAAATTCTCCGCTGTGGCTGTGGCATATTATCAATTTTTTTTCATATCCTGGCTAGCAATGTCTCCAAAATTATATCTTGCACCTTCACTTCAATGGAAGGGTGAAACAAGGGACTCTTTAGAGCAGTTTTAACAGGAAAAAGACTGAAAGGCAAAAAGGCCATTTTTAAGCTTTTATGTAGAACCTTTTACAATCACCAAAGCATGATGACACATCTAATCACCAATCGAAGTCTCATGTTTGAGTTCGACAGCCTCTGAGTTTCTCCTACAAATGATGAAACATGTTCATAGTTGATCAGTTATCCCAGGAGATTAGCATACCTTTTGTAAAGAAATAGGCTCTGGTACCATCTCCTCGGACATAAAAATTTTCAGATAAACAATGCCCTAAAAAAGTAATGAAAAAAACCTTGATATTAATTTAAAAATAAAACTCCAAACAATTTGATATAAGATACAAAGCATTCTTTAAAACACAGGAACCTCAAACTCAATACACTATTACTTTAAAAAAATATTTATTTTTAATTGTATGAATGTGTATGTTTGTATGTGGATATGTGCATGTGTGTGCAGGTACCCTCAGAAACCAAGTGTCAGATCCCCTGGAGCTGGGGTTAGTTACAGGTAGTTGTGAGGCACCAGACATGGGTGCTGGGAACCAAACTCAGGCCCCCTGCAAGAGCACTATGTGCTTTTAACCACTGAGCTTTTATTATCTCTGGTTTTTATTACCTTTTTTAAAACGAAGCTGTGTCTTATCATATCTTCCATAGTCCCGAAATAACAACATTCCCCCAGGCTTCAGCAACCTAGATAGTCGGTGGACAACAGCTTGCACCCTTTGAAATTTGAAAACAAAGTATGATACTCTGTATGGGAATGTTTTATTTGTGATGGTCAGCCTTCTTAAAGACAAAATAAGAAAAGCTCAATAAGCCAAAGAAATCTAAATCATACATGTAACAATAACAAAAAACAAAAAGGTTTTTTGTATAGAAGGAAAAAAAAAAAGACAACAACTTGTTAAAACACAAGATTTGTAAACTGACGAGTTTCAAGAAATCAACTGAGAACTTCACAGAGCTTGGTGTCAAAGTTTAATTGCAAATCCACCAATGCAAAGCTGGGTGTGGTGTTGTATGCCTGTAATCCCAGCACTCTGGAAGCTAAGGGTGGAGACTCATGGGATCCAGGCCAGCCAGGGCAACAACCTAAGTACTGGGCCAACCTCAGTGACTAGAGAGATCCTGTCTCAAGTCAACTAACTGATCAACAAACTCACAAATATTTTCTGCAGTTAAGTGACACAGTTCTGAGGGAATTTCATTTTTCCTATAAAATCAAACAATATACCAGATGTGTAAAATTGTACACATCTAAATAGATCATTTCTTCCAAGATAGTTCATTTCTGACTTTTCTTTTTCTTCTCTCCTTCCTTCCTTCTTTCTTCATGTGTATGTACCTGTGGTGTGCCTGAGTATATGTATGTAGGTTCGTGTATGTGTGTTTTATGCGTAGGCCCAAAGCCAATGTTAGGTACCTTCCACAACTGTTCTCTATTTTATTTACTGAGGCAGGGTGTCTCGTGGGACCCAGAGTTCACTAATTCTGGCTAGTCTAGCCACTTTGCTCCAGGGACCCCACCTCTCAATCCCCTGACTATTTAGTTCAAAGGTATCCTTCTCTACCTCATGAAGGAGATTTTCTTTTCTTCCACAATCCTTTCCATGTGGTCATCAAATTTCTTCCTCTCCTGCTCTCCTTTGATACTTGTTCTCTTGTTTCCCATTGGCAGTGCAGGCCCTTAATCCCTTATCTCCTCAAGCCCCAAAGCAGAATCACTTCCTCACATAGTATGTTAGCCTCCCTGTGAGTTCTTCCTGCATGCTACCAATGAGCTATTTGACTTCAAACAACGGTCCTGTCAAATTATCTCTGTGCTCAAAAACTTTCATGATTTTAACCCATAGACCCAATTTTGATTTCTTAGTAGGGCTCTTAGGATGAATCCTCCAACAGCTTTTCTCCTACTTCCAAACTAAAAGCATCTCTTCCAGCCAACACTATGGCAGGCTGGTCTCTGTGGCCTGAGCTTTCGCTTGCATGATTTATTCTCAAAGAATTCTCTTTTGCTTACTCTTTGACTGTTTCGATGTCATTCGCACCCCAGTTCCGCATTCAATACCAAGAAGCCCTTGCTTTCTTCTTTTTATTATTCATTCTGCTTGAACAGCATGCAATTAAATACCACCTCTTAAAACAGTTCTCAATTTATTGGTTTTGGTTATGTGTTCATGGCCTGTGCGTGATTATGGACCAGAGACTGAAAGATTTAGGTCTTCTATCAGTGCTGAGTGACTGGTAGTAGATTCATTGGGAAGTACTCATGGAGTGCACAGGGAATGACGTCAGAGTACAGAACTGCTACCAGTCTGCAGTGGGAGAGAAGGGAAATGACAGTCTGTACTCCAAGTCTTTATTCATTTTCTCTCTCTCTCTCTCTCTCTCTCTCTCTCTCTCTCTCTCTCTCTCATTTAATTTTGTTTTTTTAAGGCACTGTAGCTCAGGCTGGCCCTGAACTTACAGAAGTCTTCCTGCTTCAACCTCTTGAGTGCTAGGATTACAGGGGTGAACCACCACGCCCAGTTCTGTCTCTCCTTTATCCAGGCTACAATGCTGTTGAGGTTTTCTTATTTTGAAAGAATGAAGAGTTTAGATCAGTTAATCCAAAAACTCATCTTTCCCACCAAAACAATGTTCATGGATAGCAAGATGGCTCAGCAGGTAAAAAGTACTTGCTGTAAAAGCCTGACGAACTGAGTTTGATCCCTGAAACCCACGTAAAGATTGAAGGAGAGAACCGATTCCACAAAGTTGTTCTTTGACCTCCACAGGTACATGGTGCACACATATGCCAACATTATGCACATCAGATATACACATACACACACACACACACACACACACAATAACAATAACAACAACAATAATAATAAGTTTAAATCTTGAAAAAATACTTGATGAAATAATGGGATGAAATGTAGCTTATGCCATTTATGAAGGGAGTAAATAGGGAGTAAATAAAAATGAATGGGGAGAAGAATGACAGGAGAGGGTAAAATGAGGGGAAAGGCTCTTTAAGAACTGGAGCACATGCTGGGGCCGCTGGTCAGGAGCAGAACACTGACCTAGCATGTATATAGCCCTGACTTCCATTCCTAGCACAAGAAAGAAAGATTCTAGCATTCGGGGGCAGAGACAAAGGCAGGTGCAAAATTGAGGCCAGCCTGGTCTATATAGTGAGTTGCAGGCCAGCTGGGGCTACAAGGAGAACCTGTCTCAAAAAGACCAAAAGAGAAAAGAAAAGAAAGGATGGAAGAGGGAAGGAGAGAAGAAAGGATGGAGAGAAAGAAACATAAATACACAGAAGAGAAAAGTATTTTTCTTTGTTCATTTTAGGTCATTTTCATGCTGCGCTCTTTGAACTCTGGCAATGAAAGACAACTATATCTAACTTTTAAAATATAGACTTTCAAGGTAACCATTTTTTGTGCAGAACAAAATCTCTGGAGTTATTAGTAAACCAAGGAGAAAACCAAATGTAGAAAAATGAAGAGCCAAGTACTTGAGAAGGCAGCTCCTTCCCTGTGCACACCCTTCCCTGCCTTGTGCTCTGAGGGGCTGGGTGAGAAAAGACAGTGAGAAGGGAAAAGAAATAAACAAACAAAACAGCAACAAAAACTCAACCAACTGCACAATGAAAATCCCTCAGTGTTTGTTGACTGCCCACTCTGCTTTGATCTATAGGCTGTAGCTTATTTCATTTCAATGACCAGAAAGACAGCCTCCTCTGTAGCCTCCTACAGTTTATTTCCATTAAGCTTCTACCCTCAGACTTAGGGTCTAGCTGAATCGTGTGTCATTTCTTTGTTTCTGCTGCCAATTAGCTACTTTTCTAGAATTTTCCTGAAGGCAAATCCACAATTATAGTTCTAAATGATCCTAAAGACACTACTGAATTATTAATACCTCTCTTCTACTTTTTTACTTTATTTTTATTTAACCAAAATTTTTGAGGTGAGCTCACATTATGCTTCCAAGGTTAGTCTGCAACTCTTATGGCTCAAATGAAGTTTCAGTCTCAACCACCTGCGTGGCTGGAACCATAGGTGTGTAGCACCATACTCAGCTCATTCACTCTAGATCATTTCCATATAGGTAAAAAAGTGGTACTGACAGGATCCACCAGAGTTCATTTTATAATAAACAGAATGAAACGCTGTACTAGCAAAGCAATCATTCTAAGATACTGTTTCCCCTCCTCATTAACATTGGATTCAAATCATGAGAAAATACATCAGCTAAACCAATTCCAAATAGTCTTTGCATTCTCATTTAGAATTTATACATTTCCTGTTATGTGCCAAATAGGAAATCTTGCTTTCTACCCACCCACACCATCCTTTAAAGTACTCACATGAAGAAATAAGACATAGAAATGGCATCTTTCTACTAGTACTTTAGCAATGCCAAGAGATGAACAGATTATCAGAAAAGAAATAAGCTATAAAACAGAGAGGAAAAGGTGGCTTAATGGAATGGGATCTACACATCAGGTATAAATATAGTTCCTTTTGAATTAATTTGGGAATCAATTTTTCTCCTCATCTTAAGTAATCAAAGTGCTCATCTTTGGGAATTAAAAAGCCAAAAAAGATCCTAGTGACCTAACACGTAGGACACAAGTTTCTGTGGGAAAAGGTCACACTCATCAAGCAAAAAGAATCTGATCCAAATCTGAGCAGAGCTAAGAAACCTCATAAAAACACCAGCACTGCTGGGCAGGGTAATGCATACCTATAATCCCAGCAACTGGGAAGCTGAGGCAGGAGGATCACTGGAAGTTTGAGGTTGGCCTGGGCTAGACAGCAAGTTCAAAGTTAGCGTGGGCTACCCAGTAGATTCTCTCAAAAACTCAAAAACAAACAATACATCAACATCAACATTTAAGTCATATTTAGGGGAAATGGAGATAGTAGTAGAATACATGCCTGTGGATGCACAGGACCCTGGGGTCAATTCCCAGGAAAACACACACACACACACACACACACACACACACACACATACACACACACACACACACACACACACACACACACACAGAGACATGTGCATACACACAGACAGAAGAAAATACACTTATACTTACAAATGATGGCCCTTGACCCATAAAGGTCCAAGGGTAATCTGGCAAATTACTTTAACTATGATTCCTAAGTGGACTTCTTTTAAACAAAGTTTTAAAAGTCCATCATGAGACCTGTGCCAAGTCACGCAGACGGTAGCCCACCTCTTCACAAACATATAAGAAGATGTTAAATCAAAGATGTTTGTTTCTGATCACCAAGTACAATTTCCCTCTCAGGAGTCTATTAGCCTGTTCTGAATTTGTAATTTCCTTGAAGCACTGTCACTTTTAATAGGTATGTGTCTTGCCAGGATATGCTCACTTCATTCTGACAGTGACAGAAAGCTCACTAATGAAGTAGTTTGACCAGCTTCTTTCTTAAAGTGTGAAGAAAGGAAAACCTGCATTTAAAAAGCTTCATATTATACATAATGTAGCTTGCTAAATAATAAATTCAAGAATTGTCATTTTTGCTTTGATAGTTCTAAAAACCAGGAGTGATAAAAGAGCTTTACACATCTGCTTTGCCCTTTCGTCTTCATTTACCTGTCAGGATGAATAGAAGAGAGCACAAAGACAAGGAGAATGACATCCAGGATCCCGTCTGGAAAAGGGTAAGGTAAGCCGTCATCACACACATCATGAACAAAGGCAGAACACTGGGCGGCTCTGTAGGACGCGTGCGACTGTCATGATGAAGGAATACAAAACAGAACAGGGAGTAAGCAGACTTCCAGAATATTTTAAAGAAAAGGTCATTAAAGAAACCCTTTCTCAGACTGGCAAGATGGTTCAGCCAGTAAAGGCACTTGCTGCCAAGTCTGACAACCTGAGTTTGAATCCCAAGACCCACACAGTGGAGCAGAGAACTGATTCCACCAATCTATCCTCTGACCTCCACATGTGCCCCATGGCACAGAAGCATATACACTAACAAATAAAATGTAATAAAAAATGTAAGGTACTGAAGAGATGGCTCGTTGGTTAAGAAAGCACTCTGCTCCTGCAGAGGCCTTGAGTCTGGTTACCAGAACCCATATGGCAGCTCCCAAACCTTCTATAACTTCACTTCCAGGGGATCCAGTGACCTCTTCTGACCTTCACAGGGACCAGGCATGCGCATGGTGCATTAGATACATTCAGACAAATATACACATGAAATAAAATAATTTAAAGTTAAAACCCTTTCTCCCAAGTGTCTTTTTCCTGTGACTCTGAATGTACTTTATTTCTAGCTCAATATTTTGTTAGCTTTTTTCAAGCCACCCTAAAAAGTCAAGCCTGGTAGTTGGACTTGATACCAAATACTCTTTGTAATCCCTGTTTCAATTTAGAAGTGGAGTAGAGCAGATTCTGGGTCAGCTGCAGGCCTGCCCTGTGCTCCTTCAGAGGCATCAAGATAGTTCTTAAGTCTCCTACTGCTCTGATTTTTCCATGTCTCCTCTGCTTTAAAAGACAACTATCTTCCACTATGTAGTGGAAGATATCCAATTCAAAATTAGATAGCAGTGATGGTTACACAACTTAAGTATACTAAAATCCACTCACTTGTATACTTCAGTATGGGATGGCATGTGAACTATTTCAATACAGCTACTAAAAAAATAGCATTCAGGTACCACACATTACATCTAATTTGTCTGCACAATCAACATCAGAAGGAAAGATATCAACCCATTAATATTGAGCCATTGTCAGAAATGTCATTATAGGTGACTTTCTCTTCTTTAGGCTTTTTTGTTTGTTTTGGGAAATGTTTACAATTAAACATTTGAGTGTTTACTTAATTTTTTAAAGTTTTACTCATGTGTTTAACACACATTTTGTGTAATTGTTTGTTCATGTGTGTGCAGGTATACACGTTCAGATGTGTACATGTGTATGAGGCCAGAGGACAACCTCAGCTGTCATTTCTTAAGTACTAACCTTCTTGTTTTGGAGACTGGGTCTCTCACTGGCCTGGACTTGTCAAGTTGACTGAGTTGGCCAATCATGAGCCTGCAGGGAGCCACCTGTCTCTCTCTCTCTCTGTCTCTGCCCAGTGCTGAGATTATCAAGTATGTACTACCACACCCAACTTTTTCCAATGTGGGTTCTGGGGTATTGAACTCTGGTCCTTATGCTTGCATGGCAAACACTTTACTGACTGAGCTATCTCCCCATGTTTTTTTGTGAAACAAGCCCAGGTTCCTATTGTTTTCTATATAGTTTAGGATATTTCAGATTTGTCTCAAATAGACTTCTCAGATTTTTTTTTTTTCAAAATCTTTAAAAAGTGTGTACCATATGCCAGGTTGTATGTAAGGTGTCAGAAACAAAGATATAAATGGTCATTTCTATGAAGTTCAATTGAAAAATTCAGTTTGGGGCAGGTACTTGTTGAAATCTTGACTAATTTTAATTGGTTCCCTTTGAACTTAAACAATTCATGAATGTGTATATAGCCTGAATTTTTAAAAAAGATTTATTTTTATTTTTAATTATGTATTTGTGTATATGTGTCTGTATATCTATGTGTGGGTATGTGCATGTGAGTGCAGGTACCCACAGAGGTCAGAAGAGGATGTTGGGTTCCCTAGAGCTAGAGTTACGGGCAGTTGTGAGCTGCCCTATTTGGGTGCTGGGAACTGACCTTGAGTCCTTCGAAAGAGTAGTGCATACTCTAACTGCTGAGCCATTTCTCTGGCTCTAGTCTGAATTTTGTAGGTCAGCATACTTCTGGTTATCCTTGTTTGATGTTGGCCTTTCAAGATCTACCTGTTCTTTAAGATTTCTCTTAAATTCGTTTTTTTCCCTCAAGATTTATTTTATTTTAAATTATGTGGTTTGTGTGTAGGTATGTGTGTATGTGTGTATGTGTGTGTGTGTGTGTGTACATGTGACTACAGGTTCCCAGGGAGGCCATAGGTGTCTGATCCTCCTAGAGCTAGAGTTACAGACCATGACAGGAAAAACTCAGATTTTCTGCAAGAGCAGTACATGCTCTTGACTGATAGGCCATCTCTCCAGCCTCAGGATCTCTCTTATATTCAAAAGAACTTCTATTGTTTTAGGGTAAATAATACTTCAGGCATCAGCTGATGATATGATTTCCAGAAATTGCAAAAAGCTTAGTTAAAAATGGTCACAGATGGCATTTGACCCAGAAACATTTCAGAAGAATCACCTTAAAAGCAAAGAATTTAGAATTTCTTTATTTACTTATTTATTTTTTGGTCTTTTTGAGACAATTTCCCTGTAGCCCCAGCTGGCCTTGAACTCAGAGATCTACTTGCCTCTGCCTCCCGAGTGCTGGGATTAAAGGCGTACCACTGCACCCAGCTTATTTGTAATTTTTTGTGTGTGTACAGATGTGTGTG
This sequence comes from Eospalax fontanierii, assembly GCA_035773235.1. Classification (NCBI taxonomy): domain Eukaryota; kingdom Metazoa; phylum Chordata; class Mammalia; order Rodentia; family Spalacidae; genus Eospalax; species Eospalax fontanierii. The sequence goes on along the minus strand of CM069530.1, from coordinate 60,660,648 downwards.
TGTGTGTGCATGTATGAGTACATGTGGACATGTGTGTGTAGTTCAGAGGTCAATTGTTTTTTCAGTCATCCTCTATCTTATTTTTTGAGACAGGGTCACTTGTTGAACCTGGAGCTCCCTGATTTGGTTAGACTGGTGGGCCAGCACGCCCCAGGTCCTCCTGTCTCTGGCTCCCCACTGCTGGGATTACAGGCATGCACTGCCACACCCACTTTTTAACATAGGGGCTGGGGATCTGGTCTCAGGTTTTCATGCTTGCACGGTAAGCACTTTACTGACAGGGACATCTTCTCAGCCTGCAGCATTTATTATTACCAACATCACAGTCACCTGAACAAATAGACTGACTCTTAAATTAAGTTTTTAAGAGTGGGCCCAAACTTGGAGGAGGACATTAGTCCCCCTGGTTATCTACTAGAACTGTCTGTTTCTCAGACCTGAGCAATGGATCTCTTATCTGTGCAGATGGAACTCTCTCTGGAACCCTGTTTCTCTCCGTAAATTTATCCAAAGTGGCTTCTTCAGCTTCACTGGGGAAGTAGGAAGTACAAGTTCAAGTTTGGTTCTACCCTTAATCTTTACAGACCATAGTTCACATTCATTCAAGGTCCCATATCTTTCCCAACCTCCACTGTTTTCAATGGTTAGGTGCACTGCTTGCAGCCCTTTGACATGTTAATTCTCAAGCATATCCACATTCATTCATTATCTTTTTTGGTGGAGTACCAAACTGAGGTTGCCTAGGAGATACCTGATCACCAAACCCAAGAGTGAGTGCATGGTTTTGCTGGGGTTAATTAAAAGTCATTAGTATAGATTAAGTCCATTAATAAAAGTCATTCCTACATCAGCCCATATCTCTCTTTAAAGAATATATAAGGCATACCTTTACAAGCTCCACAGCTTCAGAAGCAAAATCACAGCAATAAAGAAAGGATCCTGGAATGTTCCTATGAAACAGGGGATTTAAATCAAGAGTCAGATATGCTCAAACTAGAAAGAAAACTAGGTTTGACTGGTTGGTAGGTATTTCTTTAGGAAATGTTGGATGATACTGGTTTGTCATTTCTTCTTGTTAGATATTGCTTCCTGTCCTGGAACATGGGTGTTTTTCTGTTGCTTCTGAACCAGCACTGTCTCAAGCACTTATTACCACAGGGTAACTTTGAAACTCCTGTCCTGGGTTAAGGGCCCCCATGACTTGGCCTATTTGCCTTATTTCCTACCATACACTCACGTGGGAAATTTCTAAGGTCATCCTCCTGCATTGTTCCTTCTTCCTCTTTCTCATTATTGTCCAGTATGTCCTTCAGCTCCCCCTTAGCTTAGCCCATGTCTACCTTCTCTAAGAATCCTCAGAAACCATTTGTCTTTTGAGTCTCTCCCAGCAGAGGTTCTGAGGTCCTGATGGGGTAGAAACACATCTACTTTTATAATGGCATATAAATAAGATTCTAAAAATGAAATACTAATATGCAAATTCTGGGTTATTTTGTCAAGTTATTGCCAAACATTTATTGAACTTGATGTATGTATAAAGCATTAGAATATGACATAGTTAATGAAGTCATTGAATTAAATACTGAGTATGTGGGTTTAAAGTTAGATAGATTGTGCTAGAATCCTGGATTTGCCATTTATTTGCACATTTGACTTAGCTTCTCTGAAAATCTGTTTCTTATTTATAATACGTTAATAAAGGAAAATTTTTTTTTGTAGTGGAATGGTCATCCATATGAAAATTTTGACTAATTAAAAAATTTTTTATTTTATGTGTATGAGTGTTTTTGCCTGCATGTAAGTGAATCATGTGTGTGCAGTGCCCATGAAGGCCATAAAATGGTGCTGAATTCCCTGGAACTGGAGTTACAGACAGTTATTAGGCACCATGTGGATGCTGGGAACCAAAACTACATCCTCTATAAGAGCAGACTGTGCTCTTAACTGCTGAGCCAGCTCTCTAGCTCCAAACTTTGACTAATTTTAATTGGCTTCCAAACTTAAAGATATTATATTTGGTCCTATTTGAAATTCAGAAATGAAGGCTGGACCTTGGTTATTCATGGACAGATAGATACTGTGAATTCTGTGAATCAGTACTATTAATGATCATCTTTTGTATGCTGGCTTCAAACAATCTTTACATCATATTTTTAGAACAAGGTCTGGATTAGAGAAAACAGGCCAGTATACCATTAAACAGTAATTATAGATGTAAGTACAGTCCTGGCTCTTGCAGATTTTATAGCTGGGAGCATGCCTAGTTTTATACAACTTTTCAAGGGATTACAGGACCAGCATCCTGTTTTGCTGGGGTGGGCTGACATTGCTCACTGAGAAGCAGTGATGGTTATAAGGGTTTAAATGTTGGAGTCAGGGCTGGAGAGATGGATCAGCAGTTAAGAGCACTGACTGTTCTTTCAGAGGATCTGAGTTCAATTCCTAGGACCCACATGGAGGCTAACAACTGTAACTCAATTTCTAGGGGATCTGACACCCTCTTCTGATCTCTGTCAGCACTGCACAACACTGGTGTACTTAGAGATATACAGGCAATACAGTCATACACATAAAATAAAAATAATAAATACAATATTTTTAAAAAAGGTAAGAGTCATGTGCCAGGGATGAGTGGTAGATCTTATCTAAGGAGACCAAGCTAGGACATATAGAGAAGCATGAAGCACAAATCAGAACTCTCAATTTGATTCAAGAGGCATTTCAGGCAAGGTGAACTTTTAAATAAACATGGAATACAAGCACAAACATGAATTTAGCAGCCTAGGCTTACGTAGCCTTAAAAGGCTACTTGTTGGTAAATACTACATTCACATATAATTAATTTATCATGTGGCATTAGGGATTAACATTGACTTAAGATCTGTCCAAAGAAGTTAAAGTACGATGTTTATGAAGTTAACCATTACAAAACCGAAGTAAAAGATTATACACATAAAAATGATACTTTGTTGGGCATGGTGACATAAAACTCTAATTTCAGCATTCAGGGGGCTGAAGCAAGAGAATTTAAAGGTCAATCTGGACTATACAGTGAGTTCCTGTCTCAAAAAAATTGAATAAATAAAATTAGAAAAAAAAGAAAGTCATGGTATTTTATTTTACTTGGTCTTTTTGAGACAGGGTCCCCCTATAGTCCCAGCTGGCCTGGAACTCATTATAGACCAGGCTGACCTTGCACTCCCAGAAATCCACCTGCCTCTGCCTCCCAAGTGCTGTAATTCAAAGTGTGCCACCACTCCTGGTTCAGTCATGATATTTTATTCCAGTATAAACCTTTGCAGTTTCCCATGAAACACACATAACTGTGACTTGTAATCTACTGGGTGCTGCATGTGTTCGGAGTGTTCCTGGTTACCACTCAGGTGCTCATGTGGTCTATGGCTAAGGGTAAGAGGATTCTGGAACCAGACCTCTAAAGCTTTGACTTCTGGCTTCACCATTTAGTGATTTAGTGGTGTGCCTGAAGGACAGTTACTTAATCTTTCTGTAACTCTCATTTCTTCATCTTTAATAGAGATAAACATGATATCTAGGGCAGTTGTAAAGACTGAATGGATTCACATGGCAGTTTCTAGAAAGATGCCAGGTTCAAAGGAGTAACTGTTCAACAAATTAGTCACTCATTATTACAGTTGTTGTTGCTATTTATTATTATTATTAAAGGAAATCTGCTTCTTCATTCCAGAAGATTTAAAAACTAAGATGGTCCTCTAAAAATGTCTGTATAATTCAAAATGTCTTTCTGAACCCAGGTATAGCAAACCCATAGGAAAGCTCTATCATCTACCTTTGAATAGTTATGAATGCCTATCAGGCACAGAATAATCTACAAGCTAAAGGAAAGCATGTGCCATTTGGCCATATTTCCTACCACAGTGGCAACATGACCTCTGAGATAGAATTCCCATTTCATCAGCATCCCAAGCTGGAGTCTTGTGACCACCCAATGACTTTCCAAAGCCTTTCTGTAAAGTCAGCTGACTGCCTTGGCTCTTCTCCCAGCAAGCTGGTATACATATCACTACTACTATCACACCAGCAGGCACTGTCTTGGCAGGGGGTTTAAGAATTAAATGATCCTTGGAGAATGATCTGACCTCTCAATTCCAATGGTCTAATTATGGTAAAAATATTCTGAAAATGTAAAACATTAATCCTGTGCTCTCTAAAGGTAATAAAACATAATTTCTTAGGTGGGGGGGATGTTAATCTTCCCTTTGGAAGGCTGATCATTGGTTGAATTTTAAAGATAAATTAATTAACCAAGGTTATTAAATTATCATGGTTTCTGAAATAATGGGCACAAGGCAAAGAAAGACACAACTAAGAAGAAAGAGTTGGAAGAAAGAAATTAAAAGATATGTGTAATCCTACACAACTATAATTCCAACACTTGGGACATACAGGCAGAAGAATTTCAAGTTTGAGGCCAGCCTGGTCTACATAGGGAGAACTTACGGGAGGAGGATGGAGATCAGGAGGAGGCAGGGACCAAGAATTTGCCATTATTAGTTAGAAGGAACAGTGAGGAATCAGAGATTAAATAAACAATACACACTGAACTCTAACTATACTGTATGGTTAGGCAAACCAGAATATAAAAAGTTGTTGGAGAATCAAGAAATTAAAAATGACTTGCTTAATAATACTTTGAGATCAGTTTAAATAACATATAATTGATTATCAGCGTAGGTTACATATATGTATTAGAATTTCAGGTATCACTGGGGAGAAGGAACCTGGTTATGTGACATGAAAGAACAGAAATTTTTATCTCAGAAACTGGAAAAGGACAAATAAAGATAATAAACACAAAAAGAGACGGGCCAATCAGAACTGTACACTTTATAAGCATCACCCTGCCTGGCTACTTAAACTGGCCATGAGGTAATACTAGGGAATTACTATCTGTTATATTGGGTTTATAAAAGCATTGGAGAATATCTGACTTTTTGAAGATGCATCCTGAATAACAGAAGAGTCATGGTGTTGACATTATGTTCATAATTGTCGAGTCAAGGTGGTGTGAGTCTATGGCAATTCATTGTACCACTCTTTGCTTTCCCAAATGGTTTTACATTTTCATGATTAAAAGTTTAGAAGATCAGATTGTTAAATTAAAAACTATGCATGCAGAATGAAAACTGCAGCAGTGGCTGTTAGGATGATGGGTGATCCCCCACCTTCCTCCTACAGAAATGTTCTGCAATTTGCTTATGCTAATTTTAATGGAAAATGAAGTAAAGGGAATTGTGTAAACTTAAAAAATGAAAAAGGAAAGAAAGATCTCTAGAGACTAGCATAGGTAGAAAGTATCTGGAGAATTGTGGAAGGTGTGTCTTCATCATGGAAATATTAATCACAAAGGTGAAAAGATTGGTGAACAGAAGGGCAGGTCAGGAGAACATCTGTGCAGCCATCATCTACTTCTGCTTTTCTGAGGCTTAGGGTTAGGGGTTAGCACCTCAAACAACTTCAAGCCTAGGCACAGAGATCACATGCAAAGGTTTGTACTAGCTGTTGCTCCAGAAATGCTGACAAAATAAGATGAGGTTGAGGTGTGCACTTTAAACTCGATTCTCTGTGTAAGCCACCATAGGGATCTGGGAGGAACAAACTACGTCTGACACTGACTAAAGCGGAAACATGAAATCTCTTGCTCTTACTCTGTTGTCCACATAAACACAAGCTTAAAAAAATACACCAAACCTATGGTTGTGAAACACCTTTTTCCAAATAATCCCCAGTTCATGTGACGTTAGTCACTAAGAACATATCTTTTGAAATTCGCTTTAGTCATTGTTTAAATGGGAATAAGAACACATCCCATAAATATGTAAAATTCTGTAGGAGAAAACATTTAAAACTCACTGCAAGGTGTTCAGAATAGGAAAAACACTATTTCCAGCACCACAGCCAACCTAAAATCAAGAGAATAAACAAACATGAATGCATTAATTTTCTTCACAGTATCAGATCTTCTATTTTTAAAAAATAAGTTTACTGGCTCTCTAGGTAAGGCAGAACTTTTGAAATTCAAAAGCTACATGAAAAAAAATCACAATAACAAAGTTTGATTATGGAAACATTTAAAAATTTTGGAACCAGCAAAGCCTCACCCCAAAAATCAAATTAATAGATGAGTAATACATAGCAACAGCAGCAGCAGCAGCAACCACAAACCACTAGCAGTAAATATAACAAAGGGCAAGGCTTACTAAAAAAAGACAAACAAAGGAAAGACAAAGGCAGAATACAAAAGAAATACAAATTACTTTTCAATATTTGAACAACTCTGTGACCTACTGAGTAATGAAAACAGTATAAATTAAAACAAGGTACGAAGTGTCTAGTAACATAGGCCTATGATCTCAGCTACTCAGGAACATGGGCAAATTAATAAGACTATCTCAAAATAAAAGCAAAAAGTATGACAAGGATGTAGCTTAGTGGTAGGGTCCTAGGTTGAAACCCCAGCACCACAAAACAAACAACCAAGATTTAATTTTTGTTTAATATGATAGAAAAGTTGTAAACTAAATAAGAAGTGTACGATGAAATAGATGTATGGAACTGGCATTAACAGAGCTTTTTTTTTAAACATAGGATCTCACAACATAGGTCTGGCTGGCTTTACTTGGAACTTGCAATGTAGATGAGGCTGATCTTGAACTTGTAGTGATATTTCTATCTCTGGCTCCTGAATGCCAGGATTGCAGGCAAGTGCCACCACAATTGGTAGTATTAACTAGATAGCTTATTTTTTTTATTTATTTATTATTTTTATTTTATGTGCATGAGTGTATTGCCTGCACCCATGTCATGCAATGTTTGTGGAGCTCAGAAGAGAGCGTTAGATTCCCTGAAGCTGGAGTTCTGGACAGTTGTTAGCTGCCATATGGGTGCTGGGAATTGAACCCGGATCACTATAAGAGCAGCCAGTGCTGTTAACTGCTAAGCCATCTTTCCAACCCCTAGTAGAGCTTCTTAGAAAGCAATTTTGGGAGTAAGTTTTAAGAGCTCTAAAATTTTCCATACATTAAAGGTGTGCTGGAGAGCTTTAGTTGTCAACTTGACACACCTGGGTTGAAGGAACTTCAATTGAGTAATTGCCTCCATTGGACTGGCCTGTATACATATCTGTGGGATACTTCCTAGATTGTTGAGTGATGTGGGAGGGCCCAGCACACTGTGGGTGGTGCCACCCCTGGGTAGGTTGTTCTGTATTGTATAAGAAAGCAGGCTGAGCATGGATCACAGGAACAACCCAGTAAGCACCATTCCTCCAGGGCCTGTGCTTCAGCTCCTGCCTCTGGGTTCCTGCCCTGAGTTCCTACCTTGGGCTCCCTGAGTGATGAATTGAGACCCAGGAGATGGAAGTGAAATAAACCCTTTCCTCCCCAAGTTGGTTTTGGAAAGAGTACTTTGTCACAGCAATTGAAAGCAAACTAGAACAATAGGTAAGGTCTATACTCAAATACATTCACTGAGAAAATAAACCTGAAAACAATTTAAATGCCTAGTAGTATGACAATAGATAAGTAAAATTATAGCAAAATACTTTGTAACTATGAAAATGTTTATAAAAAGCAGGGAAAACTGCTTATGATATAATATTAAATAGAACAAAGTAAAACCTTAAAACACATGCATGGTATAAACAAATGCAGAAAAAAAGTAAAATGTTAACAGCGGTTAAATAATTTGTGGGATTGTGGGTAATTTTATTTGTCTTATCTTTAGGAAATTCTCTGTAATCAACAAATATTACCTTTATAATCAAAAAATAGAAAACCAACATCTACCCTAGATTACAGCAAATTATACATTTCACTTATTTCTATTTCACCTAAAAAGGGGGTAATAACAAAGAACAAAAATTAAGACCAAAACTCTATCAGAACTTAAAAACTACCTCTAAGCTAGAAATTAAAACAAGAAAGCAACATAAATGACATTAAAACCACAGATTTAGAAACATGACTGATTAAAGAGGTGAGTCTCTTAAATATCATTTATGCTGAGCATTTAATTAGATTTCATCATTTTCCATTTGGACAATCTGGATAATTCATGAAAATGCACATTTTCTAATTCTGTCACTTTCTTTGCCCCTTGAACACAGTACCTCCAGTACTCGGAAAGTGGCACTGCCACCAGGAAAGTGCTCAGTCTTCCCAGGTCCTTCTCGCTCTTCCGAGCCTGAGTTGGAAAACTCAGATCTTGCTTTGGCTTGGCCATCCGGTAAGCCGGAGCTTTCCTTACAATGGGTCTGTGTTTCTTGAATTCTTGAATTTGCAGCACTAGTTTTGACAAGATCCCAGGAAGAATCTCCTGCTTTTTCTTTAGTTTTTTGATTAACTGGAAGAATTTCAGGAAATTCTCTCAATAGCCAATTACGATTCTTGAAAAACTTATTCTTATGGATTTTGTAAAATGTGTCCCAGTATTTGTTAGCATCACTTTCAAACTTAACTGAAATAAAGAGAAAAAAAGATTAATTTTACTATGAATTATATTTAACATTGGCTACTATTCTGATAACTGAATACATTTGATAATTGAATATTAAATAATATCATAACTATTTATCAAGAATTAAATTTCCTATTTCATAACTTTAGCATTGCTAAGATAATTTTATTTATTTGGTAAAAGGCTAAAAATATAAAAGTTTATTTAATTCCCTTAAAAAAAATCAATGTGTAAGATACTTAGTCCTACTCTTAAAAATCTGTTTTTCTCTTAACAGTTTGAACAATCAATTTTGTGATGAATATAATCACTATAAACTACTTATACAGTCTAATTTTGGAATCTTAACAACTTTTTTTTTTAAAGCAATTATTTACATGTCTTTTTGTTATTTTAAGAGAAAGTACATACTGGGCTGGAGAGATGGCTCAGCAGTTAAGAGTACTAGCTGCTCTTGCAGAGGACCCAGGTTCAGTTCCCAGTACCTACAAGGCCACTAACAACTGGCCATAACTTCAGTTCCAGGGGATCCAACAACCTCTTCTGATGTCCCTTTCTGAACTCTACTGGCACTACATGCATGAACTGTACTCATGTACATGCAAGCCAAACACTCATACATACAAAATTTTAAAAAAAACAACAACAAAAAAAATTCAAACACTTTCTGGGGGCTTCCCTAGACACACCTTGGTGTGCTCCCTTTCCCACACCTCTTTGCGCAGGCTATCTCTTCTCTCTTTGGACTACTGTGGACTTCAAGATCCTGGAGCTTTCCTAGACCTGCCTTGATAAGTTTCCTTTTCCCCACCTCCCTGGGCCCCAACATCACCATCTCAGCTCTACCAGGCCCTTGTGTGGTACTGGGAGCAGTTCCAGACCTACCATGCATTCAGAGCTGTTTGGGTTACTGACGTCCTTTTGTCCTAAGACATATAAGCTCTCTGAGTCTGACCTATTAGCCAACCTGTTCACCTCAACCACCTATGCCACCTTGCTGTTCCAGAACTCTGAGGAAAATGTCAAATCTAAAATAAGCCAGGAAAGGAATATGTAAGATTTCTGGGATACTGTGAAAAGACCAAACCTACCACTGATCAATTAGCATAGAAGAAGGAGAAGAAACGCAGGTCAAAGGCACAGAAAATACTCTTAATAAAATCACAGAAGAAAATTTCTCAAAACTATGGAAAGAAATACCTATGAAGGTACAAGAGGCATACAGAACACCAAGCAGTCAGGACCAGAAAAGAAACTCCCTACATCATATAACAATTAAAACTCTAAATGTAAGGAACAAAGAAAAGACACTGAAAGCTGTGAGAGAAAAAGAACAAGTCACATATAAAAGGAGAATAACAACTGACTTTTCAATGGAGACTATGAAAGCCAGAAAGGCATGGATCAATGTCATATAAGTGGTGAAAAAACACAGATTACAGCCCAGATTACTATACTCAGAGAATTATAATGGAAAGAAAAAGAAAAACTTTTCATGATAAAAACAGATTTAAGGAATTTATGTCCAGGAAACCAACTTACAGTGCATACTTCATTCTGAGAAGAAGATTAAATACTCTCAAGAGGGCACAAAAAAATAAAAAATATAGAACAGTTGACCAAAAGAGGTCTGAAAAGACAGCACCAATATAACAGGAATTAATAAACACTGGTCAATACTATAACTGTCAATATTAGTGGTCTCAACTTCCCAGTATAAAGATACAGACTAAATTAGAAAACAGGATCCATCAATTTTCTGCCTATAAGAAGCATACTGAAAACCAATGATTGAGGAGGGCTACAGGAGAAGAGTGCAGAAAGGCAAGGGCTAAACATGATAAAATGTATTGTATGAAATTCACAGAAAAGATGAAACTCTTAGCTGGACATGGTGTTGCACACCTTTAATTCCAGCACTCACGAGGCAGAGGCAGGCAGATCTGTTAGTTCAAGGCCAGACTAGTCTACACAGTGAGTTCCAGACCAGTTGGGGCAATAGGGAGACTTTGTCTCAAAAAGACCAAAAATAAAGAAATGAGACTCTTAGTAGGTTGACCGGGCTCCAGGCTCCAGTGGATGAACCCACATGGAAGGGCATTTGGGGACACACACTTTACTTTACTGGAGTTTTATATATATATATTTTTATATATATTATATTTTACAAGGTAGTGGGGTAGCCTGGGTTATACAGAGAATTTGAAGAAAGACTGGGACTAACGGTGTTTGCCACCACACCCAGTACATAGAGTTTTTAAAGTAAAGGAAAAAAATAGTCTCTAGAAGACCCTTGAGAAATTTGGAAGTTTTCTTGAGGCTCTGTCTCAAATAAACTAGGTATGGTAACACATGCCTGTAATCTTAGTGTTTGTGAGGAGAAGGTAGGATACAAGTTCAAGGTCAGCCTAGGCTACATGAAACCTTGTCTCAAAAAACAAATGAAAACCAAATAAATGAATAAGTTAATTAAATAAAATAATGCCCTCCTCCCACATTCATTCATCCAACAACCATTTCTTGACTCCAATTATATAACAAGGTTAACCCCGAGGTTTCACCCATGAATTAAGAATTAGCTTCACCCAATGAACAGAGACATGACATTTTAAAAGTGCTTTCAAAGACTGCAAAAGCTTATAAATGATAATTTCTAAGATGCAGCATTGGGGAAAAAAGAAAGGCACAGGAAAGTATATATATTATACAGCAATTTAGTAGACAGTAAGAAGAAGAGGGAAAAGAAGAGGAAAACTGTGTCTCTACACATAGGTACATAAGTACATGTACATGCATCCTTACTTGTATTAGTATAAAACATTACCAGGCATCGTGACCTGTGCCTGTAATCCCAGCACTGAGGACAGTGAGGCAGGAAAACTGACATGAGTTTGAGGTCAGCTTGGGCTACAGATTGGAACCCTGCCTCAAAAACCAACTAAGCAAGTAATAAAACCATCACCTCCCACTACCGCTGCCACCACCACCAAGCTCCTGTGGTTTGAAGGAGAATTTTCATTCAGTTTTGATCCATGTGAATTCACTAGTCCCAAAATAAGTTAAATTACAAATAAAAATAAGGAGCTTCTTTTTTCCCTAATCTTAGAGAGACCTCAGCCTTTGGAACTAGCAGCTGTCTGCAGTCGGCTCACCTTTGCTGTGGAGCCCTGTCCTGAAGCCCTCACAGTCTCCGTTCTTTCCATTTTATCTTTCTGGCCTTATATCATGGATCTCCACCCATGTAGTCAAACACTTCTTCCCATCAGGGCTGAGTCCTGTCTGGCAGCCAAACTGTTGTAAAGACAGAAATCCCATCTGCATTTAAGGTCTGAGAAATGACAATGGGTCTCAGTGACGACAGGATTGGATGCTAAGTATAAAACATGCCCAGATTTGCACCAATGAAGGAAGTTTATGGTTAATCTAAAAGTACATATTCATCTTGAAGATAGTGCTATATCCATTTTTAACAACTGGAGTGTACCTATACTGAGAAAGAAAACAAAGTAACATTCTGACAGACTCAGAAAAAATGAGAAAACTTCCAAATTTCCCAAGGGTCTTCTAGAGACTTCCTTTTCCTTCACTTTAAAAACTCTATGCACTGGGTGTGGTGGCACACACCTTTAGACCCAGCGTTTAGGAGACAGAGGCAGGTGGATTTCTGGGAGACAGAGGCCAGCCTGATCTACATCAAGTTTCAGGTCAGCTGGGGCTCCAGGGAGACACTGTCTCAAAAACTCTCTTATGGGCTAGAGAGATGGCTCAGCTGTTAAGAGCACCAGTCATTCTTGTAAAGGACCTGGGTTTGGTTCCCAGTACCCACATGGCAGCTGACAACCATCCATAATTCCAGTTCTAGGGAATCTGATGCCCTCTTCTGGATTTTTCAGGCATTGTATGACACAAGTACACTCACACACATGCAGGCAAAACACGCAAAGACATAAAAATAAAAACTCCCTTTATGCAGATAAAAGATTTTGCACCATATAAAAAGTGCCCAAAAGATCTACATTCATGATAACAGGACCTACACAGATTTAGTCAAATCTCTAGTATTTAGGTTTCCAATATCTTATATTTGTGAAGTGAATTTGGGCCAAGTTGTCAATTACTAGAATTGAATGCTATGCTTGATTAATCTGCAGTTATGCAGATGCATTCTCCTAGGAACTAAGGTGGTGCAGAGAATGTAGAGGAGTAATGTGACAGAATATGCACATAGCAGTTCTATCCATTTATAGGAAAGAAGTTAGAAATATCTTGTAGGCAAGGTACAAAGAGGACAAACCTACAGCATTTTATATACAAAGCATAATAATATTAGGAAAAAACATTCATACAATAGTTAAGACACTGATGGCAACCTTAGTATTTCTTTTATATTCATTTGGAACAGATGAAACTTTGGAATTGTGGTAACAATGTAATGATTACTAAGTAGTCCTATCCTTTGCATAGTTGTTGGTGAAGATAAAGAATCTTAACAAGGGCTGGGAAATGACTCAGTGGGTAAGAAAAGTCCTTGCCCTGCAAGCATGAGGATCTGAATTCAAATATGCATCACCCACTGAAAAAGCAGGTCATGGCTCTGCCTGTCTGCACACCTCAGCACTGGAAGGTGTAGACAGGTGAATCCTGAAAACTCACTGGCTAACAAGCTAGTCTAGCCAAAAAAAAAACACAATAAAACAAAATCTCCTAAACAGAGAGCTTCTGGTTCACTGACAATAAAGCAAAGAGCGATAGAGGAAGAAACCAACCTCCTGCTTTCACCTCTAAAAGTGTATGTATGGGCCTGTGCACCTGTATGCATGTCACAATGTCACACACACACACACACACACACACACACGAATCTTCTGTGAACTATCCATTCATTTCCTGGCTTTCTTTGGTGTAGAGGTTGAATTAGAGCATCTGTACAGTCTGTTTAAAGCCCTCTTTGTATATACTGAACCCCATGAATTTATGGGAAACATCATTACCAGTTCTATAAATTCTATACAATCTTGATCTGATTGCTGTTTTAAACATGAGCCTATACTACTATTTTAACTTTTGCGGTTCACAGAGACAATTAATCCACAGTAATGTGAATGTAATTTAGTTCAAATGTAAAAACTATCAGGCGTCTAAAATCAACTTTAGCCCATGGTAGTGCACACCTTTAATCCCAGCACTCTGGATGCAGAGGCAGGTAAATCTCTATGAGTTCTAGACCAGTCAGAGCTACACAGTGACACTTGTTTCAAAGAGCAAAACAATAAAACTAACTAACTAAATAAATTCAACCCCAGTATATGCAGTCTTTCTAAAGCACTTCTTGCAGCTGAGGTAGGAGGATCACAAGTTCTAGGAGAGCCCTGACTACCTAGTAAGACCCTGTCTGAAAACCAAAACCAAAACCAAAAGGACTTGATTATTCTTAGAATAAAATCATGTTTGCTGCTATTTTGTATTTTCAAGCCAGTTTAAAAAATTTCTCACTCAAAAATTAGGAGGAACACTGGTGTTTGTGATGTTTCAGGCTTTATGTCAAATGATCTTCTTGGATTTTTTTCCCCATTTAATCTTTTTAACAGCATTATTACCCAGTGTACTGCTTATTGACCTAGCTGAATCCCTACATTGCCCTAATCTTGTTTATCTTTAGGAAACAGAATGTGTAAAGGCCAGAATTCCTTTCAAGATTGGCTCCTAGAGGGCTGACAGGGTGACTTCTGGGCCACCTCTAACTTCATTGTGACCTAATTTCCATACTAAGTGGCACACCTACCAGCTGCTGTAACAGAAAGTACCAGATCATAAAGGGAGTGAAAAGCAAAGTGCCTGAGAGCTGAGCAATCTCTGCTCATTCTAAGAAAGGACATGGCTATTCCTGCCCTGTATTAGCCTGTCCTTCCTCTGTTTCTTTTCTTTTAGCGTATGTTAACTGCATAAAGTAATGACTTTCACTGTGACTTCATATATGTATATGATGCACTTTGGCCACATTCACTCTTTACCCTTTCTTATCCTCCTCCCTGGTCCTCTTCTCCTCTCCATTTATTTGCTATATATGATACCCTCACCCCCATGGGATGAGATTTGTGAGCGAAAGACTTCTGCTTTCACACTTGTCCATTTTCTGGTTATTAAATGAACGTGGGTTGTTCATGGTCAGCTCAATTGTCACCTTCTGGCTTTGCCACACCGAATTTAAAAAAAAAAATCCCTTTGGAGGATAGGGTCTCTCCCCTACCATGAGGGGGGCCAACAACTTGTATCACTTTATTTATAAAGGAATTCAATGTCATAGGACATAAAAACACTTTCCCAAGGTCACCCAGTCAGAAAGAAGTATCAGGACTAAGACCAACTCTGTCCAACTCTGCAGCCCATGGTTCCTAACCACTGCATATCACTGACTTCCTAATATAAAGTCATCGTGAACTCCCTCCAAAATATCTCTCAAGAAAATGTGCTGTTCTGATTCTTACTTTCTTCTCAGTTATAAAGTATCAAGTTAAAACCTCAGAGTTATAACCAGTAAAAGTAAATTGTAAAAATAATCCTGACTGGAGTCAACTTTCATTAAAAGAGATGAGAAGCACAGAATCAATTAAATCCTGTCCTTTCAATGATATAAAATACAAGCTGTACAAGGTAACATGATGATTCCATGATAAAATGTTCTGTGAGTATAGATGGGTTCTTAGAACAGAAACAAAACAGAGGCAGCAGCCATGGCCAGAACATGTTGACTTTTTAAAGCTGCACTCAGCAGTGTCTTCCATCAATGTTGGCAACTTCACAGTTCCCAAGAATGTGTGACAACTTCCGAGGCCCCATGGATGCACATCAAATCAACGTAATTATGAGCCGGAGACAATAAACACTTCCAGTGTGTGGTTTAATTTCTAGAACTGCAAGAGTGTCTATAAAGACACGGAACCAGGAGGAACACATCTTTGACCCTGTGAGTGAGAAACTTAAGTCTCACCTTACTGTTAATTGCTACAAGTTCAGGTCTACATAGAGCCTACATACAGTCTACATAACATGGAGAAGCTGAGCTGCCTTCACCTTGTCCAACTAGCCACCTAACAGGTAAATGAATCACAGATTTTTCTTGGAGAACATCCTTTTCTTTCTGTTGTCCCTGGTTGCCAGCTGTCTAGAGTCAACTGATCTATGCCAATGACAACAAAAGCAATAGTGATGTTTTAGCACAGGCTGGTGAGGAAACTTCTCAATTATTCACTTATTAAATTCCATACTGCTGAGTGGAAGAAGGAATATAGCATACTAACTATATTTAAATATTCAGAATTCATTTGAATCACCCTGAACATCATAACTGAAAAACTGAATTAAAACATTTATATATCTGGCATATATGATATGATTAATATGAATTATGAAAATTTATTCTAAGTTGCCATGTAACAAAAAGCAATTTAAAGTTATTTTTACACATCAATTAAGCAAATATCTGAACTCTCAAAGTTGGAAAATTCCACATGTCACCAAATGAAGTTCATTGTATAATATAAGAAAACTCTTAAAATTACAAAATTAAAGAGTGTAATTCTAAGGGCATTGCATGAAATTTTAAGCAGCCAAAGCCTTCTTATAAGCAGGTACTCTATATTTGTCAGGACAGAGCTTTTAGATACTCTTTTTTTTTTTTTCTACAGAGAACTTTCTTTTTAGTGGTAAGGTATAGCAAGACTCTTATTATGTATTTGACAAAGATAACTTACCCTAGGTAGGTAGTTTATTTACAAGGATATTTTTAAGTGGAAATAGCAGCTGCTTTTGTTATTAAGTTTTAGAAACCCATTACATTTGCTATACAACCAGCTGAGATACAGCACACTGGAGATCTTTTTAAGGAAATTATAAAATATAATCATGTTAACTCCAAAAATGCCAAATATATCTTTTTCATTTTTCTAAGTTAACCTGCTTTTAAAAGAAATATGAACTATAATAAAATTGAAAAGTAATTAGGAAAAGGAAATGTGAAATTAAAAATCATTAATCTAGGCAATCTAATTGAAAGAAATACTGCTAACTAGAGCTGGGATGCTATACATTTTAATTATACAAATGGGCCGATAACCATTCTACAGCAAACGACCATTATTTGTCATGCAGCAGATTTTATTTTCAGATTGTGAGGGTGTTTCCTGACTTCTGTTCTCACCAACAGCTCAGACAATGAGTGAGGAATGGGAGAAGAGGGAGCTATGCAGCAGTGTCGGCCAGCACGGAGGAACAGCCAGTGTTTCCTCCTAGTGGCATTAATAAAGGAGATAAGATCAGTAAACAGTGTGCCTGCTGTATAATGCTCTGCATATGGAATCCTTTGTGACAGCAGAAAATTGGCTCTTTCAAACACTTAGGACTCTCAGATAAGAAAAGATAGTAGTTAACAAAGACTCTGGTGGCAGAGCAAGGTCAAGGCCTCTTTGGGGTTCTCACTAAGTCTGGAAGCAGAGCTTCTAAGTGATCTACTTACCTTGACCCATATTCATCAGAGGCATGAAATACTGACTAAGAAGCCTCCCTGGGCCTCTTCAGACTGTAGCATCTATGATCTCTGGCAGAAACTGCTGGGTAGTCCTCACTGTAATATCCTGTCACTCAGCAGAGTTCCTCAGAACAGGTTTCTTTCTGTGCAACCCTCCTGGCAGGCTTAGCTATTCTCTGAACAACCTTGCCTTAGAAATGATAAGACAGCCACCCTACAACTTGCTCCCCCTCTGACACTACAGACCCCATTGCACCAAGCAGTTGGGGTTACAGGAGCGACCCAGAGGGAACCTAGCAAAAATACTTCTTTGAGTCCTGTCGAAATGTAATCTTTGGTTCTATAGGCAGAAAAATGTCCTCAGAACAGACTGGACATGCTAACAGAAAGCAAATGCCTCTGAGTGGTGCCACCAGCCCACTCCCGGCTGCTTTTCCTCTCTATAGAGAGGCCAGTCACCATCGTTCTATTTTGGTCACGATAGAGTTCTGTGGGAACTGTCATTTTCCTTTACTGCAGTCTCCGAGGCCTAAAATAGCCTTCTCATTAGCTTCACTCAAGTTCATTGTTAACATAAATAGGACAAAGTAGGCAGTCACATACAGAGTACTTTAAGAGATCGTTATCAGCCCTGCTCATCTCTTTAAGTTCTGAACAGAAATATACAAAAGAGTAAAAGAAAAATCCTTAGTTTTTCATATTATCAGGATAATATGTAGATAATACTGTGGATAACTTTTAATTTCCTGGAAATTATGAATTAACTGATAACTTTCAATTCAGTTCAGGCTTGATTCTCTGTCACATCCAGGTGGCCACTAGTAGAAGCCTGAGTAATGTGGAAAATATGTCTGCAGCTGCTGGCAAAGAAGTGATGTTACACTTCCTCAGAAACAGTGACGGAGTTCCCGCAAAGGAATGTGATGCTGGCTGACTCGTAGGCAGCACTTCTCATGGTATGCACCTTCAAATCCAACCCCAATGCTCCCTGCTCATATTCCACTCAGGGACTGGCTGGCTGGAGCTCATAAAAATAGAATAATTCCACTGGACAGTCAGGTGCTCTTCTTTCTGTCTACCCCCAGGACACACTGGTGATGAGGACAAGGAAGAACTGCCATTAAGGAATAATAAATGATGCCGGAAGATAAGATAGGTTGCAATTGACAGCAGAGGGCAAGATAGGATGGCACTGGCCCCTTTACTGGTTAGTCTTTCCAACTCTCTTGCTTCAGATTTCAGCCTCTATTGTAGACTACCTAATACAACTTTAACAGCTGGGACTTAAGATTTTCACTATGTGCCTTACACAGAAGAATGCAAACATTTTTCCATGGGGAGATTCAGAACAGCTGATCAACCTAGGAACAGAATTCTAACTTTGGAAGAGCTTTTCTGTAAAGGGCCAGATAGGTAGTTCAGTCATCATCATCATCATCATCATTATTATTTTACATGTATGAGTGTATTGCCTGCAAGTAGGTAGATGCACCCATGTTATACAGTGCCCACAGAGGTCAGAAGAGGGTGACAGATCTCCTGGAACTGGAGTTATGGACAGTTGTTAGTCACCATGTAGGTGCTGGGAACTGAACCCCAGTCATCTTCAAGAGAAGTTAGTACTTTTAACTGCTGAGCCATCTCTCCAGCCCCAGGTAGTTCAGTCTTTATGTGATATGTATAGTCTTTGTTGCAACCACTCAGCTCTGTAATTATAGTTCAAAAGCAGCTACCAACAATATGTTACCAAATTTGTATGTCTGTGTTCTAATAAAACTTTATTTATAAAAGCATGTGGCAGGCAGGCTTGAGAGATGGCTTGTTCTAGTTTGTTTTCTGTTGCTGTGATAAAACATTCATTAAAACCAACTGGGAAGGAAACGGCTTATTTCATCTTACATTTCCAGCTAATAGTACGTGAGTGAGGGAAGTAGGATAGGAACTCAAGGCACGAGGTAGGAACTGAAGCAGAGGAACATAGAGGAACCATGCTTACAGACTTCCTTCCAGGATCACGTGAAGCCCACCCTGCTTACTACAGACTTCCTTCCAGGATCACATTAAGCTAACTTTTAAAAACGTTTTATTGAATTTTTGTATTTCATACAGAACATCTTAATTAACTTTACATCCCCTTCTCCATTGGCACCCACCCATGGCCTCCCTCTCCCCCCACTGGATTTCATACATTCTGTCATTTGTAAGCTAACTTTCTGTTTTTTTGTTTGTTTTAGTCTTTTTGAGACAGGGTCTCCCTTTAGCCCCAGCAGGTCTGAAACTCGCTGTGTAGACAAGGCTGGCCTTGAATTCACAGAGATCTGCCTGCCTCTGCCTCTGGAATGCTAGGATTAAAGGCGTGTGCTACCACACCTGGCTGTAAACTAACGTAAGCTAACTTTCTTATATAGTCAAAGCCCACCTGCCCAAGGATGGTACAGCCTACAGAGGACAGGGTCCTCCTATATCAATTAATAAACAAGAAAATGCCCACAAACATGCCCACAATTTGGTTTGTTGTTTGTTTGTTGTTGTCCTTTTGTTTGAGACAGGGTCTCACTATGTAGCACTGGCTGGCCTAGAGTTCATTATGTAGACCAGGCTGGCCTTCAACTCACAGAGATCTGCCTGCCTCTGCCTCCTGCCAGCTGGGATTGTAGGCATAAGCCACCCAGCTTCACAGGCCAACCTAATGGAGAAAATTCCTCAGTTGAAATACTCTCTTCACAGGCATGTGTAGGTTTGTGTCAGGGCTCAACAGATAAAGTATTTGCTGTGCAAGCCTGAAGACCAGAGTTCAGGTCCCCAGAATTCATGTAAAAGGTGTGGTGGCTGCCTGTAATCCCTGTACATGGGAGGCAGAGACAACAGCAAGCAGGCTAACTAGACTAGCCAGAATATGCAAGTTCTGAATTCAACAAGAAACCCTGCCTTCATAAAGCAGAGAGCAATCAAAGAAGACACCCAACATTAACTTCAGGCCTACACAAACGCACGCACAGGCATACCCATGCACATGCATATACGTACACATACATATGCAAAAAAAAGTGAAACCAAAAAAAAAAAAAAAAAAGGAGAAAAACACAGCAAGCTGGATGTGGCTCACAGGCTGTGCTGTGCTGACTCCTGTGTACTGCTAGGAAACACCAATACCACCATAAGAGTGGGAAGGAAAAGCTGATACGCAGAATCAAAACGAAGCCAGGACATCAGAACCAAACAGTGGCTGCTCTTTGAGGGGTGTGAGGGGCTGGAGGAGTCCTGAAATTGATTAGATGTAAGAGGATGCTGCTGTGCCACGGTAACCTTCTGTTTCTCCATGCAGGTACTGCTTATAAAACTTTAAAAATTCAGGACCTGAGACATGACTCAGTTGTTAGGAGTTTGGTTAGGCAGTTAACAACTGTCCATAGCGACAGTTCCAGGGGATCTAATGTCCTCTTCTGGCCTCTGCAGGCATGTAGGCAAAATACTCATATACATATAATAAAAAATAAATCTTTTTTAAAAAGTTGAAATCTGTGAAAATGCAGCAAACTATGTTAAGAACCTTTGTAAATTACATAACTTTTTGTATCTATTTGGTACTTAAGAAAATTTTATTCTTCAGTTTGGATCTAACTATGTAGCGCAGGCTGGTCTCAAGCTCATTATATATACAGCCCAGGTCAGTCTCAAACTCATGGTTATCCTCCTGTCTCAGTCTTTTAAGTGCTGAGATTACAGGTGTATACCACCATGTCTGGCTCTAATAAACCATTTTTTAAAAACAAAAGAAAAGCCAGGTGTGGGGCGCATGTCTGCAATCCTAGCACTTAAGAAGCAGAGGTAGAAAGATCATTGCAAGTTTGAGCCTACTTTCATTTACATAATGAATTTTAGGTCAGCCAGAGCTACACAGTGAGACAGTGCAATTGGTAAAGTACTTGCGTTTGCAAGCCCAAGGGACTGAGTTTGATCCCCAAGCTGGGAATGGTGGTACATTGTAACCCCAGGGGAGGTAAGTATAGACAGATCTGGGGATTTGACTCAGTCAGTAAAGTACTTTCTTTGAAAGCATGAGGACCTGAGTTCAGTCCCCAAAACCTACGCTAAACAAAAACCCTGGTATGGTAGAACATACTTGAATTCCCAATACTGGGGAGGCCGAGACAGCTGGATGCCTGGGGCTTACTAGCCAGCCAGCCTTGCCTCCTTGGTGAGTTCTAGGTTAGTAAGAAACCCTGCTAAAAAATAAAAGCATCCGAGGAACAACAATTGGGTTGACCTCTGGTCTCCACACACATGCACACATACACACACACACACACACACACACACACACACACACACACACACGGGTTTACACAAACAAAAAGAGAAGGAGGGAAGGAGGGATGCAAGTCATTTAAGAAAAATAAGGTAGGAACTCCCATACAAAGAATATAGGTGTTGGGCACTGACTAAGGACTCCTAGCTACACAATAAGGACACCAACCACTTTCTTTTAAAAATATTTTTTCAGCCAGGCGTGGTAGCACATGCCTTAATCCAAGCACTTGGGAGGCAGAGGCAGGTGGATCTCTGTGAGTTCAAGGCCAGTCTGGGCTACATAGTGAGTTCTAAGCCAGTTGGGGCAACAGGGAGACCCTGTCTCAAAAAGACCAGTGTGCTATTTAAAAAATTTGTGGTAAACACAAAACATAACAAAAACACACATCCCATCCTGGCAATCAACACTATTTAGCACATTTTATTATCCACACATCTGAGGTGGCAAGACCTGAACAACTTGAGAGAAATAGCTGCTGAAGTCATGTCCCCAAAACATCTAGTATGCTATTATCCAGGTGCTGGCACGGCACTGGTTTTTCCTCTAAGGCTAAACTTGCTTATCTTTCTGTTGATTTGTGAACAGGACATTCTTTTAAAATACACTTATATAATCATTTCTATTTTATGTGTTTGAGTGTTTGGTTGCATGTATATTCGTGTTCCATGTGTGTGCAGTGCTTGAGAAGGCCAGAAGAGGATGTCATCAGACCTCCTGAAACTGGAGTTACAGATGGTTATAGGCCACCAAGGATGGTTGTTAGCTGCTATGTGGGTGCTGTGAACCGAACCCATGTCCTCTGCCAAAGCAGCAAGTGCTCTTAATCCCTGAGCCATCTCTCCAGTACCAGGACTGTCTTTAATAGGATTTGAATGCTTGTTTAGTAACACCTGCATTTTGCTTGCTTCTATCTTTTGCCTGCCATGAATACTACTGCTATTAACATAAAATGCACATAACTCTTTAAGAGTTTGTACTATAACTTAAAACTGACTTGGAGACTTATACAAGAGTTCCATTTTAAATTTCTGGTTGAGGCTGAGCCTTTAATGGCTGCACCAGATTTCCAACCCTTCATTTTTAATTTTTAAGGAGCCTCCACACTGGTTTCCACAGTTCCATTTCATACACTTCCACCAACAGTGCACAACAAGGGCTCCTGTCTCTCTGCATCTTTGTCAACATTTGCCATTTTCTAGTTGTTTGATAGCAATATACATCAAATTTTCAAAAGTTATTTAGGAAGGTTGTCAAGGTCTTCCCTAAATAAAACACTACAAAGTCTCCTAAGAAAAGTGTTTTTGATCCCTATTAAAACCTTACCCTGGGTTGGAGAGGTTGCTTAGTGTGTAAAATGCTTGCTGTGAAGTGGGAGACCTGGGTTTGGATGCCTGACACCTGCATGAAAGCCAGGTGTGGCAGTATACTTCTGTAACCCTGGCTCTGCTCAGTCAGTTCGGCTGAAAAGGTGAGATCCAGGTTCAGTGAGAGATCATCTCAAAAAATAGGGTGGCGAGTGATGAAGGGAGACACCCAGTGCACCCTCTGGCCTCCACACAGGCATGCGGTGAGTGCACCCCTCACTGAGCACTCCTAAGAGACCAGCAACATTTTTATATGACTTTTTCTTTCTACTCCAACTTTCTGAATTTGTTAAAAGCTTCTAACAAGTAAAACATACAACAGCACACTGAAAGCAGCACAGAAAGAAGAAAAATTTCAAGTTGCATTTTCATGTCTTGCTTAAAATGCCATCCATATGTGTATCTCCCAGAAAAAGCAATATGACTACCAAAAGACCAATTATAGGGTGAATACATAATTTATTTCATTAATTTTGGTCCCACTACACAGGAAGGACTGGGAATCCTACCAAAAAGAGCAAATGGACTGACTGGCTTAGGTGGAAGCTTAGAACTCTCAAATGCAGTGAAGTGAGGAGGAAGAAAAGTGACCAGAATGTGAACAGAGCCATCAGAAGGTCGAGCAAGGGAGCCTGGCTTTACCTTGTTCTTCTGGAATGACTCGTGTGGCTGAGTTTTCCTCCACTTTTTTTCTAGCTTCTTCTTCTTCTTCTTTAGACCACTGCATATGATCCCTATTAAAAAAAAAATAGAAAGATGAGGAAATAGAATTAAAGAGAATGTGGCCTTTCCTATAATGTCCATTTTTGTGATGTGAATTTTTGAATTTGATTTTTGTTTAATTTTGGTAAATTTTATTGGTATACAACTTAAATAAAATGGTTTTAAAATGCAAATATATATATGTGTGTGACATATATATATATATATATATATATATATATGACTATAAAACAAGCTTTACAATTGAATAAGGCGGAGACAGTATGATTCAGGACTCCATCTTGCATCTAAATCAAGGCAAGCACAGGTGATACAAACTGACTTCATGTCAAAGTATCAGCTTTAGGTCGAATGTTCCTCCTGAGGGAGCTAAGTGCCATCCTGCAACTCCTACAGGTCTTCTGCCTAAATGTGGCTAAGGGAAAAGCTAGTATCTTTGAGAAATGGCTGGTGAAGTCAAATCCTCAGAACACTGTAGGACATCTGGGGGCTGATGCAGTGCTGGTTTCCTCTAAGGGTGAATCTACTTGTCTATTTGCTAACTTCTGAACAGGGCAATTTTTAAAAGTGTCTCAATGTTTCTTTTATAACACATATCCTAATATTCTACTGCCAGAGAGATACAAGTGTGTGTGTGTGTTTGTGTGTGTGTGTGTGTTTTCCTATGTAGGCCCGTGGAGGTCAATATCAGGAGCCTCCCTCCATCATTCTGCATTTATTTTTCTGAGACATGGTTTCTCACTGAACCTGGAGCTTACCAGTTTGGCTAGACTGGATTACCAGCAAGCTTGTCTCCACTCCATCCCAGCCCCAGCTCTGGGCTTACAGATATGTGCTGCCACATACTTTTAAGATGGGTGTTATGAGATCCAAACTCAGTCCTCGTGCTTTACCCACTGAACCATTTCTTCAGCACCAAGACACAAGTTTTAAAATATTTATTTCTTACTCTAAATTTTTAATGTAACTCTCATTTTTAAAAATAGACTAATTTAGATGAAAGAATACTATTTTTGCTGTTTTATAAAATGTTTTATTTGAGATAGGTCTCACTATGAAGTTTGAGGCTGGCCTCCAACTCACAATCACCCTGCCTCAGCCTCCCACGAGTTAGACTTAAAGGCATGTGCAACCATGCAGCCAAATAACAGATACAGGACATAAAAGGATCATTTTCCTTTTCTGTTTTAAAAACTATTTTATCATTTTTATTTTATGTGTATGAGTGTATTGCCTGCATGTATGTACATGCACCTGTGTCATGCAATGCTCATGGAGGTCAGAAGAAGATGTTGGATCCCCTGGATCCATTTTGACTGATTCTCTTGGGTAACTGCAGGCAAAGTTGGGAGCTGGATAAGAGCCAAATTTCAGGGGACGGTAGTACCATGAAGGACACAGTGGGTCGGAGGAACATCAGGGAGACCAGTTAGAATGCTGTATGAGTTTTTGTACTAAGGTGGTGGCAGTGGAAAAGAGAAAGGAAGAGAGCAGGTGAGAAACTGAAGATGTGTTATTAGAACCTAGAGATGAATTACATATTTGAGAAGTCAGGAAGGACTGCAAGGATGTAACCATGAGTGTCTAGGAAAGTGGGGGTGACAATAAAAAAATACAGAGTTACCTTATGAGGCATGATGGGAAGCCTAGCTCTACTCTAAGCCATGTTTATGCAATCAATATGAGTATATTTCAGTGACATAGCTACTTACCTATAAATACCCCCACTGAAAGGTGAGAAACTGACTTGCTCCTTCCCTTCCTTCCTTTCTTTCTTCCTTCCTTCCTTCTTGACCTCCCTCCCTCCCACCTTCCTTCTTTTCTTCCTTTTTATTCCCAAGAAAGGCTGTATCTTGCAATGAAACCCAGGCTGGTTTCAACTTGTAGCCATCCTCAAGTTCATTGTCCTGAGTACTGGAATTACACGTGGAAGCCACCATACCTAGCTTTGTTTTCTTTTAAAAAGTTTCAAAACTGGAATGCTGGGGTCTCCAGGAAAAGCAAATAAAAATATAAAAATAATTTTACATGAAAATTTAACCACAAGTATTTTTTTTAAACCCAGTCATAACCCAAATACTCACTAAACAGTTTTGTCATTTGCTTTAATGAATGGAATTAAAATAGATTTTTGTTTTGCCTTACTTTAATAGAAAGGAGTGTGATCACATATAAATTGAAGCTAGCAACTATGTTTTAACACTCAATTACATTTAAGTATATAAAGACTTTCTTTTGAGACAGGGTTTCCCTGTAGCCCCAGCTGGCCTGGCAATATGTAGATCAAGCTGACCTTGAACTCACAGAGATCTGCCTGTCAACTGAGTGCTGTAGTGCTGTCTCTGGAGTGCTGTGATAAAGGTGTGCAACACCACACCCATAAACAGTTCTTATGTGAAAGTTGTAACATTAAAATCAACAAATCAGTTGTTCAAAAAATAGTACTATTAAAGCTAGAGATGAGTTCTTATCTATTTCTACAACATATAGGAAAGAAAACAGAACAAGTGTGATGGGTTGATGGCACATGCCTGTACCCCAGCTATTCAGAAGACTGAAGTCAGAGAATCAGTTGAATCCAGGAGTCAGTGTGGACACCATGTCTTAAAAAGTAACAAGCAACTAGAAAAACAAGGCGGGGGGAGGAGGGTGGTCAAGAGTTCAAGGCCAGCCTCAACTACATAGTGAGTTTGAGGCCTGCTTGGGCTACACAGAGAGACCCTGTCTTGAAAGACAAAATTTTATTTTGTTGTAGAGGATCAAGTCCGGAGACAATGAGGAGTATATGTGGTTTTTAAAACAACTGTCTTAAACTGTGAGTTTAACTTCTTACTTCTCAAGTATTTATAGGTTTGTTATTTCCAAAATTGCTCTTAGCATCCTTACACTGTTCTTTCTGTTGCTTCATTTTCTTACCTGCTCAGTGAGGAGAATATTATGCCCTGAGAGCTAAGGAGTAGAGTTTTCCACTGTACAGTTACAGAAACCCCACAGAAGTCTATAAATGTCCCTGCTGTATTTACGGAGACTTCCTCTAGACCTGCTGCTTTATGGCAGCTCTTTATAGTAGAAGCTGGATTCATCTACAGGAAAACCTAACAGCCAGCATAAGTCATTTAAGTCTTTATAAGTAATAAGTACAACAAGAGAATTTAAGTACAAGGGTATGTGACTAATAAGCAAACTGAAAAGAAGCAGGCATTTAGCAACCCAAACCAATGTAAAAGTAATTCATATTGTTTGCCTCATAAACTGCACTTCTTGGGAGTTTATTATAATAAAGTATCTCAAAAGAACAGTGAAGTTGTGCAGAAAAAAATCTCTGTACAAAGATATACACTGGAATTATGACAGCAAAAAAACACAAAGAACTTTAGTGATAAGGGAATCAAAAATTATGGTGGCCCAAAGAAATAGTGTGCAGATACTTAAAATACTTAACAAATATGCTTTTATATAAACAAAGTTTTAAAAAATTATCTCTAGTTGACACAGCTTTACAATAATTACAATTAAGGAAATTTTAAGTCAGTTTTGTAATCCTAACATAACTCTATTTCATAATTTAAAATCTTTATTTAATGTGTATAATAATTTTAAACATGTGATTTTAGAATTTGCTTTTTAACATTATGTTATTTGTACTGGATAGCTTTGGTGTCAACTTTACACATCTAGGTTGAGCGAGCCTCAATTGGGGAATTGCCCCCATTGGACTGGCCTGTGGCCATGTCTGTGGGGTATTTTCTTGATTGTTAAGTGCTGCAGGAGGGCCCAGTGCACTGTGGGTGGTGCCACCCCTGGGCAGGTGTTGTTCTGTATTGTATAAGAAAGCAGGCAGGGGAGCAAGCCAGTAAGCAGTGCTTCTCCATGGCCTGTGTTTTAGCTCCTGCCTCCAAGCTCCTGCCCTAAGTTTCTACCTTGGGCTCCCTTGGTAACGGACTATGTGACCTGGGAAATGTAGGTGAAATAAACCCTTTCCTCCCCAAGTTGGTATTGGTAAGAATGTTTTGTCACAACAATGGAGAAGCAAACTTGGACATTATTTAATAAACTTTTTCATACTGTTATATAGTAGTCATTTATTATTTTGAGTATTTCAAATACCCTGTGTCAACCTCTCAAGTGCTGGGATTACACAGGCATCTACTGCTAAATGCAAATACAATTTAATGACAAATCTGGCAAATGTATAAGATGATTTATAAACATCAATTAAATGTGCAGTGCAGGACTTGATTTTGGCCATCATGGCATATCTGATATTGGGCTTAACTTTCTGCTATAAAAAATTATCAAGATGGATAAAACATCTGAAGTAACTTCATTTAGGCATTGGACTAGACAGCGTAAGACCATGACCCTTAAGGGAACACAAGTCTCCATGGTAATCTGGACATTCTATCATCAGGTGAGCTTCTCTACTGTGGGGCAGAGGTGGTTATCTCACTGAACAGCAGCTGCATGAGCTGAGAAGGCAGAGATCAAAGCTGCTGAGCTGGTCATAGTTGTGCAGCAGAATACTGAATAAGCTGCTGGATAGAGGACAGGACACCTTCATCCTGCAGAGAGAGAACTCTTCTAGAAGTCTGAGCTGGTGTTTTCTGCTCACCTATAAGAAAGACTCCCAAAAAGCCAGCAGAAAGAGAGGGTTCTGGGGATGAGGGTGGAGGCAAGAGGACTGACCAGAGATAGGTAGTACAGTGCATGGAGACATTGGAGTTTGAGCTAAGTCAGAGTGGAACGATCTCTGAACACCTCAGATATCCAATTAAAACTCTAGAAATGCCATGTCACAGAATGAGAATTGTACTAGACTTGAGACAGTGTCAAAATAGCCTCACCCTAACAACACTTTAAAAACAGGCTTATGGCATGGTTATGAATTCCTGTAACTTTAGCACTTGATAGGTTGAGGCAGGAGAATTCCAAGTTTGAGGCCAGCCTGGATTATATAGAAAGATCCTATCTGAAAACACCAAAGCCAACCCCCCCCCGCCCCCCCAGAAAACCAAAAAACTCTGATCCTGAGCATTTGACTCAAGAAGTAACCTTCTGACAGAAAATAACACAATTCAGACTTCATGTAGGATATCACTGATGATACCCATCATACAATAAACATAATTAGACATGTCAGTCAAGAGACAAAGCAGACAATAAATATAGACTCAGGGAAAACCAATGATCAGAATTAGTAATACAATGACTTCACTTTTTAAATCGTATGTGTATAAGTGTTTTGTTTACACATATATATAAGTTCACCTTATGTTGTACAATGCCTGTAGAGGTCAAAAGAGGCATTGGATCCCCTGGAATTGGAGCTATGGACAGTTGTTAGCCACCATGTGAGTGCTGGAAACTCAACACAGGTCCTCTGAAAGAGTAGACAGTGCTTTTAACTGCTGAGTCATCTCTCCAGCCCCTACAATGACTTTAAAATAGATTTAAAACTTATGATTAAAGACTTAAAGGAGGCAACACTTTCTGCAGAAGCCCTTAATCACTCAATATGTCCTTCTCCAAATGCCTGTGCTTAAATAAAATCTATATTAAATTTTTTTTTTAAATTCAACATTGCTACATTGAAAAAAAAAAAGTGGGAAGCTGAGGATGGAGTTCAGTTGGTAGAGTGTGTGCCTAGCACACAGGAAGCCCTGGGCATGACATCCAGCATTGAATAAATGCCTGTAATTTCAGCACTTGGGAGGTAGAGGCAGGATGATCAGAAGCTTAGGGTCATCCTTGGCTACATAGTGAGTTCCAGGCCTACTGGGCTACATAAGGCCCTGTCTCAAAAGCAAAACAAAACAAATAATGCTAAGCAAACAAAGATTTAAATGAAAAAGACTGGCAGAATGAACAGGTGAGGAAAATGACAAAAAATGAAAACATTATTTTCAAAAGTAAAGTCTGCAATAAATCTACATATGTGTCTGAAATTTAAAATTCAACAACACACTTAACAGATGATGAATACTGCAGAAAAAAGGCCATGGAAATTATTTAAGCTGAAGAACAGACAAAAGACTGAGACAGGAGGATTTGGGATAATACTGCCTTGGTTCCCATGGGGTTCACATATTGGAGGCTTGCTGTCCATCTGGAGATGCTGGGAGGTATGGGACCTGTAACAGGTGAGGCCTAGTAGGAGGTCCTTAGGCCCTCAAAGGGATTAAGGTAGCTCTCACAGGACTCTAGGGGCACAGAGGTAGAGTATTAGTGTACAGAAAGCCTAGATTTGATTCCCAGAACCACAAAAATAAAGTAAAAATTGAGTCTTGGAGACACTTAAAAAAATTCACTGCTACAAAACAGAAAGTAAAGTAAAAATTGAGTCTTGGAGACACTTAAAAAAATTCACTGCTACAAAACAGAAAGCATGTAAAGGACATTGCTACTGCATACTGATGACTATAACAGCCTAGCTGCTATTTTGTATGTCTGAATGGTGAACTGAATTGAACTTTTTTCTTAAAAAAAAATTTTTTTTATTTATTATTTTTATTTTATCTGTGTGAATACATTGCCTGCATATATGAAAATGCACCCATGTTGTGTAACTCCCTTGGAGGTCAGTAGAGGGTGTGAGATTTCCCTGGAATCTGCCATGTAGGTGCTGGGAATTGAACCCAGGTCCTCTGCAAAAGCAGTCAGTACTCTTAACTGCTGAGCCATCTCTCCAGCCCTTATGAACTTCCTTTTTCATAAAATGCTATTTTTACTTAAAAGAATAACTATAGATAAAACTATAGTAATCTGTATATTTGGAACATGTTTTCTCAAAAGCAACTGAAATAAGCCTATCACTTCAAGAAATAGAAATGACAGTTTTTTAGAACTTTGGAAAATTTGTGTCTACCACCATGAGTTTGATAATTTCCTAATATTTACAGGTTTTGTTGGTGAATGGTGATATTAACTAATGTTATTTTAAGTATTGTATAATGAAATGTGTCAACATCTGGAAGTTCTGCATATACCAGAAAACCAATCTTTTCCAAATCACCCATATAAAATATTATGAAATGATGCAAAAGTAAAGAATCCATTCAAAGCCCAAGGTGATAATACACCAGAATGTGAAAAGCTTATTCTTATGACTTCAAATTCCGTACTGCAACTAAGAAACTACTGTCATTGAGATTTGGTATAATACTAAGAAAAATTTTGAGCTGGACCTGGTGGTACAGGCCTGGAATATTAGTTGGAAGCTGAAGGTGGCATGTTCAAGGCCTGCTTTGGCTATAGACTAAGTTCAAAGCCAGCCCAGACAACTTAGACCTTGTCTCAAAATACAAAGGAAAAAAAGGATGAGGGATGCAACTCAGTGGAAGAATGTTGCAAAAGATGCTCAAGTTCAATCCCAGTTCCAAGTGTGAGATACCTCCCTATAAGTTCTTGGCCAGGAAGGCCCCAAGAGGCCCACAAACCAACATACATAGTAAGAATTTGTGGCTAAAGGCAGTACAGACCTTGATTGTGGACAAAGAGAACTCAAGCTAGAATTGAACTGGAAGTCTTCAGCAGCCTAGTTAGCTTACACAGAAGCAGAAGGGGCTACAGACAGCTGGGAGAAAAGTCACTAATGGTCTTATTCATGGGACCTTTCCCCTCCTTAAGGAACTACTAGATGCTGTAGGAGGAAGTCTGCAGTGATGTAGCCACTTGCTCCAGTGGATGGCTCCACACCCATGCTCAGATAGAAGGCTATGGTTAAACTCAGCGGGTCACAACAACAAAAAGTGACCCAGAAAGATAGAAAAGTGGGAGGGGGACTTGGTGATCAGTATACCTTTGTACATTATGAAATTTCAAAAAATACAGTTACTAATAAAAATTTACATTACCAGAATTGCTATCTTATGCTTCCTTAATTTCCCCCTTATTTTTCTTCTTCCCTCTTTTCTTCTCTTCCCTTTCTTTTTGTATAAATTAAATTGATCCAAAAGGGTAACACTTTCTGGCTTCATTTCCTTTTTAAGCTTTTGGTTTTGCTTTTTGAGTATGTAGTCTTGGCTAACCTAGGACTCACTATATAGACCAGGCTGCCCTCAAACTTATAGTGATACCTCTGGATATGCCATTATGTCTGGCCAATAATGTATCTTATTGCTTTAATTTATACTTCTTTTTACTGTTAGGCATCCCCTGTCCTCACAAGTATTTCCTCCTAGTTCAACTGTCTATACTTATTGCCCATTTATGCACGCAGCTGCTGCATCCACAGCAACACCTGTA
Source organism: Eospalax fontanierii (assembly GCA_035773235.1). Lineage (NCBI taxonomy): Eukaryota > Metazoa > Chordata > Mammalia > Rodentia > Spalacidae > Eospalax > Eospalax fontanierii. Next base: position 60,628,985 of record CM069530.1, on the reverse strand, counting down.
TGACGACATGTCTCCCAGATGGTGGGTGCTGAAGGATGGGGGGACGTGTGCTTTTCGGAGCTTTGCCCTCAGCGGTTCCCTGGCAATCAGCCTGACTCCTGATACCTGAACGAGCACTCTATAAACACCCATGGTGTTCCTGATCACGGCTTGCAGCACTGGCTTTCTTATCTGGATTTCTCATAAATCTTACTTTCATGCCCACATACACTTTCTTTCTCTAAAGCAAAAAATGTTTTTAATGAATCAGTGAGTTCCAAAGAACTGGCGTGGATGTCTCCTCTCCTGATTCAGGTTTTTAACTCAGCAGTTTATGACCTACATAATGATTTAAAAAATAGTTTTGGGATCTTTATGAACTCACTTGAACAAAAAGAGTTAATGATACAAAAAATAAATAGTGACCCTGAGAAAGTGCAACTAGAGAGATTAATAGGAAATAGTCACAATAAATCTAGCTCTTCAAACAAAGAATTGCAGAGTCTGACAATTCCCACTAGGTACTTCAAAAAATATAAACAATATTTCATATGAAGCATATCTTAAAAGTTGTTTTGACCCAGGGCCATGAGAAACTTTAAAAATGTGTTTAATAGTGCCAGTCCAGTTTCTAAAAAATAGTGCAAGTCCAGTTGTGCCCATTTGGCTATGATAACAAGATATACTGAGAAACCGCAAGACGTGCTGAAAAAGACAAACAAGTATAATGATTAAATGTGTATCTCTTCTTTGTCAAAGCTTGTAAAACTTGCCAATTTTCTCCTGTAACTGTATAAAACCTTAGTAGAAACTTCAGTAAATTGCAGCAGATTCAAACCTCCTCATCAGTCGTGTCTGTCTGTCATTCGCCGAATCCTAATTCTCCTAAGCCTTCACCCCTGCTCTCCCTTGGTGTCCGGTCTCCAGGAGGGACGGTCCGTGGCAGGTGGCGCCCAAACAGGGACTTGAAGGACAGGTAATTCTCTTTCCTCTTTATTCGGAATTTAGGATCGGATCTCGCCAGGGAGCTGCAGTCCCGCCGGTAAAGGCTGACGGTTAAGAGTGAGTAATCTCAGTAACCATGGGGCAGCATGACTAAGAATGCTAAAGTGTTTCTACAAATGATTAAGCACATGTTGGCCACAAAAGGTTTTACAGACATGCTGTTAAAGCAGCTGGCATGGGAAAATGCTAACACCCTCTGCCAGGGCTTAATTAGGCCACTGCGTAAAACAGGAACCATACAAGATTACATTAAAGCATGTATGGATGCCTCACCAGCAGTAGTCCAGGGAATGGCCTATGCTGCAGCCATGAAAGGAGAAAGATTTAGCGCCTACGTTAAGAAAACCTTTGGAGTGCAAAAGAGCCCACAAAGAGAGGTCACATGTTACAATTGTAATAAACCGGGCATGTGCAAAGAGAATGTAAATAAAAAAGGGGAAGATAAAAAGAATCCCCCAGGGCTTTGCCCCAGATGCAAAAAAGGAAGACATTGGAAAAATGAGTGCAAGTTTAAGTTCCATAAGGATGGGACCCCTCTAAGTAAAGAGGAAGAAATTGAAGAGACAAAAAACTAGATGAGGGGCCTTCTCCTGGCCCCGATCAAATAGGAGAAATACAGAAGACAAAGAGATTACTGTCTTTACTTAATCCTTCAGCTCCAGAATTTACTATTCATGAGCTATCTAGAGCAACACCAGGGAGCACAGGATTAGATCTGGCCAGTGCTCAAGATGTAATTCTCTCCAAGTGAGAAGGAATCACTTTAATCCCTACTTATGTAAAAGGAGAATTATTGCCTCAAACAGTAGGACTTATAATTGGTAGAAGTTCCAATTATCAAAAGAATTTTGAAGTTATTCTGGGGATTGTAGACTCAGATACTCAAAATGATATAAAAATAATGGTCAAACCTTTGTCAGAAACCATTCAGATACATAAAGGACAAAGAATAGCTCAATTGATATTATTACCCTATATAAATCTTCCTAATCAGGTAATGAAACCAGATAGAGGAGAAGGCCAATTCGGATCTTCAGATTTAGTGGCCTGGGTGCAAGATCTCACTGAAAGACCCTTTAAAATAGTAAAAATTAATGGCAAAAAGTTTAAAGGACTTTTAGATACTGGGGCTGACAAAACTTGTATTGCTGCTTCAGAATGGCCTAATCATTGGCCCATTCAGAGAACTGGATCCACCCTTATGGGGTTAGGAACAGCTTCGGGAGTAATGCAGAGCTCTTCCCCTCTAAGGTGGGAATTAGAAAATAAGACAGGAATGATTCAGCCCTATATTTTATTCTCTTTACCTTTCTCCCTATGGGGAAGAGATATGATGGAAAACCTAGATTTAAAATTAGTTACTGCAGATCATTTAAATGAACAATATTTTACTTAGGGGCCACTGAGGAATTATATGCAGATAAAATAATATGGAAATTAGAAGAGCCTATTTGGATTAGTCAGTGGCCCCTAGCACAAGAAAAGATTCAGGCTCTAGAACATCTAGTACAAGAACAATTAGAAAAAGGGTGTATTGAAGAATCCAACAGCCCTTGGAATACTCCAGTATTTGTTATAAAGAAAAAATCAGGAAAATGGACACTGCTGCAGGACCTTAGAGCAGTTAATGCCGTCATGGAAGATATGGGAGCACTACAGCCTGGCCTGCCTTCCCCTGTAGCAGTACCGGAGGGATGGAATTTAATTATCATAGATCTACAAGATTGCTTTTTCACCATACAACTTAATCCTTTAGATTGTTCACATTTTGCATTTAGTGTTCCTTCTCCTAATTTTTAGAGACCTTTTAGGAGATATCAATGGAAAACCCTACCTCAAGGGATGAAAAATAGCCCTACTCTTTGTTAGAAGTTTGTTATTTTCAGCAAAAGCCGCCGCAGGATTCCTGAAAGTGCGATCGGTATCATTGTATTGCTTACCATGGGACAAACATTTAGTAAACACGATCCTTTCGTGTCTGGCCTGTATCAGGCTCTTAAACACACAGAACTAGGGTTAAAATAAACATCTTGCAGCAGAATCAAACCTCCTCATAAGTCGTGTCTGTCTGTCATTCGCCGAATCCTAATTCTCCTAAGCCTTCACCCCTGCTCTCCCTCGGTGTCCGGTCTCCAAGAGGGACGGTCTGTGGCAGGTGGCACCTGAACAGGGACTTGAACCCTGGACCCTCAGATAGATCTTACTGCTTTCCTAACATACACTCTCTCTATAAACCCTGATGTATATGTCTCCCTGCTTTACCTTAGTCAAATAAAACTAACAGTTCTCAAAACAGTATACAAATTTGGTACTTGAAATTATAATTATTCTGTTTCATCAAATCTAAGATGACATTATTTTCTGTACTGGTAAGAAAAAAAAAAAACCAAAAAACTCCAATTACAATCGTAAGATGCCATCAATTGTAAGAAGTAGCATGATTTCAGAGCTGTTAGTTGGTACAAGTCTGAGTCTTAGGAAGGATGAGATATAACTGTTATAAGTGGATCAGCTAATAAGTGAACTACTTTCAATTAAGTCTTCTTTTCCACTGTTGATGATAATTTATATGTCTGACTTCTGGCTGCCACTTCTCTTTTTAGATATAATACATATGATGTCAGTTAATTATTATTAGTAAGCCAGTTTCTTAGTTAAGACTGAGTGACTAACAAAAAGACACAAAACAGAAAGAACCAATGTTTCCACCTCTGAATACCATGAAATGGATCTTATAGCTTCTGGTAGCCAGCAGTCTCTACCTCCCTTGTTAAATACTCATTGAGAACCCTATTACACCGTAGAGACTATTTCATGCTGAGCTATAAATTGTAAATGACGATGATAGGGTGAAACTCAAAATTGCTGAGGAGTTGTAATCTACACTAAAGAGTATATAATTGATCACCAGGTAGATAAGAAAGTGAATGGGAACAGGTGAAGGGCATTAATTTCTTAAAATTTAACCAATACCACACATATAAAATACAGTTCTGCAGGCATGGTCATGTACACCTGCAGTCTCAAAACTTGGGAGAATCAAGAGTTTGAGGCCAATCTAGGCTATATAATGAGATCATACATCAAATGAACAAGAAAACCTGAAAACAGAAGAAATAGTTCATCTCTACCCTACCTTTTATCGTCATTTACGTCTATGAGAAAATGTACTATTATTAGGATAATAAGACCTTTCTAGAATTTTCCAGAAAACAAAGACATTTAAAGAATATCACAAAAATTAGGTCACACTTCTTCACAACTTGTTCTTTTTATTTGGTGGCATTACTGTAGCACTTCTTCCCAGTATAAAGAGATCTCTTCTTTTTACTAGCTGTTACATGCTTTTCAAATGTATCGAAGTAGTCATATTTTTTAACAGTTTTTGAAGCATACGTGAATTACAATAATCTGTACATATTTAAGACTTCCAGTTTGATAAGCTCTATATAGGTAGAAAATTTGTGAAACCATCATCATAATCAAGATAATGGACATACCCATCACCTTCAAAAGATTTCTGTGTCCCTCTGTAATTCCTCCTCCCCCTTCTGTGTCTCACTAGCTCTGCTCTCTCAACAGCAGTCACTGACCTGCTATCTATCTCTAAGATTAATTATTTTCCAAAAAAATAAAAGAAAATACTCTGGGTTTGATCAACAGAAGTACAAAGAAAAAAATTTAAACATACACATTTGGACTGCAATTAGCCATGCATAACTGAAACTGATTAAGGGGAGACTACATACTCTAAATCCCTTTACTCATGATAATTTAAAAATCCATCCACCTTTATTTATTTATTTTTAGTTATGTTTTTAATGTATGTAGGTGCCTGCAAAGACCAAAAGAGGGTACTGGATTCCCTGGAGCTGGAGTTGTGAGTCATCTGATGTGGGTGCTGGGAACAAAACAAACTCAGGTCCTCTGAAAGAGCAGTAAGTGCTCTTAACCATTGGGCCAACTCTCCAGCTCCATACTGTGCATATCAACAGTAGGTTTAACTTGTCAAGAAACTGCCACACTACATTCCAAAGTGGTTATGCCATGTTGTATTCCCACTAGCAATGTAGAAAGTTCTAGCTCCTTAACATCCTCATGTGGTATGCTAGATATTCTGAATATTCTTGATATTCTGGTATGCTCTTCTAATTGATGTGAAGTTGTATTTCATTGACTTAAAATTTGTATTTCTCTAATGACTAATTATACTGAACACCATCTCATATGCTTATTTATTGACTGGTGTGTCTCTGGGAAAATGCTAAAATCTTTATTCATTTTTATTGGCTTGCTTTTTATTATTGAACTCTGAGAACTTCTAAAATATATTCTGATTATGAATCCATTATCAGAAATAAAAAGGAACAAATTATTGATACATTCAACATGGATAACCCTCAAAAGAATCATATTGAATGATTGAGGACAGACATACATGAAATATTGGAATATTTAAATAAAATATTAGAAAGTGCAAACTAGCGCATAAGATAGCCTGCATTCTCTCTCCTTTTTTTTTGCTTTTTAGTAAATTTTCCTTGACATTTTACTGTTTTCAGAGACCTTTTCATCCTTCCCTGAAAGCTCCGTGGCTGTTCTCCATTTTTCCGGGGCTGAGGAAGGGTGAGGACAGGTGGAGGCAAGCAAAGGGATACTGTCAGACTTCATGGAGCAATAGCAGCCTTTATAAGGGGCTCAGTGCACTTTGTCTTGTTTTGTCAAGTGATCTTTGGTTGAAAAAACTTTTCTCTGTAGTTCTTAAGCAGCAGGACCTTCCACTACACCACTGTTGGTGCCATCTACGAAGTCACAATGACAGTGACACTGAATACCGGCACCCAAGAATGAATGGGTGATCTCTAAGATTTCTTTAATAATTGAAGGGAGATCCCTAATTAAAATTCAGTGATACCTGTCAGGCAAAGTTTATAATCTTATTAATTTTCCTGTTTTTACTGTATCTGAGTGGTTCTTGAGGGCTATGGAGGTCAGAGCAGAGGCAGAAGATACCACCCAAGGTTAGCCTTCCTGCCGAACTGGGTCAACTTCATCATACTCTTTAGTTCTTTGCAGGACCAGCTGTCCTGGTGATATCATCATCAACTTCTTTGGGAGACAAACCTTTAGGTTTGCATGAGGGGACTGGGCAGAGGAGACATGGTCTTCCCACTGCTGCACCCCAGCATCCACTTTGATCTCTTTGGGGTTGAACTTGCATGGCAGAACAGAGGCAGTTCGTGTCAAATGTACCTGTAAGTTGACATGGGAAGAAAGCTGCACTTCGGCTTTCTCCAAAATGAAAGCTGAAAAACTAGCCCCCTGCCCCCCTTTAAAGTTGATTTAGTTCCTGTACCAGGAGTCTTTATCTAGTAAGGATGTACCTTATTCCTAAAGGAGTTTCTCTGGAGCTTTGGATGGAACTCTGAAAAATGAAGGGCCTGGTTTCCTGCTTTCCTGAAACCCAAATTCTGTTGCAATAGATAGATAACACATTTATTTTCAAAAGTTCATTCTCAACTTCTGGCACGCTGCCTGGTGAGTATTAGGAAGAAGTCTTGCAGTCTACCAGGTGACCTTTTTTTCCTTTTGAGGGATGTAGGTGGGGTCAGATGCTACTTTAAGTCATGTAAGAATTGATAATCTACAGTTTCCTCAGTCACAAGTTTTCTATGTTTATAGCCTTTTGGGGATTGCTGTTGGTAAAGTTCTACTTTCTTTGACTGATTCTTACTTATTTTATTGAAGAAGGGATAGTCTATTTTTCAATTCCATCTCAATCTATTTACTTGGAAGGATCTGGCTCTGTGATATAGACTAGAACAGTGGTCATTCACTAGTCCCTTCTTGGGTACTCCACAATTGAGTTCAGTGTGGAGAATGTATCAATATACAAAAAACGTTAGAGATAAAGCCATCATCATTCCATACGTCATGAGAGTTAACTCTAAGTAGCCTGAAACAAAGCTGAATTAATTTTCCTAAATACTTCTTCCTTTCTTCTTTTTTTTTTTTAACAGTGCTAGGGATTAAAGCCAGGGCTTCATGCTTATTAGGCAAGCATTCCACCACTGAGCCTCTCAATACCTTTTCATTACATTGTTCATTCTGTCAATGTATGAAACCTTTCTTCGAACTAAGCAGGCCTATTTGAGTGCTTCAGAATGTTTCTCACGTATTTGCTTCCAAATCCAGATGTTCAAGCTACCAATTAAAACAAATGATTTTTACTATCCAAGTACCCCTCATCCTTTAAAGCTCAGGTCAAATTCTACTTGCTTTTAATCCTCATCTTGGGAATAGTTTTTCATCATGAATTTGGATCTCCTGGAACTGGAGTTATGGATGGCTGTTAACTGCCAAGCCAGTGCTTGGAACCAAACCCAGGTCCTCTGCAAAAACAGCTCAGCCTTCTCTCTAGCCCAGTGATAACTTTTATTTTTCGGTCTTTTTGACACAGGGTCTCTCTGTAGCCTAGCTGGCCTTGAACTCTCTATGTTGACCAGGCTGGCCTTGACCTCACAGAGATTCGCCTGTCTCCGCCTCCTGAGTGCTGGGACTGAAGGCATGCACCACCACGCCCAGCTTCTATGTTATTTATTCATGAGTATGTATCTCAATTCTCCATCTAATAATGATAATAAGAATGTCTTTTAGTGAGCACTTACTACTATTATGAGCATGTATTACTTCCTTTAAAGGAATAAGAGAGCTTCATGAAGGAATTTGCTCACATAGCTTGAAAAGGATAGACACAGGACTTGAATTCTGATCTTTTGGACACTGAAGTCCATATCTAGTCACTACATTAATTTTCAATCTAGGGTAAACTTCTAGTACAAAAGAAATAGATCTTAGGTCTTACTACACTGATCTACTGACTTAAACATATTTATTGGGTGTCCATTATATACAGAATATAGCTATGAAATAGACATAAGCCAATCTCTGTAGAATTATACAATGATTATATAAATAAAGTATACATCAGAAAATGACAATACTAATAAAGTAGTTTTTCTTAGGCAGTATATTGCTGATTTACTATATATGATCATGTTACATCATGTGTAATCATTTAATCCTTAGAGTATCCAATAAATAGGTATTAGTGTTATTATCCCATCTCACAGATGAGGAAACTGAGCCATGGAAGGGATTTCCCACGATTGGGTAACTATTAAGTCTGTTCTCTCAATGTCTAGACTTTACTATTTTTCATAATAAATCATGCTAAAGGTAGCCAAAGAAAATATTAACTGTATTAAAGAAATGCTAAAGGTAGCCAAAAAAATATTTATTACCTGTATTAAAGAAATATATAGACAACAAAAGAATCAAATAATAAATACAAAGATTATATAAGGAAAAATTATGTATTAAGAAAGAATTCTTGGGGATGGAGAGATGGCTCAGTGGTTAAAAGCTCAGGGTGCTCTTGCAGGGGACCTGGGTTCAGTTCCCAGAACTCACATGGTGGCTAACAACCATCTATATCTCCAGTTTCAGGGGATCCAATGCAGTTCTGGTCTCACAGGCATTGCATGACACAGGTACACTTACATACATGTAGGCAAAACACTCATACACATAAAATTAAAAATAACAAAATATTTTTTTTTCAAAAGAAAGAATTTTTGGCATCTGATCTCTCCTCTGTTCTAGGAAACAGTCTATTATTTTGATGACATATAAGAGAAGTGACACCCAGGTCTCACCTGCTTAGCAACATGCTTTTTCAGCTAAAGGCTATAATCCTTTAGTGAATCATGAAATCAGTGTAGCTAGTGTAAACAAACTAGGAAAGGTGTAGACTAAGGAATGAAGCCCCTGTATAAGCTGCTCAACATAGAAGATCTCTAGGTCTCACCTTAAAAATATTCTAAGTATTAGGGGCTGGAGAAATAGCTCAGCAGTTGAAAACACTGGCTGCTCTTACAGAGGACCTGGGTTTGATTCCCAGCACCCACATGGTAGCTATTAACTGTCCCTAACTCCAGTTCCAGGAGAATCCAACACCCTCTTGTGATCTCCTTGGGCATTGCATGACCTGGGTGTACTTACACACATGCAGGCAATACACTCATACAAATACAATAAAAATAATGACTATTTTTTAAAATCCTAAGTATCATTTTTGATCTTTGATCTCCAAAATTGTTGAAATATGGTAAAAACATATAGATAGAAGTTGACAACTGCTCAACATTTGCTATTTATCCCCCAAAGTGAAAACAGTGATAGTTGTACTCACATAAACTAAAAGAGAGTTCCAATGTCCTTGAATAGAACGAATAAACCAATTGTGATATATATATACATATATATATATATATGACTATTATTCAGCTATGAACAAGAATGAAGTACTATACATGCTATAAGGTAGGTGAACCTGCAAATTATTATATTATATGAAATATCCAGAACAGTTAAAGCCATTGAGACAGAATACAGAGATTAATGATTTCTGGGGTTAGGGGAAAAAATATTTTGGAACTAGCTAGAAATGCTAATTATAAAAAAGTGTGAAAGAAATTAACACATTGCAACTACTTAAAATTATTAACTGTATGTATGTTAGGTGAATTTTACTCTACTAGATTTTTAAAAAATATAAAAGACTACTGGTAGATGTAAGTACTAGAACGCAAGCATGGAGAATAAGTATGGTAAATCTTTCTCAGGATATTAGAACAAAAGTGTCTATGTGTTTGTATATATGTATACAAACATATATACAAATATACAAATATACAAATATATATATATTCCCCTTTAGCCCCAGCTGGCCTGGAACTCACTATGTAAACTAGGCTGGTCTCAGTCTTATAGAGATCTGCCTCTCCAATGCTGGGATTAAAGGTGTGGACCTTTAATCAAAAGATTTTAAAGTGGGTCAAAGAGAGCAAATCATCCTGACTAAGCAGAGGCAAAAGCAGAAAATGATCTGCAGAAAATCCCAAGCCACACTTTCAGAGAAAATTGGCATGTACTTTTTTTAGAAACACCTTTTTTAAAAAATCAAATGCTCAAAAGAGGAAAAGTATTGTTAAGGAAAATGAGAATTTGGGGGTAGAACTTTGGACTTGGAGGAAGGAGAGAATAAACTTACAAATCTTCTAAAAAGAAAATGAAAAGCAAGCTAAGTGTGATGGCACTCACCTGTCTATAAACCCAACATCAAGCCACTGAGGGAGGAGGCTAGAGAATTTGAGGACAGCTTGTGTTACAAAGTGAGACCCTGTCTCAAATATGTCAAAATACTACTACTACTACTAATAATTATAATAATAATAACTTTAATAAAAGGGAGATTCAAAACTAAGCTAAATAAACTTCATTTCTTTATAAACAAACCAAAAAAAGAAAAAAAAAAAGGAAAGGAAAGAAAGACATAGGAAGCAAAGCATGTGTGGAGGGATGATGGAAGCAGTGGCCTTCAAACTATTCTCATGGTTATTGCTATATGTCTCTTCTGAGAAGGAAAGTTGCAGTAGTATCCCAGAGCAGACTGGAAAACCGTGGGCAGGATGCTACGGAAAAAGGCTTTCTAGACAAGGGCCCTCAGAGGACTTCTTGTGAACAGAGTACGTGAGAGGAGAGATGGAGAAGGAAAGGAGGGGACCTGATGTCTTGGGTCTCTGCTTCCTTCAGTATAGGGCTGCTTTTATTCATTTATCTGTTCATTTTGGTTTTCTGAGGCAGGGTTTTGCTATAGTACCAGCTGGCCTCTGACCTGTGGCAGTCCAGCTGCCTCGGCCTCCCACATGCTGGGATCATAGGTGAGCATCACCATGTCTAAGTGTTCATCTTTTAGATATTAAGCTTTCATATTAAAACTTCACTTGAAAGAAGTTCTGCTGCTGAAGAGAAGTCTGTGAGTCATTAGACCCGGGCTTGCTAAACTTGGCTGCTGACAAAATTCCTCGACACCGTTCAGACTGAAAATCCCTGGGCCACATCTCTAGACCTAGTGAAATAATAACTTTCCAGCATCCTGTTGCAGTCACTCTCCTTCAGCACTAGAGGCACCTGGACCAAAGGCCACAGGATTCCAATGACAAAGCAGAATTAGAATCAGTAAGCAAGAATCCCAGGCAAAAGAGCTGGCGGTGGCAGATGGGAAAAGAAGAACACAGCCTACAAAGTCACAGGGCTTCATGGGACAGCCTACAATAACTGTCCACATTGCTAATGACAGCAAAAGTGGTTTAATTTACTTTATAAATCTTTACTTTGTAAATCGTAATGCAATATGAATTACACATATAATTTTAAGTTTTCTACTAACCATATTTTAAAAAGTAAAAAAAAGTCAAGTGTGGTGGCTTTAACCCTGGGACTCGGAAGGCTGAGGCGGGGGATGGCTCCTGAGTTGAGGCAACCCTGGCTACATAGTGAATTCTAGGCCAGTGAGGGCTACAGTGTGAGATCCTGATATTGTAAGACTTTGTCTCGTGCCCTTTTTTCCATGAAAAAAAAAATAAAGTGAAAAGAAGTTTGTAGTTCTAGCACTGGGGGCTGAGGCAGGAGGACTGTGAGTTTGAGGCCAGCTAGAGCTTCGCAGTGAGACCCTATCTCCCCAAAACAAAACAAACAAAAATGCAAGAACAGGTAAAATTAATTTTAATAAAACTTTTTGTTCAACTCAAAGTATCTAAAATTTCATTCATTTTAATATGAAATTCAATATAAAAGTTGAGATAAATTTCCTTTTATTTTGTCTTCAGATTCTTACAACACATCTGTGTGCCTGCATGAGGAGGTCAAACTTGACTGTCCTTCCTCAGGAGCCACCCACCTTGTTTCTTTAAAATAAGGTCTCTCAATGGCTTAGGGACCCTGGGGCTCACCCATTAGGCTAGACTGGCTGACCAGTGAGCCCCAGGCAATACTCTTTCTACCTCCCTGGCACTAGGATTACCAGCATGTGCCATCATGTCCAGCTTTTTTTTTTTTTTTACATGGGTTCTGGGAATTGAGCTCAGATCTTCATGCTATCTCACCATCCCTTACAGCACATCTTAATTTAGACTAACTATATTTCCAGAAGTCTAAAACCACATGTGGTTAGTGGCTATGATAGTGTACAATGCAGGACTAGTTAATAAACAATGCATTTCCTTTTGAATACTCTGTTCAGCAAAAACCCCCTAAATCACTTTTCCCTCCCTACAGACCACAGCAAACAGAAAGACAGTGAGAATCAAGGATACAGGGCAGGGGAAAGGAACACTCTACTCAGAGAAGGGTTGAATCACTTGATTAAAAACTTCTAAACCACCTATGAAGGATTATAATCTGTTTTCTGAAAAAAAACCCTTACAAACAAGATTATGAACCATATTTACAGTAAAAACATATGCCTTGACCTGCTTGTGATGTTTGGGTAATAAGAATTTCTTTAACCTTTAGAAATTTTCATTACATTTAAAATATTATTTTAATTTGTGTTTTTATCAGAACAGCTTCCGGGAGTTGGCTTTCTCCTGCCACAATGTGGGTCCTTGGGATTGAACTCAGGACATCAGGCTTGGCAGCAAGTACCTTTGCTGAGCCATCTCATCCTTTAAAGTTTTTTTTTTTTATCTTAGCATATAAACCTGTACAATGTACCTTGTAGAGCACCTTATAATCTTATCTATTAAAGAAAAATTCTCTAGACAAAAGTAAGTGTACAAAAACATTTAAAATTAATCTTTTAAATCCCCTGAACAATATAACTTCAAAATATATGTATATACACATATATGTATCTTTAACAAGATACAATTATATGTATCTTGTTAAAACCCCTGAGAAGCCAGTACCCACCTTGGATGTTTGTTTCTTGAGGCTGTTGCTCCTTCCCTAACCCCCCAACCTCCCTCCCTATGGACATACTTAAATCTCAGCATATATTATTTTTGTTCTTAATGAATCCCACATTTTTTTTTTACTTAATAAACTTTGACTTTGCTTCATATCAACTCATCCTGAAATTCTTTTCTGCAATGTAAGCAGAAAAGATCTCTAAAGATCTCTGCCAGCTGCCTAGCGGACAACACTAGTGAGTTGAGGTCTCCTCACCCTCCCAGTCTGATAATCTTCAGTCCTGTTATACTTCATCTTCTTCCCAGCAGTGGATCTGTATTCTGGACAGTTCTATTGCTTCTCAGACTCTTGGCTATGACCAAGTACAATATTTGGACATGTGAAGCTGAATGTCTCTCAAAGCTGATCTAAAATGTCTACAACATTATCTTTTTTTCCAAAATAAAAAATAAATTTACCTCTTGATTTTTCTATTTCTATCTGTGACCTAAGTTCAAAAACTTTCAAATTAAATTCTTCTGGGCCCTTTATTCTGCACAACTGTCCATTTCTCTTTATTTTTCCTTCATAATCTTTCCCCTTGGCCCTTTCCTGCTTCTAGTTGCTGCTGATGATCTGTCAAGGACAGTGTTACCAAACACATAACCTAAATAAGCTATGTGTGACGTCATCTCATAGCCTTGAGTGCAAGCTGTCAGTTCAGAATCACACACATGTGATCCTGCTCTCACCCCACCTCTGGCCTGTATCATTCCAGTCTTATCTTTCACTGATCTCCTAGAAGATTCTTTAAAAAAAAATTTAAAAAAGCAAACTATCTTATTTACTTTCTCCTGAAAATGTCTTCTACTTCTTCATCTGTGTTTTATCGAATGACCTTACTCTAGCTGTATCTATCCAAACCATTATTTAACAAATGCTTTTATGTTAGGCACTGTTCTACATACTGAAGGCAAAACCTTAATTTCAGGTTTCACTAATTTAAGAAATCTTCCTGACTGGGCATGGTGACTCACCCCTGTGATCCCAATATTTGGGAGGTGGGAACAAGAGGATCAAAGGTCAAGATCATCTGTTACACACTAAGCTCACGGTCCCCCTCAGAAGCATGGGGTACTGAGCACCCACTTGATCAATATTTGTAAAGTGGGCAGGGTCTGTGGGAAGGAGGCAGTCCAGCCCAGCAGCTCAGGCCTGTAATTCTAGCTACTCAAGAGGCTGAGGTAGGAGGATCCTAAGTTCAGCCAGCTTAGGCTACGGAGAGGAGGGCTCCATTTAGAAAAAAAAAGCCATTCCACCTCACCCCCATCAGCCAGTGACAGACTGGCAAACCAGGATCAGTGACAGACAGGGATCCTACAAGAACTCCAAATCTGCTAAATGTACCACAGGAGTTCCATTTTTCCAATTCCATTGGCAAAGAAATTCAGAATTGGCAATGGGTTATTCTGGCTTTTGAACTTCTACAAGCTAAATTAGGTCAACTTGAAACAAAACAAAACAAGACAAAAACAACAATAACAAAAAAAGTTTGTTGGCCATAAACAGAAATAATACTACTGGTGATATTTAACAAACACGTATACAATATCAGATTTAAAAATGGAAACTTGAACCAGCAAGATGGCTCAGTTGGTAAAGTGTTTGCTGCCAAACCTGACAACCTGAGTTAGATATCTGGAACCCACGTGGTAGAAGGAGAGAACAGATTCCCATAAGTTGTCCTCTGACCTCCACATACACACTGAGGCATGTGCTCATCCTCTCCTCCTAAATAAACAAATAAATGTTGAAAGAAAGGAAAAAAAAATAAAACTCACCACATGTTATGTTCAAAAACTTTGGTTGGGTCAGTTAAAATCCTTGATCCTAGAGGGGTCACTGGGTGGACACTGCTTTGGCATTTGTATGGCATCTTCCCTTTTATTAGATGACAAATATAATTTCTCCAAATCACATTCATCCTAATCAGGACCTGCAAAATGACAAGTAGTTGATTAGTAAATAAGGATTAAACAATGTATTGTTTAAAAGTCAAAAGTTGTTCCCAAAAATTTACAGCCTGAACAAGAACATGGACACTGACCATTAAAAAAATATTTTACTTTTTGTGTATGAGTGTATTGCCTGCATGTGTGTAGGTGCACTCATGTCATACAATGACTGAGGATGTCAGAAGAGGGCATCAGATTTCTTGGAACTGGAGTTATGGACAGCTGTTAGCTGCCATGTGGATACTGGGAATTTAACCTGGGTCCTCTGCAAGAGCACCCAGTGCTCTTAACCACTGAACTAACTGTCCAGCCCCACACTTAACATTTTTTAAATGAAAGATGTGTATGATAGCTTCTTTCTGCAGAGGGAAAAGGAATATTTATGGTGGGTAGCATTGCTGGTATGCTTTATAAATCACCACCTTGACTAGGTTTGCTTTACCATTTGCTTATTTAATTTTTAGCACATGGCCAAATTATGCAGTACTAGAATCTGAATTTTGTATATTAAAGACTGTTTTTTTGTTTTAAATTAGTTTAGTTATACATGATGACTCAGGCCTGTAATCTTAGCTACTCAGGGGACTGAGTGAGAAGGATCACAAGTTCAAAGACTGGGTGCACTACAGAAAGAATTCACGGCCAGCCAGGGCAACTCAGTGAGACCCTGTCTCAAAAAAATAAAAAGAGGACTAGGTAGACAGTGGTACTGAGCTTCCCTAACATGAATGAAGCCCTTTTAATTCCCTAGTACTGTAAAAACCCAAATCAAACAAACACAAAATCAGTTTGGGGGAATTTGAGGCAAATTTTCTCCAGATAGTTTCATGACCACTAGGCCAAAAATGCAAGTGCAGTAACAAAAATAAGAAAATCTACTAAATCTCATTCTTCACGCTGAGCTACAATTAAATAGGATGAAAACTACATAAACAATAAATAATATGGCAGAAGGGATCCTAGTAACCTCACATATTTATGCTTATAGATTTATCTTTATATTGTACCACCACACACTGTGTATATGTATATGTAATATATATGTTATAAATATATTTTTTTCTTTTTTTAAAGAATAGTCAGTAATATGGTTATAAACAGATTTTCCTGTATAAAACACACGCTTTAATCCTAGGTCAAGAGAAGAATCATCAGTTGATTAGTCCAAATTCATCACCATCTCTGGAAAAATAGTTTAAAATTTAAAGACTACACCATCTCAAGTACATACTGGTAAATACGTTACTTTTATATCTTTATAGAAGAATATTAAAAAGAAGCTCCAGGAGCTTCCTGTTCCCAGTAGAATCCACTGTAATACAGCTTGGCATTTCAGTTGTTCCTCTCAGTATTCAGCCTACTGCTGTACCTGTCAAGAAGAGACAGACGCTAAGCGGCATGTGTACATAACAGGCACTAGGGGCTATGAGGTGTGATTAGGCATAAAACCACGACATACTGAACAGCCTTCCTACCTTGCTGAAAATGAACTTCAGAATGCTTTAAAAAATAAAATTCAAGATTTTACCTGTTGGGGTTAAAAAAAAAAAATAGGAGCTTAGTTATGTACACCAAAAAGGTTGCAATGGTTCCATTCACAGGTGACTAACAGATGAGAAACGAGGCAATTCAACAGCTAGCAGATGCTCCTGCTGCTTGTTTGTTTTCCCTTCTCCACTAAATGCAAGCTCTTTGGTGGAACAAACGAAATGAAAAGCTCCACCTACCACTATCTTTACTCTGGTAAGTCTTTGTTCTTTCTACTAGCCAGCATTCCACACAACACTAACACAACTCTACCTGTAAAATTATTTTTAGATCTTTCCACACTGAATATATTCATAAAATGTTCTGTATGCTGAAGAGTAGAAACTGATTACACCTACAAAGACAGGCAATTCGTGCTCAAAAGTGTAAATTCATGCAAATCGTTCCCACCCAGGAAAACCAAACTGAAATGAAATTTCAGCCCTTCAAATGATCCTGTGATACCAATCTTTATGGGAAAAAAGGAAAACAAAGGGAAAGAAAGCAAAGTTTCTCCCACTATAAATGACCAAGAACCTCTGTAGACAATCAGAAACAAAAAGACATATCTCAACTGGCTACAAGGAAATTCAGGAAAATGTCTGGAGACTGTGTGCTTTGCAGGTTGCTGGCCGGCACACAGAGCACGGCAGGGCTAGGGCCCAAGCATGTGGCAATTTCCTTGCTTAGGCAGCTGTTCCTCTAATTACCCACACAAGCATCTTTATCTATTTCATTTCTTTATTATCTGTAACAGCCACATCCAGTGTTGCATTGCTATTTATCTTTTTTTATTAACTAAATATATAATAAATCTAACAGAAACATAAAATCATAATAAAATTATGAAAGTGCCTTCCCAAACTAAATTGCAAGCTTTTAGAGGAAGTACCAGTCTGCTCATGAATTGTTTGACTACATAAGAATCTTACTTATCGACATAAAGTTAATTGGAAAGAACTTCATATTTGCCAGGGTGGTTCTTTAGAGTCTTGCAGTAAGAAGGAAGGAAGCAACAGAGGATGACAGTACAGTACAGTACAGGCACCATCCAGTTTCACTGACTGCAGCAGCATACAGATTTGTGCCTTGTGTTACGATTATCATGCTAATTTAAGATTCACTAGGTCAGGATTCCATTTTGTGGATTGAAAAGGAGAGAAGGGCAAGAGAACTCAGAGTGGAATTTTGCTAGGGAAAGCTGGTTTCTGCCACTCCAGTGACCCATTCCCCTATGGGCCCTCTATTTGTTTATTTGTCTGTTTGTCTCTTTTTCAGACAAAGTGTAACCCAGGCTGGTCTTGAATTAGCCATGTAGCCCAGGTTGCCTTGGAGCTTCTAGTTCTCCTGCTTCAGCACCCCAGTACTGAGATTCCAGGCATGTGTTACAAGGCCCACTGCCACTGACTTTCTTTTAACTTGCTTTAGGCATACTCTAATTCAAATACAAGTTTGAATAAAATACTATTTGCATAATGAAACTGTATATATTTTTCTTTTAATTTTAAATCACAAAGATGTACAGTTTAAAGTTCCCATTCATTCATGTAAAAAAGGGAAAAACAAAGGAATGAAAACTAGACAAGATAAATAAAACACTAAGATGCCATATTTAAAGCCAACCACATAAGTAATTATATTAAATGTAGATAGAGGGCTGGCAAGATGGCTCGGCAGGTAAAGGCTCTTGCTGCCCACATGCCTTACCTGAGTGCAATCCCTAGAACCCATGTGGTAGAATGAGAGGACTGACTCTTAAAAGTTTCCCACGTGTTCTGTGGCACGCTCCTCCTTGAAAATAAATAAATACAAGTAAAAAAAATTTAAATGTAAATGGATTCCAATTAAAGGACATAGGTTGTCAAGTTACATAAAAAAAAGCAAGACTCAAGAATTTGTTGTCTTTACAAGAAGTACTTTAAATATAAAGGTACAAATATAAGTTTAACAATGAAGAGATATGCTTTGTATACACCATATGAAAAAGCTGGTGGAGCTCTATTAATAAAGTAAAATTTAAAATAAAAAGGAACATTGAATAGCACTGAGTCAGTTCAATAAGAGGATACAGCAGACTCAGATACACACCACAAAACAACAAAGCTTCAAAGGTAAAACCAGAACCTTCTAAAGTGAAGCATTACCAAATTTATAGTAATACCTGGGGCTTTGTTTTTGTTTTTTGTTTTGTCTTTTTGAGGCAGGGTCTCCTTGTAGCTCCAGCTGGTCTAGGGCTCACTATAGAGAGCAGACTGACCTGGATCTCATAGAGATCCACCTGCCTCTGCCCCTAAGTGCTGGCACATACCATACCAGCTAATATGTAGAAATTTTAACAGAATTTCTCAGTAGAAAACAAACAAACATTCAGTGACACACTATCAACAATCAGCTAAGCCTATAGAAGCTTCAAACATCATCAACTTGACCTAAGTGAAATTTATAGAGGGAATACCACACTGAAAAGATAGCAGAATAGGTATTATCTATATGTGAAAATGGAGCATTCTCCAAGGCAGACTGTATAATACAATACAGGCTGTACAAATACAATAGGCTGCAAACAATCTCAATAAACTCCAAAGTACTGAAAGCATATGCTTTCCAACCAAAAACAAATGATAAAAAATGTTAATATTTGTGATTAACTGGCTTTTACTAAAGAATGTCTCTCTTTAAATCTGGCAATAATGAGTTTCTTGAAGATTAATTCCTAAATGCTAACAGCCCTACCAGCTATCTAATGTAATGTATATGAAAAATTTACTTAAAATTTCAGTTTATCTGTGTGTTAACATTTCAAGTGCTTTATTATAGGCAGTACCTTTCTGTCCAAACTTAAAATAATAGTCAGATATATAGAAAAACATACCAAATATTTAGAAATTAAGCAACACACTTTTTAATAACCTATGAGTCAAAGACTAAATATTTTCTGTTTGTTTTCAAGATCTTATTATGTAGGCCAGGCTGACCTTGAACTCCAGATCATCTCGCCTCTGGCATCCTGAGTGCTAGGATTTCAGATGTGTGCCACCAAGCCTAGCTCAGACTAAATCTTTTATTTTTATTTTTGTTATATTGGATATTGAACCTAGGGTCTTACATATGCTATACAAGCAGTTGATCAATAAGCATTATATGTCCAACCCAGCTTTTAACTTTTATTTTGAGACATAAGTCACTAAGTCACCCAGGTAGGCCTAAGTCACTCAGGCAGGCCTTGAACCTGTAATCCTCCTGCCTTAGCCTCCCAACTAGCAGGGATTATAGGCCTGTACCACCAGACCCAGTTATTCAGATCTTGAGGGAAAATTTAAAAATTATGTTGAACGGAATAAATAATAAAAACTTAACAATTTGTGGGATGCAACTAAAGCAGTGTTTATAGAGGGGAATATATAGTCTTAAATAGATCTATTAGGGTTGGATATATTGTCAGATTTCCATACTCCTAGCTAGTCAGAAGCCTAAGGTAGAAAGATCTCTGGAGCCTAGTGATTCAAGACCAGCCTGGGCAGGATAGCCAGACCATATCTAAAATAAAATAAGATAAAATGAAATAAAGGCTCTAACTGTGTGTGGTAGTGCATGCCTGTAATCCTATCTGTTGGGAGGGGAAGACAGGAGATTCAGCAGTTCAAGGTCATTCTGAGCTACATAACAAGTTTGAGGTCAGCCTACGGGTATATGGAACCCTGAGTCGAAGGTCAGCCTGGGCTATGTCAAGGCTGTTTAAGACCTAGTGTCAAAAACAAAAACAATTTAGTCTTTGACTCATGGGTTATTTAAAAGTATGTTACTTAATTTCTAAATATTTGGGCATTTTTTTCCTGTGTATCTTATTATTATTCTAAGTTGGACAGAAAAGCAAAGATTAATAATGTACTGCCTATACAAGCAAAAACTGGGTTTTAAAATAATACATAAAATGTGGGGCTGGAGAGATGGTTTGGTGTTTAGAAGCACTGCCTTCTTTTGCAGAGGACCTGGGTTCAGTTCCCAGCACCCACAAGGAGGCTAACAACTGTCTGTGACTCCAGTTCCAGGGGATTCAACGCCCTCTTCTGACCTCCACGGGTATCACATGACACTGATGCACTTATACACATGCAGGCAATACACTCATACACATAAAAAATATTTTTTGAAGATAAATAAAATGATACAATTCTGGCACACTGATCTCAAACTATTTCAGGAAATACAACTTTTCTCTTTTTTTGGTCTTTTTGAGACAGAGTCTCCTTGTAGCCCCAGCTAGCATGGAACTCACTGTATAAACCAGGCTGGCCTTGAACTCACAGAGATCTGCCTACCTCTGCCTCTGAGTTCTGGGACTAAAGGTGTGTCCCACCACGCCTGGCAGGAAATACAATTTTTCTTTCTTTCTTTATTTTTTAAAAAATATTGTATTTATTATTTTTATTTTATGTATATGGAGTTAGGGATGGTTGTTAGCCACCATATGGGTGCTGGGGATTGAACCCCGGTCCTCTGCAAGATCAGCCAGTGCTCTAAACCACTGAGCTATCTCTCTATCCCCTTGGAAATACAACTTTTCAAAAACAGGAATGAAGGTGGAGATGCCATCACAACCCTCAGAGACACTGGAAAACCAAAGGATGTTATAGACAATTGTTTATTCATTTCTTTATGGTATAAATAACATTAAAAATACAACTTACCAATAACAACATTCCAAAACATCACAAGAGAAAATCTAAGTAGCCCTAAATTTATTAAATAAGTCTATAATTTAAATAAAAACAAATATTATATTCATGATGACTAATATATACTTAACATTTATATATATATATGCACATATATGTAAAGAATAAACTAAAAAATGCAAGTGTTGGCAAGAAGGCGAGGAAACTGGAATCCTTATACACTGCTAATAGAATGCAAAATGATGCAGCTGCTATGGAAACAGTATAGTGAACTTCCCAACAATTAGACACAGAATTACTGTATGAGCCAGCAATTCCATTTTGGGTATATAAAAAAGAAAAAAGAAAGAAAGAAAGAAGAAAAGAAAGAAAGAAACCAGGGACTTGAAAAGATGTCTGTACACCCAAATTCACAGCAGCAATTTGCAGTAGATAAAAAAAGAAATGACCTAAAGTGTTCTCTGAAGGATGAATAAACAAAACCTAACACTATTTAACACAGACTATAATGTGGATGAATCTTAAAGACATGCTAAGCAAAACAGAACAATCACAGAGGCATACCCTTGTTCCTCCTATAGAAAGTGTGACAGAAGCAGAGTGGTGCTTGCCAGAAGGGAAAATAGGGAATTAAATGTCTGGTGGGCACAGGTTCAGAAGGAAAAGGAAGTGATGTCAGTTAAAGACATCAAGTTAAGGAATGAAGGATGAACAAATCTAGAGAACTAATGTACAACAGATTGTTTTTCTTTTAAAAAGTGTGTGTTTATGTGTCTCCTAGCCAAGGCAGAAGGATGGAAAGTTCAAGGTCAGCCTGGGCTTCACAATGAGATCCTGTCTCAAAAAAAGTAAGACAAAACAAAACCTACCTCCACAATAAACAAATCTACAGAGCTCAGTGGTTATAAGCACTGGCTGCTCTTGCAGAGGACCCAAGTTCAGTTTCCAGCACTTACATGGTGGCTAAGAAACACCTGTAACTCCAGTTCCAGGGGATCTGATGCCCTGTTCTGACCTTTGTGGGTACTGTATAACATGGGTGCACTTATATGCATATAGGCAATGCACTCATACACATAAAATAATAAATAAAATATAAATAGAAATATAAATTTAAAAGAAACAAGCTAGATTTAAAAAATAACAACAATAAAAACAACAAGGTAGACAGTTTCAGTTGGGGAAGATGGGAAGGTTCTGGATATGGACTGTACAACAACATGAATGCTTAATGCCAGTGAGCTACATCATTAAGAAGGACTAAATGGAAAATTTTGTGTATATTTTACCACAATGAACAACAAGCAGCTTTCCTACAAAGAAAACTGCAGGCCCACATGTCCTCACTAGTGACTATCAAACATTTAAGGAAAAAAGACAATAACCAACCTTACAGCAGAAAAGAACACTTTTCAGCTTAAAAGGCCAGCACCACTGGAAAAGTAATCTATTTGTGTGGAATTCAGGTCTGAATACTGGCCACATTGCTGCAATGCAATTTTCCCACTGACAGTGGCTACCATTAGAGTTTCAGGTTAAAAAGAATTTGCTAGGACTAAATCTTGAGGCTATCTAAAAAGGAAGAGCCACAGGAAGAGTTTTCTAGGCATTTCTTGGTAGACTTTAATAGCCAAGGCTGATATAGTCATGAGCTGCATAACAATATTTTAGTTAAAGACAAACTGCATGCATTATAGTAGTTCCAAAAGATTATAGTGGGGTGTGGTGGGGGTGCTGGAGAGATGGATCAGCAGTTAAGAGCACAAGAGAACCCAGGTTCAGTTTCTAGTATCCATATGGCCGCTAACAAGTCCAAACCTCCAGTTCTGGGGGATCTGATACCCTCTTCTGGCCTCCACAAGCACTGCACACATGTGGTGCACTTACCTACAACCAGGCAAAACATGAATACCCAAAAAAATAAAAACAGTAAAAGATTATAGTGGGAAAAAAGATTATAATGGAGACAATTGCCCATCACCTGCTATTTTTACTGTTCGTTTCCTATATTTAGATGGACAAATACTGTTGTGTAATAACTGCATCTGGTAGCATTGTACTAATAGTCTGTATACATTTATCATCTAGGAACAACAGGCTGTGCTGTACGGCTTGGGTATGCTATACCATCTACATTTGCATAGAGACATTCTATAATGTGCACACAAAAGTTAAATTATTTATTGGCAAGTTTCTCAGAACTATCCCCTGTAGAGGCCGTGCTCTGCCCCTCCTTTTCTTCCTTTCCTCCTCCCTCCCTCTTCCCCTACATGTCCTCCTTCCTGTTGGACAGCTTTGTTATTCACATATGTACATAGAGCATACCAAAAAGAACCCAGTTCTGAGTCTCAGGTTTTTTTCTGGGTTACTAATTTGTTGCAAAGAGCCCCAGAATTCCTTCTCTCCCTCCTCCTCTTCCCTCAGTTCTATGTCTTCTCTTGGGTCCTCATCAGACAAACAGCAGTGCCGCTGGGAGTCTCCAGCCCCAGATGAGGAGAGTACAGTCATTTTCTTTCCAGGGCTCAAACCTCAAGACAAAGGGCTCTTGCATCATAAAAATAAAGCAACATTTTAACACCCAGTCCTTCCACTGGGCTGCTTCTGTCCAGCTTATGGAGAGAAGCAAGAAGAGAGTCTTATTCCCCTTGCTTTTTAGCTTGATCCCCAGTATACTCAGTCTTCAACACTCATAGAGAAGCACCAAGCAAACAGCAAGAAATATGGTTTGTGGGAAACTAACCATTATCCTTGGAGCACTCCACTGGCTCCAGGCAAAAACTATTTGTTAAGACTCTTCAAGAATGATTCCCAGTTGTCTTAGCTCCCCGAAGCCCAAGAGAGAGAAACCTGTTAATCATATGCTAAATGCCTGCCCACCACTTAAAAGTTTCCTCCCCTGAACTGTTTCCTGAGTTCTTAACCTCTTTTAAATAAACAAAATTACAGAAACATTCATGATTTTTTTCTTCCTGTTTAGCTTTTCTCCTTAGCTAGGAAGCTGGTACAAAAGTTTCATTCAGAGGAGCAAACATCATCTAGATAAAGCTGCACTAAACATTACCTGAGAGGCTAGCATTAATGAGAGCAAATTAAAGGCTATTGTTATATCCTTTGGGAGAGTGAAAGCCGACAGGTAAGAAACACTTAAGTATCAACTACAGGAGGGCAAAACTGAAGCTTCAATTAACCTTGGCAATTTCAGAGAACTCAGAGGGTGACCATCTGTGAGGTAAACAGCTCGGGCAACTTGCACATCTTGTTTTCATCTTTCTTTGCATGATTATAATTTCGGGGTATAAATAAGGTTATTAGCGAGAACAGAACAACAACAATAATTACAGTAAGTACTTGCAGAGCACTTTGATCATGCCATGACGTCAGTTACTCTGAAGCTTCAAAATGGGAGTCTCATGGTTGGAATTTGTTCTCCAGGGCTGTCCTCAGAGGTGACTGCACCATGCCTTCCCTCACACAAGGGAAACTTTGAGGACTCAGAAGTAAGGGAATAAGTTGGGGATTTCAGGAAAGCCATTCCTAAAACCATCTCAATCCAAAATACCTGAAGGAGTTATTTTAATCACTGTGGGAGAATCTCCCTATACCAGAATAATTGGTTTTTCCTCATCCAGCTGGCAATTTTTGTGTCTATGCTATGCTATGGTACCATTGACCACTTTGGTGGGCTGATAAATGGTACTAAGTCATATTTGTGCTACATGTATTATCCATCATTACAAGTGTGATAAAAAGCTCACATGGGTAAGATAAATGGAATTCTGTGCATACTGAGATCTCGGCTTTCCTATCCACTGTAGAGATTTCTATCTCTAGGTATATAGGTAAAAGGAGACATTTGTATCCATATGCATGACTTACTCAGTCATGTTTGGACTGCTCTTATCAATAAGGCTCCTTCAACTGAAAGTGAAAGTCATGAATGGATATTAGATATAAACATTTTGAATAAACAATAACCAATGAATAAAATTATCCAAATGAATAATACCACAAATTTAAAAGAACATCAGATTTACACTGGCAAAGGTTATAGCACTGTGTAAATCTATCTTAAAGAACTATAACTGCCAGGTATGGTGGCTCATACCCATAATCCCAGCACTTAAAGCTGAGGCAGGAAGATTTCAAGTTTGAGGTCAGCCTGAGAAATATGTTACAGATTTGTTTAGGATATATAGTGAGAATTATAGACAATATATAGTAAAACAGAATCCCATAGAATTATAGATACTATATAGTAAAATAAAATCCCATAGAATTATAGATACTATATAGTAAAATAAAATCCCATAGAATTATAAACAATATATAGTAAAAGAGAATCCCTAGAATTATAGACAATATATAGTAAAACAGAATCCTATAGAACTATAGACAATATACAGTAAAATAGAATCCCATAGAAATGTAGATACTATGCAGTAAAATAGAATCCCATAGAATTATAAGCAACATACAGTAAAATAGAATCCTGTAGAACTATAGACAATATACAGTAAAATAGAATCCCACAGAATTATAGACAATATATAGTAAAAGAGAAAACCATAGAACTATAGACAATATACAGTAAAATAGAATCCCATAGAATTATAGACAATATATAGTAAAAGCAAAGTATAATAGAGTCAAGTAAAATGCAGTATTAAAGCACAAAATGAGTGACTAAGGTTACTTTCAATGTCTCAGAGAATTGCTAGATACACGTTATATTTGTGTTGGACACAGAAAAATGAGTGGGAGGCTGGGGCAATGGCTCAGCATTTAAAATGCTTGCCAGGCAAGTATGAAGACAGTTCAAATTCTGAGAACCCACTTAAACACCCTCTTAAATGGGTGGACATGGTGGCTTGCCTGTGATTCTAGCTTCCCTCATAGATAAAGACAGGAAGATCCCCATAGCAAGCTGGCTAGAGAGACTAACCATATTAGTGAGCTCTGCCCTAGATTTGACTGAGGGACCCTGCGTCATTGACTATGGTGGAAAAGTGATTGAGGATGATTCCCAACATCAAACTTGGGCCTTTGCATACATGTGCACCTATGTACACAGATACCCCATGTGTTCTCAAACACATGCAAAAATGCATACACATGTGTGAAATGGAGGAGGAGGAGGAGGAGGAGGAGGAGGAGGAAGAGGAGGAGGAGGAGGAGGAGGAGGAGGAGGAGGAGGAGGAGGAAAATGCATAGGAGATATCCATGGAGCTGGCAAAGTGATTCAGTGGCTAAAGGTGCTGCTGCCAAGCTGAGTTCCATCATTGGTAGAAGAAAAGAACTAATGTTTGTAAGTTGTTCTCTGACCTCCACATGTATGGCTCTGGAATGCACATGCATACACAAACACAGTAAATGTAATTTTAAAAGTGTTAATAAAATGATTAAAAATAAAGTTGAGGAAGAATACAAGTAGTCCCATCTTAAAATTTGACAAACTATTTATAAAGAAAGAAAGTAAAATTTAAAATTTAAATTAAATTAAAAAGTAATTTGGAAAAATGTGATAACCTAAGTCACTTTGGATCAGGGTAGTGTCTGCAAGACTAAACGAAAATAATTAGTTCTGTCTACTAGGTGAGAAAGGCTCAAAAGTTCTGAAATCACTGTACAAGTAAACTGAAATGAAACAATTAGTAAACAGATGGTAAGAGGCAGAAGCCAGGTTTCACATGCTGGAGTAGGAGGGCAGAGACAAGTAAAGGGGGAAAGCACATTGTTTATAAGGTAGGAGATTAGAACTAAAGTCATCATCATGAGCTCATATTTAGTTTAGCATAAATACAGATGTAACAAATAAAACCATCTGTAGATCTGTGCATATACTTGGCTTGTATGTACACACTGTAACTGTTCATTTTCATGGTCAAATTGACTACATTTGAAATTCCGTATGAGATACAGCTCTGGCCATGCCTATGAGATGTTTCCAAAAGGCTTAACTGAGGAGGGAAGACCTACCCTGAATGTGAGCGGCACCACTCCATGGGCTGGGGGCCCGGACTAAATAAAGGGGAAAAAAGAATAGGAAAGCCTGATAAGCACTGGCATTGCTCTCTCTCTGCTTCCCGACCATAGATGCAGCGTGGTCATCTACCCTCAGTTCCCAGCGCCATGCTTTCCCTGCTATGGTGCACTGCACCCCTCAAACTGTGAGCTAAATAAGTTTTCTATGAAGTTATTTTTGCCATAGCAATGACAAAAGTTAACTAGCACATAAAACTGGCATCAAAGCTGGGTGTGGTAGTGCATGCCTTTAATCCCAGCACTCAGGAGGCAGAGACAGAGACAGGCAGAGATCTCTGTGAGGTGTGGTTAGCTGGGGCTACAGGGAGACCCTGTCTCAAAAAGACAAAAAAAAAAAAAAAAAAAAAAGAAAAGAAAACTGGTATCAAAAAGTGGGATAAGGAGCTAGAGAGCTGGCTCAGAGCACCTCTTGCAGAGGATCTGGGTTCGGCACTCAGCACCCATGTGCCAGCTAACAACCATCTATAACTCCAGTTCCAGGAGATCTGATGTCCTCTGCTGACCTCCATGGGTGCTGCACCCATAGGTACACTCATACACAAAAAATAAAAATAAATACATCAAAAAATAAAATAAAGAAAAAAAAAGAAATAGGATAATTGCTGTGATAAATCCAACCATATGGTTTATTGGTCTTTGAAACTGATTTGTAGGAGGAATGTGGAAGACTTTGGAGATGCTGGCTGGAGAAGCCCTAGAATCTTGTAAGCAGAGCTTAATGGGCCATTCTAGAGGAGTTTGGAAGACCAGAATGCCACCAGAAATGTGGACAGTAAGGAGTGTGTTCAGAAGGTTTCAGAAGGGAACAAGATTCTATTGGGAACTGCAGTGGAGACCATTAATGTTATATTCTGGCAAAGAGTCTGGCTGCATTCTGTCAGTATTGAGAATCTGAGTAAAGGTGAACTCAAAAGTAACAGACTAAGTTGTTTGGTGGAGGGACTGTCAGGACAGCATAATATTGATGCTGTGGTGACTGCTCACTGCTCTAGTAAAAGAGCAGAAAGACACGAAAAATGTGCAGTTAGATGAGGAAAGGAGTGAGAGCAAATTTAAAGCTGCAGAGCAGGTAGGTGCACAGATTTAACTGTTAAAGAGATCAGTGAACTGGGACAATTGGGGAGGTGCCTAGAGGACAAAACCCCACCCACTGATGGTTCCCACTGATAAAAATGCAAATACATTTGAAACAAGAGAGTGAACTAAGAATACCACTAAAGTGGTTCCTTGCTCAAAACCAATCACCTAAGGAATTAGTGTCCCAGGTTCACATACCAAGGTACACAGAGGCCACTATAACTGTGGGAGAAGGGAGCCAGACTACATTTCAAGCTCACAGCAGGACTTGGCAGCACTGTCCAGATGGTGTAGATTTTGCCATCACATTCAGTGTAAGCAACAGGGTCATAGAGGCTTATACTAAGGTCTTAGAAAGCCACTGAGGTCAGAAAATATCTGGCAGGGTCAGATTCCTTGCAAGGAGGTCCTGAGAAGCCATTGCATGAAGCTAGGAAGCTGAAGACTAAGTTATAAAGGAGACTGCAGGAAGATGGAGAAGCCAGAACTGTGGGCAACTGCTGAGGAAAGCTACCGGCACATCGTATCATACAGCTGGTCCATGAGGGAGATTATTTATGTTGTGGGCAGTTTAACTAGAGGGTCTGGGCTACCTAAAACTGCTATTAGAGCCCAGTGGACACCACCAAGAGATCTAGATGCTGAACATGAAGCTGCAGCATTTGGTGTTTTCCATAATGGGTTCTGGTCTTGATTGATTCAGTCTTTCTTTGCTATTCTCCCATTCCTCCTTCTGGGATGGGAATATTTACTCTGTTCCATTGTATATTAGAAACATATAACTTATTTTTTTATTTTACAGGAGTTCATAGTTAAGAGGTTACCTTGAGTCTTGGAAAAGGCATTGAGTCAAGAAGAAACAATGAGCTTTGAATAACGTCAGAATAGTTAAGACTCTGGGGACTCCTACAGATGAACTAAATTTGTTTTGCATGATGAGATATCTATGAACTTTGAAGAACCAGGAGTAGAATGTTATAGCTAAAAATGACATATTTGGGTATCAAGTTGACAAGGGATGGTCTTGTGCTGGGTAATCTTCATTGTCAATTTAACTAGATTTGAAATTACGTAAGAAACATATCCTGGGTATGTCTTCCATGAGGGTATTTCCAGAAAAGTTTGACTGAGGAAAGAAGACTGATTTTGCATGTGGGTGGCATCATACCGTCATACCATGGACTAGCTGCCCAGACTGAATAAAAAGGGGAAAACAGGCAGGAAAGCCTGAAGAGCACCAGCATTCTTATCTCTCTGGCTTCTGATTGCATATGCAACGTAACCAGCTCTTCACGCTCCTTAACATGATGGACTGTACCCCTCAGACTAAGCTGTGTCTTGTCAGGAAGTTTGTGACAGTGATAAAAATGTAAATAACATATATATATATATATATATATATATATATATATATATATATATATATATATTTCTTTTACTCTCTCATTCAAGAGGACCTAGAAGCAACCATACCCTAGTAGCAACCTGCAGCACCCAGATCTTATTTAACACCATTCTCTAATATAAAAGAACCATTTGAGGAAATGGTCGGTCCTAAGAAAGGGAAAGAGGATATAAGATAAGCTTGGAGCATCTTATAGTGACAGAAAGGAAGTACTGAAAAACACGAAAACATGTAACAACAGCAAAACAAGTTTGCAATGATGAGGGCATGTCAAAAGGCCAGAGAGTGGGTGAAAAAGGCCCAGTACCTACAGTTACAACATTCTGAGTGACAAAATACAAAGTAGTTGTGAATTACAATCCAGAATACAAGATAAACATCTGTGTATCAGTATTGATATAAATAACAGAATAAACAAATAAATAGGGGATAGAAAAATATTTCATGTAAAAGATTTCTAAGTAATTCTTATAGATACTGAGTCCTCAAAGAGGTGGAATAGGACACGTCATTCCTTATGTGTGGGCTGTGCATGGTACTTAGTGCCTAAGGAGTGGAGAGCAGAGGATAACTCTTCAGAGAAGGAACTTGACAAACACTTCCTCAGCTGGGTGATCAAGCTGACAAAGTGGCAGGCCATGTCGAGGGTACGCGCTCGTGATATGTTGCGGCAGCAGTTCCTCTTCACTCCATGTTTTTCCTCCTGAGCCCAATAACCTCAGTCTAATCAAGAGAAAAATACAAGTAAACCCCAGGCAAGTGACATTCTGGAGAATACTGATGAGTTCTCAAAACTGCCAAGATCTTCAACAGCAAGTTAACGCAGAGCTAACAGAAGCCTAAAGACAGATGACATATTTTGAAAGTTGTATTAGTCAACTCAGATAGCTGACAAAACATGCTTAATGGGGTGGCTTAAACAACAAAAGTGTACTTTCTTACATGTCTGGAGGCTAGAAGTCCCAGACTGGGGTGCCGGACCGTTTGGCTTTTGGTAAGGTTCCTTCCTGGTTTGCTGATGGCTAACTTTCCTCTGTAGAGACAGATGGATGGGGATAAAGAGAGGGGAACAGATAGAGGAGACAGGAGTAGAGAGGGAGAAGCAAAGGAAGGGTGAGGAGTGGGAAGAAAAAGAAAACAGGGGAGAGAGAAAAGGGGGAGGAAGCAGAGGGGAAGGGGCTAAGGGCAATAATTTGATTGGGGCTTCAATATATGAATTTTAAGGGGACACAGTGCAGTTTGTAAGAAAAGCCATCTTGTCAGTGGTTAAGAGCACTGCCTGAACCTGGGTTTGATTCCCAGCATCCACATGGTGGCTAACAACCATCCATAACTCCAGGTTCTAAGGGATCCAACTCCCTCTTCTGTCCTTGGAGGGCAGTGCACGACATGAGTGCACTTACATACATGTAGGCAATACATTCATAAACACAAAATAAAAATAATAAATAAAATAGATATAAAAAAGAAAAGCCATTTTGGAGCTATAAATGGGCTTGGCCTTAGCACAACATGGTAGAAATTCATGAAGCCAATTATGAGTAAGGAAAACAAAGAAGATGAGAAGAAGCTATGTCCCATGGTTAAATAGATGGATTAAGTTTCACTTGAACTAGTCCCACCTCTATTTTGTACAATTATTGAGCCAACATATTCCCATAACTATTTAAGTCAGTCTGAGCTTTCTGCTATCTGTGACCAGAAGCAACAGTTCTTTCCCACCCCCATCCCCACCTCTTTCTTCCTTCCTTCCTTCCTTCCTTCCTTCCTTCCTTCCTTCCTTCCTTCCTTCCTTCCTTCCTTCCTTTCTCTGTCACTTTCTCTCCTTCCTCCTCCTCCTCCTCCTCCTCCTCCTCCTCCTCCTCCTCCTCCTCCTCCTCCTCCTCCTCCTTCTTCTTCTTCTCTCTCTCTCTCTCTCTCTCTCTCTCTCTCTCTCTCTCTCTCTCTCTCTCTCTGGTTTGCCTTAAAGCCATCATCCTCTTTCTCCAACCTCCCCAGTGCTGAGATTACAAGTATACGCCACTAAAACTGACTAATAAAACAATCCTTAATTTCCTCTAGCACCTGGAAGTTTGGGGGTAAAACACTTAACTTTACATGCTTTATGGCTATCTGAGCATGGAGCACAGAAAGCAAGGTGATTTAGGATGGTGGAACTAATGGAAAATATACCTGATAACCATCAAAGAATCCCACACTGACTAGGCAAAAGAACAAGGGCTGGGGATGGCTCAGTGGTGGGCATTACATAGAATGCTCAAGGTTTTGAGTTCATTTCCTAGCACTGCAAAATAAGGAAGTAAATAATGAATGAATGAATGAATGAATGAATGAGTAGGAAAAATTAGTGAGCTGAAAGACTTGATGTGGCTGCAGTGTAGGTTTAAAAGAAACAAGGGGAGGGGAACAAACAGGAGGAACTAACTAGTAATTAGGCCTTCTAAATTTGCTAACTTGCGTCTCCTAGTAACAAAAACAGCAACACTGTAACAATGAGAAGAACATGATGCTTTCAGTGAGACTCTTACAATACAGCTAAGACCACAAACCCACAAACACCTATGAAATGAAACATTTTGGCATTGCTCAAAGCAGAAACCTAGACTCCCATTCACCACCTCTTCTCAAAGTCCCCTGCTGGGCATAGCTCCTAAGATAGGGTTTGTCAAACAAAAGTCCTATGATAATTTTTTTAAACTGAGTTTTTATGATGATAATAACCTAAAACTGAAGTCAACAGGAGCACATGTGTAACTGCTGCTTGTTTTCAGAGCCCATGTTTACATTTATGATCTTGTTGGCAACAACCGGCACAGATGTAATATGTAAATGATGCATCTGAGTATACAGCACACTGTAAAAAGATTCTGCAGTGCTCTGACAAGAGAAAAGCAGTCAGGGAATTGAGCAGACACAGCACACAACAGCACAGATGGGTTGAAGTCAAAAGAACCTGTATGGTGATGGCCACTGCTTGTTTATAATGAGAACTGAAATCTAGTTTCTGTAAAAAAAAAAAAAAAAAGAAGAAGAAGAAGAAGAAAAAACAGCGTCAGACTATAATGCTGTTAGTTTGCGTTTTATGGTAGTATTTGTACTTATTCTGATTTTATGGTTGAATAGGCACTTTCTGCACAGAGTTTATATAGAGATCTGTGTTCACACACTATATAGTAAACACATTTTTAAGTCAACCCAGGAGTGTGAGAATTTTTCCTTGAAACAGTAACTTATTTATCAACACTGAGAAATACAGTATTAGAAGATTCTATTCCAGAGCATTCTACTCTTACTTCTCCTTATTAGCAGACATTATCCAAATTGGACTGACCATACCAAGGCAATTTCAGGTAGGAGGGGTTTGGACTAAGCTGAGTCCAGGGTCTGCCACTGGTGTCTTAATTTAACAACTTCTGGCATCACACTTGATCATTTTAATTTCTTCAATAAAATGTGACTAATATTATTTCAAAATATAAGAATCTTCCACAAGATAATATATATGCATAGTGCTGGGTTCACGGTTAAGTGCTGACGCTAACCAGTGCTACTATCACTGTTAGCATTAGCTCAGCTCTCCTTCAAATTTCTTTTTCTTTAATTTACTATTTTTATTTTATCTGTATGAATGTATCACCTATATGTATGTAAGTACACATGTGTTGTACACTGCACAAGGAGGTCAGAAGAGGGTGTTAAATCCCCTGGCACTGGAGTTATAGAGGGTTGCTAGTTGCCATATGGGTCCTGGGAATTGAACCTGGGTCCTCTGCGAGAGCAGCCAATCCTCTTAGCCACAGCCATCTTTCCAGCCCCCGTTTCCTTACAGTTTCCACAGGGCTCCATAGGTAGCATACTATTAATTTTCCACTAAGAGGCTTCTTAGCTCTAATCAGTCTCAGATTCCCAAGGAGGTCAAAGACTAATTTATTAGCAAAGTGGGATGGTAGAAAGAGTGCTAAAAGGAGAACTGGATCAGCCTTCCTTTCAGTCCAGTCACCAATTATCCATGATTTTTGGAAACGACACTTACTTTGTTCTTGTATAAAATGGCTCTTGTGTAAAATGGAGGTAATTCTTCTTAAAAATATTCTATTTTTATGTGTGTGTGTGTGTGCGTGTGTGTGCGTGTGACTAAATGTATGCCATGTGTGTGCAGGGGCCCACAGAGCCCAGAAAAGGGCATTAGATCCCCTGGAGCTGGAGGTACAGGTGGTTTGAGGCACCCAATGTGGGTGATTATGTAATTCTTAAGCCACAAAGTTCATACAAAGAAAATGATAAACTATATGATGCTTTGAAAATATAAAGTGAAATTATTATCCAATGAATTCCAGAACATTTTTTCCTGTTTTTTACATTATTATTATTATTATTATTATTTGTGTGTGTGTGTGTGTGTGTGTGTGTGCGTATACCATGGCATGTGTGTGTTATGGATGGTTGTTAGCCACCATGTGGGTCTCACTATGCAGGCCGAGGGAACTCACTATGTAGACCCAATGGGCCAGAGACCTGACTGCCTCTGCTCCTGAATGCTGGAATTAAAGGTGTGAGCCACCATGCCTGGCTCCAGAACATTTTTATTATTTATTTGTTTAATTAAAATTTTTATTAATTTTAATTGTATGAGTATACAGTTTACATGTATGTGAGTACACCCATGTTGTGCATTGCCCACAGACATCAGAAGATGGAGTTAGAACCCCAAGAACTGGAGTTATGGATGGTTGCTAGTCATCATGGAGGCAAAAGCAGGCAGATCTTTGTGAGATAGAAGCCAATCTGGTCTACTACTATAGTGAGTTCCAAGTCAGTTAAAGCTACAGGAAAAACCCTGTCTCAAAAAACAAAACAAAACAAAAAATAAACATAAAATAAATAAATATAATATATATATATGTATGTGAATAAAAATTTTAAAAATTCAATACATTTAAGAATAGCTTATAGCTAGGGCCTCATAGCACAGTTGGTAGAATACTTGCCTAGGACAGGCAAGACTTGATTCCTAGCACTGCAAACAGATGACAGTTTGGAGAAGTCCATCAACAATAATGTCAACTGCTTACAGATCACTGAGACTATTAATTATATATTAAAAAATATTTTTTTAATGTTTGTGAGTGTATAGCTTTCATGTATGTAAGCACATGCATGTCATGCAATGTCCACAGAAGTCAGAAGAAGATATCAGATCCCCTGGAACTGGAGTAATGGACAGTTGTTAGCACCATGTGGGTTCTGGGAACCAAACCTGGGTCCTCTGCAAGAGTAGCCAGTGCTCTTAACTGCTGAGCCATCTCTCTAGCCCCCTATTAATTATATTTTAATCTCCAGGGGGCACATCATGTCCAAAAGCCTTGTAATCATCAGCCTCTGAACAGTCTTATTCCTGCAAGCACTTGTAAAATAGTTGGCTAGAGCTCAGAAGCACATTTTTATTTTCCTTTTTGATGCAAAGTCTCCTACCTCAGGCTGGCCTTCAATTCTATGTAGCCAAAGATGACCTTGAACTCTTATCCATCCTAAGTGCTAGAATTACAGGAGTGTGTCACCATGTCCAGTTTTACGTGGTGCTAGGAATGGAGCGTAGGATCTCAACCATGCTAGGAGAGCATCTACCAACAGAGCTATAGCCAAAGCCCAAGAAGCACAGTCTCTATAGGAACATTTTAAATGGTAATTAAGATACCAGGCTAGTTCACACATGCTTTTTAAATCCATAATGTGGATGAAAAGAAATGTGTTTGTTTATTTCAAATGGTCTTAGAAAGCTGCAAATTCCATTTTCCCAAATAGCTGAAACACTGCCAATCCATACTGCCTGGGGCAACATGAAACTTATTCGATACAAAAACACTGATTAAATGATGATTCTTTTAAAACAAAACATAAAACCTGTTAGCCATCTCCCTGCCACCTGACAACATAATGGGTACGCAGAAGCTAATGTTTAACTAAAACTGGATCTGTGCTCAAAATAAGTGTCCCCTAGAATAAGTCACATTAAGAGATCATTATTTACTACAATAGCAAACTGTTTTTGATGTTCCATTTGCAGAGACTGTCCTCCTAGCAGGCCTTCCTGTTTCCCACATTCTCAGCGGTGGAAGCTCTTTGTTCCAGGATAATATCCTTTGTGTTCAGAGTCCATTCCTGTTCTTGTTAATACAAACACATAAATTCCCAGAGTAACCAGTTTAGAAGATCAAATTCATTAAGATAATAGTTTCTGGTATTTTCTGCTTCCTTAAACAGGCTTCAACATCACAGCTTACAAATCAAGCTCACAGTACATACTGCAACACTACAAAAAATCCTCTACATGCTCTACTCAAATAAGCCAAACTATCTGGAAATATGAGCTGAGTGCTTTAAAAAAAAAAAAAAAAAAAAGGAGAAATATACAGGAAGGACTGGGTTAGACCCTTCTACAAATGCAACCAAAAGACAGCATAAAATACCCTAGGTATGAACAGCTTCAACTGTGCAAGACTAGCAGAAGAAAGTTATGTCACTCCACAGAAGGACATGGATGACAATTTGATTAAGGAAAAGATGACAGTACGTGGGCTTCTGGAGCTGAAGATTCATGAGTATATAAAAAAAGGAAGTTCTTTCCAAAAATTATCTATAAAATTAAAGTAATTTGTGTTAAGATTCCAAAAATTTTGGGGGGAATTTTTTGAATAAGTAATTTAAGAGTTCATTTGGAAGAGTAAACACACAGGAAATGCCAGAACAGTGGAGGAAAAGGAGTGTGTGGCTGGGGTGGGGTGGGGCCGCAGGGTGGAACAGCGGCAGGGGTGTGGTCCGCCAGACTGCATCACACTGTGAAATAAGTGAATCCTGGCCATGTCTCTAATGCCAGGATGGAGCACAGCAAATGGAACTGATTAGGAAATCTAGAAACTTGTCAAAATACATATAAAAAAGTCCATTTGTAATAGCTAGCATTTTGAATCAGTGGATTAGATAGAGATGGCCTATTCAAAGAAGTACATTAAGAAAATAGGCTACCATTTGGGAAAAACACTATTTCTGTACTCTACATCTAACATCAAAACTGCAGATGAATTATACTTTTAAACATAAAAAAAATTGTATCTTGGGTCAGTGAGATGGCTCAGTTGGTAGGAAAAGGCATTAAGCCTGAAGACCTGAACTCCATGCCTGGGACCCATATATTGAAAGGAGAAATCTGATCCCTATAAGTTGTCCTCTGACCTCTACACATTCACCAGGGTACATGGGCATTGCCCACCTTCCAAATAAATAAATAAATAAGTGTAATTTAAAAATTTTAAATCATATCTTAATAGACTTAGAAAAATGATAAATATTTCTAAAAAGTGGGGAGAAAATCTCCTAAGTATGATACATAAAGTACAAAAAAGGGAAAAACAAATAGATTGTTTACATAAAAAATACACAGTGAGGCTGGGGAGATGGCTCAGTGCTAAAAGCATTTCCTCTGTAAGAATGAAGACTGGAGTTTGAATCCCATATAAAAAGCCAGGCATTGATGTGGATACTTGTAATCCCAGCATTGTGGGGCAGAAACAAGCAGATCCCACAAGCTTGCTGGACAACCAGCTTTGATGAAATAGCAAGCTTCTGGCTCAGTGAGAGACCCTGTCTTAAGGCAGCAAGGGAGAGAGCAATAGAGGAAGACACCTGCTGTCCTCCTCTGGTTTCCACATATGCAAACACAGGTGCATGCACCTGCACATTCACATGCATGCACCACACACACACCACAACATACACAGAATGCATGAGAAAGGATGATGGAAATATTTTAAAAGATGGTGGAAATGGTCACAAAATATCAGGATATTTTATGAACATAATGCTTAGAAAACAGGAAGAAAATGTGTAATGTTATGAACTACTCACAAAGTAAATGCAAGTAGTCACAGGCCATTTGGAGATATTTACCACATGAACCTCAGGTCTCTCACAGATTCTTTCATCTTTATCCTAAGGCTGGGTTCCTTTGCTGTTTACAAAAGGGCTGCAATAGTTCCAGCCACCAGCCTGGCATGGAAACCCCCAGAGGAAGAAAAGGATTGGCTCTTTTAGTCTCTTAAGGAATGAGAAAACTTCCTCACAAACTCCCCAGCATACCTTCTCTCAGATTTCACCAGAACTAGGTCACAAACCATTCCCAAGCCAACCTCTGGTGAGACCATGGGTTGCTTTGATCACATGAGACTATAGGTTCTCAGTATGATTCATGGATTCCCTAGGGGTCCCCATGTCCCCATCAAGGGTCTTCAGATATTACTCTACACTCACAAGTGGGAAAAGGCAATTCACTTATGCATCTCTTTAATGAAGCCATAAAAACTGTCTTCATGGAGTACCATTTTCTCTTCTCATTTTATCAAAAATAAAGTATGCCTGTCAGGAAAACAACATACACCATGTGTTGCCTTTGATAAAATTGAAGCTTTTAGGCAAAAATTTAAATTCTAGTAATCTGTGTCCACCACTGTGAGCTTAACAGCTTGCTAATACGTACACCCTGTTGTGATGAGAGTCAGATATTTTGATATCGTATAACGAAATGTGTCAACATTTGGAAGATCTATACAATTGCTGAACTAATATTTTTCCATATAACCAATACATGGTGTTACATGGAGGGTGAAGGATTTCATTCCAACTACAAGACATTAAAATGCATGCCTGCTTGATTGTTTTGAGACAGGGTCTGTGCTGGATAGCTTTAGTTGTCAACTCGACATACCTGGGTAGAGGGAGCCTCAACTGGGGAATTGCCTCCATTGGACTGGCCTATGGCCGTGTCTATGAGGCATTTTCTTGACTGTTGAGTGATGTGGGAGGACCCAGCCCAGTGTAAGCAATGCCACCACTGGGAAGGTGGTCCTGTATTTTAGAAGAAAGCAGGTTGAACATGTGCCACGAGAGCAAGCCAGTAAGCTGCATTCCTCCTTGGCCTGTGCTTCAGATCCTGCCTCCAGGTTTCTGCCCTGAGTTCCTACCTTGGGCTCCCTCAGTGATGAACTGTGACCCAGGAGATGTAAGCCAAAAAAAACCCTTTTCCCCAAGTTGGTATTGGTCAGAGTCTTTTGTCACAGCAACTAAAGGCAAACTAGAATAGGATCTTTCTCAAACACAAGATCCTCTTGACTCTGCCTCCTAACTGCCTATATGAACTCTCTTTTAAGTCAGAGTCTTACTATGCAGCCTTAGCTAGCCTAGAACTCACAGAGATCTGCTTGCCTCTGCTTCTTGATTAAAGGCATGTGCCACCACACTCAGCCTATATGAGGATTTTTAAGAGGCAGAGGCAGGTGGATCTCTGTGAGATCAAGGCCAGCCTGGTCTACATAGTGAGTGCCAGGCCAGCTGGGGCTATAAGAAAACCCTATCACAAAACCAAAAAAACCCCCAAAAATATTGGTATATATGTACCAAGAAATATGCTCATGCATAGAAAAATTATTGCTAATTGAAGATCTCACAAGTAGTCTTAAACACGTCTTAAAATGTTCTTTCCTATTTGGAGTTAATGGTCCAATTTATGATAGGTATTTGTTCTTTGGGGAAAAATCCCATGGAATGTTAGAAAAAACATAGCTTTTATCTTACAAACTATTAAACTTATTAAGTTTCAAAAATGTTCTTTCTTGTTTGTTTGGAATTTTTTGAAACAGGGTCTCAGGTTTCAGGCTTGCCTCAAGATTGCTAATGTAGCAAAGGCTGACTCTGAACTTATCTTCCTGCCTCCACTTATCTAGTGCTGTTTTTTCCTCTTTTTTCTTTTTAAATTAAACTCAAATTACCTTTATACTTATAAAACATAAATTATTTTTAAAACTACTAAGTATGCAAGTTCTGCAAAGTATTCCTGTGCAGGATCCATGCTAGAAACAGAGGTGGAAGAAGCCAGTCTGGGCACCAGGTGGCATGCACTCTAGAAAGCTTTCAGAAGCTTTTCTGGTGGTCACTCATTTGCATGGAGGAAAACAATACTATTGAATTTTGAGAACCTGGGTGGTAGGGCCCTAACAGAAGGCCAATGGCCCTATGGCCAAAGAAGTTCAGAAAAGTGTGGCTTAAAGACCAGATAAGGCAAAGTAATGGACTGCTGATGAAAGGGGAAAGGGGGCCAAGAACCAGGAGGCTGAAAGAAACTTCACAGGAAGAGTAACAGGAGGAGAAAACAGACAAATCCACCAGGATGCCAAATTCCATTCTTCTAGAAACTTCTTATTTACCAACTATGGCAGGCACTTGCTATCTTGCTTTTTTGGTTTTCCTTCAAAATCATTTTTAATTTTACATATTTTTGGATAAAATGTGATCATTACACATACCTGCACACACATATACATATACACACATAATATGTTATAACTAAATAAGGGTAACTAGCATCTCCATATCTTTAAATATTTATGAAGTCATTCTGTCAGGCATCTCTGAAACCCTCTCTTCTAGTTCTTTATAACATATATAATAAATTGCTGTAAACGACAGCCACCGTACTGCGCTGCCAAAGGCGGGCTGCTCTGCATTTGTACCAGGTATATAAAACACCTCCCTCTGCCTGCATCCGTCGTCCTCCTCCCTTCTTACCCGCTAGTGACCAGGATCCTACTCTACTTCTGCACTGTCATTTGGCATTATTGCTGCTTTCTCTCTCCATTTAGTAACTGTGGTTCTGATGCACTACGATCTTTTCATCAGACAGCAAACACAGATGGCCCCAGTCAGGTCTGCCCAGCCAGTCGACGAAGCTAAAGCCAGACCCTTGGAAAACTCCTGCGCCCTCTGCTGGCTCTCTTCAAAGAGACAAGTTTCCAAACACGGATTCATCCACCTTTCAGTTTTTACTAAAGGATTTGGGAACTTGTTTCTGGAACCACTACCTGAGAGAAACAATTCCTAAATAAAACGGTGACTTCCTTTTTCACACCAAGGAAAAATGCCAAAATGAAAGTACTTCAAGAAAATATTCAAAAGAATTGTGGGACTTTGCATGCTAACTTAATGATAATAATAATAATAACAATAAAGCATTATAGGAGGCCAAATATGGTGTTCCACAATTGTAATTCCAGAATTCCAGAGCCTGAGGCAAAAGTAACCCATGTTCCAGGCCAGTCAGGGCTACAGAGCTGAAATTCTGTGTCAAAAATTTAAAAGGCAGGGGGCAGAGGGGGCAGGCAAGGTCACTCAGAAGATAAAGGCATTTGGGGTGCAAGCTGTACAATGAGTTCCAGTTCACACCAGCACCTGGAAGGCAGAGGCAGAAAGACTGCTGAGAGCTCACAGTCAACCTGGTCTACAACAGTAAGCAAGATCCTGAATAAAAAAATCCAAACCAACCAACCAACCAACCAACAAACCAGATAGGTCATCTTAATAAAAAATTTGCTGAAGACCAAAAAGGGTCACTTCAGAATCCTGACATGGGCACGTCTTTGCCCACAGACAGTGGCTTCTGCCGGGCTCTATGGCTTCTGCATCACCCAGTGCCTATGACACATGAAGCATAAAACTAGGTTAAGAATTTTCAAGTTCTGGTCCTGCTTTCTGTTGAATCCTTACAATCAGTGATCACAGTGGTTTCTCCTTTATGAACAAAGCATATGGATACCATTTTGTTGGCCTGCCAACCTAAAAATCAATATGCATAAGAGAGATGCAGCGAAATTCAGTTATAATCACAAAAAT
Source organism: Eospalax fontanierii (assembly GCA_035773235.1). Lineage (NCBI taxonomy): Eukaryota > Metazoa > Chordata > Mammalia > Rodentia > Spalacidae > Eospalax > Eospalax fontanierii. The sequence continues at coordinate 60,587,748 of CM069530.1, read as the reverse complement.
GTCCAAAGTGGCAATTAATATGTGGGTTGCTCTGTGCCACATGTCACTCTAAGACTTTTCCATGTACAAATTCATTTAGACCTCTTAAGAATCCATTTAACAGATAAGGCAGTGGGATATGGAGAGATGGCTCAGCAGTTAAGAGCACCTAAGTTTAGTTTCCAGAACCCATATCAGGCTGGTGACAACCACCTGTAACTCCAGCTCCAGGGAAACTGACAACCTCTCTGGTCTCTTTGGGGGAGAAAAGATAAGACAATACAGACAAGAAAGGGGTTAAGTAATTCTAGTTATTTAGAGTGATAGTGAGGCTGGGATCTGATTCCAGGTGCCTGGGACCTGGCTTATCTTAACCATTCAATCCTGATGCTGCTTCTCTACAGTGGTATCCACTGTGGCTGGCACACTGGAAATTTCAGAACAGCTCTAGATTTACTGAAAAGCTACAGAGTTTCTGAATATCTGGCATGGCTCACCCTACTATTAAACTCTTACATCAATTTGGTATATTTGTTACAATTAATAACTCGGAAGTAAAGCATTATGACAAACTTAAGTCCATATTTTGCCCATATTTCCTTCATTTCTCCCTCATGTCCTTTTTCTCTTCCAGAATTTCACCCAGGACACCACAATACAATTAGCTGTCATATCTCCTGAGGCTCTTATTTTTGAGAGCTTTTCTTGTATTTCAAAGACTTTGAGTTTTGAGAATATTGGGTATTTTGTAGATTGCCTTCAGTTAATATTTATCATGTTTTTTTTGTGACTAGATTAAGGATATGGGGTTTGTTTTGATGTGGATTTTGGTATTGGGGATTTAACCCAGGCCCTAACACATGCTAGGCAAACACTACCACTGAGCTCTAGCTCCAGCCTTAAGGACATGACTTTCATGGAGGGAAATCACAAAGATAAAACGCTACTCGTATCCTATCAAGAGTACATGCTCTTAACATGGCTTAACTCTGCTGATATTAGTTAATCTTGATCACCTGGCTGAGATGACACTTGACGAAATCCTCTACTATAAAATTAGCCCCATTCCTCTACACAGTACTGGGTTCTTTGGAAGGAAACCACTATGCAGAGCCACAATTTAGAAGTGGGAGGTTAGTAATCAGATTAGTGCTGCTGTCAGCTCTGGCCAGAGAAGATTCTCTTGGTAGCAGTCAGAAGTGACTGCACAGACTCATAACTGGTCAAAGCACTGAGAATAAGTGACTGGTCAATGTCTAGTCATAAATGGGATATCTAAGACCAGAGGATCCCACCTTTCCCTGAGGATTTATTCACAGTTCATAGTCAGTAGGAGAGGAAGAGATATTTTCTTCTGTAGCTAAGGTACCCATGCTCCTGTAAACAATCCTAATGAAACTGGGTCAGAATAAAAAAAATATCAAAATAGAAGGGGTAGGTGCTAGTTGGGAAGAGAAAAGGGATTAGAAGAAGTAGGAGGGATACAAGAGGGAGCATGGGGGTGAATACAACTGAAATACACTATGTATATGTATGAATGTCACAATGACACTCATGATTATGTATAATAGTTATGATAATGAAAATATTAAAAAAGAGAGACTAGAAGAAGGAAAGGCCAAACTGGGATATTGGGATATATTGTTTAAATAAAACATAAAAGTTAAAAAAATGAAAAAGAAGTGAGGAGTTGGAAGCTGGCGATGTCTCAGTGGGTAAAGTGCTTGCTGTGGAAGCATGAAGACCTGAGTTCTCTAGCACTCACATAAAAGCCAGGTGCAGCAGGCAGGTCTATATCCCTAGTGCTTGGTGGGCAGAGGCAGCCAGATCCTGGGGACTTGCTGACCAGGCAGTCTAGCCAAAACAGCAAGCTCCAGGGTCAGTAAGAGACCCTGTATCAAAACATAAGGTGGAGAGGAATAAGAGGATACCCAAAGTTGACCTCTGGCCTTCATGAGTTACACACGCATATGCGCACACATACATACACCACACGTGCATATCACACACACACACACACAAACACACACACACACACACACAAGTGAAAGGGTTATATTTTGTCTCTTTAAGGGCAGATTATTCACATAAAAATCTGAATCTCTTTCGTATAGGAGATTTGTCTCTTTTCCTTCATTCATTTTATTTTCTTCCCTTTTGTTTATATCACTATGGACAGTGAACATTTATTTAAACTTTGTGTTATAACCCAATAGCACTTTATTTTGCTGGCCAAAGTGTTTCAGCTTTGGCCACTAAGAGCTCTTTCAGCTGGCTCCTATAGTCTTTTGACATAGCCCATGCTTTTATTTTTAGCATATTCAGACTTTCTGGTCCCACAAGATGCTACTGCAGGCTCATCTTGTTTATTCCTTATCCAATACTACAACCAGTCATGGAACCTTTGTTCCTTTTGTTAGAGAACAGTCTGGGCACTGAGTATGCTCTTTGTTCCTAGGTTGTCTTTGTTTCTGGGCCCTCTCAGTTGTCAAAGCAAGAAAATACATGTACGTAACAAACCAACCAGATTCACATCTATATAAATGTTCCAGATGCACACATGTATATATGCATTAAACTGGAGGTCATACCAGCTGGATCAAGAGCTACTGCTTCACAAATCATGCCATGTCCCTTGCAGTTTCTGTCTTCATGACACAGAGCTGACCTCAGGATGGGAAAAGCAAGCCCAACCTCCCCCTTGCTGCTCAGACCAACACAACTTTGAATCCTGGTCCCACTCTTATCAGTGCCTTCCTGCCTTGTAACTCCTCTCATGTAGGCTAGGCCAGGGTAGAATACATGGTATAGAGCTTACTGCCCCGCACCCAAAAAAATCCTACAGGAGTCAGAAACTCCCCTTTGCCTCTGAACTAAGAGGTCTGCCTTTCTCTTCAGGACACTACCATGTTATATATGGTGACTATTCATTTCAATACTCTTGACCTTCAAGGCTTGATCATGGCTGTGGTTATGAGGCTCTTTCCTAATAATGCTCATTCTGAAGGGTAGCCTCACAAGGGTTTTCTTTCTACAGACCTCCACTGTTTTCTTTCTTTCTAACATAAAGGTGCTGAAACCTGTCATTCTTTCTCTTTAATTTCTAATAGAACAGCTTCTTTAACCCTAATCCATTACTGCATGCATCATGCTAGCTTTCCATCTGTTACTGTTGAAAGCCTTCCTCTCTGATAGTAAGAAACCTGGTTTTCTCACCACTGTCCAATTACTAATTAATTGTTCAATGCCAGCACACATGTATAGTGGAAAATTAAGGGAACGTGAAAAGGGAAAGAAAGTCCTCACCCTAGGGGATCTAGTTTGTCTTTCCTGTTGACTGAGAATCAAGAAACTCAGAGCTGATAAGATCAAGATTGCCTGCAGAGTCAATATTCCCCTTTTCAAGAAACTAGTCAAACAAGGATGTTAAGAACAACAAACTATGCTTACTGAGAGTCAATATGTTTATAACCTTGAGTTTAACAGTATTAGCATCTCTCTCTTCCCCTAAACGCAAACAAATTAGCTCATAAAACCACCTTACAATTTCATTTACAAAAGGAAGATAAGAAATAAGCAAATTAGCTCTTATAATTTTATTTAATATTTAAACTCTAGTTAAGATGTCAAGGATTGCTTAATCTTCAAACCTTACTGTAAACTCCATCCTTTGAACAATGAAATTTAGAAAACCACAGAAAAAATATATTTATCTCCAACATATATATCTCCATCTAAATATGTCTGTCTCTTTCTAACACCCATGCTTAAATCTAAAGTGTCTACCCTCCCTTATAAAATTGCAAACTTTGCTTCACTGTAGCTGGTCTTGAAATGCTTTTTAGTGTAATCAAGGATCCTGCTTTACCTGAGTAGAGTCCCAAAGTGGAAGGTGATTTGTGGCAGTAGGGGCAGTGTCTCCCCAGCACCCATGACAATACCTCCATGGGAAACTCATGCCTTTAGCCTTACAAAGCTGCTCCTATCAGGACTCTTCTCCTGGCCCCTTTTAGCAAATTCACTATGTTTCTTTTTTAAAAAAAATTTATTACTTTATATGTCTGAATGTACTGCCTGCATGTTTGCAAGTGCATTTGTGCCATACAATACCCTTGGAGGTCAGAAGAGAGCATCGGATTCCCTGGAACTGAAGTTATGGACAGTTGTTAGCCGCCATGTGGGTGCTAGGACTCAAACCCAGGTCTTCTGCAAGAGCAGTCAGTGCTCTTAACCGCTGAGTCATCTCTCCAGCCACCATTGTATATGTCTGTGGGGTTTTTTTCTGGGGAAGAGAAGTTGGAGAACTTAGTACTGGGGATAGAACCTGGGGCCTTGTCCTGGAAGCCTTAGTCCCCCTAGGTTATGCATACCTCACTCTGGGGCTAAAAGTGTAGCTCAGTAATATATGTAATTGGCATGTACAAGGGATTAGGTTTGATCCCCAGCTCCCTAGCAACCCCCTCTCCATTAAAAAAAAAAAAAAAGAGTTCACTGAGCTGTAAAGTTATGAGTTTTACCAAAAGCATGCCATCACTATATAGTATTACATAAAACAGTTTCTCACCAAAAAAACAAAAACAAAAACAAAAAAATCCCAGTATGATTTAATAAACCCTCTCCCTTTCTGCTGCACTTTTCCTAAGAGAATGCATTAGGTGTCATATTTGCTTCTCATTCTTCTCTCTTACATCGTGTTCATATTTGTAAACATACATGATCTTACTTCAGTACTAATTGGATCTACTCAGCAGATGCCTGAGCAAACCCCAGGGAGAGTATGTGGCTTGGTCAAGATCTCAGTGAGTGGTGGTGCTGTCACAAGAACTCATGTCTTTGACTCTAGGTATGATGTTCTTCCCACTACACAATCCTCCTCCCTTCAGGGGCAAGTGGAATTGGCTGTGCAATGAGACAAGAGGATGAATGGGTTGGAGTGGCTCTAAGTGATCAACTAGATTCTGTTTTTATAGTAATTAAAACTTTTACAGTAAAATATGAGGAAGTAGATGCCAGCTCTAGAGACTTGGTAAACTTGCTAACTCAGAAGCCTTTCTGCAATATGGCACTCCCCAGATGATGGACAAACAATTTCTTTAAATATTTTGTTAACATACATTACTGAGCCAGCAAGCAAGAAAGAGAAATTCTTACAAACCAAAATTCCAGAGCTGAATGAGCACTGGAGCCAGCAGCCCAACCTACAAGGCATGAAGACCAAAACATAGCACAACATTCATCTAAATAAGCTCATTTGGCTTAACATTAGGAAACACAATATGCAATTGATATCAAAATAAAGGAAAAAAAAAACCCATAAGATCTTAGCAGCAGATATGTACAGAACATTTGACAAAAATGTATCTATTCAAAATCAAATATCAAATAAGCCAAACTTTTAGCCAATATAGAACTGAAAATAATTTTATTAACCAAATAAAAGGTAGCTGCTAACAACCTACAATGTTATCCTCAATGGTGAAATATTAGTGTATACTTTATTAGTGTATGAGTGTTGTGCCTGCAGGTGTATAAGTGCACCTGTGTTATGCAGTGCCCGTGGAGGACAGAAGAGGGCTGTGGATCCCCTGGAACTGGAGTTACAGACAATTGTTAGCCACCACATAGGTGCTGGGATTCAAACCTGGGTCTTCTGGAAGAACAGTCAGTGTTTTTAACCACTGAGCCATCTCTCCAGCCCTAGAAGTATTCTTTTTATAAACATGAGGACAAGCGTGTTCATTATCAGTAGTTCTGCTTAGCAGTACACTTCAAGTCCAAGACAACGCAATTAAAAAGGAAACAGAATTAAAGATAAAAGGGCTGAGAAGTAACAAAACTGTCATAATTTCCTGAGGGATTATCAACATAGAAAACACCTTGCAAAACCTACAAATGATGATTAAACAGGAAGTATGGAGAGTTTGCTAAATAAAATATTTCTCTATAGAAATTAAGTACAAGATGATTCAGCTGGTAAAGGTGCTTGCCACCAACGCTGATGACTTGAGTTCAACCCCCATGACCAAAATGGTAAAGGAGAGAACTGACTCCCACAAGTTGTCCTCTGACTTCCACATGTGTACCATGGCAATGTACATGCCCATACACATAAATAAATAAATAAATAAATAAAATTTAAAATCAAACTTAAAAATATAGCTTTTAGCCAGGTATGATAGTAAATTCCTGCAATCCTACCACTGGGGAGGTTTTGGCAGGAAGATCAAAAGTTTGAGACCAGCCTGGGCTACATAATGGTCTTTGTTTCAAGAAAAAAACCAAAACAACATTTATACAGCATTTATAACATTGCTTAAAAATATAATGTACTTAGGAAGATGCAAAATATATGTTCTAAAAGGAAAAATATCAAACTTCATTCAAACATCAAACTAAAGATCTAAAGAAATTAAGTGATATTATTTTTATAAAATAATTTGACATGAGTAGGTTGTCTGTTCGATTTAAGCTAATGTCATCCCAATCAAAATTTCAGTGTTGTTTTCTGTAGAACTTAAGTGGTTTTAAAATAAGAGTACAAAGATGGGTGTGGTGGCACACTTAATCCCAGCACTCTGGGGGCAGAAGCAGGCAGATTTCTGTGAGATCTAGGTCAGCCTGGTCTCCCTATCAAGTTCCAGGCCAGCTGGGGCTATAGAGAGATCCTGTCTCAAAGTGAAAAAAAAAAAAAAAAAGTGAAAATAGCAAACCCAAAACACAAAAGAAGACATTTCTGAAGAAGTGGATAAGATACAAGCCTTGTCCTACCAGCTTTCAAGCTTCATTATAATTAGTCAGATATTAGCCCAGAGAGAATAAAATAGAACAAAGACAAGAATAGACATAAACACATACTATGGCTTAAATGTAGTTCAAATGTACCCACCAAAGGATCATACACTAAAAGCTTAGTTCCCAGTGTGGAGCTGTAGTGGAACCTTTAAAAAGCAGGGTCTAGTGGAAGGGCATTAGGCTCTTGGGGCCATGGCTCATGGGAAGGATTATATAGTTTTCACTGTAGTTACTTAGTTCCCAGTTCTTTTTTTTTTTTTTTTTTTTTTAATGTGTATGAGTGTTTTGCCTGCATGTGTGTAGGTGTACCACATGAGTACAATGACCACGGAGGCCAGAAAAGGGCATCGAATCCCTTGGAACTGGAGTTACAGATGATTGTTTGCTATGTGGGTGCTGGAAACTGAACCCAGCCAGTGCTCTTAACCATAAAGTCATCTCTCCAGCCCCAGTTTCCATGAGTTCTTATAAAGAGAGCAAGTTTGGCTTCTCAATCTCTGGCTTCTACCTGAGCACATGATCTCTTGCTCTCACCTGTATTCCCACTCTGATGTACATCATCAGCCATGTTGTGATGCAGTCAAGGTAGCCTTCACAAGAAGCCAAACAGAGGATCACTGGGTCCTGGACTTTTGGCTCCATAACTGGAAACTGAATAAAATTCTTTATTAAGTACTCAGTCTCAGATATTTTGCTATAGCAGATGGATATATATATACATATATATATATAAAAGATGGATAAATTCGTCACATATGTAATCTGATCCACAACAGAGTTAACACTGCAGATCTACACTGAAATGAAGGACTACTCAAAAATGGTTCTGAACAAGTGGTTATTCATGTATTAAAAAGATAAGAAAATAGGTCATCAATTTACATCATAACCCAACTAATCCCACTCTCAAAGACTTGAACAAGAAAGACAAAAATTAAAAGCTTTTAGGGGAAAAATGGGTATCCTTGTAACATTAAGGTAAGAGTTAAAAGGGTTTAACCCTGAAGAGGAACACTGTTCAGTTTTTACTATGTTTAAGTTAAAAATTGCTTTTCTGTATAGTAACAAGCCACAAACTGGGAAATGGTCTTTGCAACACACATCAAATGAAGGATTAGCATGCAAAAGCATGCAGAAGCATTCTGCACATTAAAATGAAAGACAATGTGACTGAAAATGAGTAAAAGTCATGATCAGGTTTGCACAGGAGCAAAAACAAGAAGGGTAGAAAACATTACAAAAGATACCCAACTATATAGTAACACCCAGCCGCATAGTGACATCATGATACAATTTTATACGTATTAGACTGGAAGAAATGTAAGAGACTTGATAATACAAGTATAGGCAAGAATAAGAAGGAATGAGTCTTACATTCTGCCGATAGAAGTATAAACTGTGAGCCTATGAGGTGACTCAGTGGGGAACAGGTGCTTACCACCAAGCCTGAGGACCTGAATTCAATCCCCAGAACCTACATGATGGAAGGAGAGAAAGAACTCCTACAAGTTGTCCTCTGACCTCCACATGCATGTGCTACTCCCAAATAAATTAATAATAAAAAATAATTATAAATTGCTACAAATAGCTAAAAAGGCAATATATTATCTAAATAATTTGAAGCTGCACAGGTCCTATAATCCAGTAATCCAATGCCTAAGTACTTATGTGGACTAACTCTATGATGGACAGAATTATAAAAGAGAGTTTTAAGATTCTTTCCCTCACTCTCCCAGAATCATATTTCTGTATAGTCCTGAGTGAGCACAAGGCCTGTGAACATGATAGATGTTCACTCTCTTGACTCCATCTTAGAGGAGGCTAGAGACATTTTCCTACTGGCTGAAGACTCAAACAGCAATGCTTGAGGAATAGCTTCTCTAGGAGCTAAGTAAGGGATTCAGTCCTACAACTGCAGGGAGGCAGACTCTGTTATGGTGAAGCATTCCCTCTAGGCCTAACAGGACCATTGCCATCTTGAAATAGAACTGTTTGGGTGACCTTCAGAATATCCCAGCCCCCCAAAATAAGTGGAACAATTTAACAATAGCTAGGGCCATGGTGCTGCTGACAACACCAACTAGGAGCTGAGGGAAGGGTTACAAAACCCACACCTGGAACCCCAGATACCACTCCCTCCTGTCTACAGGCTACAGGCTACAGAGGGCTACAGGCGATTTGGGGAAGGGATGTCAGAACATAAAGGTAGTAGAAGGTTTACAAGGATGCTGCTGCTCTCATGAGTCATCACCTAGCACGGATGATGTAGATGTTTTTGAGTTACCCATGCACCTGTAAGAAACTCCAGTAAGTTAGGTGTAGTGGCAAAGACCTTTAATCCTAGCACTTGGAAGGCAGAGACAGGTGGATCTCTGTGAGACTGAGGCCAGTCTGGTCTATACAGCAAGTTTCAGGCAGCTGGAGCTATAGGGAGATCCTGTCTCAAAAATAAAACAAACAAAAAAAGGAAACTCCAATAAACTCATTGGTTTACCAAGCTGGACTTAGATCACGCTCTTGGTCTGTGGGTGCTCTATTGGAATGAGTTGACGTTTCTTTTTAAAGAACATTTTATTATTTTATTTATTTATTATATTATTTTATTTAAAAGCTTTGTTTCTAAAATTTTGACGCTAGGCATATGGACATTTACTCTATACTTCGTTTTTCTGATAGGGGTTCATGCTGAAACCCAGGCGTGTATGAGTGTATTGCCTGCATGTATGTAAGTGCACTCGTGTCATGCAGTGCCCACAGAAGTCAGAAGAGGACGTGGGATCCCCTGGAACTGGAGTTACAGATGGTTGTTAGCCACCACAGGGGTGCTGGGAATCAAGCCTGGGTACTCTATAAGAGCAACCAATGCCCTTAACCACTGAGCTATCTCTCCAACCACAAAAGACTTTTTTTTTGTCTTTCTGAGACAGGGTCTCCCTGTAGTCCCAGCTGGCCTAGAACTTGCTATGTAGACCAGGTTAGCCTTGAACTCACAGAGATCTGCTTGGCTCTGCAACCCCCGCCCCCCCCGGCCCCTACCCCAGTGCTGGGATTAAAGGCATACACCACCATGCTGGGCTGAGCAGACATTTCTTTAGATGTTACCAAGAAAAGTAAGGCAGCATCTGCCAACAACCAGGGGACGTGGAAGAAGACCCTGAGCCTCAGGTGACACTGCAGCCCCGACAGCATTTTCGGCTGGCAGAACCTGAGCAAAGAGCTAGGCTGTGTCACGTCAAGTAAGACGTTTGACTCATAGGACTGAGATACTAAACAGGTGTTGGTTTAAGCTGCTAAGTTCATGGCAACTTGTTACACAGCAACAAAGTAAGAATATACTTTTAATACAGAGGTAGGTGTAAGAATGTCTTTTTCAATACTTTTCTAGAATTTTTCTTTCTAAAAAAAGACAAAAGCCCAGCCAGTAAAAAAGAGATAAGCCAATTATAGTACATTCATATGATGAAGTACTACACAGCAGTAAAAATAGTGAACCACAGATACACTGCATTGTCAAGTGCAATGGTGAAGGAAAAATACACAAGCTGTAGGAGTACATATGATATACATATAATCCCATTTACATGAGTCTCAAAAACATGCATTCCATTTTAATAAAGGACCTAAGAATCAGGAGGGACATAGGAAATATTAAAGCTTTGCTTTTTAAAATTTGTTGCTAAGTATATGGACATTAATTTTATACTTTGGTTTTCTGACAGGGGCTCATGCTGTAGCCCAGCAAGCCCGGGACTCACTTATGTAGCTCAGGCTGGACTTAAACTTGAGATCCCCCTGCCTCAGCCTCTCAAGTGCTGAGATTATAGGCATGTGCCACCATAGCATGCTTATATATTTTATTTATATATTATTCATAATATATGTATAATATGTATATTCATAATTGTGTATATTCTGTTGAACATATGAGGAATAATTTGCAAATTTTACTCTCATTTAAACCTAAATTTTTCTGAACTTTGCATCTGCATGAATGTAGTACACGTTCAGACAAATATCTTCAGAAGAAACAGAGCAAAGGAAACATAAGAACATGTGGTCAAAAGCTTCAATAATTTCAAACTTCCCAAAGTGACTCTCACCTGGATTACTGCACTTACCAGCTAATTGCTCTTCCTAGGTTGCTCTTGCTCCTAATGCTGCACTCAAGTGTCTGTTTATAAGACTATCCCGTCACTGATGAATGCTTATTATATTCCCATGGCCCTATGTGCTCTAGACTCTTCCTGCTTTTCAGAATCTGGTTTTGCTCTCTTCCCACATGTTCCAGCCAAAGAGCAAATCCTAACATTCCTTTAGTGCTAATGCCTACAACGTTAATGCATATCTTTAATGAAATTAAGCGACTGTTTCACTGACATGTCAAGAAGCTACTCGTTTCCTGTTGGTTCTGGGGAACTTGGAAATACTTATTGTCATTCTGCGTTATTATGATTTCATTCTATTCTTTTTTTCTTCTTTTTCTTCTTTTTAAACTTTTCTTTTGAGAAAGGGTCTCATGTAGCCCAAACTGGTCTTGAAGATGCTGTGTTGTTGAGGATAGCTTTGAATTTCTGAACTCTTTTTTTCCTTAAATATCTATTATTTTTATTTTATGTGTATGAGCATATCGCTTGCATGTAGCTAAGTGCACCCATGTCATGCAATGGTCAGAATTGGTCAGAAGAGGGTGCCGGAGTCCCTGGAACTGGATTTAGGACAATTGTTAGCTGCCACCATGTGGGTGCTGGGAATTGAACCTGGGTCCTCTGCAAGAACAGTCTGTGCTTTTAACCATCTCTCTAGCCCTGAACTTCTGAACTCTTATCATCACCTCCCAAGTGCTGGGATTAGAGGAGTGCATCACCGCATTTTAAAGAGTGCTGGAAGAGAACTCAGGGCAAGCACTCTACTGCTGAGCAATCTCTCTAGTCCCCTTTCCTTCTCTTTAATAGGCATTAGATCAGAAGCCCTCTTAAGTATGCTTCTAAAATATATCCTTAGCCAGGCATGGTAGTGTACACCTACAATCTAAGCAGTCAGGAAGCTGAGGCAGAAAGGTCAGGACTTCAAGATCAGGCTGAACTACAGAAGAGTTTGAGTCCAGTTTGCCAGTGAGAACGTTTATCAAAAAAAATTAGTAAGAGCTGGGTGTGGTGGTGAATGTCTTTAGTCCCAGCACTCAGGAGGCAGAGGCAGGCAGATCTCTTTGAGACAGAGGCCAGCGTAGTCTGCATAGCGAGTTCTAGGCCAGCTGGGGGCTACAAGAGACTCTGTCTCAAAAAGACCAAATTAATAATAAAGAAAGAAACCATATCCTGAACTTTTTTACCTCTTGTCATCTCTCCTGCTACTATTCTAGCCCAAAACACTAGCTATTACCTGTTACCAGGACCAGTATAAGAGGCTCTTGTCTCCTTACGGTCCTTACTACCCCCTTACAACAGGGTTCCCTCTCACAACCTCTCTTTCCCCAAAAAAGTTTTGTACAACCCCAAGTATATAAAATAGGTATGCAAATAAAATATTTACTGATAAAAAAGCATAATGTATTTTAAAGCAAGTTTTTGGAATATATATCAAATCTTATCATTATTAAAAATTGCATATTGAGATAGATGTGCTTATATACTTTTACATGAAGGACTAATTCTTGGAGTTGGAGAGATGGCTCCGTCAATGAAGTACCCACCATGCAAGCATGAAGACCTAAGTTTGGATCACCAGCACCCACATAAAAAGCAATGTGTTTAATCTGTAACCCCAGCATGGTAGAGGCAGAAACCAGTAGATTCCCAGAGCTTTTGGCTGGTCTAGTGAATTGGTGAGCACAGGCCTCAATGAGACTCTGACTCAAAGAAAACATAGAGTAATGAAGAAAGACACCCAGCATCAACCTCTGACCTCTGCATGTATGCGCACACACCTGCATGGACACATGCAAACACAAGTATACACATACACTACACACAAAACATTAACAAAAAGAATTAAATCTTAGATGAATATTTGAGACCATAAAATACAGAAAATCTTCAAAGTTTTTTCCAGAGTTGGTTGATATTTGAGTTTATAATTGTCAGTGCTGAGGCAGCTGTTCTGCATAAGTATATTGCATAAACTGGCAGAAGTATGTTAGAGGCCATTTCATAAATTTCTGGAAATTATATCCTAATCACAAGCCAAAATTCATTTCACAGGTTTTTTTTTTTTTTTTTTTTTTGCAAAACTTAAGCCTGCAATTCAAACAGCAACTTTAGAATCAAACACTCTGACACAATACGATCTAAAGACATACTAATTTGATACTCGTGTTCCTCATTAGGTAGGGAAATACTAAACGTCTTTGTTTTCCATAGTTTAACCATTATCTTTCTATAAGAACAGAAGGCTGTGCAGGCACACCTAAAACATTGCAATTCATAGCATGTGCACGCACTCACACACATATCACAGCATACAATAGTTCTGAACTGGAGCTAAGGTGTTTCAGGAAGTGGGTGTTGGTGTGTTATGGTGAGATGGCATGAAGAGTGCAAAATGCACATACTTTATGTTCAGGCTGTAGCAAGACAGTGTAATGCAACATGGTGAGCACTGTCCCAAAACCCCTGGCTTGATTATATATCTGATTTTGAATTAATTCCTGATTGTGCATTCAGAATCCCTTTATTGTTGCCAAATTTTTCTTGACACTCCCCACATTCAGATATGCGATCTCATAACAGGTTGCTGGGCCCATGAGTACATAGCCAAATTTACCTTATTAAACTAAAATTGGAACATGGTGCTCTGTTCCTCAAATCCCCCTATGGCTTTCTATCACAATAGAATCAAATTCAAACTCCTTACTACCCTGAAAGACTGAACATGACTTGGACCCAATCTACCACTCCCAGTATAGTTCTCTCCTGTACACACAAGGGCCATACCAGCCTCCTGGACATTTTAGAATAAACTAGATTTGTTGTTACAAGCCTTAGGAACCCTGCGATTGAACTCTCTTTGCCCGCATGCTTTCATTTGTTTCAGGCAGGGTCTACTCTATAATTCTGTAGCTCAGGCTAGCCTCAAACAAGGTCTGATCTGCCTGCCTCAGCCTCCTGAGTGTTAGGACCACAGTCATGAGCCACAACCCTTTTTACCTGAGATCTTGGTAGAGTGGCCCTCCATGTCACTGAAGGCTCAGTTGGAAAGCCTCCTTTTCAGAGACTTTCTCTGACCACTCTGGCTAATGCCAGGTCCCAGTTTTATTTTCCTTAGAACACTTTACTTCCCATTGTTTATGAAGTCTATACTGTGTGGACTCATGATGAATAGATGCAACAGAGTACTGTCTATCTGCTCCTCCAAAAACAAAGACCATGTCTGTCATAGCCACTATTAGGTCCTATGCCAAAACAGTTCCCAGCACATGCAGATGACAACAATTAAATCCTGAATGAATGGCCAGCAATAGCCTTGGTTCAAATTTCTTTGTTTCTGAACAAACATTCAAAGCTTGAGTGTTTTATATATTTATTTAGTTAAACCATTCTCCAAGCAAAGCATAGAAACTAAAAGCATTTTAGGAATTTCTGAATTCATATTCCTTTTTTCTTTTTTACATATTTTATTTAATTTTATGTGTATGAGTGTATTGCCTGCATGTAGGTAAGTGCACCTGTGTCGTGCAATGTCTGTGGAGGTCATTAGAGGGCACTGGATCCCCTGGAACTGGAGCTACAGATGTTTGTTAGCTGCTCTGTGGGTGCTGGGAATTGAACCCGGGTCAACTGCAAGAACAACCAGCGCTCTTAATACTGAGTCATCTCTTCAGTCCCTCATATTCCTTTTTCTATCTTTAAAAATATCATGGCTAAGATATAAGTATTCTGTTAACATAAAACAAAGGATGGAAAGAGAAAAATATATATATTTATTTTACTCCTCAAACAAGAGAAGTTGTTTTCCGATCATAAGCCACATTTGTGTAGAATTCTTAGGGATTTAAAAAGTCAGCTTAGAAAGTAATTTCTTATTTACATTATAGTTTCCTACTGATTTGAAGAACAAAAAGAAACTAAATCTGTATCTATGCTGAAAGTACTTAGCAGTTAATCGATTCCATATAATCACTGGTTTTGTAGGTCATTTATTCATCAATATACACATGATTAAACATATTTTAAGCAGTGTGTTAAAAAGTAAAAGGGCAGGATGATATCACTGCTTATTTTCTGTCCAGGTTAGCTGAAAACAGTGCTACAAGCATATGCATAGTAACTTGGGGACACAGAGAGGGTTGCTTAGTTGGAGAGGTCAGGAAAAGAGTCCAAGTTGAACTGTGACATCTGGGAAGAGTCTTGAGCCTAATAACTAAGAGAAAGAAAGGGAGCGCTAAAGAAAACTTCAAGTATCAGGACATACTGGTTTGAGCAGGTGGACAAACATTAGAACCACAAGAGCAAAGTTGAAGGGTGGCCAAAGAGATGTGTGGAGAATGCACTAAGGAGCTCTGATCTGTCCTCCCCGGATCCTTAGTGAACTATGGTGCATCCTTGACACTATGAGAGTTTTCTCAGAGAAATCTTTTATTTTCAATTTGATAAAAATCTTTTAAAAAGAGAAGTAAATTTAACAAAAGGACATCCAGGATCATCTAGATGACCACCTTTTATCTGAGTGCTGTCTCAGGATTTCAGGTCACCCATTTGTGTGCAGGTGAGCCCTACTCAACAAGTTGGGCCGCTTGCCATTAGTACAGAGTAATAAGGAAGAAACAGAGACTAACATATGTAAAGGATGTTGCTCAGTGAAGGGCAAATGAAGTCATGGCACACCTAACAAAGAGGGCTTTGTGTGTGTGTGTGTGTGTGTGTGTGTGTGTGTGTGTGTGTGTGTTTAAAAAGAGGGGGCATAGAGTAATCTCTGACACTAGGAAAATATAGACAGGTCTTAGAAATGTCATGAGGACAGGACAGACTGATTCACTTTCATTTGAATTTATTGGCCTTATAGTTTTGCTTTATTTAACTTATAAAATCCTAAGTATTATAGTTGCATAAAGGACATAATATCAGGAGTTTATATGTAGTGTTTAATTGCACAAATTTAACATACTAAAAATATTTTAAATTAACAATGGAGGCCCCTGATTTGGATTCTGGTTTGATAAAATCTGTGGGTGACTAAGAGCTAGTAAGACTGTAACATGTAAGTGACAGCTTTGTGAATGAGAAAAATGACTTTGCAAAAACTGTGGAGGGTTTGGACCTTGAAGGATCCATAAACTGAATGGATAGTCAGAAGGCTACTTAATAATATGATAAAAATGGTAAGGTATTAAATTGATCAGATGAAATGAAGATTGGATGGATAATAGAATCAAAAGACCTTTCTTATAAGGGAGGCAGAAATAGTCTAATGACACTACCTTAGGTAACTCAGTGGTAAGATAAATGCCACAAAAAGGGAACATTCCAGAATGCTTGGTTAGAAGTGAAAGAATAGGGCTGCAGAAGCTGTCCACACTTGTATACTTCTTGTTCCCACAACAGCCCCAGCCACTCACTGTCTGTAGAAAATGGTGAAAGAAACCACTTACTGTGAGGTTTTGTGGGTCAAACTCAATGCCACTCAGGAAGAATTGAAAAACACTTATAGAAAACCAGCCTTTACGTACCCCCCTGAAAGGAATCCAAGTGAAGAACAAAGGTTTAAACAGATTTTTCAAATTTATAGAGTTCTCAAAAGAAGAACAAGCAGTTCTGGAGGGTGGAGAAAGTGGTAGTTTTCACTCCTGCATGGATTTCTTTGATATACTTTTTTGGTGGCAGGAGGGTGAAAAAGAGGGGTAAAAAATACAGTGCCTCAGCCCTCAGTAACCTTAGCTGATTTATATGAGGGTCCAATAAGAGAGCAGGCTCTGCAAAAGAATGTGGTTTGTGACCAGTCTGAAGGCTGAGGTGGTGAGAAAGGAGCAGTAAGTGCCGTTCCACCTGCTGAGGTGCTAGGACACAAACATGGACTCAGCTGATAGGATGGGGGACATTTCAACGAGTCTGTGTGCATAAAATGCCAAGGTTATAGGGAACAGACCAGTCCTAAAGCCCGATGTAAACCTGCAGTGGAAGGAAGATAGTTCAAGAGAAGATTCTAGAAATTCCTATTGACACACATGAAAGATGGCCAGAAGACAACATTCCACAATAAAGGAGAACAAGAATCAGGACTGTAGCCAGGAGATATTATCAGAAGGACTTTCCTACTCTAACCAGAAGACCTTCCCACGTGTTTTGACACACATCTGGCCTAAGCACTTCACAACTTCCACATGCCAATACAGAGCCCCTGAAAACTGAACCATAGTTACAATCTCTCATTCCCAAGTTAGATGGTCAGCCATGGAGCTATTATATCATATTAATGCTAAATGAAAGCACGTCAGTAATACACCATCGGCCATGTGAAGAGACAATTATGGAGTTTAACGTAAATTTTCTTGGAATTCTTTGTTGGAAAAACTCCTTTGTAATTGGGGATAAATGAGACCGATGAACTGGATCTGGGAGAACTGGTAGACTTTGACCCAAAACAGGAAAGAGGGCACCAAAATAACGGAACAGCACATGAAGGTGATGCCCAACATCCCTGAAGGGGTAGTCGGTGTCCAGCCTCTTCACTGGCCAGCACATGACCTTTATATGCTGGCACTTTATATGCAGGAGTGCACAAGGAAGGACTGGAATTATAATGCCGGCTACCTGCTACTGTTTTTAATATTCAACTGTGGTAGTGTTTTAAAAGTTACATGAAAAAATAAACACAAATATAAAAGCTTATTAGGGGTGGGATGATAGCATGGAGACCAAAGAGAGAAGAGTGGGCAGAGAAGAGAAACATGATGTGTTCAATTCAGCAATGATTTGCATTTCATTTCAGTCAAAGAAAATCCAGCTATGTTTTTCTGGGTTCCAGTTTTCTCAGTGACAGCTGCATTCATGAATTACCAAATTAA
The DNA here is from genome assembly GCA_035773235.1 of Eospalax fontanierii. Lineage (NCBI taxonomy): Eukaryota > Metazoa > Chordata > Mammalia > Rodentia > Spalacidae > Eospalax > Eospalax fontanierii. The sequence continues at coordinate 60,569,981 of CM069530.1, read as the reverse complement.
CTATTGTAGTGCTTTCTAAAAATATACAAAGCACTCCGCCCTATGTTATAAGCAAGCCATGAAAAATCAGCAGAAGCCAGGACCGGAAGGAAATGCATCAAGGGTAAAAAGAGTTACTTACAGCCTTTAAAAATGACAACAACAAAAACCCCACTAAGCACTTAAAAATCTGAAGCACATTCACCTAGTACTGTTATTTCAAAGCTATCAATCTGATGCTCTTACTGATTTTCTTTGAACATCTATGAACAAGTCTACGTGGGAGATGCAGACAGTACACTAAAGGGGTTTACAACAAAGCAATCGCCCGTATCTGATATACAGTTATTGAAATTTTAGTGAACTGGGAACTTAGAATATACAGACAGGGCTAGTTAACAGAGGATATTATCTTTTACTTAGAGAAGCCAACATGGATTATTTTAGTAGTTCAGTAAGAATGTAAGCATTTCATATTTTATTCCCTATAAGGAAAAAAATGGAAGTTAGGAGGAAAATACAGCAATTATCACAAAACCAGCAGGGTTCCCGCTGGCCACACAAGGGCGAGCCTCTGGGAAAGAGAAATTCAATCCTACTTTGGTGGGAAAGCCAATATCTCCTACCTCCTACCACTAATTATAATATAGAAGCACAGAGCTTATACACCCAAGGGTTTAAGGCCACCTCATCCACAACGTCCCACGTGCGACAGGGGGAAGGCCGCGGGGCGTACCTTTGGAGGGTCCCACAGGACACAATGCCCCTTCTAACACCTGGCCAGAACCTCGTGGAGCCAAAGAAGGGGCTGAAAGGCGTCCGGGCACCAGGGAGGTGAGGGACTGCTCCCTGAGTCCTGAACATACAGAGGAAGTGGCACCAGGAGGCTGCCGCACAGCGCCCCCAAGGGTCTCCCGGAGGTCTGCATTCACAGCCGAGAAGGCCACACGACCCCGCGACTTAGCAGGTAAAAGAACCGAGACGAGCTGGAGGAGGGGCCTCGGACGGTTGGGGCGGGACTTCGGAGAGCTGAAGGCTGGGCCTCAGTGGGCTGGGACCGGCTCGAGGCGAGCTGGAGAGGGCCCTCGGTGGTTGGAGGCGGGGCCTAGACAGGGTCGCAGCGGGGTGGGGGCGGGACCGAGGCTTAACCTAATTTGCTATGCCTGACGGGAAGTGTAGTTCTACGAAGCCAAGGGTCACTAGGAGCAACGTTTCTCGGTGAGGGAGAAACTACGGAGCGCCGCGAGGTACAGCCATATTCCTGCCGGCTGCTGGAGAGCGTCTGAGGGAAAGGCCCGGAAGGGGCGGTTGATTCTTTACCTTTGCTGCGTGCTCGGGAAGTGTCTGCTCTTCTCAGGGGGCTCCTGAGTCAGCTTTCCCTTGCGGTTCAGAGGTAGTGGCTGCCATCCCTAGAGGAAGTGAGGGGTGCTCCCCTCTCGGCCCTGCAGACCCGGAGCCTCCATGGCTCCCACCCCCGAGATCAATGTGTGCCGCAAGCTGAGCCGCCGGGCTCTGGGCTTCTTCGCACGCGACGCAGGCGTGGTGCAGAGGACGAATCTGGGCATTCTGCGTGCGCTTGTGTGCCAGGTGACCGCCCGCCGGCATGGGGCGCCCGGGGTCAAGCTGCTCCTGGGTTGCAGCTTTTTTGTGAGCTCGGATTCCCTTTTGAAGCTGTCGTATGCAAAAAGGGGTGCAGAGAGGGATACGCGCTCTACATCGAAGGTGTTAGTAAACAGGTGTTATGGGATCGCCACACGGTTTTAGTTTTTAAAAGCTTCTTTTGCCTTTCTGCAAGGGACTTAGAAGTTGAGCACCCAGTTAAACCAAAACATGTGAGAAGGGGAGGAAGAATTAAAAATAATGCTAATAATGTACTTGAAACAGTAGGTTTCGAGCCACCTTAAAGTGGTTGTACAATAGAGGGTTGTGAGTTCTTTCCTAAACTGAAATTCCTGTGTGTTTCAGGAAAGTACTAAATTTAAGAATGTTTGGACAACTCATTCAAAGTCACCTATAGCCTATGAGAGAGGAAGAATATATTTTGACAATTATCGGTGCTGTGTCAGCAGGTAACTGAGGATTTTTGCTGTAATTCACCTTACTGTAGTTTTAAAGTTTTATTAATTTGGTCTGTTTTGAGACACGGTCTCCTGTAGTCCCAGCTGGCCTGGAACTCGCTATGTAGACCAGGCTGGCCTCGAACTCACAGAGATCCACTTGCCTCTGCCTCCTGAGTGCTGGGATTAAAGGCGTATGCCACCACGGCCTGGCCTTACTGTAGTTTTTATAGAACTACATGGTTTCGTTGGCGAATTAGGAAACTGGAAAAATGGACCCATAATAAAACTAGGTGGGAAATGCATGTAATTAAAAACCCTATTACCTCTGAAGTTGCAGGTCTCATCTTTGTAAGTACCAGTTTCATGAAAAATTATAGCACAGGCAAAATAATAGCTTGCTTAAGGTACTATTTTATAATATTTAAAAGGCCAGAGGCAGGAAAGCTGGTTACTAAATAAATAAATGCTGCTTTAGAAAAGGGTATCTTGACCACAACAGTATAGAGCTGATGAGGCACCAGCTTGCTTAACTGGTAAGAAGGGAACATGCTCTGGTTCAAACACTGCAGGCTACCTCTATCCTTGAATTCTAGTAGGTTTTATTAAATAAATGCTTCTCCTGTGCTTTGTATCGCTTTAACCAGACTTTACACAGCTGTTCTTTGATTATTTTCATCAGTTTTTCTGAAAATGGTGGCTACAAAGCCACTTCTGCTAGAACTGGACCTCTTCTTAGATGTTCATAAGGCTCATTTTTACACCTAGCGAAACTGATGGTGACTTTGATACCATTTAGTACCCAGCTCATAACGTTCTCAAGTTGGAGGTAGTTTTAATTTTTTTTTAATTTAGAGTAAATGCCATTGATTACTGGTTCGATGGTAAATAATATGGGAGTTTTTTGTTTGTTTGTTTAACATGACATGAGTATTGTATCCACAGGTTAGAATCACTTGAGATTGCTTTTAAATCTGTTTGATTTAAACCTTTGAATTACTGAGAGAGTATCAGAGGTAAATAAAGAAATCCTAAAATTTATTATCAATGGCTTAAAGTTCATTAGGTGAAGTCTGGTGCGTATGCCTTTAATCCCAGCACTAAGGAGGCAGAGGCAGATGGATCTCTGTGAGATCAAGGCCAGCCTGATCTATCTAGGGAGTTCCAGGTCACCTGGAGCTACAGGGAGACATTGTCTCAAAAAGACACACACATGCAAAAAAAGTTCATCTGTTAAAAAAAAAGTTCCTATGACTACTTCTCAATAGTACTCAAGTATAGAGACTAGCTAGGGGAAGTGGCAGCCTGGTGCCTCAGCTGAAAGTGCTGAGACAAAGAAGCTCAGTCCACTGGAGTTTAAGAACACCTGGGCAACGTGACAAGACTGTTTAAAAGTAAGCGGCTTTTCCTCCTCAAGGAAGAGGAGGTAGGGAGAGGGTGTATTCAGTTCTGAAGATTGAGCCTGGGGCCTCAACAGTACCCTACTACTGCTGTCCTCCTGTATCTTAAAAAAAATATTTTGAAGCAGTGTCTTGCTAAGTTATTCAGGTTAACCTTGAGGCTACTGGAAGATACAGTGTTCAATATAAGTATATATTTAATCCTTCTGAAATAAACTAAAAATGTATAAGGAATGTTTCCTTTTGTATCCACAAATTTTCATTCTAAATTAATGGGACCTTTTTTCATTTTTAAGTGTCAGAACAATATTATGAACTCAGTGGATTTACAGATATTTATAGTAAATTTTCAAGGATAAAAGAATGGGGCTGGAGAGATGGTTCATTAGTTTTGAGCACTGGCTGCTCTTCCAATGTGAATGTTTGTATGGAGTAGTTTTATAGTATTATAAACTGTGTGTGTGTGTGTGTGTGTGTGTGTGTGTGTGTGTGTGTGTGATCTTTTTGAGAAAGGGTATACCTATAGTTCCAGCTGACCTGGAACTCACTATGTAGACCAGGCTGGCCTTGAACTCACAGAGATCTGCCTGCCTCTGCCTCCCAAGTGCTGGGATTAAAGGTGTGCACCATCATGCCCAGCTGTAAACTATTTTAACCTTTTCTTTTTTTTTTTTTTGCTTTTATTTCTCTGTGTTTGTGCATTATGAATTCTGTGATGAGAAAAAAAACAAAAAAGAGAACAAATAGCAAGTTATAATATAAATGCATGTTACATAATATGTGAAAGAAATGTCTCCAATTAGAGCAAAGACTGCCTCAATAATAATAATAATACTTATTTTTCTTTTTTCCCAGTATTGCATCAGAGCCAAGAAAACTTTATGAAATGCCAAAATGTTCCAAATCAGAAAAAATTGAGGATGCTTTATTATGGGAATGTCCAGTGGTAAGATTTGATTTTGGAGCATTGATTTTTGAAGCATTTTTAGCTTAGAAGAACTAGTTATTGTTGATATATAAAGGTTTAAAAATTAAAGATCATGGTGCCAAACTCGATTATCTGATGCATTCGATCTCCGGGATCCACATGGTAGAAGGGGAAAACTGTTCTAAAAGTTATCCTCTTACCTCCACATGCAGACTGTGACATTTATGTGCATGTGTACATACACATACACACACACACACACACACAAATAAATATAGTTTAAATTCTTTTTAAAAATCATTACCATCAATTTATTTATTTTGAACAGATTTATTAGCCCAAGCTAGCTTAAAACTTGACATGTAATTAAGGGCTGGAGAGGTGACTTAGTAACTAAGAGCACTTGCTACTCTTCCAAAGGACCTGAGTATAATTCCCAGCAACCACGTTGGGCACTCACAACAAGCTGTAACTCCAGCTCCTGAGGAATCTGACACTTGTGGCCCCCAAGGGTGCTTGCACTTACACACAAACACACACATATAACATTTATGCTTAATTAAAAATAAAAACATCTTTTAAAAAGTTTTATAGTAATATAAGATTGCTTACAATCTTTCTTAGTATTTGAGCTCATTCTACTACTATATCAAAATAGTGAATTCTTTTGAACAACAATTATGTATGTCTTTAAAAGTAGATTCTTATGAATTTCCTCCATGAATGTAGTTAGAAAAATAATAGGATACAAATTAAAATTACAGAGCTGGAGTGATAGCTCCTTGGTTAAGAGTACTTACTGTTCTTCCAAAGGACCTGAGTTCAGTTCCCATGTTGAGTGACTCCAAACCACTTGTTTTTTAATTAAAAACACAGTAAAACTTATTAGGCTAGCATTGCTCTGGTGTGCATCTTTCAGGACACCTTTTTCATGAGATGTTAGCTGATATATAGGTAGGTGCCAGAGGCGTTTGGAATAATTAGTCTGGGCAAAAAATAAATTTTAAAATGAGGATATTTGTAAAATTACTTCTCTGTGTACATTAGACCATTACCCTGTGGTAGTATTTCAGTGACAAAAGAGCCCCAATCCACCATCTTCTCTTTTTTCTGGGCTATTGGCTGATGGAATAGGCCATTTTTTAAACCAGGTTCATTTTCTGTCCTCCTTTGGCTGCCTTGATTCTGGATTCTAACTTCTCATTTGAAATTAAAGCAGAGTACACATTGGGACCTGGAGAGATTGCCCAGTGGTTAAAAGCATGTACTGCTCTTACAGAGGACCTGGGTTATCCCCAGAACACATGTCAGATTCTGCATAGTAGAGCCTGTAACTCTAGCACTGCACTGACATACATAGACACACACACACACATACACATAATTTAAAGAAATAATAATATAAAAAATCTTAGCTGAGCATGGTGGTACATGCCTTTAATCGTAGCAGTTGAGAGGGAGAAGCAGGCAGATCTCTGTGAGTTCAAGGCCAGTGTGGTCTTCATTATGAGTTCCAGGGCAGCTGAAGCTACAGGGAGACCCTGTCTCAAAAAGACCAAAAACAAACAAAAAAATAGACATTGAATAATGGAAAATTTTATACTTTGCCCATCGGCTTCTATCTAAAGGAAAGTATGTTCTATAGTAAAGGAAAGAGGGGCCGGTATGAATGTTCTAGCATATGATCTAAAGAGCTGTTGTAGTTACTTCCATCACAGCAGCAGCAGCATTATTTTTAATACTCCCAATGACTGCATTTGGAGAATAATTAGTTATTTCAGGTACTGTTTAAATGCATTGTATTTGTACATATGAATGAATAGTCTCATTTAATAAGTTAATTATGGTCCATCAAGATGATTCAGTGTAAAAGCCCTTGTTGCCCAATGGTGTAAGCCTGATGACCTGAGAATCTACACAAAGGTGGAAGGAGAGAACCGTCTCCACGCAGTTGTCCTCTGACCTGGATATGTGCACATCATGCATACACAGTGATAATAATGATAAATTGTAAAAGCATTCAATAAGTTAATGGTTAAAATAACTGATCACAATCTTGTCTTTCCTTGCTGCATTCATTTGTACGGTTATTATTTTTGGTTTACTTACTTGACTAAGAATTTAGCTATTTTCTTTGAGCATTGCGTACTGTAGGTCATTCATGGCCAAGCAGTTTATTTTCACACTTTTTTTTTAGGGAGAAATACTTCCTGACCCCTCAGATTATAAGTCCTCACTTATAGCACTGACTGCCCATAATTGGCTGCTTCGCATATCAGCAACCACGGGGGAGATCCTGGAGAAAATATACCTTGCTTCTTATTGCAAGTTCAGGTATTAACTGTGAGTTTATTGCTTAAAATTTTGTTAGAAAAATTCTAAGCTTGTGGCCTAGGAGATTTTAACCCTTCTCAGCTCCCTGGTTCTCCAGTGCATATTCTCATCCCAGTTTTATACCCATATTCTTTCTCTTCCCTCACTTTCCTGTATTTGAAGATGTGATGAAAGTCGCACTGCTGTGGTTGTTTTTGTCCCCTAGTAGGTGCCTACCCTGTCTTCAAGAGTTTAAAGATTTTTTTAAAATTCTCTGTTATCCTTCTATAAATATTTTCTTTTACAGTGCTGGTGGGTTTCCTTAAACCATAGTTTGTTTCAGTTAAATTATCATTCTAATGCAATCCAAGAAATGTTATTTTAACTACTAGTTTTTTAATTAGATATAAATTTTGGAATCAGTATATCTATGCAATTTGTAAAAGTAGTATTTTTAATACTTTCGATAACCCCCATTTTAAATTGAAATGGTTATTTTATTTTCTTTCTTGCTTTTTGTTTGTTTGTGACAGGATCTCATATATCCTTTACCTCTACCTCCCAAGTGCTGGGAGTGCAGGCATCCACCATCACACCCCGTTTATTCAGTACTGAGGAATAAACCCAGGGCTTTATGTGTACTAGGCAATTACTCTATCAGCTGAACTGAGCTACATCTCCAACCCTGGCTATTTTGTTATCTAAGTTTTGAATACTCTTAGATCAAAAACAATTTTTAACTGGGTAGGATAGCTTTTGCCTTTAGTCCCCCAAAACTTAGAAGCCAGAGCTAGGAGGACCAATCACTCAAGGTCACTCTCCAGTCTGGGTTACTTGAGACCTTATAAAAAAAATTTTTTTTTAACTCTAGAATAATTAAAATTTACATTTTAAATAGAGATATAGTCATATAAGAGTCTTGTGGGGATTACTTAAGCTGTTTTTAAAAAAAATAGATTACTTTGCTTTTATAATTTCAGTTACAAAAAAGCCCTTTATGTATAAAATACCACACCCAAGCATGGTGGGTTTTGCCTGTAATCCTAGCACTGGGATGCTGAGGCAAGTAGGACAGCAGATTCAGACTTAGCCTGGGTGCCCTAGAGAGTTCCTGGCCAGATTCTATCTCAAAAACAAACAAAAAACCCACAAAAATATAAAATAAAAATAGATAAGCAATTAAATTATCTATAATATTTTATTTAAGTATAAAGGAACTGACCCAAGCACTAAATTCTTCCTCATTCTTTCAAAAGGTACTTGAGCTGGGACACTCCTCAAGAAGTCATTGTGGTCAAGTCAGCTCAGAACAAAGGCTCAGCATTGGCCCGGCAGGTACACATCATTAAACAGTCAATAAACCAAGATAAAACCTTCAGAATTTGTGCACTGTTATGAAAGAACTGATAATCTTTGATTTCTGTAGAGTGTATTTAAGTTTGAAGGTAATTTTTTTCCCCTTGGATCATGCTATTAAAATATGCTTTCTTTTTCTACTTTATATTTGTTTGCTATTTTGGGGTACTGGGGATTGAGCCTTGGACCTAATGCATTCTAGTCAAGCACTGTTTTTTTGTTTCTTATTTTTTGGTTTATTTATTTTTATTTTATGTTAATTAGTGTTTTGCATACATGCAAATATGTCCATGTCATGCAGTGCCCACAGAGTGCAGAAGAGGGCAACAGATTCCCTGGAATTGGAGTTGTAGAAGGTTGCCAGCTGCTGTGAGGGTGCTGGGGACTGAATCCAGGTTCTCTGCAAGAGCAGCCAGTGCTCTTAACTACTGAACTATCTCTGTTCTACTTTATAAAGTCTAAGAATACCTACCAGCAAATTTGTTTCTATTGGTGACTTAATGAAGAAATACTTAGCACTTATTCAACATTTTTTATAAAACAGACACAGATTTTGCTCTTAATGGATTTTCTTTCTTCACATCCCAGAATAGGACATGTAAAAGCAACAACTATTAACAGGAAACAAATAATATTTTCTTTTTCCTCTCAGCAGGGCCTGTGTTCTAGTTCCCTCTGTTAAATGTGAAATACAGGCTTTTCTTGAAATTCCTGTAACTGTCAGGTAGGTTAGTTAGAATTCTAGGGGGCCTTTTCGTTTAGGGAACTTTAAAGGGGTATTTTATTTTTGTATTTGTTTTTGAGACAGTCTAGCTATGTAGTCCATGCTAGGTTCAAACTGGGCATCTTCTGCCTCAGCCTCCCAAATGCTACGATTAGGTATCTTAACGAATTAAATAGTTCCTTTAATTTTAACTTATTTAAATAACCACATGAAGCACTCCCTTGTTAACCTTTACACTCTGGACCAGTCAGCTACCTCTCATTCCTCTTCTCTGCCTTCTCTATCTTTGTATATAACACTGAGCCAAGAGCTATTTATTGACTACTTAAATTTCTTTAAAAGAATTATAAAATTACACTTATTTATTTGGGAGTTGGGGTGCACACCACAACACACATATAGAAGTCAGAAGACAAATTGCATGAGTCTGTTCTTTCTACCATGTGAGTTCTAGGAATCAAACTCAAGTTGTTGGGCTTGATAGTAAATGCCTTTTACCCATTGAGAGCCGTCTTGCCACTGAGCCGTTTTATCAGCCCTAAACTTACTTTTTTTTTTTTTTTTTTGAGACAGGTCTCCCTGTGTAGCTCTGGTTGTCCTGGAACTCACTGTGTACACCAGGCTGCCATTGAACTCATAGAGATCCACCCGCCTCTGCTTCCTAAGTGCTGGGATGACATAGTGAGACCCTGTCTCCACACCACCCCACCAAAAAAAGAAGAATTCAGATTCCTGAAGAACCAGGACTTGTCTAATTCTACACAGTGCCATATATTAAGATTTTTTTATCATCTGATAATATTAATGAAATTATTTTGTATCTGCATACTAATATATTCTCCAATAATCTCCTGCCAATGACTAATTCAGTTCTTTTGTCTAGATTATAATTACACCTCCTTTAGGTTTTGGGAACATGGAAGGAGCCTGATTTGTGCTTTGACGATCTTAGCTTAATAAAAACGTGTCTCCTTGAAAGAGAGCTTCTTTAGGACTTTAAACATTACAGTATATTTTCATTTTTGTTTATTTGTTTGTTTTTAACTTTTACTTATTGTGGTTTTGATTGACAGTCTTGGTACTCATTTCTTAGTACCTTACTTCTTAGTATCTTATTTCTCGTCAAGCAAAATTTTGCTGTGATGTGGCAGACAACTGCTTTCTGCAACTTTAAGATATTCCCTTGAATTCTGTACCAGAGAAGTAAACAGATTATTTTATGTGGCATAATGGAAATAAATTGTTGGGAATTTGTCAAGGTAAAGGAGTGCTCCTGTTCACGTTGACAAATCTCTGTAGCTTTTATTGATTTGTTTTTAAATATCGACATGGTATTATAGCTACTTTCAGTGATTCAGCCATGTTAGGTTGTTTGGTTAGGTTGGTTATTGTTAAAACTTCAGTTTGCAATACAAATGCACAGTATTTTTAATGCTGAGAAATGTTTAGTGTTTACTTTGGATTTTTATGTTTATGTGCCTATGTATATGTGAAGAGCTAAGGGTTTAGTGGACATTTTAAATATGTTTGCCTTCCTGCTGAAATAACTTTTTAGTCTAAATAGATGAATGTTCCCAATTCATATCATGAGAACTTCTTTATAATTGCTTGCTAAGATAGATGGATATTTTCTGAAGTACTATGGAAAGCTGCCTGTAATTTTATCCTTTCCTTCTAGGCAGGAATTCAGCATCCCATTTTGTTGTACCTTGCAGTATTCCAAGTTCTACCTTTTTCACTTGTAGGAATTCTAGAGATCAACAAAAAGGTAAGAACTTCTTTAATTGTAATATTTTATTGACAATAAGCTGTGATGTCACCATTTATATACTAGCTGTTTTGATTGGGAATGTTCCCTGGTCTATAAAATGTTTACCAGTCTGGCTTACTTTATACAAAAATGAGAACATTTGACTTGAAAAGGAACCTAATTATCCCTTTATCTTTCTGTGTATTTTTATGCCTCTTGAGTGGTTAGTGTTGGATACCTGTGGTCATTAACAATATTTGATAAAATTAGGAAATACCTAAGGTATTTTTTTTCAAAGGGAATATTTCAAAGCTTGTTAAAATGATCATTAAGCTTCAACACAATGTCTTGTTTAATTGCTAGGTATAGATATAGGTAAAATTGCATTCATTCAGGTTTTTATTGTATTCCCATTTATCTTGATATAATTACATGGAATAGTTACATGGGAAGAAAGAAGAGACAAATTTCAATTGAATGAGAGTCAGTATTCTACTTGTTTTAAAAACATTTTTTACTTTGTTTAAAGTTATTTCGGGGGGGAGGCTCTTCTAGTCTTTAAACAACTAAAATCTTGTAGAGGATAAGATCTTGATGATCTAATAGTCACTAGAAAACAAGACTAATATATTTAAGCTTTTTAAATATATAAGCTTATACTAAACTTCATAAACTAAAGAATAAATTAGTTATCACTGTATATTTTGTGCTAGGCATTTTAAGTATTTTAAAACCTTGTAACAATGTATTCTGTTAAGAAGTTAATCAACTACTTAAATCTTGAAGATAGTAATTGTAATAACTAAAATTTGAACCTAGATTTGACCCAAAAGTACAAGGCAATTTTTAAAATAGAGTAGCTATTTTATTATAATACTTACTAATTTTTAAATGTTTGAATTACCCAAGTACTCCTTTTCAAAGTATGGAACCAAGATCAACAAATTAAAAAGCTATGAGCTACCCAACTCAAAGAAAACCATAATTATCTTTCTAAGAGAATGACAAAAAGCCCAACTTGTAGTTTAATTGTTCTCTTTATTCTTGTGGATTAAGTAATTATATGTGTGGAACAAACACTTAGCAAAGTAAAAAATTGTTCCAGTTTATCCCTATGTGTCCAAGGTAATAATTTGAGGGATTTAATTTTGATATTCATTACTTGGGATTAAAGCACATCTTTCACTTTATGTGTTAAAACTACACAAGGGTAGGGCTCTTGAATAGTCTTAAGTACTTAGGCTGTTTATTGGTAGGGTACATCTTTACTAAGTAATCTTTCTTGAGTAGAAATAAAAACAGATTTTCATTTCCTCTTTACTTGCATTGCTATTAATATTTGCCTAAGTTGCTTTTTGTTAAATATTAAAATAGGCACAGAATCATGTTCTTTCTCAGAGCTGTAAAGAAAATTATGACAGGGATTCAAGAACAGAAACTTTAGGAACAATAAGTAGAGCCTTACTCTAGCTAAATGTCTTTGGAGTTTTCATCTTTAACATGGTTGCTTTTTATGTGGTTGAAAAATCAAACTATATTGTAAAGTTAGGAATGCCATAGTGATTTAAAAAAAATCTGGAGTTGGGGACCAGAAAGATGGCTCAGGGTGTAAGAGCCCTTGCTCTGCAAGCAAGAGAACCTGAGTTCAGATCCCCAGCACCCATATAAAAACCATGCTCACCTGTAAGCCCAGCAGTAGCCAGGGTTGGGTGTGTCAACCTGACTGAAAAGAATGACCAGCTTCAGATTCAGTGAGAAAGACGCTGTCTCAAGGGAATAAAGTAGAGAATAATAGAGCAAGACACCCAGTGTTCTCTTCGTTCCACATATGTGCCCGGGCACATGCACACACGTAGATACACACACACCACACAGATCTGCAGTTGACTGTATCTCTTAAAATTACTTTCCATGATTCTGTCTTTTTACCTCTAAACAGTTATTAATATTTGTATGAAGAACATTTCAGTATAAATAACGAATCTGTAGTTGGATATGACTGATAAATATTTAAAGTTATGTGGCCTTGCTGAATACTGTCCCTTGAGGAATCGCAGTTATTATTACTAGATTTTGACAAAGCCCTGAAGCACATGAATACTAGTGTGTCATTCTGAACACTGTGTGCTATACTTTCATTAGTGCTCGTGCCTGAGAATCCCCTGGCTTACCGCTTACCTCTAAGAATACCCTTGCCTCAAGTGGCTGAATTTTAATTAAGTGTAATTAAGTTGCTAGGCAGCAATGTTAAAGTGATGACCCAATTATAAAGCAGGAATATAAACATTTGTAACACTCAGAGGATTGGCCTTCTGGTCTTTTCTTAGGTGATATCTGCCTTTCCCCCCAGATTTTCGGGAACATTACAGATGCTACTTTGTCTCATGGAATACTGATTGTGACGTACAGCTCAGGACTAGTCAGACTGTATAGCTTCCAAGTCATCATTGAACAGGTAGAGAAAACTACAATGTAATGTATTGTAATTAGTATGAGGTTTGGACTGAAGTATATTTTTCTCTTTTAATGAGAGTTGGGTGATCATATGGTTTTAAACTATAAAATTTATAGAAATGTGAAAAGACAAAGTAACCATTGCAAGAGGGGTGGGGAGGGAGAATAGAAAGGCCATTGAATAAAGACATTTTCTCTGTTTTGTTCTTGTGAATTTTATTTTTTCTTTCCAGAAAGCAAGTAAATAGGCTCTAAAGCCACCATTTTGTTTTGTTTTGTTTTTAGTTCATGCAACAGAAACTTGACTTAGGGTGTGCATGCAGATGGGGTGGGACTACTGGAACTGTAGGAGAGGCTCCCTTTGGCATTCCTTGTAATATAAAAATCACAGGTATGGCTACATAACAGTATTTTTTTCACCTTGAAAGTAAGTGGTCATATAAATAGTTTGCATTGTAATCATCCAGGTGTTTTTCTCTTTAATTTTAAATGAGTTCATTTTACTTCCGTATAGCATGTTGCCTACTATTGTATAAATGTCAGCAACACTCTGTCAGTTATTCGTTGAAGTGAAGGAAGGCCTGAGGTTGCAGAGCCTTGCTTGTTTGGAGACTTCTGGCAAGCTGTTGTGCCTTTCTGATGTTTGATTTCCTTGTCTGGAAAATGAGTGCCAGCGATTCATACTGTTTTAGCTTCCTTACAACTTAAGATCTTTAATTTTATAAAATATACTCATTTCTAAGAATGTTGTTTTAATACTATGCCAACAAGGTAGATAGAGCCTAGATCTCGAGAGAACTTCTAATACAGATTGGCAAAGCAGAAAAAAGAAAATTATATATGATTCTACAAATATAGTAAACAAAAAAAACTGTTTTTAACTTATTGAGGCCAATGTGATATATCATTCATACCTATAATCCCAGGACCTGGAAATTAGAGGCAGGAGGATAAAGAGTTCACAGTCATCCTTGGCTTCATAGTGAATTGCAGGCCAGCCTGAGCTATATCAGACTTTGTCTCAAAAAACAAAAACCCAACTTTATTATATTCAGCAACTAATTAAAAAAAATTAAAAGAAGTAAACCAACAAGTTGAAGTCTCGTCTGAACTATTTGAGATTCTGTTTCAAAAACAAAAAATATAAATTATAATGTTCAAAAATACATATGTGATTATTTGGCATTATAGAGCAGTATAATTCAGTGATGTTTCTTAAATCTGCCTAAGAAAAGTAGCAGGTTACACAGGAAGCTGAGTGTGCATCTCACACTGGAGATTTCAGTCCTGTGTCCAGAGCTCACCTCAGAATCCAAGGGTTGTTTGATGATTGTAAATAAAAATAAAAATCACTTGAACCAATTCAAAGAGAAAATATATTATATTATCCTAGTATTTTTATCTTTATTCTTATTAAAAGTCATTCCTATGTTGAGACCATTTTCTTCTGTTTCCAACTAATAAACATTGTATTTTTAAGTAAAACTCCAAAAGGTTTTATAAATATTAACAGAATAAACAGGATCCCCCCATCATTATTTACCATTGTATATTGTATCATCAACAAACATGTCAAGAAGCAAAAATAAAAGATGTAAGAAAAGATATTATTTTTAGTACTAAATGACAATTACATAATCTGTGCAGATTGTTCAATATAATCAAGTAAATTATCCATGAAGTTCAAAATAAATATTTTTAAATGACTTGTTTTTAAATGCCTTGGACCAGCTGAATTATGGATCTTTATGAAATTCCAGTAATACCGCCTAGCTCCAAGAAATATATCCTATATTCAACACAAAAACATTCCCAAGAATCTTTTAGAAATTTAGAAATTGTAAGTGCCACCGGTGTGGTGGCACATGCCTTTTACCACAGCATTCGGGAGGCAGAGGTAGGAGGATATCTGGGAGTTTGAAGCCCAATATGGTCCACATAAGTTCTAGACCAGCCTGCCTCTGCCTCCCAAGTGCTGGGATTAGAGGTGTGCACCACCACATCTGGCTTCTTTTTTCATTTTAGAGTGTTATATGTATAAGGCCCAAAAGAAATTGTACCATAAATGTGCTTGGTTCGGGGAGGCTGTTTATTTTTTTGAAACAGTATCTCACCAAGAAGTCTAGGCTGTCTTGGAACTCACTATGTTTCTAAGGCTGGCTTCAGACTCATGATCCTTCTGTTTCAGCTTCCTAGATGCTGAGAGTATAGGTATGTGCCACCACACCTGGCTCTATAAATGCCCTTACATAACTCACTTAAAAAATCAATTGTATTAAGGCATAAGTTATAAATAATTAAATACACCTCATAATGGAACAGTTTGGTTCTTGCCAAGTATGTATGCCCATTAAACCAATTTAGAATTCCCTGTTCCCTTCCCAGTCAGTTCTCTGCTCATCCCAGCTGTAGGCAACCAAAAACTTCTTTATTATAAATTACATTTATATATCCTAGAGTTTCAAATAAGCAGTTAATATGGCTATATGTACTTTTTTTCCTCTGTTTTCACTCAGGTTATTACTTTTGAGTTTAATTACATGTTGTTGCATAAGCTACCACTTAACTCACTTTTTAATGTCAGTACAAATATTATATTGATGAGACCTTGGAAGTATAGCTCAGCAATAAAGTGCTTGCCTAGTATGCACAAGGCCCTAGCTAGATTCAGCCTGGATGGATGGATGGATGGATGGATAGATGGATTTATGAAACAATGATGTTGGAGTTCTGTCTCAACTATTTATACTAAAATAAATAATAGATGGACAGATCAAGTATATAAAAGTTCTAGATGAGGCTGGATGTGGTAGCCTTTAATCTCAGCAGAGCGAGACATATCTATGAGTTCCAGGCCAGTCAAGGCTATATAACGAGACCCTATCTCAAAAACAGCAGCAGCAAAAAAGTTCTAGATGAGAATTTGAGAGAATCTTTTCATTTCAGAGTAGGAAACACCTCAAAGTATGACACAAAGCCCAAGCCATAAAAGAACAAATTGATGAATTTGATTACATAAAATTCTACTTGGCAAAACAAAAACAAACCTGCAACAGTAGTCAAAATCCAGTACACATGTAAGAAACTAAAAAATCAAATAACAAGGTGGATTTGGTACTGCAAGCCTGTAATCCCAGCACTGAGGAGGTGAGGCAGGAGTGTCATGAGTTTGAGACTATTTTGGCCTACATCCAGGCCAGTCTATACTGGAAACAGCAAAAATCAAATAACAAATGGAACCTTTGGAAAATATACTCTAGAGGGGTAATTTTCTCAAAATAGGTAGTGTTCTACAGATCAGTTAGAACAACTGACAACAATTTAAAAGTAGCTAAGTAAGTAAGGGACCCATTACAGAGGACATTTTGTCAGTATGTATCAGACCTTTAGATGCATAGACCCCTCTAATTTAGTGATTCTTCATTTCTATCCTAAAGCAAACATTTTTCATTTATTGTTTATTTTTGCAAAAATAAAGTAATATATATATGTGTACTTTAAATATTGCCTTTTTGCAGAACATATTTCTAAAGTTTTTAAGTAAAAATTTATTTAGATAAATGAAGGTAATTATCCCTTACATTTAAAATTTAGAAAAATTCTATTGTAGACCTTTCTTTATAAACAATACAATAATCATTTTGTGTACATTATATCAGAACTTTCCTTTGAAGTATTACTGTTTGACTTTTCACAGTCTCAAAGTATACTAATTAAGACCAGATCTGTGGGCAGCACATCTATAATTCTAGCATTCAGGGAGGTAAGGCAGGAGGAGTTTGATGAGTTTAAGGACTAGGCTACATACTTAAGACTCATCTAAAAAAAAAACCAAAAGTATTCTAATTAGTCATAGTTATTTTCTGCCAGGCATAGTGATACATACCTGTAGGCCTAGCACTCAGGAGGCTGAGACAAGAGAATTGCCACAAGTTCTAAGTTAGGCTGGGCTACAGAGCAAGTACCAGGCCCACCAGGATTATATAGTGAGACCGTGTCTCAAGAAAATCAAAAAGAAAAAGAATTTCTCTTTAATGCCTTTTTTTCACAATCTACCCTGTAGATGCATCTTTTGCTGGCTCTTTTTTCATGCTACTTACTCTAAGAGCCTTCTAAAAATCCTTGCCTTTTAGCTATAGGACAGTCCAGCCCTATCTGGAAATTTTCTCACCAAAAAGTCTGGAATCTGCTACCATTTGAGAATATCTAGGCCTTTTTAAGGAAGAATAGTGCTAATGCTCTAAATTTGGGCTCTTGGAAGATTAGTGGGTCTTGCTGGGGTTGTGCTAAGCAGAAACTTGCTACTACTTTTGTGCCATTTTCAGTAATGCTGGGGAAAGATTTCTTTTTAAATACTTATTTCCATTAATTTCCCAGTTTGAATTCCTATTTACATTCTCTGGAGTAGACCTAATTAAATCTTAATACCAGACTGAAATTCTGCTCTACTTTTTAGCCATCTCATTATCACATGGTATTTGAGTTTCTTTCATAATTTACTGACTCATGCCCTTTTACCATTTTTTTACTGAGATATTAATATTTTTCTTGTTATGTAAAGACCTATATATACTAAAAGACATTACCTTTTTCTTAAAAATTTTTTTAAGTATCTTAAATATATTTGATAGATCTATACCTGTCCCTTCTTTCTTCTCAAAATTATGTTTGTGAGCTGCTTTGCATTATTTTTCTCTTATGTAAAGCTCTAGGAAGTAAATAGTCCTTACAAAGAATCCTACCAAAGCACACATCAATATCTGGCTTGCAGCTCTTCTATGAATGATCTTTTTAAGATAAACCCCTTTAATTATAGTAGTTTTACAAACCAAAAGTTTACGAAAGGCAAGTCAAGGGGTTACGGATTAGTCACCTACTCTATGGTCACCAAAGAAGATTGTGATTTCAGGCTGCAATACCTTCTCATACTTTTAAGAATCCATCTATTATGGGGCTGGAGAGATAGCTCAGTGGTAGGAATACTGGTTGCTCTTACAGACGATCTGATTTCCAGCACCTCCATGGTGCCTAATAACCATCTGTAACTCCAGTTTCAGGGGATCCAACACCTTCTGATCTTCATGGGCATTGTGTGACATGGGTGTACTTACATACATGCATATACATAAAATAAAAATAATAAGTTAAAAAAATAGATCTATTACACTGTACTTAGATTTCAATCAAAGAGAGGAAGAGTAAAAAACAGGAACAAAATTTTCTTTGACCCCCGAAAGAGACTGATTAGATATGTCTGAACTACCTAGAAGTTAACCTGTGTGATGATATACTCATAGTGGTGGCTGTCCTTTAATAAAGCCTCCATTGTGACAGACCTTGTCCTCGTTGTTTGCATTAATTCTGACTAATGTTGCTTTTATACAAGAAATGTTTTACAAGACAGATCTCTCATAAAGTTTGCTATATACCTGTTAACCCTCGATCTGGAAGGTCTCCTTACATTTGAAAGATTTACTACACCTCACTTCCCGGTATGATTGTGATGGGAGCTGGACATTGTAGCTTGTGTATAGCATATGCTAAGAAAGTGGCAGCACTTTAGTCAGCTTTTTTGTCTGCTTACATGTAGGCCACATTTATAAACCCTCAAAACAGATGCCTAGAAAGTTTATTCATAGCCTAATTTTGTTTCCTACCAACTTAGCAATAAGCCTCTTTCCTGATTGCATTTTATTTCCTTTAACATAGTAATTTTTTGTTAATGGACCTTCATAAATTATGCATACTTACCAAGAAAGGTTGAACTTAGTTAACAAATGCTGCAAGGTTGCCAGAAATGAGACGCTAATAAATTCCTCTTACTCATCTTTACAGATTCCCCACCACTGCTCTTTGAAGTTTCATCCCTGGAGAATGCATTTCAGATTGGAGGCCATCCTTGGCACTACATCATCACACCTAATAAGAAAAAACAGAAAGGAATTTTCCATATTTGTGCCTTAAAAGATAATACCTTGGTAAATCATGAATATTCAAATATTTTAGTAATAAATTTATATTATAAATTTTATCTCCTAGTAACTGTACTATATACATATCCAAGAATCTTTTTTTATTAGTTTTAATAATTCGTAGAAATTTTAAAATACAGGAGTAGAGAAGATAGAGAAAATACTGTTTTGTCGCCCAGAATTTTAAAACATAAATATTTGGAAATTCTTAAGAGCGCTAAGGTCTTAGACTTTCTCTCCCTCAGTAGTTCATGTAGCCCAGGCTAGCCTCGAACTCATTACATAGCCACGGGTGTCCTTGAACTCCTAATACTCCTGTCTTTATGTTCAGTGTACAGGGATTATAGGTGTGCACCACACCTGACTAAGGATTTTTGTTTTTAAGAGTCTTGTAGCAGGGACCCATGGAAAACACCCCTCAGTTGCTACTGTGGGAACTGTCAACCAGACTGTGTCCAGACTGCCTCTGGAATTGCTGTGGAATGCCGTGTTGATTTTGCTCTGCGTAGCTTGTGGCTTTTTGCCCTTCAAAGCAGAACCAGATGGAGTTCTGGAAATCACAGTATAGGCATTGAGACACTTTGCACTTTCAAGGGTTTTCTCAAGTTGCTTATGACATGGTAGGAAGCAGTGGCCCATGATAAAACAGTAGAAATTTTTAACAATTACATTCATCCTCATTTTCTTTCAAAATATATAATTGAGTTGTTGATTTTCCATTTAATCGTTTATTGAAGGTCTGGCCTGGCCTGACATAGCTAGGTACACATTTTCTTTCCTCAAGTTCCTTATAGTCTCAAAAGGAAGATGCACTCTTCACTTTTACATGTGTTCCAGTGATCAAATTCAGGTCACCAGGTATGTACAGCAAGTGCCTTTACCCAGTGAACCATGCTGCTGGCCCTCATCTTTGCTTTGTATTCAGTTTAACTTATTCCTGGGATCCCTTGATATATCCAATAAACTTGCTTTTTATGAGATGGATTGTTTATTCCATACCCATGTCTTCCAGGACCTTGCACAATCAGACAGTATTGGCTCCTGTGGCTTTTAGAATCACAGTCACCTATCACAAAGTTGAAGGTTGGCATAGTCTTGGTCCATTTATCTACTTCTCTGGATGTTATTAGAACACTGCGTCTAGTGTCTATACATGTGACAGTGTCCATTTGACCCAGTCTAGTGCCTGTGGAGGCTACAAGAGGGCTTTGGAGCCCCTGGAACTAGAACTACAGGTAGTAGTTATCTGTCATGTGGGTGCTAGGATCCAAACCCAGGTCCTCTATAAGAACAACCAGTGCTCTTAACTACTGAGCCATTTCTCTAGCCCCTTACATCATTTTATAAAGGACCCTCTAGGGGTTGTTTCCTGCCATAACAAGTCTTGGTTTGATTGTTCACCTCTCAACCAGGACATCAATCAACCAACACCACCTGCTACATCTCTGTTTCACTTAATTTTGCATCTAGTTAAACCTTGCACAGTTTATATTTGTAGATTTAGCAGGTTTTTATAGAAGAGTTGATAATACATATTCTTTAATAAATAAATGTGCCTATCATGTGCTCTCCAATGACAATTGTAACATTTAGTTAAGTCTGTTTTTCAGCACATTTATAAATAATTGCCAAAGCTAAGTTAATATATGCACACTGGTATTAGTTCCTAGGTGCCTGTGTAGAAGGTGAACATTTATGTACACATGTAATCACATATCACAAGTTTTTTTTCTTTATTTTAATATCCAAATATGTTGTATATTTTGGAATAAGACTATGGTTTCTTTCCTGAAACGCTAAACAGTATTAGACCAGTTCTTCAGATAGCAGAGTTCAATATTTGACTTACTAATAGATTATGTATGTGACCTGTGTAGAGACTGCAGATTTGGTTACATTTCATATATGTGTTACCCATTCTTCTGATTGACAGATTGTTGAGGAAATTACACGTACATAATAATAGAAGGTCCATGGACTTTAGAGTCAGATCTGTTTTTGGGCAAATGATTTGTTCTCTTTGTGTATCAGTCTCTTTAGGCATAAGATGGGGTTAATATCTATCTGCTTTGAGTGTTATCAGAGTCAAATGGAACAGTGACTCTAATGCATCTCCACAGTCCCTACACAAAGTATGTGCATGAAATGTAGTTAACTTATATTACTCTTACTTGTAAAGTGCGCTGCATGGCACAGAGTAAATTCATGAAGTTTCTGACTTCAAATGTTCTAACTCTTTCAAGTTTGGCCAACACATACATCCCAATTCAACTGATTTATACTTTCTTTTTCCTATGCTTTTGAGTTCCTAAGAGTGTTAGATTTGAAGTTTTATTTGATTTCCCTCTAATCTTTTTTTTTTTTTTTTCTTTAATTCCAGGCAAAAAATGGGATCCAGGAAATGGAATGTTGTTCTCTAGAATCTGACTGGATCTATTTCCACCCTGATGCTTCTGGAAGAATAATACATGTTGGCCCAAATCAAATCAAGTGAGTAATTTCATTAGAACTTTAAAATTAAAAACAATTTCTGATAGCATTATTGGCATCTTTGTTTTTGCCCGTAGCTACTTCGATTATGTGAATAATTCAACTTGTTGAGAGTATTTCTTCAGAGACTGGCATCTTCAAAATGTGGTTTTATTCTCTTGGCTTTGTCATTACTATTAGAGGTTATATGAATGAATGAATGGGAATTATTGATTGGCTTTGCTCATTAAGAGTTTTATTTTGTTTTGTTTTGAGACAGATCTTGAGGTCTTGCTGGCTGCAAGTATATATAGCCCAGGCTGGGCTTAAACTTAAAATATTCCTGCCTATACCTCCTTCATCCTGGGATTACAGATGTGTACCATAATACCTAACTGAGTGGATCTTAATTAATTTTCTAAGATTAATGTGGAAGAAGGTCACTGAGCCTAGTGGTGCAAAGTCTGTGATCGCAGCTACCCAGGAGGCCAAGGCAGGAGATTGTAAATTCAAGGCCAGCCTGGGCAACTTAGTGAGACCTTATCCCAAAACAAAAAGTGAAAACTGGACTAGGGATATATTTTGTATTTTAGTGGTGGAGCACTTCCTTAAGTATGTGTGAGGTTCTAGATTCAATCTCTGGTAGGAAAAAAAAAATGATGATTTGCCTTTGTTCTGAAAACCTTAATACAGAAAAGATAGTAAGTTGTTTTTCTTTTATGAAAGTCTCACTACAGGAAAGATAGTGAATTGTTTTTTTTTACAGTTTCACAGGGCTACCTCTCCTCCCTTGAACCTTTCTTCATTCAGCTTCCCTGACATCAAAATACTTTCGTCTATCTCTCAGCTGTCTAGAAGTAATCTTTTATACTCTGATCTTCTACCCAGACTTCCACTAATTGTTGGTTGTCCTCAATACTTAGGTCTTCTCAATAAGTATTTTCTTCCTGTTTGAGTCTAGTAAATCCCTTGGCTTTAAAAATGAGTCTACTACCCTTTCTACCCCATACTTTCTATACTAGCCCAAACCTCTCATCTGGCTCATGTTAGAAATCTTAATAGAAAGCTCCCAGCACTTGGGATGCAGAGGCAGGCGGATCTCTGTGAGTTCAAGGCAACCCTGGTGTATATAGTGAGTTCCAGGTCAGCTAGGGCTACAGTAAGACCCTGTCTCAAAAAGACAGACAAACAGAAAGATGAAAACATTCTTTCAGATACCTTATCTTCTTGTCTTTCATCAGTTTGCATACATTTCAGCACTTATATATTTTCTCTCTCCTGCATATACATCCTGCTAATGTCATTTGTTTTCTACCTCCCAAGTGCAGGGATTACAGGTGCACCATGAATAGTTTACATATTTCTTAAATCTGCCCTTGTCCACTGTCATCATTTTCTGTTAGATCTTCATCCTCACTAATAATGACCAGTAACAGCCTATGTACAAGACTCCTAGAATCTTCTCTGCACTTTCTGTTTTCTTTTCAGCAGTGAAAATGAACTCCCCATCCTGTAAGTTCTTTACAGATGTTTCCATCACACCTGACTTCACACTCGTCTCTCTCTTCTTCATATTTTTTTATTATTTTTGTGTGTATGAGTGTATTACTTGAATGTATGTAAGTACACCCATGTCATGCAATGCCCAAGATGGTCAGAAGAGGTCAGATCCCCTGGAACTGGAGTTATGGATGGTTGTTAACTGCCGTGTGGATGCTAGGAATTGAACCTGGGTCCTCTGCAAGAGCATCCAGTGTTCTTAACCTCTGAGCCATCTCTCTAGCCCCCACACTCATCTCTTTAACAATTGTTACTAGCTCTATTTGTTTAAGAAAATAAGGCCCAAAAGCTGTGTTTTGCTTAGTAACAGGGCTTGCTTAACATTTGCAAATCCAGAAAGAAGAAAAAAACAAAAAGGAAATGAAGGAAGGAAGAAAAAGAAAATAAGGTCCACAAAGAATATGTCTTTTTCTCAGGTTTTATAAAATAAATCCTTTTAAATATTGAGATAGCTAATCTAGAGATAGATTTAAAACATCTGATTCCTTGTTTCTAGCAGCTTTGAGCTGTCCAGTTATCCTTGACCACACTAGCTGTTTATCCTGGCTCTTCACTTCATATGCATATGAGCTCTGAGAACATGGTATTTTTGACTCTTCTTAATGATGTGAACAGATTTGTGTACATGGGAAGCAATTGTTTTATTTTCTCTTGCTTAATAAGCTTGACCCATGAGAACATTTGTACTCAGCAAACCCAAATCTTTAAATAATAATCCTAAGAAAAAAGTATTATCATTTTCAGGTTTTAAATATTACTCTATCATGAGAACTCTATTTTACATTTAGTTGCTAATCCAGTTTCTCTCACTGATAACTCTTAAGGACTGTTTTTAGCTATCTCATTATATAGAAATAGGAATGCAGATGAAATATCTACTATCATGTCAGTTAGAGTGAGACAGTAAGGGCTTGTTAATACTAATGCCTGATCACTAAATGTCAATAAACTTCACACTCAGATTTTGTTAAACATTTAGTGATCAGGCATTAGTATTACAGAGTAGTCAATAGAGGAATACACAGTGTTGTTATCCGCAGTGATTGGCTTTGTTAGCGTGACACACCTAGGAGGAGGGAACCTCAACTGGGGAATTTCCTCTATTGATTGGCCTTTGGGCATGTCTGTGAGGTATTTTCTTGATTGCTGAGTGATGGTGGGGATGCCCAGCCCACTGTGGATTGTGCTGGGTTACATAAGAGAGCAGGCTAAACACAGGCCAGAGGAGTAAGACAGTAAGCAGCATTCCTCTTCCTGCCTCCAGGTTCCTGCCTCCAGGTTCCTGCCTGACTTTGTACAAAGATGGATGTGGAGTGTAAGCCAAATAAACCCTTTCCTTCTCCTTAGTTGCTTTTGGTCAGTGTTTTATGAAGCAATAGAAAGTCAACTAGAACACTGTCATTTTCATTCCAGTTCAACCATGGCACTTCGATGGTGTTTTGAAATTTTAGATTCTTAGAATTCTTTTTTTCCTTTTCAGAGTTTTAAAGCTAAGTGAGATCAAAAACAATAGCTCTCAGCATCAGATCTCTGAAGATTTTGTCATTTTTGCCAATAGAGAAGACAGAGTAAGTCAGAAATATATTTTTGCATCCTTTCAATATAATTTTCTTTTAAAAAAAAATTTATTATTTGTATTTTATGTGTATGAGTGTATTGCCTGAATGTAAGTGTACCCATTTAGTGCAGCACCCATGGAAGTCAGAAGAGGGCTTTGGATTCCCCTGGAACTAGAGTTACAGATGGTTGTTAGCCACTGAGTAGGTGCTGAGACTCAAACCCCGGTCCGCTGCATGAGCAGCTGGTGCTCTTAACCTCTGAGCCATCTCTCTAGCCCACATAATTGTCTTTCTGTATAATATTTTAATATGCAGCTATGTTTGCTTTTCAGTAGACTGAAAACAATACCATAACCCTATAAAAAAAAAGTGTATTCAATTTTGTCTACCTTGATTAGCTGGCTTTAGCCCTGTTTGTGTATGAGAGTCAAGGATAGCTAATTATATTGAGTTTATTTTTTGCTTATTTTCATTTCCTTTCTGAGCTTCAAGCTTTTTAGTGAAGAATTATTAATTTTTGGTTCTAAATAGTTGTACAAACTTAGGGCTAGTTGAGGTGTTAATATAAATCTTTTAAAGCTAGATACCATGCATTAGTTCATACTATTAGTATAAATTAAGACTGAAGAAAATGACCAGGAGGGAAATTTCTAAAAGAAGATCCAATTTAATTTTCTGTACTATGCTAAGGCAAAAGTCAGTGGAATGAATGACTTAATTAATTTTTATTTATTCTGATATTTATTTAAAACCTTTACTAAATTATTTTCCAGTCTAAATAATTAGAAATAATCATAATTTTCTCAGTCACAAAAAGAATTGTGTATATTGGAGAGGGGCTGGTTAATTTTACCAAATTTGTTAGTGCTATGTTCCTTTTGATTGTATTTCATGGAAATTATGCTATTTTTATTTCTTTCCTTCTGATAGAATGAAAACGTATTCACTGTTACAGCTTCTGGACGGGTGGTAAAAAGAAGTTTCAATCTTCTGGATGATGACCCAGAACAAGAGGTATTACTTTAGCTAAAAATAACAATGAAGCTAGTGTTTACTTGAATGCTGAATTTCAAATCAGTGCTTCTCAAGCCTTGGGGTAGACATTGGAAGTAAGAGGTTCCCTGAAAGCAGAACAGTAAGACCGTGTGTGCTGATTGAACCAATGCTGGTTTCACCAACCTTTCTTTTCTTATTGAAATTATTCATAGGATTTTATTTGCAGTAAGATTCACAGGGCCAAAATAATTTGAAAACATCATTAGCTTACTGTTTGGTTGGTTGGTTTTTTTTTTTTTTTTTCTATATTCATTTTTTAAGGGAAATTTCCTAATGGAAAATTCCTCAGTTCCTGAAAGGATGGTTCAGCTCTTGTGTGCAGGCCTGATGACCTGAGTTTAATTCCTGGATCTCCTGAGGAATCAGGAAAGAGCTGACTTCTGAGATATGTCCTCTGATCTCCACTTATGTGCCATGGCACAAATGCACATACATGCATGTGTGCACACAATAAATAAAAACATAAATACTTTCAGGATAGGTAAATGTAGCTCAGTGGTAGAGCACTTAACTAATATACATGAGCTCCTAGGTTCAGTCTCTGTTACCAGCAAAAGAAAAAGGAGAGAACTGACTACCACTGAGTTGAGGTTGTATTGATAATACTTTGGGACTGTAGAGATGGCTCAGCAGATACGACCACTTTTGAGCAATCATGAGGACCAGAGTTCAGATCCCAGCACCCATATAACAAACTGGGCATCCTGAAAACACTTCTAATTTCACATTTGAGGAATCTGATCCCTTCTTTATGCCTCTTTGCATGCACAGGTGTGCACACTTGCACACAGACATCTGCATACACTCATGCAGATACGCATACACAACATGCACACATAGAAATAAATGGAGTCTAAAAAAAATTTATTTTTTTCAATTTGTTATGATGACTCACATCTGTAATTCTAGCACTTAGGGAACTGAGGCAGGATGATTATCACAAGTTCAAGTCCTGGGCTACATAGTGAGTTCCAAACCAGCTTGAGCTGCATGTGGGACCTTGTCTCCAAAAACAAACAAGTAAAAATAGAGGAGGCGGCAGGGGGAGGAGACTGGAGATGTAACTCATTTGGCAGAGTGTTTGCTGAGCAGCACAGAAACCTGGATTTGATCCCCAGCACCACATAACTGAACATAATGGTACACTCCTTCAATTCCAGCAGGAGATGAAGACCAGGGATCAGAAGTTCAAGATCATCCTTGCTATGTAGCAAGTCTGAGCCTAGGCTACACGAAACCCTCTCTCTAAAAAACCAAAACAACAACAAAACAAACTTGAGTGACATCTTTGTAGCTTTTGCCTTACTTTTTTTACTTAACTAGACATGGATAAGTTTGCCAATGTTCATGGGCCAGAAAGGCAGTGTGAGAGTATGGCATATCAGTTCAGCTTTGTCCTTGATTTGACATTGCCAGTCCCCAAAATATTTTCATCCATTTCTTGTAGTGAGACATTGGAAATAAGAAATCACTTGTCAGATGATTTCAAATACATAACTATCACACAAATAATTCATTAAATCATAAAACTGTCATTTTTCTGAGTATACCTAGGTGGGAACTAATATTAGACTGGACTTCTAAAGACAGCTTTTTAAATCTTTTAAACTAAATTAAGAGGCTGGAGAGATGACTCCACAGTTAAGAGCAGTGGCAGTTCTTCCAGAGGACCAGGCTCAGTCCCAGCACCCATGTGACAGCTAACAACCATCTGTAACTCTAGTTCCAGGGGGTCTGATGCTCTTCTTTTGGCCTCTGCAGATTTGTATGCCTGGGTGCCCTTACATGCTTATTGACAAAATATTCATACATATAAATAAAAATAAATTAATAAAATTTTTAAAAAGTGTTTCCTGGTGTGCAACTGCTATGAACAAATAACAGAAAAAGAATGCATTATTCTGGATTATAGAGACCCATTGAAACAAAGCAGAATGCTCCCTACCCTGTACAGAAAAGCATGTTCAATATTTACTAAAATTTCTGAAAAGCACCATAACTGAAAAAGGAGGAGTGAAATCTGTTCTGTATCAGGAGATTAGGAAACAAAAATCTGACTAAAAACCTATAAAGTCACTAATTCTTAGGCAAGAAATCATCCTTTGAAGTTTGGCTATGGCTAGGCATGGTGGTGTATACAGGATTCTGACTAAAACCTATAAAGTCACTAATTCTTAGGCAAGAAATCATCCTTTGAAGTTTGGCTATGGCTAGGCATGGTGGTGTATACCTATAATCCTAATACTCAAGAGGCCATGGAAGGAGGATTTCCAGTTCAAGGATGACCTGGATTCTGTAGTAATACTTTGACTGGGAAAACAAAAAACAACCCTCTGTACATTTTTATACTGTAAAGTAGTAAAGGCAGAAAATAAAAATGGTTAAAGAGCAAAATTGACCAAGCATGTATGAAAGTCATTAAGAGGAAACTCACTGTGAAGGTCCATCAGCTAAGATGTGCTTTCCTCTGTCCCTGGCTTTTTAGGTACTGATCTTCTTCCCCTGAGAAGCTGATAGAGTCCCAGGTTTTCTCCCTTGAGACTGCATTCTGTTATTTTTCTCCTTACTATAGCTAATTCCTCATGACCCAGTCCTGCTCTGTAGATTCGATTTTAGTTCTTAATATCCTCTTTCTTTGCTTTCTTTTTCAAAAATTTACATTATATATTCTATGTGTATGTGTGCATTTTTTATTTTTTTTAATTTATTTTCTTTTGTGTGTATGAGTGTTTTGCCTAGATGTATATAAATCTACCATGTGTATACAGTGTCTTCAGAGGGCAGAGGAGGGTGTTGGATCCGCTGGAGTTACACATGGTTGTTAATCACCATGTGGGTGGGAAGGAACTGAACACAGGTCCTCTGCAAGAGTAGCCAGTGCTCTTAATCACTGAGCTCTCTCTGGCTCCCTACTTCGCTTTCTTTAGAAAACAAAAAACAATCTTTTAAAAAAAAACAAAAAGTGTTTGGGGGAGAAGGCTCAGTGGATAAAGTGCTTACCATGGAAGTGTGAAGATTTGAATTTGGATTCCGAGCACTCACATAAACCAGGCAGGTATGGTGACCCACCTGTAATCCCAGTGCTCAAAAGGCAGAGACAAAATCCTTGGGACAAGCTAGCTACTGAGTTTAGCTGAATCTGTGAGTCCTAGGTTCAGTGAGAGACTTGGTAAGTAAACCAGATACCAATCAAGGAAGGCACCCAGTGTCAATCTCTGGCCTCATTTACATACAAATGTACTTCTTCATACATATACATGCAAAAGCAATATGGCAGATAGAGTTAAAATTAGTATGTGATAGGGTTATCAGTCCTTCTTGAGATGACTTTGTTTTCCTGGTGTGAGACTTATTGCTCAGAGAGCATTTTTCAGGCTTCAGACAGATCAGACTTTCATATATGTACTCCTTTCTGGGAACCCATAAACACATGTTTCAAAAGCAGCAGTATGACAATTAGTTTATATTTGAAGAAACTATAGTTTACTGTAATTGTAAGAATTTCAGTTATCCTTTAATTTGTTTCTATCAGAGTCTATAGGACACTGCTTAACTTTTGAAAATCTAGGGAATGGCTGATATTTTACTAGTTATACAAGTAGAGATGCATTTCCATTATTTCTCCTACTCATTCTTCTACCTTATTTTTAATAAGAAATAGAATAATTAAATTATAAATGTAGGAATAGCCTAACTCATTAACAGATTCAACTAGTTAATTTTTCTTTCTTATTCATCTGTCTACAAGACTTTCAAAATTGTGGACTATGAAGATGAGTTGGATTTACTTTCTGTAGTAGCTGTTACTCAGATAGATGCTGAAGGAAAAGCTCACCTGGATTTCCACTGTAATGAATATGGAACTTTACTTAAAAGCATTCCACTAGTGGAGTCATGGGATGTGGTAAGTATAACCCATGGCATCAAAGTTGTAAGTTTCCTTTATAGGTGTCATTAGAACATGTCCATGTCAGTTCAGACTCACCTTTGCCATGACCACATGAAATAATTTACTGTCCAATATACAAGACAAAATGAGTATTTCCTTAAGCCTTCTTTCCCTTAGCACTAGGAGATGCCTTCTTACCATATCCTCGAAGATAGAATGTTTTATATTTCCTGATACATGTTATTTCCTTATCATAGTCTTTTATTTTCTCCCAATTATAAGCTTGGTAACTTTTTTTAAAGTGAAAGTATAATGTAATTATCTCCATAGTTATTTAATAAAATGTGCTATCTAAGCAAGTTGGGTTTCCAGCACTTGGAAGTATTTGCTCTTCTAACTATTATAAAATATGAAAGTGCTGAAGAGGTAGCTCAGCACTAGGGTAGAGGGCTAACCTAGTCTAGCATACAGAGACCATAGATTTGATCCCAGCACTGCCTAAAATGAGATGGTGACAGTGGCACATAAAAGTTAAAAGGAAGCCAGAGTTGGTGCATGAACATGAGGAAACAGGCTTTCAGGCCACTGGGAACTTGCTCATATGAGCTTGCAACAATGGTGAGAGTGTGCACAAGCCCATGCTGACTCGTTCAGACAAAAACCCAGCATAGAACAAGGGAAATAGGCAACAGGTCCCAACCCCAGCTGAGGAACTATTGGCAACTAATTATTGGCAAGTGCTGGATGAGAGAGTAGCTCTTCTTTTAGGGAGTGACTTTAGCTAGGGTGACTAGACTCCAAGTCCATTGGATGAACTTGCACCGAGGGACATCTGCGTACCAAATGCTTAACCAGATAAGAATTAACATATGTGACAGAATACATGAAATACCCCCTGGTAGGAGATGTAGAGGGAGGTGCAGATGGGGGAAGTCTAAATTTGATTAAAATCTATTATATAAAATATACAAAAACTCAATAAAACAGTATATTTTTTTTAAGTTATGGGGCTACAGAGATGGCTTACTGGTTAAGACACTGGCTGCTCTTGCAGAGGACCCAGGTTCGATTCCCAGCACCTATATGGCTGCTAACAACTGTGTAACTCCAGTTCCAGGGGATCTGATGCCCTCTTCTGACCTCTTCAGGCATCACATTCTGACCTCTTCTACGCACGTGAGTGCACTTATATACATGCAGGCAGTATACTCATACACCCAAAAAAATAAAAATAATAAATAAAAAATTTTAAAAAGATTATAAAGAGACTGGGGAGAAGGTTCCGTGCCATGTAATATGAGAACTTGAGTTTGGATCGTCAGTACTCATATAAATGCTGGTGGACATAGCAGCCTACCACTCAGGTGGAGACAAGATCCCCAAGGCAAGATCACTAGACTAACCAAATCAGCCAGCTCTGGCTCAAGTGAGAGACCCTGTAACAATGAATAAGATGGGGAGGGATCAAGGAAGACACCAGATAGCTAGCAACTCTGGCCTCCTATACACACACACACACACACACACACACACACACACACACACACATATGAACTTGCATGCATACCATGGCACGTATAGGGAAAATAATCCTATGGAACACTGTACATTCTATCTAGGCCTTCATTTATCAGTGAGGATCTTAAGAGGTATAAAAACATGCAGTGGTCATGCAGTCAGATAGATGGAGCAGTGTTAACAGTAGTAGACTGTGGGTATTCAGGTACCTAAATCTAGAGTTCTTTTCATTCTCTATTTTCTGTGTGTTTTTCCAGTAGTAATTTACATATACATATGTAATGAAAAATCTGTTTCTGGCATCTCCCTGGCCACTGGGTGCATATACAGATTGCTGGCATGGGTTCTCTGACATTTCGATGATATAATAATGCATATGGTTCTGTGAAAAGGAGATTCCATGGTACTGTTTTTGTTTCAGACATATAGCCATGAAGTCTATTTTGACAGAGATTTGGTGCTACACATAGAACAGAAACCCAACAGGGTCTTCAGCTGCTATGTCTACCAGATGGTATGTGACCCTGGAGAAGAAGACGAAATCCTAAACAGAAGTTGTTAAAAGGAGGAAGAGAGTTGTGGCTTGAGACTTTTGGCGAAACACCCAACCCGCTGTGTCCAGTTCTCTTTATTACCTGCATGGAACATTCTGCAGTAGTATTTCTGAGAGCAGTTCATATGTTAGCTTCAAATGACTTAGATTAAAGTCTTGCCACAGAAGATGGTGAGGATTTTGTTTTATGTGAATACTTTCTAAAATGCTGTCCCAAGAGGTCTAGCATTTTGAAACTTTTAGACTAGGTGCTAA
Organism: Eospalax fontanierii; assembly: GCA_035773235.1. Lineage (NCBI taxonomy): Eukaryota > Metazoa > Chordata > Mammalia > Rodentia > Spalacidae > Eospalax > Eospalax fontanierii. The sequence continues at coordinate 60,538,189 of CM069530.1, read as the reverse complement.
TACAAATATAAAATGCTGGGAACCAGAGGACAGCTTGATTCTAATTGTTGAGGAGACATCATTGATGTAGAGATAATTAATGTGATCCTCAAAGAATTGTACAGAATTTTGATTGGTAAAGCTAGGACAGAGAAACAAAGTAAAAATAATTTAAAAACACAAGCCAGGAATAATGGTGCACACTGTAATCCCAGCATGTGGGAGGTGGAGCAAGAGGATTAGGATTTAAGACCAATGTTGGCTGCATCATGAATTCAAGGCCAGCTTGGTCTTCATAATACCTTATCTCAAAATGACAATAAAAGGTAAAGAAATCCCATATCTCAATATCAAGCTTTGCTTAAGGATGAGAAATAAAATTTGTAATGTGAAGTCATACTTTTGAGCCAAAAGCCACTACAGGTTCTTTATATATATGATATACATTGATTGATTGATTGATTGATTGATTAATTTTGTGTTTCTGTACAATATCCAGTTGATTCTCGTTCCCAAATTATCTTTTGTTCCATGGTCTTATTCTCATGTCTTAGTATTCTCGTTGAGTGTTTTTATTTGTGTGTGTGTGTGTGTGTGTGTGTGTACGCACCTATGTTTGAGGTGTGTCCATGTCCATGTGTGTGTCTGTGCACATATGCTTGTGATGTGTCCATGTGGGTTTATATGCATGTTCATATATGGATGCTCGCATCTGCATTTGGAGGCAAGAATTGGTGGTGTTCCTTAAGAGCTGTCCACTGTTTTTTTAAACAAAAGCTCTTACTAGCACCTGGGGCTCTGATTAGATTAGGTTGACCAGCCAGTAAGCCCCAGGGAGTCTCCTGACTCTGCTTTCTTAGTACTAAGATTATTAGCACACCACCATGCCCAGCTATTTACCTGGAGCCTAGGGACCTAACTCAGGTCCTCATGCTTGTGTAGCAAGCACTTTACCAATTGAGCTGTCTCCCTACCCCTAAGAATTTGTATTGTTATAAAAGATCCCAAGGAAACTTTAAGTGAAAATATTTTTTCTGATATGTAACCTGTTTGGCTCTTCACTATGTCTTTATTATCCGTTCTATTTATTTGGTTAGTTTTGTTGAAGCAATGTTTTCTATCTCTACAAGAACATATGTTCTACTGACCTATACTAGGTCTCTCTCTTTCTCTCTTGAAGAGTCAGTGGAAGCTCAAGAGGAATTCTTCCTAGCTTGGAAATTGCCTGATTAACCAGAGGAAATTTTTTATTTCCTTATTCATGAAAGGAATGTTTTTCTCCTCTTTGTTAAAATGGATTTAAACATGATCCTCAAGGTTAGAGAAATGGCTCAGTGGTTAGGAGCACTTACTGCTCTTGCAGAGGACTCCAGTTTGGTTCTCAGAACCCACATGGTGGCTAACAGCTGTCTGTAACTTCAGTTCCATGGGATCCAACACCACCTTCTGGCCTCTGGGCATTGCACAACACAGGTACGCTTACATCCATGCAAGCAAAACATTTATACCCATAAAAATTAATAAAAGTAAATAAATCCATAATTTTGTAATGACCCTTAAACTCTAATAATCATTTTACATAATTTTAGATCAAGGCAATCTAAGCATAGGGAGAAAATGTTCTTACAACACTCCCTATGTGAGAAATCCAGTTACTTGGAATCTGCATGTTCATCTTGTTTTTCTAATCCAGCCTCAAGAGAATAACTGTAAAACAAGAAAAGAACAGTTGGGGCTGGTAGGTCACACCTGTAATTCCAGTACTTAGGCAACTACACACACACACACACACACACACACACACATATAATAAAAGGCAGGAATGGTAGAGGAGGATCAAAAGTTTAATGCCAGCTTTGACTACATAGTAAGTCAGAGCCAAAGTGGGCTATATGAGACCCTATCTCAATAAAACAAGTAAACAAAAAGAACAGCTGTAAAACTAGTGGGGGTTTTTTGTTGTTTTTTTTAATGTGTGTATGAATGTTTTGCCTGCATGTATGTGTGTCCATGTTGTGCAATGCCCACGGGGGCCAGAGGAGAGCATCAAATCCCTCTGGAACTGGAGTTATAGATGGTTGTTAGCTGCCGTGTGGCTGGTAGAATTCAAACCTTGGTCTTCTGCAAGAGCAACTAGTGCTCTTACCACTGAACCATCTCTCCGGTCCCTCAAACTAGCTTTTGATTCTAGTTTAAGGTTAGACGATAGAATTTTAGCTTGGAAGATTGATAGAAAAATCTTTTGGTTTTGTCATGATCCCATGTTAAGAATGATTTGAATTCTGTTCAATTGAGCACTTGAAAGTCTGCAGATAAGTTTCAAGTTTATTATGATCATCAGGACTAAGGAGAAAAATGTTGATTATTTTAAAAATCAAAGAATCCATAGCAGGGTCTATAGAAAGAAATAAAGGAAGCAAATCTAAAACCATTTGTGCATAGAAAAAAATTACAGGTTGACCATACCGTATCTTAGGACCAAAAGTGTTTTGTATTTCAAGTTTTTTCCCATTTTAGAATGCCTGTGGGTAGATAATGAGATCTTGGGGATAGGTTATATTTCATATATACCTTATATAAATAGTCTGACAGTAATTTTGCGTGGTATTTTAACGGTGCCTTTGTGTCCCATCACATGAGACCAGAGTGAATATTTTCTACTCATGGCATCACATCAGCTCGAAATTTTCAGATTTTTTTTTTTTAATCTGTATGAGTGTATTGCCTGCATGTGTGTAAGTGCACCCATGTCCTGCCGTGCCCTTAGAGGACAGAAGAGGGCATCGGATCCTCTAGAACTGGAGATATAGACAGTTGTTAGTCTCCATGTAGGTTCTGGGATTCAAACTCAGGTCCTATGCAAGAACAGCCAGTGCTCTTAATCACTGAGCCATCTTTCTAGCCCCAAAGTTTCAGATTTTAGAACATTTTGGATTTCCAGATTATTGATGTTAACCTGCACTGATATCTCAGAATAAGGCAAAACACAGGTGGGCTCAAAAGAAATCTGAATTTGATCCTTTGTATAACAGTCATCTGGAAAGTAGAAATGACTACCTCATGAGTAAGATAATAAATTGTATACTAAATTCTCATTCTTGTATCTACTAATTGAGAATTCAGTCTCATTTTATGCATACTTAACAGTACTATCTTGACCATTTTAGATACATTATGATTCCAAAGCAGTTGAACAGTTACAGTGCCCTGCCTTTCAGTTAGACACTAACTATATCTAAGCATCTAAACCATGCTGCCTAACAAATTTATGTTTTGAAAAACAAATCCAATAATAAGCAGCTTGAGTATCTGCTCTCCATTTCAGGAGCATTTCAGAGCAGTCAGGCTTAAAGTGGTTATTGAACTTCTCTTCCTTTAAGTCTCTCTCTGTCTTTCCATCTTCTCTCTCTCTCTCTTTCTCACACACACACACACACACGTGTGTGTGTGTGTGTGTGTGATGTGCATGTGTAATAGTAGAAAATAACTCATTTGAGAAATAATTTGAGATACCTGGCTTTTTTGGTGGAAGGGCATAGACTACTTCTAGTCTAAGTATGGAGTGACCAATAATGTGAGCTGGTCTGGTGGCTCATGTCCATAATCCTAACAACTAGGAGGTTGAAGCAGGAGAATTGTCACAGTTTCGAGGCAAACCTGGGTTGCGTAGTTACAGGCCATATTGGACTACAAAGTGAGGCTCTGTCTCAAAAAAAAAGTCATAATGTATTACCCCTGCCAAAATCTAATTAGACCTGGATCCATAAGCCACATGGGCCAGGTGGGAAACTGACATATTCTGCAAGACAGTAGAGAGTTGTGGGCTATGCCCCGAGTAAAAGTTAAACTGCTACTGTTTAGTTTGGGCCAACTATTAACAGTTTATAGAAATGAAATGTAGACTGCATGATTGTCATTGTTTTAAAAAAATGCAGGAAGATACTAAATATAGAAAAGAATATAGGAATTTAGATGTCACAAATAGCAAGAAAGGAACTAAGGGATATAGCTCAGTGGTGAAGCACTTGGTGAGTCCCTGGGTTCATTTCCCAGTGCTTAAAAAAAAAAGCAAGAGACAATATTGATTGTATGCTTCCCTAAGATTGTGGGTTTTTTAGTGTTCTGCAGCTGCTTACTCTGTCACCTGCCACAATTAAGACTTGGCTGTTCTGTTTTGGTTGGAAGAAAATGATAATTAATATCCTGCTGTCTTTGCCATCTGATTGTTTCAGTGACTAGCTATGTGCTCACCTACTTAAGATGTGCCAGTGACAGACAAACATGTGTAACATTTCTGAATGTTTAGTGCAAGACCAAGTAAAGCAAGGTAGCTTCTCTCAGCAACTACCAATGTTAAGCTGAAAAGGGGTGTGTTTCTGTATTTAACTCTGTGGTCTAAGTTCATATTCTGACTAACACAGCAAGCTTATTGTTACTTGGCTTTCTACAGTACTTCTCACAACTCTGGGAGAAAACAAACCCTGCCACTGTTACTATTGGACTAACAAGTGAGATATGGTTCTATGTCAATAAATGAAGATACTCCATAGACTCTCACCAGTTGAATGTTTTAGATATTATAGGCATGTTTTAAAAACCAGAAACAAATACATGAGAGCAAAAGGGAAAAAGTTTTGTTTTTTTGTTTGTTTTAAGACAGTTTCACTCTGCAGCCCCAGATTGACCTGGAATTTGCTGTGTAGCTCACTTAGTCTTCCCTCAAACTTGTGATCCTCCTGCCCCATCCTCCCAACAGCCATCATTATTTATCTACCTGTCACTGATTGTAACACACTGAAAGTATGTTTCTCATTTCATCCTGAAATAACCTCATTAGGTATAAACTACCATTATCTTTCTCCTTTGTAAAAATGAGGAAGCAAAGCTGGTACATAGCTCTCGTCTGTGGCCTAATGACAGTTTACATTAAGGACATAGGGAAGTGGTAGGTGAGTGTGCAGTGCTTGTTTGGTTTGTGTCATCACCAACCCCACCCCAATACTGAAGACTGAACCCAGGGCTCTGCATGTTACACAGCACTTTGTTGCATTCCCAGCTCCTGTTTTTTCCAATTCTAGGGCTAAATTTAGATAAAACAGAATTTATACATAAACTGACACCAAAGATGGTTCTTCATTCAGTAATTAAAGTATTCAGAAATGTTGTTTCTTATGGAAGTAAACACCAGTATTAATAACTTCTCAGAGAGCTGGGCATGGTTTTGCACACTTTTAATCCCAGCACTTTGGAGGCAGAGGCAGGCTGATCCCTGTGAGTTCAAGGCGAGGCTGGTCTACACAGCAAGTTCCAGGCCAGCCAGGGCTGTGTCGTAAGATCCTATCTCAAAAAAACTACTCTTCAACTCAATAGTTTGGCTTCAACTCAGTAGTTGAGTTATGGGGGAGACAGGGAGTATTGCTACAAGCTAAAGAAGGGGCTTGTACTTAGTGAAACTTGTACAACCAGGGCTACTTAGTGAATGAGCTCAAAGCCAGCCTGCGCTTCTTAGTGAGTACCAGACTAGCCAGGACTACAAAGCAAGATCTTGTCTCAGAAAAACAAAATAATGATGATGGTGACTTTTATATTTTCTTACCTTTCTTGCCATGTTTTTTACATTATCTGCATTTTCAAACCCTAGAGAAAACTTAGTAGCTACTTTCTGGTTCCTGTATTGCTACTTCTATCTTGGAGAAAGAATAATTTATTTCAAGCAAAGGATTTATAACATAAAGCTGAGAACCTTTCTCCATCATTTTATTGGGAAAATTTTAGATATACATTAAAGTTGAAATTTTATTGTGTATAACCAAATACCAATCATACAGGTTTGGCTCTTTTGTTATTTATCCAGCTTTTCAGTGCATTTCAAAATAAATTACAAAGCCGGGCATGGTGACCCATGCCTTTAATTCCAGCAATTGAAAAACAGAGGCAAGCAGATCTCTGTGATATTAAGGCCAACCTGGTCTATATAGGGAGTTCTAGGTCAGCTAGGACTGTGGGGGAAACTCTGTCTCAAAAATAATCAAGCAGACAGACCAATAAACAAATGTCAGAATATTTGCCCTAATACGTTAGTATAAATTTATTGTTCATTTATATTTTTTCAGTTAATATTTACATATACTGAAATGTACAAATGTGTAAGTTTGCTAAGTTTTTGCAAATGTGTAATCTAAATCCTTTTCAAACATGAAGCATTGTAATTATCCCAGAAAGCTTTCTACTGCCCATCTCGGCCTTGACTATCCCTTGGTTATAACTACTTTTATATTTGAGACTAAGCTACTTAATGATCTTGAGATTTGTTCATGTTGAATTATCACCTGTCCTTTTTGTTCCTGAATGTTTTGTGTAAATATGTCAATTCATTTTCTCTTTTTACTCATGGACACTGGGCTATTCTGGCTCCCCCCTTCCCTTCTTCTGTGAATAAAGCTACTGTAGACACACTTGAATATGTATTTTTGTGTACTTGTGTCTTTATTTTTCGTGGATAATGTCTAGAGTTAAAACATTGGGGTTGTCCAGTAGACATCTGTACCATTTTACATGTCTGTTGCATTGTATGAGTCCGCCAGTTGCTCTTTATTTTCTGTAACATTTGTGCACACTTATCTTAGCATTTGTAGTGAGTGTATAATCACCTCTAGTTGATGCTCAGATTGTGTCTACGTGTGTCCAGCAGCCCTCTTGGCAGGTTGGTCACTCTTTATCCCTTGTCACATACTCCCACCCTTTGAAAACATTCTTTGGGATAATAGTTAGGACAACCCAAAACTCTGATTGTTCTTTATCAAACATGGAATACAATCCTCATGGATCCAAGGAACTCTGACTCATGTAATGGAGACTGGCATTAAGGAGCAAATCTGGGTTCTAAGGGCACCTGTTAAACTGCCCACATGACTACTGGAGCTGGGCAAAGTGAATAAGAAGATCAATAAATCTCTTTTGAAATTCCGAGTTGTACATATTTCAGGTGAAATTTGTACTGAGCAAGCTTTATCCTCTTCCTACTACATATATAGATTGTGATGTCAAATAGAATGTTCAAATTTAAAACTCGACATTTTAGAACTCTTTATTTTTCTTTTGCTCTCTTGGTTCTCAATTCAAGTATCTTAGAATGTTCCAAAGCCCAGTCTTTCCTCACAGTCCCTCGAGTCATCTCTGGGGCTAGAGGGGACTGAATGAGAATAACCTGTACAGGTCCACCCACTAAAAAAAATGCTACATATGGTCATTAGATCTCAGAAAGAATCCCATGAAATTGAATTGAAAACTGCAATGAAAGAGAGACTTCTGATAGACAAAGACTTTAAGAGTTGTCTAATATTCTTTAATTCTGTGTCTTCATGGGTACTGACATCATTTTTATTAGAGGCAACCCTGAGTTTGAATTTCATATAGGATTTTGGATAAATAGCAATATATCTTCAAAATTTTCAAAAGCTGACTTAGCACAACTTATATATCCAATAGAATATCAGCAAATACAATGAAATTACTCAGAATTATTAGGGGTCAACAAATTTATTATTTTTTGTGTGTATGAGAATATTACCTGCATGTATGTAGGTACACCTGTGTTGTATGGTGCCCATGGAGGTCAGAAGAGGGGGTTAGATCTGGAACTGGAGTTAAGGATGGTTGTTAGCTACTATGTGAGTGCTGGGTACTGAACCCAGGTCCTCTGCAGGAGTAACCAATGCTCTTAACTGCTGAGCCATCTCTCCAACCCCAACAAATTTATTTTTAACAGATCTATTCTTAACATTTGAGGTAAAATTGACATATAGAATACTAGGCAAAGTATATAATTTGGTAATTTACCCATGAAACCATCACCACAATCAAGACAATAAATGCATCCACCTTCCCAAAACTCCTCATTCTCTTTTTTAACCTCTCCCTGTGCTTTCCTGTCTTCCCAAGACAGCTAACTTCTGATCTGTTTCTGCTACTTCAGATGAATTTGGATTTTCTAGAATTTCATATATAAACGGAATCATGATAAGTATTCTTTTTTCTGATTGTTTCCACTAACGGTTATTTTAAGATTCATCTATATTGAATATATCCTTAGTTCATTTTTGCTTAATTCATTAGGTTTGCTCACTGAAGCATGTCTTTCCCTCCCCCATCAACCATTAACTGTACAAATCCTCAGGGAAGGGTGGGATCCCATGAGCCCTTCTCCTCCTCATGGTAGGATATTGGTGGACCATATCTTGTGCAGATCTTGTACAGGTAATCGTAACTGCTTGAGTTGAAGAGTGTAAGAGCCATGCCATGCCTGAAAGTCAATGTTCCATAGCACTCCAGCTCGTACCTTCTTTCCACCTTCTGCAATATTCCCTGAGCCTTGGAGGAGTGAAAAGTGTCTCGTTTAGGGTTGAACATTCAAGAGCCACTTATTAGCACTTTGACCAGTTATGTATGAGTCTCTGAAGTTGCTGCAGACCACTGCAAAAAGAAGCTTCTCTGATCAAAGTTGACAACAGCACTAATGTATGGGCATGAACATAGTTATTTAGAAGACAGTTTGTGGGCTCCCAGTGACCCCATCTCTGGGAAAATATTCCCAGAGCCGCTCCCTAAGTCAGCCAGTGACCCCTCCCTCTGCTCCTGTGCATGGCTCCTGTGACCCCAATGCCAGGCAGACACTCTCACAGCCCTTCCTCCTGTCAGGTAGGCATTCTTGTAGCCCATCTCTCCTAGAATCAACCCCCACCTGCCAGAACCCACCAGCAGAATCGAACCGTACCTGAAGGGAGGAGTGAGGATTGAGAAATAGAGAGAGAAAGGATAGAATCGGAGGGCTGTCAGTCAATACCGAAGCAGCCTCGACTTTATTAAGTACAGCCTATTTATACTCTGTGAAATGAGGACCAAAACAACAGGTCAAAAGTTCAACACAAAAACCATGTTGACATGTTTTAAGCAAAACAACTTAAGCTAATCACATCTTCCTTCAAGGGTCTTCAAGAGTCATCAGCCTTGGGCGTAAGATAAACTTCCCCTTGGTGTAAATTATTTGCATAGCAAAACATCCTGCTCCCACAGCACGTCTGTGCACAAGGAGATTGATAGACCAGAGCATAGTTCAAGGCAGGCAAATGGCTCCCGACACCCACCCCAAACGCACACCTCTGCTCAGGGATGTGAGGCACCCTGCAGCTTTGACCTCAGGGTAGAGACCTCCAGCCAGGCCTCCACCCCACCTACCTCTACCTGAGGTCAGTGATGTCCTCTACCCAGTCTCCAGACAACACTGCTCATTCCCACTGTGACCCCAACCCATTCCACCCGAGGACCACCTATAAAATGGGGTGAGCTTTCCACAGACTTCTAAAGATCAGGAGTGAGAATCTTCTAACTCTAGAGAAGGTTTGCTCCTGGGCTCAGAAGTGCACATATTCCTAGCTGTGTTGAGAACGTGTCTGACACCCATTTGCACATTAGCACAGAGTTGCCCCAAGACAGAACCCCAAGCACCAATAAGCTGATTGACAACAGAGGGTAACAGCAAACAAATGTCCAAATACCCACTCAACAAAGGTGAGACAAAATATCCACACCAAGAAACATCAGTCATCTAACACCAGATGCTTAGATCCCATCACAAAAACACAACATGAATAACCAAGACAATATATGTCCTCCAGAAATTAGCATGCCCATCACAACTTAGTTTCTAAATATGTTCAGGGAACTCAAAGAGGACTTGCAAATATGGGGATGATTTTTCTGGGAATGCCTTCTATTACAAATACGGACATGCTTCTTTTATAAAACAAGGGGGAACTGTGAGATAGTTTTACTTAAACTTGTAATCAAAGTTAATCTTATGGTTTAAGATCATTTGACACTATCTCAGCTTGTTTACAGTGTAAGCAAACTTATTAGGCCTTGGGCTCCTCCTGTAACCTAAACATATAGCTTTAATTCCTCATGACCCTTCCTTACCCTTGACCCAGAATAGTGTGTGTGTGTGTGTGTGTGTTGTGAAAATATTAAGTGCTGCAATGAATAATGTAAATATTCATTGAAAGCAATGGATTTTCCCATTTGTTTTGGAAGCAACAGATGTGATTAGATTGGTTACATCTGTTTGTAGTTTGTAGTTTGCTGTTCTAGATCAGAAAGAGAAAACTCCCTGGTAAGACAAGTTCTATTTTCCTTTCCCTGTTTTACATTGAATGTATGGGTTAATAAAGAGACAGCAAGGGAGGCTGGGGAGATGGCTCAGCAGTTAAGAGCATTAGCTGCTCTTGCAGAGGACCTAGGTTCAGTTCCCAGCACCCGCATGGCAGCTAACAACCACCTGTAACTCCAGTTCCAGAGAATCCAACACTTCTGACTTCCATGGGTATTGCACAACACTGGTGCACTTAAATCCATGCAGGCAATATACTCATACACATAAAATACAGATAATAAAATAAGAGAAAGAGAAAGCAAGGCCTTTGTTTAATAGCAAAATTCTGGGAGAAATGTGAAGGAATAAGTTCTCAGAAATGCTCAGGTCCCACTCTTGGTTGAAATGCTAAGAGTTAAGCTGTTTTTATTCAGCCTGTTGAAAACATATTCTCAACCAAATGATAGAAGAAACTCCCCAAATCTAAGGAAAGAGATGCCTATCAAAGTGCAAGAGCATATAGACATATAAACACTATGACCAAAGGCAATTTATAGAAGGATGAGTTTGGCTTATGGGAGTGTTCATAATGGTGGGGGAGGCTCTGCAGCAGGGTGTTGGGCCTCATGGGCTCAGCAGCCTGTTGAGCTCCTTGTCGCTGCCTGAAGGACCCCGGTGGCTGCCCATGCCGAGCTGAGCCCACCGAGTCACGGCTGATTCCCGTTGCCACCTGCTGCCCGCCACAATGCTGGAGGAAGCAGGCGAGGTGCTGGAGAATGTGCTGAAGGCATCATGCCTGCCTCTCGGCTTCATCGTCTTCCTGCCCGCCACCGCCACCGCCGATTGCCTCCCGGGCCGGTCACGGCCGGGTTGCCGCCCCCGGCTGCCCTGAGCTCCATGTTCCAGCTGCAGGTGGCACCGGATGATGCTCCAGGTAGCGGGGCGACAGCGCCTTGTGTCTGCGGTGCGGCCACCAGGCAAGAGTGGCGGTTTATCACAGCAGCAGGAAAGTAATACAGAAGTCAAATTCACTTTGAATTCTTTTAATTCACCCATCTGGTACCCGTAGATTTCTAACTTTATTTAAGGTGAATTTCTCAATTTCACTTTTTTACATTGTGTAGTTTTCACAGTAATTATTTCATAAAATTTCCCATTCCACTTGTACTGTGGTACACACTACTCAAGTTTATAGCATTCAGATGGCTTTCTGCCTTTGCAAATGATGTTAACATTCCCATCCATTTACTAGTGGTTTCATTTTCATATAAAAAGAATTCAGCACATTAGTTATGAAAGTTTTGGGGCAAACACTTACATTTTTTCATGGCTTAACACATTTGCCTGTTTTGCATTATATACGTGATTGCCACTGAAAAGAAAATAACTTTGAGGAGTCCAGTGGTAACAGAAATGAACAATGAAATCCCAAGTACAGGACATTGTGAGTATCTAATAGAGCTACCAAGGACTGGACCTCATGGTAGAACCCATGTTAATAGAATACTTCTAGTTGCTCTGGTCAGTTGCAGGCAGTTCGGACATATTCAGGAAATTGAAATGCTTCATATTGACTCTGGAGCTGCTGACATAGTCACATGTCTAGTTAACCTCTGCATCTGGACAGCATAGTTCTGTTTCATCGTATTTCCTATTTTCCCCCACCTTTCTTTTGAGATAAGATCTTTGAGGCTGTCCCCAAATGTGTGATCCTTTTGCCTTAGCCTTCCAAGTGCTGCAATCATAGGCATGTGCCCCCACACCCAGCTGCTCTCTGCATTATTTAATCTGCCTACTCTAGCTGGCTCTAGGGAGTGTGTTTGCCTGTTCAGCACCTCCCAGTATGGGGTTTTATGCCATCGGCTCTTTTCCTGTGTTTCTAGTTCTTGAACTGCTGAGAGTTTGCCAAGTTTTCTTCTTCTTCAAAAAACAATGTAGATCTGGGGCTGGAGAGATGGTTTGGTGGTTAAGAGCACTGACTACTCTTGCAGAGGATTCAGGTTTGATTCCCAGCACCCGCGTGGTGGTTGACAACCATCTGTAACTCCAGTTCCAAGGAATCCAGTGCCCTCTTCTGACCTCTGGGGGCGCTGCACACCGGTGCACTGCATGAAGGCAATACACTCATACACATAAAGTAAAAATAAAATTAAAATGTAGATTTTTTTCTTCTGTTAATATTTGCTTATTTTATTTATTTATTTTTGCATCCTCTCTTTTCCACAGAATGTCTAACATTTATAAGAAGCAAGTCAAATTGCATAAGCCAGGGCCAAAAGGCAAGAATCCTAACAGACAGAAATATTTTTTCCCAACACTTTCTTTGAAGACATTTTTCCCTGTCTTGTCTTAGTCTAGAAGTTTTGCTCCTTTTAATTAGTTAACTAAAGAAAATTGAAGTAGAGCCAGGGATGGTGGTACTCGCCTTTAATCCCAACACTGGGGAGGCAGAGACAGGCAGATCTCTATGAGATTGAGGTCAGCCTGATAAGAAGTTCCAGGCCAGCTAGGGCTATAGGGAGACCCTGTCTCAAAAAAAAAAAAAAAAAAAGAAAGAAAGAAAAGAAAAGAAAAAGAAAACTGAAGTAGAAAAGACAGTTAATACCTGCTATGCTGTGGGTTTCAGTTAATACCTTGGATCCATTTCAGTTCAACATACTTTGAGACTGTGGACCCCTATGGAAGCGGTAAGTTCATAAAGATCCATCAGTGAAAGTGTTCCTGTTCAAGTAATATGCTCCCATAAGCCAACTTATAAAATGAAATGTATAAAAAAATTACCAATGAAAGTTTATAGCTCACTTGAGGTTTTGACTTTAGTTAGTAAGTGCATCTGCTCAAGTAACTAGTCATTTCTAAACCCTATTCTGATCAACCTTTTCATTTCCTTGAAAAATTCTAGCTTTATCTGCAAGGGCAACAATACTACTTAAAGCAAGTAAAAAGAAATATGCTTTAAAAACTGTTCCAACACATAACTTTCCCGTATATAATCTGCCTCCTTCTTTTTATTGTAGAGAGCAAGTGGGTTAATTGATATCCCAGATCTAAGTCCTACTGCTGAATCCTCAGTGGTTATACAACATCTGCCTAAAGAAGTGCTGGTCAACAGTCTGGTGGCCTACTGCCACACATATTGTAACATCCCAGTTTCTTGGTCTGTGCTACCAGCTAGGCTCCTGATCCAATTATTTTTGGCTTCAATTTCTACCAGACATCTACTTCCATTGCCGCACCCCACGACTAAGGATCAAATCTAAGGCTGTTGTGTGCTTCCTACACAAACCTGATGACCAAAGTTTGATTCCTGAACCCCATGGTTGAAGGAGAGGACTGACTCCAGAAAGTTGTCTTCTGACTTTCACTGGCATGTCCATGCCCATATTCAAACACATCAATCAACCAAACACATACACATTAATAATAGTAATAACAATAATAATAACAATAATGGTAATGATAATGATAAATGATCCTCCAAGTTTCATCCTCTTGCTACCCTAGTAATTCAGAGCCATATTTTCTCCTACAGTTTACCTGTGTCTTCTTCAAATCAATCCAGCCACTGTCCTCTGAGTCTTTTTATCAGGTCCACTTCTGACACCAATTCATTGTCAAACAGTAAAGTATAAAATGACGGGAAATCACCGAAGAGTTAGGAGGCAGGGAAGCTTCTGAAATAGAAAAACATAGACATTTTGGGAGTTTGATGCCACTTACAGAGGGTGAGGTCCCTGCTCAGTTTTTCCCTGTCAAAGAAATTATTCACTCTCCTGGTCCTAGAAACTCTGTTACCTCTTGTTTACCATGTGCAACTGGCACAAAGCAATCCCAGCCCATGCTCCAGGTTTTAATGTGAGACTGAATAATGCAGAGTCCAAGATCCTAGTTAAATATCTAACAAGATTTGTTCTCAGGGCCATTTCTAGATGCGTCCAGTGTTGTCAGGTCTTATAATTCCTTTTTAATGGTAGAAATCACCGCAAAACCCAAGTACAACTAATCTGCAGGAGTCTGAGTGCTCTGCAGAAACACTCCTGCTTTCTAAACCTACCGCTGGCTGTTGCGTTTATTTCTAAAACCTGCTTTTTGTTGTTGTTGTTGTCATTATAATTATACAATATACTCATTACATTAAAAATTTGAAAGTTGAAAATAAAAGTTTGGGCCCATTAGATGAGTCAGTTGGTAAGGGAACTTGACACCAATTTTGATGACCTGAATTCCAGCCCTAGAACCCACCTGGTGGAAGGAGAGAACCAAATCCCATATGCTGTCACGCACACACTCTCACACACATACATTCATACATACATGCACAGATAAGTAAAATGTAAAAATACGCAACAATAAACAAAAGTTTGCCTTTTTATTTATTTAGGTTTATTTTATATTCTGTAACCCTGAGTGGCCTTGAACTCACAGCTATCCTCCTGCCTCAGTCTTCCAGGAGCCCCAGTCAGTTTGATTTTCATTTCTCTTTAAAATATTTATTTATTTGTTATTTGTATTTGTGTGTGTGTGAGTGTATTGCCTGCATGTATGTAAGTATACTATGTGCATACAGTGCCCACAGAGGCCAGAAGAGGGCATAAGAGCCCTGGAACTGGAGTTAGGGTTAGTTGTTGGCTACCATGTGGGTGCTGGGAATCAAACCTGGGTCCTGTACAAGAGCCGCAAGTGCTCTTAACCACTGAGCCATCTCTCCAGCCCAAGTTTGCTTTTTCTATCAGGAAGATTGAACCCATTGGAAAGCCTTGCTGATTCACTGAAAATTGCTGCCATCAAAGGTATGGGCAAAATAACTAAAAGAGGGCTGGAGAAATGGCTCAGTGGTTAAGAACACGGCTGCTCTTGCACAGGACTTGGGTTCAGTTCCCAGCACCTACATGGTAGCTAACAACCATTTGTAACTCCAGTTCCAGGGAATTTGATGCCCCCTTCTGACCTCCATGGGCATTGCATGAGATGGGTGTACCTACATTAATGCAGGCAATACACTCATACACATAAAAAATAAAATATTTTTTCAACCCCCAAAACTAAAAGAGCGAGTTACCATAACCTGAGTTCCTCAGAAGCAAGCCAGAAGTAAAAGATTATGGGTCTCTTTTGTGGGAAGGGTGCAATCCCAACAGTGACAAGGAGGACCTCCAGAGCCAAGCAGAGCAGAGGAAAGTCGATGTGAGTGGGGTCAGTCTGACAGCTGAGTGTTTCCTCTCAGGGATAGACCTCTGAGAAGTGATGTACACAGCGCATCAGGGTGGGCAGAAAAGGAGAGAATTCACCTTCCAACTCTTATGTGCCAGTCCTTAAAGATTCACTTCCAGAGTATACCTTTCCAGGGTTTCCAGGCAGATTTCACCTGGCATTAATGCAGAAAGCAAAGGTTCTCAGGCAGTATGAGGTACCTCCAGGGAGGCTGTACTGAATGTAGTTTGCAAAACCTATATGGAACAGCCTGATCTCAGTGGCCAGGACAAGAGAGGCTGGAGGCCAAGAGAGCAGAATTGATGTAGATTGTCTGATAAAATGGGTAACTGAAAAAAATTGGAAGGATTCTGGGTTCAGATTTCCTCATATGTGTCTAAAGTTCTACTCTGCTTTAAAACTGCCAATTCGGGGGAAGAAGATGTAGCCCAGTGATAGATTGCTTGCTTACCATATGCACTCCCCAGCAACACATGCACACGCACACACACACACACACACACACACACACACACACACACACTGGAGACTATAGCAAATAAGTACAGTGTGTGCCAGAAAGATGAAGAGCAGTAGGCAAACTCAAAACGTACGAAAAAGCCTGTAGTCCCAGCATTTGGGAGACTGACGCAAGAAGATTGCTGTGCATTCGAGGTGAGCCTGGTTGCTTAGTGAGGAGGCACCTTTACCTGCTGAGTCTCACTGGCTCCTATATTTTTTACATTTATTTATTTATTTGGGTATGGAAGGGGAGCTTGTGCCATGGCGTAGGTGTAAAGTCAGAAGACACAGGAGTCAGTTCTCTCCTTCCACCATGTGGGTTCCAGGGGTCGAACTCAAGTTGTTAGGCTTGGCAGCAAGCTCATTTAGCTACCGAGTCATCTCTCCAACCCTAAACATGTTATTTTAAATAGCAAAGGAGAATTAAGGTTAGAGAGTTAAGGCTGTTAATTAATTGACCTTAAAACGGGGAAATTGTTCTGGATTATCTAGCTGGAATATTAAGAGTGCATAAATCTGAAAGAGGGAGCCAGAGATATAGGAGTGGTGTGGAAGAAAGGCAGAGAGATGCAGTGTTGCTTACTTTGAAGTGGAGGAAGGGACCATTAGCCAAAGAATGTTGATGGCCTTTAGAAACCAGAAAAGGTGGGAAAGTTGATTCTCCTGTACAAGTACAGCCCTGTGACCCTTGATTTTAGCCCAGCAAGACCAACACCAGGCTTTTATCCCATAGAACTACAAGGTAATAAATTTGTATTGCTTAAACTTCTAGCTGGTCATTTGTTGTGGCAGCTATAGAAACCAATAACAGCAATAAAATAATAGATGTGCTGTCAGAATATGAAATGTAAATATCAGCATAGATACTAGAACATCCGAGGTGGCTCTGAAAGCCAAAGGAAGACAGAAAAACATGAAAATTAGAAGTAGATAATTTTATAAGGACGTTTTCTTTGGGCGGGGCTTGGTGGTGAATTGGTGCTGTTTCCAGAGGGAAGGGATAGGTATGACTGTCCCTTAGCTTCACTAGCTAACTGGGCTTCAAGAACTCCATTTGTGCCCCCTTGAGTTTGGAGCCAAACAGATTGCGTGTAATTACTGCTCAGGAAACCTGGAGAGCCCCTGGAGAGAGCGAGCTTCGCAAGTCCGCAGCCATGACTCGCCAACAGCAGCTTTCCCCACCTGCCTCCCCTATGACTAAAAGGGAAGAGAAGCTGACCATGTCCTTCCTCAGAAGACAAGCATTTGCCACTTTCAAGTGTCACCTTTCAAATGTCAATTCATATCTTGGCTTAAACATTTATGAAAATCAAGCTGAGACTGTGGGTTTGTAATTTAAAGAAGTTATGGGACACTGTACTTAAGAGAGACTAAAATGATCATGGGGCCTGTTGGAAATCTCATCTAGTAGCAAGGGAATACTTGTTCTCAGAATGACCTCTTAAGGGGACAACATATTAAATAAAGTTGAAATTTTATTGTATGTACTGGTTCTTTTTTCTTTTCTTTTTTGGTCTTTTTGAGACAGAGTCTCCCTATAGCCCCAGATGGCCTGGAATTCTCTATGTAGACCAGGCTGGCCTTGAACTCATTCACAGAGATCCATCTGCCTCTGCCTCCCAAATGCTGGGATTAAAAGATTGTGCCGCTACCCCCGGCCTCTGTTTTCTCTTTTTAGATAAGGTCTTGTGTAGCCTAGGCTGGTCCCAAATTCATGAGACTCCACCTGCTTTAGGCTCCTCAGAGGTTAGCCACCTGGCTTCTGGTTGCTCTTATTCAAGGAAATATCATCCAGGCTTATGCAATGTGAATCCTACTTATTTTGTCTTCTGTTCTCATCAGCACCCTAAGCAACCTTCTGTGGGCTCATCAGTTTCTTTTCTTTTCTTTTCTTTCCTTTTCTACCTCTTTGTTTCCACTTTACAGGGAAATACTTTGAAATGACCAACCTGCTCTTTGCTCTGTTACTAGCTCCTTTCTGCTTTAAAACCAATGTGTCTCCCCTGCCCATCAGAAACTTTCTGCTATTTTATAGAACGAGTGCTACCCAAGTCTTAGAAGGGAGAACTAGAGCCAATTAAGAAAGATAAACTAAATTGACAGTGCATACTCCTGGGCCATGTAATAACAGCATTCAGCCTCTTGCTTTCCAGCATGTTAGGTTAGCCATAATGGTCCCAATTTCCATTTCCTACCAGTTCTTGGCATGCATACCCCAAAACATGGAGTCCTGTGGGAACATGTCTAGAGCAAAGTGAAAGACCCAGAGAGGAGTGCATTGCGGTGTGTTAGACCATATTTGTTAAATTTATATGGTGTGATTGGTTTAGAAAGAATGTAAGAACAGTATGGGAGTAAATGGGGGAAGGAAGTCAAGAGAGGAGGGACCCTGGGAGGCTGGTGTTATCAAAGGAGAAATGGGAACAATGGGGACACTTTAAATGGGGAGGGCATGGAGGGAGGGTCAGACAGGGAGAGAGAGAAGAGAGATAAATAATACCAAGCTAGTGTAAAAAGCCAGAGGGAATCGTATTAGTCCAAAAACCTATGGAAAAATTCCACATATTCCACATACAATATCTCCACGAGTCCATGTGTATAGTTGAAGGTTACAGAAAAGAAACAGCACCAGACAGGAAAAAACTCCCTTTGAGTTGTTGGCCAGGGTAGTCCAAAATTACACAGGTTCTTGCCACAGCCCTTGATTACCTCCCAATACTTGAAGGAAAGACCCTATTGCTGAAAACAAGACATATTTTGGAGACAAGATTTGGAGCAATGAGCTGGAGCTAACTTGGAAGCACTTCCTTCTCCTAAAGGCTAGCTCTCATAGTTTTGGAGAACGCTATGGAAGCTGCTAAGGAAGAACATCAATCAATGGTCCAACCCTAGCTTTAAGGCCTAATAACCACAACAATGACTGGTAGAGCAAACTATATTGGGGCAGTAGTGGCACTTTTATTTTGGGGGTAATCAATAGCTACCTAAAGGGACTTAAAGCCCACTCAATAAGAGGAAACTCATGTGTGGTACTATAAACAGCCAACTACACATGGCTGGAGAGGTCATAGAGCTTACAGAAAACCCCAAGGCTGTCACATCTCTAGACAAATGTACTTTCTTATTATGTGAAAAATATGGATCCTTATATTTACAGAAGAAAATCCCAGTCACCACTCATCAAAGAAGTTTCTTTTGCAACAGATGGGGACTATTACAGAGTTATACAATTGGTCATACACAGAGATTGTCAGAGATTGTCTGTAAATTGCCCAAGCCTAAGTGACATATCTACAATGGAACCTCTATACCTAAGGCTCACAGAACATAGTGGAACAGGGGTAGAGAGAATACTAATGCATCTCTCTCATCAATGAAGCTCTCTCATACAACAGAGCACATAAACACAAAAGGGCACAAATGACCAAAGTGTAGAGAATAAGAGTCTTCAGAGTGTGGGTCCCTGGACAGGACTCCTATATTAAACTCCACCCACCCAGGGCTCAGGGATCATTGAGGAAGAGGGGGCGGAAAGATTGTAAGAGCCAGGGAGGAGGTGTACCACTGTGGGGCCAGTGTTCGTTGCAATAAGGTATTGAGCAAAGCCCAGCAACCCCAGAGACCCTGAAGGGACGGCAGGTGTCTGGCCTGCTCTGCCTGATGTGTGATAACCTGGCCCCAGGAATTCACTATAGATATGAATCTTCCTTTCCCCCATCCCAGACCAGGTTTTTGGGTTTCGTTTCCCCCATTCCTAAAGTTCCACAAGCTTCCCACCTTTAATCCCTTAACCCCACCTTTAATCCCTTAACCCCACCTCTAACCTTCCCAATGCCAAAATGCCTTCTTATAAAAACTCCTGTCTTGGTCCCAATAAACGATCTGCCCACCGACGCAGTTTCCCGGGTGTCATTTCCCGTCGCACTCTGAGCCATTCTGAGGACCTGTTTTACTCTCCGTTCTCTGGGACCGCCGGTGCGCAACGGCTGTCTCTGGAGAAGGAGCCCCACATACCACCATATGGAAATAGCATACAGGCTCCTGGGACTTTGCTCATATGAACCTACAGCGATGGTGTCAGCATGGACAAGACCCATGCAAACTCAAGGATACAAAAACCCAGACAGAACTGTGGAAAGGGGCAGCAGGCCCCAGTCTTAGCTGAAGAACTATTGGGCAGCTGATTACTGCTGGATGAGGAAGAGTTGATCTTCTCAAAGGGAAGAGGGACTCTAGATAGGCTGACTAGACCTCACTTGATGAACTTGCACTGAGGATGTTTGGGGATACTAACTTGACTTGATATACCTTAAAAAATGACAGAATGCGTAAATTCCAGTGGGGGGCGGGGGGCTATGGGAAAGTGCCAGTGGGAAAGGGTTATAAAGATAATTAAGATGTTCTGCATGAAATACACAAAAATTCAATTTAAAATTTATGAAAGAGGAGAGAGGGGGAAAGAGAGAGGGAGGGAGGAAGAGAGAGAGAGAGATTGATTTCCTAGCTGGGTGTAATATAGCTCACGCCTGTGATTCCAACACAATACAGGAAGCCTGATACAGGAAGATTGTGAGTTTGAGGCCAATCCAAATTACTAGCCAAGAACTGGTACTGACTCAGGAAAAAGAAAAACATCCTGTTAACTAACATGTTTCCTTTATTGACAATGTCGAGACAATTTCCTATTAAGTAACAGAATGTTTCCATTTACTATGTGGATGAGAGCAATATCCTATTAAATCATAGGATGAGACTTTGGGTGTTGAGACAGGTCCTCACTATTAGCCCAGGCCGGCTTTTTGTGATCCTGCCACCTTTGTCTTCCTAGTAGAGACCTGGTTCTAATATTGACACCAGATGTGAAAAAACACGTTCCAGTGATTATAGAAATAAAAACAAGCTGGGCATAAACTCTCCAGCAAATGTGTGTGTAAAGGACCTTCTGCCGGCGTACAAGTCAACACAACTTTTATTAAGAGAGAAGTCAGCAGAATATTGGTATTTGGGGATCTGAAATTCCTTCACAGAGAGATCATCTAAGTGGCATTATCATTTTTCAAATGGCTGTTGAAAGAAGATGGGGAATGAATATTGCTGTGTATTTGGTATGAAAATTAAAAGTGAATATCTGAACTTACCAAGACTATTCTGGATTATCTTCTTCCATTCTGTGAACTCCCCATGGCACTGGCTTCCCTCGAAAGCATGGGAACAATTTACAGGCACAGTATTCTCTGTAAGCGATGTGCCATCATGTCAAAGAAAATGGGAGTACCAACAGCAAGCTTATTTGTCATGCAGATGCTCTTAAATATTGCTAGAACTGAGATTCACAATATGCAAATAGACGTCTTTGTGTGGTTATGACCATGGAACAATCAAATGTTGTGAAGGCAGAAGTCACCATGTTGACTTTCTGTACACCACTTCCAAAAAGAACAGGTGAGCTTTTGTAAATTTTTTCCTCTTTTATATTTGACCTGACTATATTTGTTGAAATGTAAATTTATATTCAACAAGCTAATAACAAATGGACTTAATGGTAAAAAGTAAAAGTGTGCATTAATGTGTGTACATGTGTACATGGGGTGTGGGCACTTACAGGCCAGATTCAACCTCTGATGTCATTCCTCAGGAGCCAAACTCCTTGTTTTTTCGAGACAGGATCTCACTGGAACCTGGGCTCCCTAATTAGGTGAGGCTATTTGGGTAACAAAACCCCAGGGGTACTTCTGTCTCCACCTCCCCCAATGTCGTATTACAGTGCTCAGCTTTTCCTGTGTGTTTGAGATGGAGTCTTCCGGTCACCCTGGCTAGCTTGGAACTTACTACATACACGAGGCTGATCTTGATCTCACATAGATCTGCCTGCCTCTGCCTAGATTAAAGGCATGTGTCACTATGCCCAACTATGCTCAACTTTTTATGTGGGTTCTGGGGATCAAGCTCGGGTCTTCATGCTTGAACACTTTATGGACTGAACTATCTCCTCAGTCCCTCCAACCAAAGTTTTAATTAGAAAGAAAGAAAAAGGAACAGCACTGGTTTGGGGAAACCCAAGCTACCTGCTAAGGGAACAGAGCAGGCATGTTATTAGTTTCTTCGAGAGCTCTTGGATCTGTTAATCATGATCATAACTTTTTAAAATGTCTTCCTCACAAGTTAGTTTCCCATGTAAAATACATATGAAATGACCAGTTTGTTCCTGGAGACACATCCTGTCATTACAATGTACCTGGGTTCTTCAACTGTGCTAAGATAGAGGATAAGGGGAAGACATATCCCAAATAATTAACGAAGGAGGACACTGGGCAGGTGGACTAAGAGCATGGAGTTTATGTCTTTTGTCCCCATGAGTTCTCCTACAGCTGTTTCAATATGATGTACTTTTTGGTTTTAGTACAAATATCTAGTAACCAGATGGTCAGCTGAATACATCTGAAGACAAGCTTCAATTGATCAGTTGTGATTTATTCAATAAATATTTCTTTTTTGTTTTGATTTTGATTCAGGATCTCATTCTATAGCCCAGGCTGGCCTCCAATTTGGAATCCTCCTGCCTCAGCCTCCCCAGTGCTAGAATCACAGGTATTTACCACCATATCAGGTTTACTATTAAATGTTTATCAAGTTAAGTAAATGGCACTGTGATCATTAGTAACAGGAACTTTTTTAAAAATGTGAATGCTCTTAGAATTTCAGTGAGTGCTCTTAATACTAAAAGAAATGAAAAGACCATTTAAACCAGCTGAAGTAATAAAGTGAATTGACAGCTCTCATTACTAAAAAGTTCAAAACCTGTTTCAGGTACTGTTGGATCTGGGTCTTGGCATTATCTCTTTTCTCTCTGCCTACACTCTACCCTCCTCTAAAGGGGTCATGTGACCTAGCAGAGACAGCCATAGTTCACACATTAGTGACTCTCTGGCCACATTTACAATCACAAATAAGGACAATCTCCTTCTAGACTGACAGCCCGTGGTTTCCCTTAGAACTATAATTTCCAAGGTTCTTCACAGCTTCCACATTTAGCTGTAGATCAAAATAAAATACAGATACCCTGATATAGTGAGACATACCTGAAATCCCAGCACAGGGGGTGGCTGAGGCAAGAGGACCACAAGTTCAAGACCAGCTTGGGCTACATAGTGAGACTTCATCTGGAAAAAACAAAAACAAAAATCTCCTGAAACAAACAAAACAAAACCCCAGAAACAACAGCAAGTGAAAATAAATAGGGCACACAGTTGAACTTCAATTTCAGGTAAACAATGAGCTGCTTTTTATTGTATGTGCAGAAAGGATAAGCCGCATTTATGCCAAAGACTTTTTCTGACATTCAAGTTAAGGTGGGAACCCCCATTTTTTACATGACCAGTCTAATATTTTTTAAAAATTTGATGGTACTGAGGGTAGAACTGCTGGATAAGGCAAGTACTGAACAATTGAGCTCAAAGATCTTCTTAAGTCCCATCAAGCATTCATTATCTATCTACCTGTATATTTACTCAAATAATTCCCACTATGTGTCAGGATTCCCTGTCAAGCATAGGCATATAGTGGTGAAAAGAAACAGACATTTCTGCTTTCATGGGAACTTTGATGTCTCTAACTGCAGAGACTGAAAGGAATCATGGAATCACTAAGGCTAATGTGTGACTGCTAGCCCTGGTATCTGCACTCAATGGAAGGCCTGCACATCACAAGGATCTGGCCTGGGAAGTGTTCCCTAAGGAAGAGGTGGCGAAATGAGAGCCAAAAGCTGAGCTGGGATTCACTGAGAGGAAGAAGGCATTCAGATACAGAATCAGCTGCTACTGCTTGTTGAATTAGTGAGTGCAAAATCAGGTGAAAAGACAGACAGTCATCTTCATGGGCAGAGCTGGAGAAAAACAAGACTGGTAAGAACCTTCTTACTCCTCAGTCATTGTGGTGCCTTGCTTGGTGACAATCATAGGACACTACTGCAGCTATGAACATTTCTCCTGACGTCAGTGTAGGCAAATATGTGCAGAAGAGACAACTTACAGTGCCAGACCTGAAAAGGTATTCCTGGTCCAGCTTCACTTCAGTTATCCAAGATGAGGCTTCTGTGTGCCATCTGTGGATACCATGGGGTAACCGTCCTTCACTTGTCACTAGGTTGAAAGCTAGGGCCCTTAAACAAAAGACAGATTAACAAGAGAAAGATTTAAAATGTATTTAGCATAAGTTTTACAAGATACTGGAATCTTCATGCAAAAATAAAGACCTAAATAAACAGGTAAGTGCATATTTTACACTTAGGTTTTAGAAAGGCATGGGGAGGTTTAATCGTACAAAGGGAGTGTGAGCTAGTGCTCAGTAAATTAGAGGAATTTGGCAAGGCTTGTTCATTCAGAGTCTTTTTTGCATTTCTCTATGCCTTTAAACATTAGGATATGGGGTTGGGGATGAGGCTCTGTGTTAGAATATTTGCCCAGTGTGTGCAAGACCTTGAGTTCCATCCCAGTGTTCAAGTGAAACAAAGGCTAGAATGTTCCTCTTCACCAAATAGGGAGGGTTCCTCTTGGGTAATATCTGAAAAACTTGGTCAGGGGAGGGTTAGGAAATCCTTCCTAGGATACATGACCAGCCTTAGAGGACAGAAAAGCGAGTCAGCCTCTCTTGCTTCAGCTGTTTTATTTAATGAAAAGGTGCCTCGCCCTGGACTCCATCATACGGAATTGGTTTTCAAGTCAGAAGACCTAGATGTTCAGTCTGCCTCTAGAGAACTATGGGAGTGTAGCCAAGCCATTTGCCTACCTGGGCCTCAGTTTCCTCACTTAGCAAACAGGTTCACCATGGATTCAGCCCAACTCACTGGAGGATAAAGATCACATGAAATCTTCTATTTAAAAGACAGGGTAATTATTCCTGTATTGAGAGTATAAAAAAAAAAAAAAGGCCAGCTGTGTGTGGTGGGCCATGTCTTTAATCCCAGCACTTGGGAGGCAGAGGCAGGCATATCTCTGTGAGTTCAAGGATCTCCTGATCTACATAGCAAGTTCCAGGTCAGCTGGGGCTATAGGGAGACCCTGTCTCAAAAAGACTATATATAGTAATCCCAGTACTCAGAAGGCAGAGACGGGAGGATTACCATGGGTTCGAGACCAGCCTGGTCTACATAATGAGTTCTAGGTCAACCAGATCCACATAGCAAGATTCTGTCTAAAAAGAAAAGAAATAGTTACTATAGTCTGATATAATGGCATATGCCTATACTCTTAGTGCTGGGAGGCTGAGGCAGGAGGACTGCTGCAGGTTCAAGGTCAGCCTGGATCATATCCTACTCAACTATACATAACAAGTCAACTCTACATAGCAAGAATCTATCTCAAAATAATGAAAGAAAGAAAGAAACAATAATAAATTAGCACTACTGTTTCAGTGTGGAATGAATTCTATACACAAGAATCAGTTCAATAAAATATTGGCCCCCTTAAAATTACACTGGACATACGGAAATTTGGGCAGACACAAATGTGACATCAATAAAGGTTTAAGGTAAATATTATTATTTGCTGGCATCCTACCCATGTACGGTTCAGAGGGTCCCCATGCTCAGGACTTCTAGAAAATAGCTTGCTCCATAAGCACAAACACGGAGCCCAGCTTTGTTCTCACTCTGACATCTGATTTTTTTAACGCATTAATTCCTCTCCACTGAGCAAATTGCTTGATTGTTGAAGGACTGCTGTCATCATTCCTGTCTTCTCAATGCATCTCTCTGCTGTTGAGCTAAACAATTCTTTAGCTCCCAGGGTGCTTATTTAATAAATAATGCTGCGAAGTTCCTAAAGAAAGACTTCCCATTTTCCTCCTGGGCGATGGCTGTGATCAAGCTCCACACTTTGTGGTCAGCTTCAATGAGACTGTGCACTGAAGCTCATTCATGGTGTGCTTTCTTACTCTGTCTTGTTTTAGAAATTGTAGGAGTCTCTGAGCCTCCTCTCCTCTCTTGATAATATTCCTCTCTACTCTTCTCCACACTTGGGGAAAAAGTTAATAGTTAAATATGTTACTTGACTTTTATGAGATGCTTTTAAGTAAGGTTAGTAGTATTTCAAAATGTCTGTATATTCACATAACACAATCTATCCTGGCTAAGAGTGGAGATGATAGCTGATGGGACAAAAATGGAATCATGGAGTCGATAGAGAGCATGGGGATCCAGTCCAACTTCTCCTAGCAGATGCAGACTCTGAGGCTCAGATCGGTTACATGAAATAGCCAAGATCACACAGCAGAGGTAGTACAAGCACTTTGACTCGCTGTGAAGCAAGCTTTGAGGAAATGAATTTGGCACCAGTGCTATGCCCAGTGGTTGTGTTGTTGGCAGTTGCATTGGCGCTCCAGTGAGAGCTGTGCAGTTGCGATAGAAACTATATGGCCACAAAGCTAAAATATTTATTCTTTTGCCTGTTACATAAAAGAGTTTCCACCCTCTTTAGGCCTTCAGTGTCCTGTGCCTCCTGCTCCTGCAGGGCCTGGGAGAGAGAAACAGCCAGGCCAGGCATGGTACATTTCATTTCTGCCCACATTTCAGTGTTGAGCACTGATCACAGGGCCACTCAGTCACAGGGGGACCTGGGACCTGTAGTCCTTTAAACTGTAGACCTGTGCACCTGATTCCTAAGGCAATTCCACCCTATGGAGAAGGAGTAGGATGTTGTATGAATATCCAGGGATCTCTACCCCAGGCAGTCAGCACCATTTGCCCCTGCAGTATAGTAGATACACTGGACTGGGATCTGCTCTACACTTGGCCCCCCAGACTGTGGTGTCTTTAAGAGTGACTGTCTTTATTGACTGACCTCATTCCCTGACATAGATTATTACTGACTAGAGCTGGCCCAGCATCCTGCGAAGATTTGGATGAGCTACTGAGAGGTGCTTATTAACCTTTGTTTTGTTTTATTTTAAGATTTGTCTACTTTTATTTCATGTGTATGAGTGTTTTGCTTGCATGCATTATGTGTGCCACAGGTATACCTGGTGCCCACAGAGGCTAGAAGAAGGTATTTTTTGGATCCCCTAGAACTTGTATAGATAATTGTGAGCTGCCTTGTGGGTGCTGGGAACTGAACCTGGATTCTCTGCAAGAACAGCAAATGCTTTTAACTGTGGAATCTTCTCTCCAGCTCTGGCTTTTAAAAAATGCTTCTTATTTTAAGTAAAAGGATACATGAATTAGAGACTATGTTCTGTTTACTCTACTTCAGTTTTATACATTGACTGACCTTTAAAAGTAGTCACTTAACTCGTTAGCCTAGAAGAGAGAGGGTATCACAAAGGTAAAGATTTGTTATGATTAATAATAGAAAATTCCCCAAACAGAAATTCAGAAGTTGCCATCAGGGGAGGGAGAGTCAGTTTTCTTTAAGGGTGTGGCCCTTGGCAGGTTGACGATGCTCTGGTGGATGGTTCTTCATTCATGACTATATGAGCAGCACAACCTGGACTTAGTAGACTATTGAAAAAAAGTAAAAAGGAGGCCTTGAAGTTGAGGGTGGGCGAAAGAGCAGGGAGGGGGGCCGGAGGGAGGGCTAGGGAGAGGAGTGGGGGTGAATATGATAACATATATTGTATGCGTATATGGAACTAATAAAAATATTATATGTTAAAAGTTACCATCATTTCATCTTCTCCTGAACCCAACAAAAGGTGATCATAATAATGCTGTGCTTAATTGGAAAAAGGGAGACACAGAAGCTATGGGGCAGCCATCTGAGCTCCACAGGAAAGCGGAGAAAGCCACGCTCAGAATAAGACAGGCGACCATGCCAGCAGGGCCGTGTGGCTCCAGAGAAAGCAGCTCTGTTAGCTCCACAGGTCTTTGAGTCCCCGATTCCTTCTGCAGGAGGCCGTTGTTCTTCCTACCTTGGAGATTTAAGATACCCATTTCCTGCCCCATGCCTTCCCTTTATCTGGAGTAACAAGTTCTCTGCTCCAGCTGAGTTACAATATGTGATCAAATGGCCTTGCTTTTTATCAACAGTATTGGGTACAGGGAATGCTCATGAACCAAGGCACAGCTGGTGAAGTCTTCCTGGATACCTATGAAATGGAAATAGCAGAAAGTGTTCTTTTATCCAAAGAACAGATCAGCCAGCCAGCCAACCTTTAGCCAAATCTAACCCATTACCTGTGTGTGTGTGTGTATGTGTGTGTGTGTGTGTGTGTGTGTGTGTGTGTGTAGTGTGTTGACATAATTATGGACTCGCAGAATTGTAAAAAGTAGAGAGATCATCTTACGTAACATTATTAACACCTTGAAATAGACACTGACATAGCAAAACTAACCAGGCCACAGACCTTACTCAGACAGTATTAATTTTTCCCTCTTTTTTTGGTGTTTCTGTGTAATCTATGGCATTTATTCATATGGAGAGAACCATACCACCCCATCACAGTCAAGATACAGAGCTGTCCATCACAGTGGTGCTCCCTCTGCTTCTCCTCCAGGGACACATGCTGCCTGCTTCCTCCAGATACCTGGCCTTTAAATTGCTTTGTATGTAGCTAAGGCTGGTCTTGAATACTTGATCCTCTACTCCTAGGTACTGGCATTACAGAGGTCCACCCCCTTGCCTGGCTTATTTTGACTTTTGTAAGGTGTATGTTGTCATTTACATACTGTTTGAGTATTTTCACCAAGGGCCCTCAGTGTGAGACTTGGGAGATGTGGAGAACCTACGGGGCTGGCCTTACCGGGAGATAATAAAGCCACGGAGGGTGCTGCTCTCACGTGGACCTGCTGTATTCTCATGAGACCCTGGTTAGCTGTCACAACTGAGCGGTGATAAAAGAGCTCCTGTCTAGCTTCACTCTGGCTTCCTTTATCATGGGAGCTCTTCCTTTTGCTCATGCTTCTGCCATGGATCTATCCATCATGATGCAATGCAACTAGATGTCCCTGGTGAGAACCAATGCCATTACTATGCTGTTTGCATGATCAGCCTCCAAAACTAAAGTGAACTTTTTGTTGTCTTTTTTTCATTTGTAGTGCTGAGGATCCAACCCAGGATCTTGTACATACTAAGTAAACACTTTTGCCACTGCGTTTTCTCAGACCAAACTCTTTTCTTTTTAAGTTATACTGAATGGTCAGGCTTTATTTATTTACTTATTCAGTCTATTTGAGACAAGGTTGTCCTGTAGTACCAGATGGTTTGGAACTTACTATGTAGACCAGGCTGACCTTGAACTCACAGATCCACCTGCCTCTGCTTCCAGAGTGCTGGAATTAAAAGTGCCACCATGCCTGACTGGCTTATATTTTTTTCACAACTAACGAAACTTTGACTAGGGCAGAGAATGGCTAGAGGCAGAAGCGGCTTGCCATTGGGCACAGAGAGCGTAAAAGAAAATCAGGGTGAAAATGCCACTGAACAGCTTCCAACAGTCATTTCAGGATTTTAAAAAGTCCTCTTGGGTCTTCTAAAGCAAGAGCAGCCAATGCTCTTAACCCCTGAGCCATCTCTCTAATCCCATGTTTTTTAATTTTTAAAGAATGTTTTAATTTTTTTTCAAAACAAGTTCTCATGTAACCCAAGCTGACCTCAATCTCTACATGTAGGGAAGGATGACTTGGAACTCCTGGTTCTCTTGCCTCTACCTCCTAAGTGCTGGGATTATAGGCATGTACCTTCATGCCTGGCCTGCACTGTTTTAAAATCATTAACTTTGCAGTATATAGTTCAACAAAAGAAGAAAATCAATACAGTTGATTTTAAGTGTTTTAGATACAATTGACCTTGAATACCCTAGAACAAGAGCAAGGGTCTCCATCACAGCCAGACACTTTCATAAAAGCTAAATTGAAAGGGAAAGCATATTTAGTAGACAGGTAATTTTTCTTAATTTGGAGAGGGGTGGGCAGCTGCTGGGCATGCACTCAGGACCTCAGACATGTACTCTGTACTTCACTGCTACTACTGAGCTGCTTCCCTACACACACTTGTTTTCATTTTTTGTTTGTTTTTGTTTCTTGAGATAGGTCCCATGTAACCCAGGATAGCCTCAAACTCACCGTGTAGCTGAAGATGACCTTGAACTCTGACTCTTCCTGCTCTTAGTGCTGAGATTACTGGCATATGCCTGTAATCATGTCAATGCTTTGACAACTTATAGTACCCCAACTGATGACAGACAAGCTTTGTGAAGTCTCTCCTTTTATTTCTTGTTTGTTTTATGTATGTGTGTTTTTGAAACAGGATCTCACTATGTAGCTCTGCCTGAATGACCTGCTAATCCTCCGGCCCAGCACTTACTATGTAGACCAAGTTGGCCTCTAATTCCTAGAGATCCACCTGCCTCCCTATTGCTGGGTTTAAAGGTGTATGACACCATATTCATCATGGAATCTGTCTTTTTACAATCAGTGAAGAACAACTTTTTTTTCTGTTAAATCTTTCCAAAATACTACACTAAAAATGTACTAGTAAAAAAATATTGCAGCTAGGCATGGGGTGTAGACCTGTAATCCTAGCATTTAGGGGGCTGAAGTAGGAGAATAGAACATCTAAGTTCATCCTGGGCTGAGGTCATGAGCCGCTGTCTCCAAAAAAGAAAATAGTCAAAGGGGAGTTTATTAGTCAGCTTCATGTGAATACTACAGGCAATTAACTCAGAAAGAAAAAAGAGTTTTATAGGGTATGGTTCTAGAAGTTGCAGTCCAGGATTGTGCATCCCCTTCTCTTTGGGCCTCTAATGATGGTAGAACATGTGGCTGAGCAAACCACTTACAAGCCAAGAAGCAGAGAAAGAACAAGCTAGGAGCCCCACAGTTTCTTCTGTGGCATGTTGTCAAGGATCTAGGACCTCCTGTTAGGCATCTTGTAAGATCACAGCATCTCCTAACACAACTGTCCCAGGGACCAAACCTTTGACATAGCCTTTGAGGGGAACACTGTCCACACTCAAATCATAGTAGCAAAAACCAGCAGACACAGAAGAAGAAATACAAATGATCCTTTCATATATGACAGATGTCTGTACTTAAAGAAATATAGGTTACAGTGCTACACTTTGGATATGTTTATGGCTGGTGTCCAGTTGGTGGATCTAATCATCAAGAACTCTGACTCCCTGGCTTAATCCCTTGATAGATTAATAACATTATGGCATAGTGGGAGGTGATGGAGAGCAGGAGGTGGAGCTTAGTTGGAGAAAGTAAGTCACTGGTAACATAATCTAAAAAGACATTTCTTGTCCCCAGCCCTTTCCTATGTCTTTCTGCTTCCTGGCTACAACATACTAAGCAGCTTTGTTCCACAATCTTCTGCCTCACTACAGGTTCAGAAACAGAGGGGCCTAACTGTGCCTGGAACCTCTGAA
Source organism: Eospalax fontanierii (assembly GCA_035773235.1). Classification (NCBI taxonomy): domain Eukaryota; kingdom Metazoa; phylum Chordata; class Mammalia; order Rodentia; family Spalacidae; genus Eospalax; species Eospalax fontanierii. Next base: position 60,506,991 of record CM069530.1, on the reverse strand, counting down.
ACTGTGAGCCAAATAAACCTTTCTTCCTTTTACAATGGTTCTCTCAGGTATTTGCCACTGTGACAAAAAACTAGTGAACACATAAGAGATCATGTTACACCCAACAACTTAGTAAGCAGTTTGAAAATGGAGAACAGCAACATACTTTGCTAAACATAGTATGAGGGAGCACCATGGTATAATCATTGCAAAACTGCTACAAGTCTTTTGTGAGACAATGTAGCCATTTGATTAGAAATTTTATCTAGTCATTTAATCTTATGAATCTGCCTCAAAAGCAACCAGAAATGTATAGATACTGATGAACACAGTTTTAGAATAATGGAAATCTATCGAAATATAAATTCCAATGTCAACAAAGAGGGGTTCATTCAATAAATCATGTCAGGATAGTAGAGTCTACAAGTGAGTTTTCTATCCAAACTAGTTGAATTTGAATCACAATCTTATTATTTCCTTGCTATAATAACTTGGTAAGTTGCCTACCTCCCTTGTGATCTGCTTCTCTCATCTACAAAAGGGGGCTGTTATGAGTTGATGAATGTATGGAGAGCCTTATAGAACTACATCTGATATATACCAAGTTATGAATATGTAATGTTCTAGTTTGCCTTCAATTGTTGTGACAAAACACTCTGACCAATATCAACTTGGGGAGGGAAGGGTTTATTTACCTTAAATCTCCCAGATCACAGTTCATCATTTAGAGAGTCCAAGGTAGGAACTCAGGCCAGGAACCTGGAGGCAGGAACTGAAGCACAAGCCACGGAGGAACACTGCTTATTGGCTTGCATCTTTGGCCTATACTCAGCCTGCTTTCTTATACAATACAGAACAACCTGCCCAGGGGTGGTACCACTCACAGTGGGCTGGGCCCTCCGACATCACTCAACAATCAAGAAAACACACCACAGACATGGCCACAGGCGAGTCCAATGGAGGCAATTCTCCAAATGAGGCTCCCTCAACCTAGGTGTGTCAAGTTGTCAACTAAAGCTATCCAGTGCAATGCATTAGCACTTTTCAGGATTAGTATTAACTTAGGCCATCAATACTTCACATGAGAGAGACCAGCAATCACTCCATATTGGTAGAAGGTGAGGGAAGGGTAATTCCCCATCTTGAGGCGTCTTATGCAAAAAGCAAGTGCCTGGAAGGAAAGAGTCAAGGCAGGAGAAAAGCTACATCGAAGGAGGTGCGAGCTATAGCAGGGATCCACAACAAACAGCCTGACTGAGGCTCTGGCCACGCCTGGCTGTGCTTACAGATGAACTCGTTAATCAGATCATCAGTAATAAAGATTAAACAATCAAGAGAGACCTTTACTCTTGAGGGAGTATGACTGAAGAGAACTCAGCATTCCACAGGCCTGGGTTAAAAAGACCTAAGATTTTTTTCAATGCTGATTTTCCAGGAGACCTATCAAATTATTGAAGGGTTTTTCTACATTCCTACCATAATAGCATGGTGACTGGACTTGAGTCTGATTTAGTTGATAGTTCTCTTTTGGTTACAGGTCCAGCTATTCATGGTATATATTTAAAAGCAGAAATAAACCTTAGAAGTCATTTTTCCCAGAGGTTTTCAACACTTTACATGCCATGGACACTTTTGGCAAACTAATATGGCCTCTCCTCAGAATATAGCTGTTAAATGTATTTTAAAAGATCTTAAGCAAGGAGTTGGAGAGGTGACTCTAAGGTTAAGAGCACTTGCCACTCTTGCAGAGGACTAGGTTTGGTTCTCAGTACCCACAAAGAACAGCTCACAGCCACCTGGAACACCAGTTACCCTCCTCTGGCTTCTTTGGACACTAGGTACTCATATGGTACACATCCATATATGTAGCATATATGCAGGCACTCACACATACACACTAAAAAAAAACCCTAACCAAAACCCACAGGACTACAAGGGAAACCAATCACACTGAAAGGGAGCTACTAGCATTTCAATGATAAAATGAATTTATAATGTAATAAAATATATCTGCCACTGTTGATTTGTTGGTAGCATATAGTTACATGTCTCAGTAGTAACTAGTGTTACTTTGAAAAAGTGTTGAGCTCAGATGATATCTCTGAGAATTCTGTGACCTAAAACTATGAATGGCAGCAAGTAATAGTTACTGCAAACAATAGTGTCGCTGGCACTTGTACTTAAAAATATTGCTCAGTCTTATTTAGGAGTTGATGAAAGTAAAGATATCATTTTCCCCATCTATATTTTATCCACATACACCAGGTTAAGAGCCCTAAACAATTTCAAAACAATCCTGTCACAGGTTAGCAAATTGCAGTCCCATTTTTTTTTAGCACCCCTGATCATCACAGCAGGCTAGCAGCAAGTTAAAGTACTTTGTTCCAAACTACTTCTTGTTGTCTGCCTGGAATCTCAAGAATCTAGTTCTGGACAGAACATTTAAATGACAGGAGACAAGTTAAATTATTTTGGAACGAAAGTAAAATTGGGGGCAATAGTGCAGTCAGTAAAGTGCTTGTTGTAGAAGCATGAGGACCTGAGTCTGATCCTCAGTACTCACAAAAAGAAAAAAAAAAGAAAAAAGCAGGTGTTGTGACCCAGGCTTGTAATCCCAGGGTTGGGGAAGTAGAGACAGGCAGACCCCAGGGGCTCACTGGGCAGCCAGTCTAGCAAAAGCAGTAAAGCCCAGGTCCTACTGAAAGACTCTGCCTCCAAAACCAGGGTGGATGACTCCTGGGCAAAATACCCTAGGCTGACCTCTGGCCTTCACATGCACATGGTTACACACACACACACACACACACACACACACACACACACACCCATGCATGTGCACACCTCCCCCCTGCACACACACACACACACCCATGCATGTGCACACCTCCCCCCTGCGCACACACACACACACACACACACACACACGTAAAATTTGGCTTGAAATCAGTTGATTTTCTCTTTAAAAAGAGGTTTACCTACTAATATGAATTACAATTAAGTCTTCCCAAGATCCAGTGAGATCTGTCTAAACTATTTCTGGGTAAAATTTATTTAGTAAAATATCTGACCCATTAAGAGAGCCTCTTGGGGGCCAACAAGATGACTGTTCATAAAGGCACCAAGCCTGGCAAGTTGAGTTCCATCCCCTGGATGGGTCCACACAGAAGGACAGAATGAATTCTTCTTACAAGTTGTACTTTCACCTCCCCATGCGCACTGTGACATGCAAACAGACACACACACACGCACACACACACACACACACAAGCGCACACACATTTTTTTTTTTCAAAGAAGAAAGAGCAAGCCTCTCTGGTCTACAGTCAGCATTCTTTTGCATGTAAACATGACCCTTTCACACTTCAGTAAGGCCCTGTGAGCCAAAATTCTGGAAATTATTTCTGACACATCCTGCCTGTGAAAGCCTTTAAAAAGTGCATCAGTAACAAGAAGATTATAATTACGACATTTATTTCTGTTATTACAAAGCCAACTAGAAAGCTCCTAATAAAAATCATCCAAAGGTAAAGTTGTGTTTTGGGTTTCTTGTTAATTGTACAGCCGGGTTATAATGTTCTGTCCAAATAGCCAATGTACTTGTAAAACTTGGTGCATGTGACGAAACCTTCATTCTAAGAAATATGTTCCAAATAGCATTCCTTCCCTTGCTAAGTCTTTGGCTTTATCTTAGATTATAACCTTTTCAGATGTCATTCAGTGCACAAATGTGTTTTAAATTCCTTCCCTTTGTCAACAAACATTACAATCTGTGTTACTATATTTTCTTATTTTCGGTATTATTCATCTCTATCATTCAGCGCTTTGTGAAGGCAAAGCCACCCCTCCCAGGGTAAACTAATTCCTGGAGATAATCTGTCTGCCTGTCTTTGATATGCCTCCCATGATTAAAGCTTGTTCTCCCATTAACATGGTTTTGACTTCGTGCTTTTAAAACAGTAATCCTTTTATTTCATTAAGGAGCCTTTGACTACTTCCTGGGCTTGGTTTGCACCATGAATCTTAGTGTCAACCTCAAGTCACTTGTCCCTAGTCATTTGGGAGTCATTCTTCCTCTTTTTTTCTTTCTTTCTCTCCCTCCTTTCTTTTCTTTTCTTTTTTTCTTTCCCATTCTTCCAGTGCTTGGGACACAGGGCCTCATGAATTCTGGGCAGCTAGGTCCTCTGCTTCTGAGCTATACTCATAGACTTCGGATATTTTTCTGACTCCCCCACAAATCTCTTGTCTAGTAGAAAAGAGCAAAGAAAGTGTGAACTCATCTTTGATTGTGTCTGACTATATCACAATGTGTTTCAAGAAGCTACGTTGCCTTTCCATCATTGTGACCAAATACAGAGGAAATCAACTTGAAGAAGGAAATATTTATTTTAGCTCACAGTCCTTAATTGATTAATTTATCTCTTATTCTTTGGGATTTTGTTTGTTTGTTTTTCTTGTTTTGAGATAGAGTCTTACTCTAGCTGAGGCTGGCCTAGAATTCAACTATACAGCTCAGGTTAACCTCAAACTCCTCCTGTCTCAGTCTTTCAAGTGCTGAGATTACAGATGTGAGCCTTCAAACTCAGTTTTGGTTCATGGTTTTTGAAGTCAGTCTACAGTCCCTTGGCTCTGTTGTTTCTGGGCCACAGTGAGGCAGAACAAGATGGCAAAGTAAAGCTACTCAACCTAATGGGGGCTGGGAGGCAGAGAGGGAGCAAGAGGAAGGGGACAAAGTAGAGTGTGGTGTTATAGACCTGTAATCCCAGTACTCACAAAGCTGAGGCAGGGGGATTGTTGAGTTGGAGGTGACTCTGGACTACACAGCCGTGGTTCTCATAGGAGACCACCAGTTTCAAAAAGGACCGCAGATAAGGAGAACATATCCCTTTCTAGGGCACATTCTCAGTGATCTACCTCTTCCAACTGGACTCTACCTCCTACAGTTTCTACCACTTCCCCATAATCTGTTCAACTCTGAAGTCATTAATGGATCCCCAATGAACCCATCAGGCTCTGAAAACTCCATCTATGAGAACTGCTGCATCCGGGACCAAGGCTTCAACACAGGAGCCCTTGGGGAGGGGTGTCTCACATCCAAACCATAGCAGAAGACAACAGGAGTGAGCCTTGGAAAACAATAGTGGTGGACCAGGGAATTTTTCCATTTGTATCTGTCAGGATCCTACAGGAAACATTAGGTTCACACATGCCGGGATCACCAGCAGGTAGGGCGGTGGAGAAGCTGGTCCAGCCGGCCTCCTCCAGGGGCCTGAGTGGGATGGTGAGTGTCCCAACCTGGACCCTCTCCACTCAGGAGAAAAAAAATCACACTGGGTCAGGAGTCTGTCCAAGCAGGATCTAGTTTATTAACGGTTACAAAATAACTTATATAGGGTAGGGGCGGGACTAAAAGGGAGTGAAGGACCAATTGATCTTTGTCCCGTAAACTGCAGCCAGGCAAAGTTCATTTTGATAGGCTGTCAGACTCCGGTGAGGCTCTAACAGCTGCATCCCAAACTGGTGACGGGTTGTGATTGTCTTGCGTCGGCCTGCAGCTCCTGGTGGATCGTGTGCGGACACCCGATCAGTGTAGCCCAGGCTGGCCTCGAACTCCAGAGACTCCTGCCTCTGCCTCCTTCAGCAAGTCCTACCGGTGTGTGCCACCAGCACCGCCCCCGGCAGCATGCGAGAGGCCCGGAGTCGGGCCGGCTGGTGTCCTGCCCTGCCTGGGGCTGCGGAGCCATGCTGCAGCCTGCGTGCTGGACAGCGGCCGCCATTTTTGCCTGGGGGCCACGCGGGCCACAGACTCTGCAGCAGGGGCCCAGGAGGGGGCGGTTGTCAGGGTCAGTGGCCCGGGAGGGGGCGATCGCAGGGGGCAGTGGCCCGGGAGGGGGCGTTGGCCAGAGCAGCCACCTGGGAGGAGGAGCTGCAGCCAGTGCAGTCGGCCCTAAGGGGAACTGCAAACCCACCCTAAAAGGGCGGGCTGGAGCCTCAGCAGCACTGGAGGCCCAACACACACAAAAGATTATTTGGAGAGATTTTAATAAATGGGATATTTTTAGAGGTGCAAACAGACTTAAGGAAACCAAGAAGACTGTGGAAAGCTGTGGACAAGCCACTATGAAGTGAAGGCCTATGGAGACTGCTGGCCGCCTGTGAGAGCCACAGCTACGGTCGAGAGCATACTAGAAAGTTCTACATGAGAATGCAGCCACTGCAAAAACCATGACCTAATGCAGTAGGATATACAGGGCGGCTTGTCTTCTATCCTGCCCTTTAATCTGTCAGCATCCATCCACCAAATGTAACTGGAAGCCAGAGGACAAGGAAAGCTGAAGACTGTAGCCCCCTGGACAGAGGCAACGCCAAGGATGGAAAATGACAGAGCAAACAGATGCGAATCAACACAGTCAATATTTGGAGCTATAAAACATGGTCCACTTATGCCAAAAATAAACTGCTATGTATACTTTTTTAACTGGTCTGCTTGCAAATAAAAAACTTCTTATACACAACAAGTGATGCATCGTGGTGCTCTGGCCCTCTTGCACCCTGCTCCATGCCCTGTGAAGCTCACCTGCATGAGCTACATCATAGCCCTCTGGCATCTGATTAAGTTCTGCTCAGCCTTTGGAGCACCCCTGTAGGAGATAAGAGGGGAAGAACATATGCGTAGAATAGTTGCCCCTGTCCAGTGGGTCCTTGCAAGCTGGCCGCATCTCTCTGCACAAGGCCTATATCAGAATGCCCTCTTCAGTTTTCTCTCTGGATTCCCGTAACCCTCTCTCCTTTAGGCTTGCAGCATTGCAAAGCCCTTATGTTTCCCACACTCTCCCCACAAATGTAAATATTCCTGTTTGTTATCCAGTTACTCAGTATCAATATGTTGTCTGTTTTCTGTCAGGACTCCACTAGACACATTAATCTCTCAACAAATGTGTACTGAGTTAACTACTACATGTCAAAGAAGAATAAAATGATAAATGTGATAATTTATGCCTTCAAGTAAGGGCACTCTGGAGAGTGGAAGCAGCCCAGGGGGGATTATATCACACCTTTGTAAGTGATACAGATGCACTGAATGGAGAGGTGGGCAGATGGGACATAGACTGGAAAGACTGGTGGGTTTCTTGGAGGAACTGGAACAGGCAAATCTAGAGGAAAGGGGGTACACACAGAGTGTTCAGGGGCTTTAAGAGGCGATTAAGGCCAACAACATATGTGGTCAGAGGGATAAGAACGGAGAGCTTGACTGAGCCAGATCACAGGAAGTCTTGTACTGGGGAGATAAGTTGTTTCTTCCATTTGCTTGCTTTCCCAACCAAAAGAAAAATAACTTGGATGTAGCCCACAGTTTCTCTTAGCCCTTTAGTACCCCCCTGGTAATTCACAAGGCAAGGTTTGAGTTTGCCTTAGTTTGTGCAGGTGGATACATTATCACACCCTAGGCAAGTCCAGGGGCTCACAGCATTCCCTCTGGCCTCTCTTAACAGTTTCAAGTAGTTTCTTTTTTTTGCTGTTTGGTTTCTCCTCCTCCTCCTCCTCCCCTTCGCCTTCCTCCTCCTATTATTCTTCTTAATATTTTGAGACAGGGTCACGTGTATCCCAGGCTGGACCCAAACTCTCTATGTAGCTGGGGATAACTTTAAAGATCTGACCCTCTTGTTTCTACCTTCTGAATGCTACCTTCCATGTACCATCACGCCTGATTTATTTGGCGCCAGGAATTGAACCCAGTGTTTCGTGCCTGCTAGGCAAACATTCTACCAACTTAGTTACACCCTCAGTCTTCTCTTTTCTCTCTTTTGATTTTGAGGCAAGGTCTCCGTAGCGCAGGCTGGCTTGGGGCTCACATGAAGCCTAGACTGGTCTCACATTTGTGGCGATCCTCCGGCCTCTGCCTTCTGAGCGCTGGGATCGCAGAGCTTTCACCACTCTCGGCTCTGCAGGTGGTTTCCTTACCACGTAAGGCCAAGTCCACTGCTGCCCACGCCGCCCAAGCTCTTCCTCGACACTTCATGGGCGCTGGAGGACTGGGGCTCAGGAGGCTTCATTAATTAAAGCCGTATGCATTAACTGCACTCAACCGATCTCTCCTGATAACCAGAAAGGCTCTCCACTGCCCTCTGCACAAATAAGGAAGAAAGGCGGGAAGAGTTAAAAGGCAGTGGTAGGCAGAAGATCCTCGGAGCTGTCTCGGGGAGGAGCTCACGTGGAACAGACTCGTGGCCCTCTGCGAGCTGGGATGCCCGGCTAGGCTGTGAACGCCGCGTGATCAGGGGTGGGACGGTCTCGGAGCTTGGACCCGCCGCACCCCGGGGAGGCTCCACCGCCGCAGCCCCGAGAACGCCCCTCCCCCGGGCGGAGACAGCGCGAAAGACTCGCCGCCCCGCCCGGCCGCCCGGGCAGTACCCCGAGGCCGCCGCGGGCCCGCGAGTTCCCGAGCAGCCGCGGCGCGGAGTATGGGCCTCTGATGGCCATGGACCGCTACAGGGGCTTCCTGGGACTGCTGGTGTCCGCGCTACTCGTCGGCTTCCTGTCGGTGCTCTTCACCCTCATCTGGGTCCTGCACTACCGACAGGGGCTCGGCTGGGACGGCGCCGCGCTCGAGTTCAACTGGCACCCTCTGCTCGCGGTGACCGGCTTCGTCTTCATCCAGGGCATCGGTACTGGCCCCTCGGCGGGGACCGCGGGAAGGGAGGAGGGCGGCGGTCGGAGTCCCCGGGTAATTGCGGGGGCGGGGGGGACGGGACGCCACCGAGGCTCGCCCGCGTCCACCGAAACCCAGGGATGCGGGAGCTCGGCCGCGCCGCCACTTACCCCGAAGTCATTCCAGTGGAAGCCTGCGCAGTCGGGGGCGCAGAAGCCCTGCCGCGGCGAGGCTTGTCGGTCCACAGGCTTCAAGGCTCTAAAAGAGAGAGGAGGGAGCCGGGAAGGGCTGGCGTCTCCGGGCAGCATCCTCAGCCCCATCCCCGACGCCGACATCCTTAGCGCGGGCATCCACTCCTACGTGGAGCCCGGAGCCACTGGCACGCAAGGAGGCTGTTTTTCGCCGTCTGCCTGTGCTTGGGACCGACTGGAGCAAAACTTGTTTATGTGGCGAAAGTTCGCTGGCGAACTTTCTGTGGAGCTGTGCTTCTGAATCCGGGTGGGAGAAGCCTCGGCAGCGTGGCTCCGAGGGGTGGCGGCAGCGGGGCGCCCTGGGGTCTCTGCCTGGCTCGCGGCGAACAGCTTGCTGTCCCGGGAGAGGCCTGGCCGGGTTCCCAGCAGTGTGTGCAGCTTGCGCAATGCCTCTAGGCGTCCTGACCATAGTTTCCTACAGCCTGGTAGCGGCCGGAGGAACTTCTAGCTAGTGGCGCAGCAGAGTTTCACTCTCTTAGAGTAGTGGCTTGAGAATGTGTTTGAGAAAGAAAAGCGGTGTGCTGGGGCTACTTTACAGGAACTAATGTAGAAGAGTAGAACAGGTTCCCAAAGATGCCAACTCCCTAGAACCTCCAACTTGGCCACTGTAGAACTCCCCACAAAAAAGCAGTCCTAAAGAAAAGTGATGGTCGTGTAATAGCCCCCTCACCGCCCCTCTCTTTCAACTTGTGTTATAGTCTTCAGCAAGGGTGGCCAGCGTCCTTCCACTGGAATGTGGGGCAGGGTATTGCTAACGCCCAGCCTTGGAAAGCTTCTCTGTTGTGAGATGGGTATCCAAGTCATTTTGTTGTGTAATTCCCAGCTACTTGGCCACTTCACTAAAAGGAAAAGAACTACGCTCAAGTTCCAGCAGCACTCCTTGCTTCATGCTTCATGGAGGAGCCATTTAGTTTGAATAAAGCCATTAGCACCTGCAGTGTACTCAAATAGTTTCAGACATCTCTTCATGGCTTTAGTTCACATAGAGATGCTCCTGATACCAAGAAACCCTTCAGAGGACTGTGTCTTGTAGTTGAGGGTGAGGGAAACACAGGCGACACATTTGTTGCATGGCTTATGAGAAGAGACAGCTTCACAAAAGAGCTAGCATTTGTTGAGTGTTTTCTGTGTGCCCTCTTGGTGCATTATGTGGGAATCATCAGATACAGAGGACTTAACTTCCCAGTAGAAGAAGTAGGAGCTTTTTCAGTGACCTTATTCCCAGCACTTTCTATTTTGTGTTCTCTTCCAGCAACATGCTTACTTTCTGCACAGTGGTCCTTTTCAAGAAGCCAAAAGCTTCATCTAAAATATACTTTGAGACTCTTGATCCATGTTGGAATCTATTATTCTGTTTTCCTAAAAGCATTTCTATTAGCTCTAAATTTCTGGACTTAATCTGTTTATACTTACTTTGGGGTAAAAGTGTGCATGGATATTTGGGAAAATTTCATCTGCTGCTTTTAGTGTTTCTTTTACACTTTGTCACAATATTTGAGCTAATGTTCCAGAATTTGTACTGTCAACATTACCCATCCTGTTTACAAGGTTCCTAGATTTGCAACACATTTAAATAACATTTAATTAACATGAGAAAGCCTCTTTATACATGTAGATACATGCATCATTCCAGTTCTCCCATATCTTGGCCGACAGACACTCCTCAACCCAAATAGTAGGAAGACTGCAGTGGAAGGAGGAAGAGAAAATCCAGATGCTCTTCTGTCTAGAATGTGGCTTCATTCCCAGTAAATACATCACAAGCTGAAAATGTAAATGAAAAATACATTTAATACACCTAGCTTTGTGAACATCAAGGCTTGACAACATTGTACTACAGAATGCACCTTGACTAAGTGACTGGCTGGAGGGCTTGGCTCTTTGCCTACCTAGATCAAAGTCAGATTTTAGGTAGAACAAAACTTGAGTAGTGTCTGCTGAAAACACACAGCTTTTATGCCATAGTAAAGTCGGAAAACTGTTAACCCATCAGAGACATTTGTAGTTGACTTTATAGCTGTGAGGCAAACAGATGAGGCGGACTAACCATGTTGTCACAGGGCAATTTACTGTATATAATTGCTTCAAGGAGGGAAATTTTATGCTATTCGATGTTGGATTTCTAGTAGAGAATATGATATAAGTTACTCTGTGATATACTGGTATTTGGAGATGAGGCAGGGAGGGCTAAAGCACAGTTGCTACTTCAAGTATGAAACACTTTACATATGCAAGCAGTAAACAATATTTGAAACTATGTTAAGAAAAAGGATGAGTCCCTTTGGAACCTTTATGAAGTAAACTGAAGAAAGGAGTTACAAAATATATCTGTCCCCACACATACAAAATATATCTGTCCCCACACATACAAAATATGTTTTGGAAAACATGTATTCTTAAAGTATAACAGACTATGGGAAATCTAAAACAAAATAAATCTCTTCTTTTTTTTTTGAGATAGAACTTATTATGCTGTCCAAACTAGCCTTGACCTTCTGTGCTCAAGGGGTCTTCCTGTCCAAGCCTTGTCAGTTAGCTGGAACAATAGGTGCACACCACTGCTCTCTGCTAAATAAAGTCTTAAACTGATAGGAAATCTAGCTAATGCCACGAATGAGGAAGAGTTTAGAAGAGGCTTTGTACTTTTCTGAAAAAAAAAATGATTCCCATGATATAAGTATACTGCAGCGAAATCAGAGAATTAGCCATTGCCAAGAAGGCCGCAGAAAAGCCTGAGACAAATGAGTGCTCTCAAAGTGGCAGCTGACCTTTTAAAAGGTTCACCAAGCTGCAATGGGTTCTTTAGTGAAGACTAGAAAATTCAGGTGTCTGTTTTAGTGAAAAGAAGTCTTGGCAATTCTACACTTCTTACTTTCCCATATGTAGAACTGTTTTTGTGTGTGTGTGTGTGTGTATGTGATAGAAACTGAAGGAAGGGAGATTAAATAGCTTAATATCTCAGGTTGGTTTTGTGAGAGAATTTGACATTTAAGTAGCATTTGAAAGACTAATAGAAAGAACAGTTCCTAAAAGGTTGGAATATTCCAAATCACTTAAATATATTTGAAAAGGCTCTCAGACTGAAACCTGGCAAAGAAGATAAAAAGAGAAAGTCCCCAAATACCTCCTCTAGAAGGAGCCCTGTAGAAGAAAGAAGCCTTAATAACAAAGCCTATCAGCCTCTGGGAAGTGAGGGGTTTTATACAGCATAAAGTGACAAAGATAACTCAAAACACATTGTGTGATTGTGCAACTGATGAAAGTGTGATTAATTTGCACACTACTGAGTCCCTAACATCTGGAAGCACATAAGTCAATATGTATTTTTTCTCTTTTTTATTCTCGTGGCATTAGAGGTTGAACCCAGGGCATTGCCCATGTTAGTGCTCTACCACCAAGCTGCATTTTATGCCAATGACCTCATTAAAAAAATTTTTTTTTTCTTTTTTCTATGCTAGGACCAAACCTTAGAGTTCATACATGCTAGTCAAGTGTTACCACTGAGCTATACTCCTAGCAATAAGTAATTACTGAATGAGTAAGCAACTCTTTTTGTCCCATCATTAAACTGTTAGTAAAGAAAAAAAAGGCAGTTTTACAGCTAGTCATTTATAATGATAATAACAGCATCTAAAGTAAAAGTGCTGTTGTGGCCTAGTGATTGTCCTGCTCAGCAGTTTAGAAACTCCATTTGGCCAACCCCAGTGACAAATGGAGTTCGGTTGTAAAGCAAAGGAGTGCTTTGTTCTGGGTTTCTTGCTTCTCAGCCTGTGGCTGCCTCTACGCTCTGTGCCTCCCCAACTCTTACCTGCACAACTGCGCAGCAGTTCACATCGGTTCTCCATCTTCTTGTCATTTTCTCCCCATTGACTTATTTCCAATGTTTTATGTCTATCTGTCATCCTTGAAAATCCCACACTCTTGACTCTCTCCTTTTCTCATCATTGCCCCACTTTTCTGCATGTCGTGCCATACAACTTGAAGTATGTGTCAGTGCCTTCAGTGTCCGGTTCCTTTCCTCTTGATCTTTCTTGAACCATCTCTAGTCAAACTTTCTTCCCTCTGCTGCACAAAATTGCCCTTAATTTGATACCAATGGCTTGCACATTGTTAGTTTCTGCAGTCAATCTCCATCTTCATCTTGCTTGACTGGAAGCCAATATTTGGCCCCTTCCTTTGGGGGACACTTTCTACACTTGGTGGGTTACGAGGCTTCTGAACTATCCATCTCTCTTGGTTCTTCTGTCTTCCCTGGCCACCCCTTCTCAGTCTCCTTTGCATGTCCCCCTCATCTCCTTGATTGCTTAGAGCCAGTGCTCAGTCCTCTGGCTGTTCTTTCTGCTTTCATTCCCTCAACAACCTTCCCAGCCAGGCTTTAAATATCATCCATACATTGAGACTTCCCATACCCATCTTTCCAGTATGGATTCTCCTGCCTACTCAAACTGTCTATTTGAATGTGAGCTAGACAATCCAGAGCTCAGCTTTTGATCTCCCTCATACCTGAAAACCCACTTCTCTCATAGATTTTAGCAACTTCCCTTTAAATATGTTCAGAACTACACAACGATCCTGGCTTCTTCTCTTTTATACCTCTTATTCAGTCCATCAGAAAATCTTATCAACTCCAAGTTCAAGTACAGTATTATCCAAATTCTGACCACTGACTATTTTAATTACTTTATTCTCTCTCTTTTCCTAGAATACAGATTCCCCAAGGGGAAATATTTTGTCTGTTTTCTTCACTACTCTGTGTATTGCATTACCTAATGTGGATTATTGAATTAAATTTTGTTCAGTTCTTTAAATCGGAGGTCTCACAGAGATTAAGAAGAATACATGCAGTAGATTTGGTATGAAGCATCTCTAGGATGTTTCCTTGGGTTCATCCTGACATTCAGATACAAGAGACCCAGACCACTAGGACCATTGTGGAAACTGACCAACTCATCAGGACAGAGAATAGGAACAGAGCTTGCTGGTTGCATTAAGCACTCCTCACAGGCATCATGGAGGAAGCAGTCCTTGCAGCTGTCCACACAATCCTCAGCAGTCTTCTGCACACACGTCATCCCAGGTGACAGCTCACATCCATACTGGGGGATAAGGGCTTAAACTCCCACACTCCATAAAAACCATTATCTTTATGATGCACTGTAGCCTGTTTCCCAGGAGTGTGCAGTGGGTTGAGTAGTGGCTTCCAAAAGACAAATCTGAGTCTTTATTTTATATACTGAGACTGTGACCTTATTTGAAAATAGAGTCTTGCAAATGTAACTAAGATCCTCAAGAGAGATCATCCTTGCTTTAGGGTGGGCCATACATCCAGCCACTCATATCCCTACTAGAGAAAGGAGGAGGAAATTGGGGACACAGAGACACAGAGAGAAGACCCTGGAAGGACAGGGGCAGAGACTGGAGTGGCATGTTCAGAGACCCGGACTCACCACAGATTACCAGCAGCCTGGAGATGCTAAAAAAGAAAGACATAACACTCTCTCAGAGCCTCCAGAAGACCAACCTGGCCAACACCTCGATTTTGAATTTTTGGCCTCCAGATCTGAGAAGAGAAATTTTGGTCCTTTAAAAAAATAATTGTTTATTTATTTTCTTTATTTGAAGTCATAGCTTGTGGAAGTTGATTTTCGAGACTGGATTCAAGTTATCAGGCTTGGTGGCAGGTGCCTTTCCCCATTTGGTCATCTTGCTGGTCAGAATTTTGATTCTTTTAAAGTTCTGAATTTGAGATCATTTATCATGACAGCCCTAGGAAACAAACATAAGATAAAACAATTACCACTTCACTCTGAGAACCACAAAGTACTACCATTCTCATCAAGAATGTATGTCTTTTTTTCATTGTTCTTCCAAGTATAGACATGGTTCACGAGACAGGGCTGGTTTTTACTGTACGCAGCATTGCCTAATAACATTGGTAATGAGGGAGCTTTTTTTTATGAGGACAGGTAACCCAGGACACATGCCCATGCAGTGGAGGATATACCTCATTGAGTACTGGGAACTGAAGGCAATAGGAGCACACATACACCTGACAAATTAGAGAACTTCAACCTAGCAACAACTTCTACCTGGCTGTGTGGGTATGCCAGTCTAGAGCTGCCAGATCCTTGCATTTTTCCAAGAGAAAAACAAAACAAAAACAAACAAAACAAAGCAAGTCAACCTAAAATTAGACAAGCCAACAAAGCAGCCCCTCCCCAACAACATTGTGATGGTCACACAAAACATATCTGTGGCCCAAATTCCAGCTCATACTTTCCAGACCTCTTCTGCCAGGGTTTCTGTCTTGACTGCAGGTGTTTAATCAGCCCTAGAAAAGGTAGGGCAACTTCCCCTTTAGGAAGGATCGGCTATCGGGGTGTGGTGGCAGATATATATTGCCTATTGAGTCAGATTTGTATCTCCAATGTCTTTCAGTGTGGGTCCACCCACTGGGCCCACCAAAAGTCCCATCCCTGTAAGACACTGTCTTTCCCCCTCCCAATAGCTATCAGTTGTCAAAAGTTCCTTATGTTGGTTGAGATTTCTTGCCCACTTCCTTTTGTCTGTGCTGGGATTTTGTCTGCTTTGAGCTTGCACAGGATTTGTACAAGCTCTCACCAATTTGCTTTGGATCCCTGGAAGAAGTGATCTGGAAAGTATGAGCTGGAATTTGGGCCACAGATATGTTTTGTGTGATCATCACAATGTTGTTGGGGAGGGGCTGCTTCGTTGGCTTGTCTAATTTTAGGTTGACTTGCTTTGTTTTGTTGTTTTGTTTTTCTCTTGGAAAAATGCAAGGATCTGGCAGCCCTAGACTGGCATACCCACATAGCCAGGTAGAAGTTGTTGCTAGGTTCAAGTTCTCTGATTTGTCAGGTGTATGTATGCACCTATTGCCTTCAGTTCCCAGTACTCAATATATATTTGTTCATTCATCCAGTTCCTACATATATTATCCTAGTTCACTCAATTACTATATATTTGTTTTTGAGACAAGGACTCTTTGTGTCCCTGGATGGCCTAGAACTTGTTATGTAGACCAAGCTGGCCTTAAACTTGAAATGATCCTCCTAATTCTACATCTTAAGTGCTTGGTCATCTTATGTGCCAGCATACTCAGTTTGCGTATATTTATTAAGCACCTGCTGTTTACCAAATGTGTATTAGCAGTGGACTGGGGGTGTAGATCAGTGATAAAGTGCTTGCCTAGCATGCCCTGGGTTCCATTCTTAGCGAGAAAAAAAGGAAGAAAGGAGGGAGGGGAAAAGGGAAGGAAGAAAGAAAAAAAAAATTCTGTTGTTCCCATTTGGGCTGGTTAGGGATGAATAATGACCTTTTTTTCTGGTCTTTTTGAGGCAGGGTCTCTCTATAGCCCCAGCTGGCCTGGAACTCGCTATGTAGACCAGGCTGGCCTTGAACTCACAGAGATCTGCCTGCCTCTACGTCACAAAGGCATACACCACCATACCTGGAGAATGATGAAATTTTTTTTTTTCAAAGCAATGTAGGTTATACTGATTCCTTAATATTTTAACTGGTTGGGATGGTACAGTCAGTTCCTCATTTGAGCAATCAAATGTTTGGCCAGAATCAAGCAACCAGGTTAAATCTGACCTAGTACTGTTTCTAATATGTCTTAGTATTGGTATGAGGTACAAGAAAATACAGCCAATCTTTCTAACAACATAAAAATCTTGGATATTTGTAAATGTCTAGCCAGTTAGTTAGTTCTCCACCCCTTCTTCTTATACATGTCTTTGCTCGTGATGGTGTCAATCACACTACAGAGTTGCCCCTAGTGCCACGATGCTAGACCAGATCTTCACAATCACCCAAATTGCCTTCCGCATTTCAGCTTCCTGATACGCATGTGTGTTTCAAAGGCCCCATTCCGTTTTACAGCCACTACAGGACTTTAAAGAGGGCTTTCTGCTTTTTCATTTAAACTTGAGGTCCTCTGGATGGGGTCTGGTAAACCTGTGGGTACACAGGGAAATGAGTTGCGAAGATGAATGATCTTTTCTGAACACTCTGTCAGGAGGGAAAATAATGCTTTATTCAAAGAGGAAAGGGAGGTATAATGGCCCACCACGTTTAAGTAGACTTCGTAAGGGTTTTAAAATTCCAGTGTACTTCAAGCTCAATTGTTGCTCTTATTTTTAAATTCACTTAAAACTTTCAAGTAGGCCCAAGTGCAGAATGCTTTTTTACTTATTCGAAAGTACCATTTGATCTTAGATAAACTAGCACTTGTGTCTGTAGTACAATTTGACTTGAGATTTTGATTTGTACATTTGTGTGAGTGTGTGTGTATATGTGTGTAATGTGGAAGATCAACTTATCAACTTTTCCTCTGTCACTCTCCACCTTATTTTTTGAGACTGGATCTCTCACTGAACCCGAAACTCACCGATTAGGCTAAGCTGACTGGCCAGCAAACCCCTGGAATCTGCCTGTCTCATTATAACCCCAGTACCTAAACTGAGGTCCTCATGATTGCCCAGCAAACACTTTACCCAGTGAGCCATTTCTCCAACCACAGATTTGTACATTTCAAAAGAGGATCCTGATTGGCAAAATGGCTCAGTGAGTAGAGGTAATTGTACCTAAGCCTGGTGCCCAGACTTCCACAAGGTGGCAGGAGAGAACCGACTTCTGAGAGTTGTTCTCTAACTGCTGCACGTGTACTGTGGCACTGTGAGCCTGCCCATACATGCACACACACACATACACAATTAAATAAATGAATGAATATTAAAAGAGGATCTTTTGGGGACTAGAGAGACAGCTCAGCGGTTAAGAACACTGGCTGCTCTTGCAGAGGACCTGGGTTCAATTCCCAGCATCTGCATAGAGGCTAACAACCATCTATGGCTCCAGTTTCAGGGGAATCCAACACTCTCTTCTGACCGCAGGCATTGCATGACAGGGATGCAATTACATACATGATGTATAAATGAGTGGAAACCAGAGATTACATCTTTAAGAATGTGTATTTTCTTTTATTCCTTTCTTTTTTAAGATTTACTTTTATTATTCAAAAATTACATGTGTGTGTGTATGTGTGTTTGTGTGTGTTGGGAGAGTGTGCATATGTGAGTAGAGATGCTTGCAGAAGTCAGAGTTTCAGATCCCCTGGAGCTGAGATTACTGGTTGTTGTGAGCCATCTGACTTGGGTGCTGAAAACTAAACTAGGACCTCTGCAAGAGCAGCACACCCTCTTAACCACTGAGCCATCTCTACCGGCTCTATGTTCTTTTCTTGTATCCTGATTATGCAGGTAGTATATAACACATTTTCTAATAAATTCAGATTCAAATGATTAAATTTTCATTTTGAACATCTAGAGAAAAATTGTATGTCATGAATTTTTCCTCCCTCCGTTCCTTCTTCTCTTTCTTAAAATTATTTTTATTTTATGTGTATGATGTGTTGCCTGCATGTGTGTAAGTACACTCATATTGTGCAATGCCTCGTAGAGATCAGAAGAGGGGGGTCAGATTCCCCTGAAACTGGAGTTACAGACAGTTGTTGGGGCTGCCATGTGGGTGTTGGGAATCAAACCCTGGCCCTCTGCAAGAGCAGCCAGTGCTCTTGACCACTGAGCCATCTCTCCAGCCCCTCTCCTCTCTTTTTAAGTTTATCACAATAGCATTTCCACCATCAATAATAACTTTTACTTTGAGAGGCTTTGCAGTATATTTCTCATACATATGTGTTCATGACTTCCCTCATTTTCCAGGAAAGTTGTCCTTTCAGTCAGGTCCTCCAGCAGAATAAGTAGATGCTATTTCTGCCCCTGTGGATAAGGAAACCTTCTTCTTTCTCATTGTAAGTGCCAAGCTAGCGAGGAAGAAATGTTTAAGTTCCACTCTCTAGGCTTTTTTTTTACAACTGTTGGGACTCGCTTCTGATTTAAGAAATGTGGACTTATTTGTTAAGCTTGCCCATTTTCCTTAAATCCACCACATTTTGGTTATTTATATATTTTGGAAATCATGTAAATAGCAGGCATGTCCAGAGAGCCTTTTGAACATATTCAGCTGTGCAGAGCCTCTTGGCAGCCCAGACAGATGCTGAAAACCCCAAGTGTCACTCAGACAGATCTCACCTCGACACAGGCTGCCTGTTGAGAGTTGCTGGGCCTAGTTGGCTACTGGGTTTGCAAACTTATAAAAGTACTTGTTTTAACTTTAAAACTATAAAGAATCCTTTCAATTATACAGGAAATCATACAATAGACCCCTTCATCCTTGCCACTCAGGTTAAGATTAGGAGCTACATAAAAATCGTTAAGCTAGAATTTACAGCTGCTGAGAATCAAGCATTAAGGAAGGTGGTGGAGGGAAAGGTTTAGTTTCTCATCCTAACCTGATGAAAAACGAAAAGAGAGAAAAGTGCCACCAAGACCCAGGGCCTCTAAAATTGTAGAGTCCATTTGGATTGGAGGCATCTCTCCTGTTCAGAACCCCCTCAGAGTACCTTACAGGAAAATGACTCCATCACCAGTGAAGGATTAAATATGTTCTCTTCCTGCTCCTGCTGAACAAGGAGTTAGTGTGACCAATCTGAAAAACTTTTGTCACCTGGAAGGCAGGATCACTGGAGCCCAGGAATTCAAGAGCACCCTGGAGGTCCTGGCTCTAAAAAACAACCCACAGAACAAACACGTCTGCATGAATGAAAAAGGTTTAAAAGTCAAGTTCTGAAAAATAATGAAAAAAGTGACAAGAATTGAGTTTTAACATGTAAAAAAGAGGTAGATTTCAGTTTTATGGAAAATTTGGCATACTCCTCTGTGTTGCCTGTAATGTTGGGAAGAATACAAAGTCTTCAGTGGAAACACAGCTGTCTTTGGAATTTTGGTGTGTGTGTGTGTGTGTGTGTGTGTGTGTACATGTTCTTTTTCAAATTTTTTATTTACTTATTTTTATGTGTGTGAATGCTCTGTGTGCATGTGTGTAAGTGCACCATGAGCATGTGATACTTGAGGAGGTCAGAAAAGGCATGAGTTCCCCTGGAACCAGAATTACTGACTATTGTTAGCCTCACGTGGGCCCTGGGAACTGAACACAGGTCCTCTATAAGAGCAGCCAGCGCTCTTAACCACTGAGCCATCTTTCTAGCCCCTAGGTAAAGTTCTTGTTACATATGCTAGCCTCTAACTTGCTGTGTAGCTGAGGCTGACCTTGCTCTCCTGATCCTGATCCCCTTGCCTCCATCTCCCACGTGTTGGTGTTATAAGTGTGCACCACCATGCCTGGCTGGAAAGCAAGCCTTTAATCGAAGAACAGCATGGAAAGAAGCATCTAAGTCATAATGTGTTTTCATAGCTTGGACACACTTGAATACCGGTCAAGAAACATGATTTCAAGACTCTTTTCCACTGCTTTCAGTTATGAGAACCACTCCTGATTTTTAACATCAGAGATCAGTTTTGATTTGGGAAATTTCTCACATGCTCTAGGCCAGGGAGAAAAAGCTGTATGGTTTATTGCTCACAATTTGATGGGTTTTTTTAAATGTATTGATGTTCAAATCCACTCATTCCGTATTCCTTCCCCCAAGTGATTGATTGTTAAGATGTTTATCACGATGATAATAAAAGAATAGCCTTTTTAGATAGGATCTTATTATATAGTCTATGCTGACCTCAAAGTTGTGATCCTCCTGCCTCAGCCCCCAGAGGAGCTGGGATTACAGGTGTCTGCTACCATAGTGTAGCTGCCAGTAATATTCTAAGAAGCAACTGAGATTGAGCAAACTGCTTAACTTCAGCTTCTGCTTCCTTCTCTGGCCAAGAACTGAGCATGAAAGTGCAAATATGTAAAGCACTTCGTTTGCATGGTGTCTATTCCCTAGCAAAGGTGGGGGGGGGGGGAAGAAGTGACATGGGACCAAGGAATGTGTAATACCTATCATTTTTTCTTTCTTTCTTTTTTTTTTTTTTTTGGTGATACTAGTGATTGAACCCAGGGCTTTGTACATGCAAGTGCTCTACCACTGAACTATATCTCTGTCTCTATTTCCTTATGTCTTCCTATATTGCACATATATTTCTATATTTTTAGTTTGCTAATTTTACTACTGTCTGATTACACAGATTGCAAAAGGCTCCATGTAGTGGATAAAAGTCCATTGGGAAGAGGTATTGCTTGCCCACAGAGGTTTGCCACAGAATTCCCACAGAGGTTTGCCACAGAATTCTTAGAAAAAGCCTGAGGAGAGTGATCTGGTATTTGAGTTGACACTAATTTGATTTGTAGATTTGAGTCAGTCCACTGAAAGTGCTTTGCCTTACTTTTGAAATGCTAAGTAAAAATGATAAAATTGGAATCAAGACAGTGGATTACATTGATCTTTCTGTATGATTTCTTACAAGTTCATGTGAATCTACAATTATCTCAAAATAAGAGTTAGAAAAATACTACACACTGTGTACCTAAGGTTTCCATAAGCTCTGGGAATACAGGAAGAAATAGCAAGACACATTAATGTTCTGAGATGGAATGAGGATGAAGAGAGACCTTGAGCTAGCTGTAAAAGCACACTCAGCTGGGCATAGTGCTGAGGTGGATGCAGGGGAGGCAGTGGATCTCTTCGAGTTCCAGGCCAGCCAAGGCTACATGGTGAGACCCTGTCTAAAGTACAAAACAAAAACCGAAAACCTGCTAAGATACTGCAGTAACTGGCTTGAAAAGATTTATTAAATATAGATGTGATTACCAAAAGAATCTCAAGGAAGTATAATCAATTCTTATCTTAAAATTTTTATAACATTTATTATATTTGTGTATATGGGGATGGTGTGCATGTGCCAGGGCACATGTGTGGAGATCAGAGGACAGCTTGTGGGAGTCAGTTCTGTGTTTTCACCTTGTAGGTCCTGGGGATCAAACTCATGTCATCAGGCTTGGTTGTAAGTATCTTAACCTGCTGAGCCATCTTGCTGGACCTCGGTCAACATTTTTATAAGATATTGACATACACACAAATTAGTAAGCAACAATCCCTTGGAGTTTGGACTAAGTAAGAGGAATATTGTCCTTTTCATGAGGGCTGTCAGGTGTTGGAATGGGACCAGAGCATGAAAAGAGTGACGTTCTGACATGGAAGCTGTAAGGGGCTGCATTCACATCTGTCTTTGTAGGTTTAGATGTGCTTCTTCCCTAAAAAGAGCTACATATCCTATACGTTTTTATGATCCTGAAAATTTTCTATATATCCATATTATAATTGCTTTTGGTCATATTGGATTCCTTTTTATTTACTGGAATTAAACATACGTGACCCACAGCTGATAGACTGGAACCTGTTTTCCAAGGGAGTATTCTTCAAAAAAATTTGATATGATGCATGTTTACAAATATTTTAACTTTCCTGACAGATGTGTGGGAAGAGGCAGGCTGTTGTCTTCAAAACAAAAATTAACTGCATACTGCTTAATGTGGCATATAATCTATTGCTTAAACTAGGACACTTAGAAATGTAAAGCCTTTTTATTGAAGCTTAATATACATGCAGAAAATTGCACATAGTTAATAAAATACATTCACTCTCTTTATTGTATATTATTGTGCAGAGGGAATATATCTGTAGTCCATGTATTGATGATGGGCATTTAAGAAGTTTCCAGGGCTTGGCCTACTACAGATAGTGCTGCTAGTAATATTGTAACGTAAGTCTCCTGCTGAATGTATGAATGCATTTCTTTTGGACCTATTCTCAAGAGTGAAATGGCCACACAGGGCGTGGAAAAGGAAGGCTGAGAAGCAGGTGTGATGCCGGGAAGCAGGGAGAAGCAGAAACTGAGAGGGAAGGGTTTATTGAAAGCAACTGTCCAGTGGATCCAGTGCTTTGCTTTGTGTTGATTTTAAAAAATACATTGTTTCAGCTGGGTGTGGTAGCATATGCATGCTTTTAATCCCAGCACTCAGGAGGCAGAGGCAGGTGGATACCTGTGAGACAGAGACCAGCCTGGTCTTCATACAGAGTTCCAGGCCAGCTGGGGCCACAGGGAGACTCTGTCTAAAAATAATGAATGAATGAATAAACAAATATTGTATTGTTTCCTCAGCCATCATCGTGTACAGACTGCCATGGACCTGGAAGTGCAGCAAGCTCCTAATGAAGTCCATCCACGCTGGGTTGAACGCTGTGGCTGCCATCCTCGCCATCATCTCTGTAGTGGCCGTGTTTGATTACCACAGTGCCCAGAGTATCCCCCACATGTACAGTCTGCACAGCTGGGTGGGACTGACAGCTGTCATCCTCTACGTCCTGCAGGTCAGGGTCTCTTGCTATTTGTAAACAAGGTGTGAAAAGTAAAAGGTTCGAAGATTGTAAATGTTTTCTGAGTACTCTTTCATTTGTTTCCATGATAGCTCATTTCTGAGGAGATACTGAACTGCAGAATTCACAGTCTAGGAGCGTTAATGTAAGATTTCTAATTTTGGCATCTGTAGGTAGGGAAATTGGCATCTCCTAACATCTAGACTAGAGTTGCTTGGGCTTTGTTGTCTCTACTGAATAAACAGGAATCAGCAAGAGCTATGGGTTTCTTTTTTTAAAAATACTTTCTATTATTTTTATTTTATGTGTATGAGTATATTGCGTGCATGTATGTAAGTGCACCCATGTCATGCAGTGCCCATGGAGTCAGAAGAGGGTGTTGGATTCCCCTACATCTGAAGTTATGGATGGTTGTTAGCCACCATGTGGGTGCTGGGAATTGAACCCGGATCCTTTGTAAGAGCATCTGGTACCTTTAACCGCTGAACCATGTCTCCAGCCCTCAAGCTATGGGTTTCTTTATCATATTCTCTGCTACTTTTCTAGGTTAACTTTTTATGAATGATGAAACTAATTTTTAACTTTTTGCTAGATTTCAAATGAGTAATGATTAATTAGTTATCATTAATTAATTAGTATTTGTGTGTGTGTGTGTGTGTGTGTGTGTGTGTGTGAATATATTCCTGTGGTACAGCAGCAATTTGGAGGTGATAGGACAACTTGTGAGAGTCAGTTCTCTCCTTCCACCATGTGGGTTCTAGGAATTGAACTTGGGCTGTCAGGCTTGGCCACAAACGCCTTTACCTTTTGATCCTTTTTGAACGCCTTTCCTTTTATTTTTTATTGAGTGTGATAGTTATTCAGCAGTTTTGGGTCACTAAAGTAAAATTAATGTCTGAGTCTTTCAGGTCTTCACCACTTGCTTGAAAAATCTTTGTAAACTGTATTGACTCATTTTCCTTTCTTAGTACAGTTTATATTCAGCTTCCTGGTTGGGTCATCATTGTGAATTCTCCTTTTCTATGGTTATAGTAGTAAGGCACTGAAATGAATACACAAATCCCCAAGGCTTATCCTAAAACAATGGGCCTTTTAAAATTAGGACCTCTTACCAGATAGTTGTCATTTTTCTTTTTAAAGAAACATTTTAAACTCTCAAAGGTTGCTGCATTTTCATTAAAGCTTAATCTCTATAGACAATCTCAGCTATTCAAGTCTGAATTAGCTAGCCAGGAGGTAGAGTTAGGAATGGAGAGGAACCAGACAGGAGGAAGGCATAGACAAAACCCTGTTCTTGCCATCATCACTCCTGAGGGGAGAAGACCCGCCAGCTGGTGGCAAAGGAGAAAGCTGCCTCCTGAATGTCACTCATTGGTGTGAACACTGAGGGAATGAACCTGAGACCAGCGATCTGAGCAGCCTTAGTCATCCAGTTAGAGATGTTTTCCTATTGGCTGGGAAGATCATAGGGGATACAGGGTTTTTATCCACACAACAGCAGTCTCTGGGCACCACGTGCAAACACGTGCACATTTGCATATCTGCATGCACACATTGGCACAAACACACACACACATAAACACACACAGAGAAAGAAATCACTTATACTATGAATAAAAAAGATTACACTGAATAATAAACTGAATATCAAAAAGAATAATATCTATGTGGAATACGTAAAACTTCTTATTAGGAGGCATAGAGCACATTAGAGAAATACCATGACACTGAAAGAGAAAAGGAACAGAGGAATATCTTTCCCTGATGCTAATATCTGTGATCAATATAACTTTCCAGTTAACTCTAAAAAAATTTTGTGTAGAACAAATATCCAAAACCAAGAAATATTTTAAAAATTTATTATTTTTATTTTATGTGTATGTGTGTTTTGCCTGCAAGTATGTAAGTACACCATGTGTGCAATGCCCATGGAGGCCAGTAGAGGGCTCTGATCCTCTGGAGCTGGAGTTACATATGTTTGTTAGTCACCATGTAGATCCTGGGAATTGAACCCAGATCCTCTGCAAGAGCAGTCTGAACTGCTGAACTATCTCTCCAGTCCCCAAACCAAGAAATTTTTGAAAAAAGTAAATTAAAGGACACTTTTCTTGATTAAAATGAGTTATTAGCACAGGCACAAACCAAACAGTGGAAAGACTAGAAAAGATAGAAAAGTCCAAGTATATATAGAAAACTTTTTATATTATAATGATTCTTATTTAACAAATTCTGTACATTTGGGAAAACAAAACATACTGTATCACATAATAAAAAAAAGTTAGATTAAAGGCCTTAATATAAAAATCAAAGCCAAGGAAAAGAGAAAAAATAATCAATATGTTAGAAGATAGGGGAGGTCATAAGGTTGACAAAGAATCCAGAAATCATAAAGGGGAAAAATACATATTTTTTACTACATAATTTTCAAAAGTGTATGTGACATGTAACATCAAAGTAAATGGAAATGACACAAAGAATTATGGGAATAGTTACATGTTTTATGATAATGTACATACAACTCTGAACATTAATAATAAAAAAGCCACCAAATAGAAAAGATTTGGGGCTTGTGAAAGGTTCAGCAGGTGAAGGTGCTTGCGACTAAGCCTGATGACCCAAGTTTGATCCCCTGGACCCACATGGTAGAGAGTGAGAACCAAGTCTTCAGATCTCCACATGCACACTGTGGCACATGTGCCTCTATATTTACGTTCATGAGAGAATGACTACTAGTTTATCATGATTAAACAAAATCATTCTGTAGTATGCCTAGAGCAGCTCGAGCCTTGTGGTAGAGGACCACTAGAAAGCTAAGACTCTTCAGATCACTGCTGAAGTGGAGCATACCGAGCAAGAATCAGACGTGCAGAGGTGCAGAAAGGAAAGACTGCGCCCACAGTGGGACGACTGCGGTGCAGAAAGGAAAGACTGTGCCCACAGTGGTGCCCTCTGAAGTGGGACCTTACATATTTCACCAACTGGTTACCGTGGAAGTTTCAGCTTACCAAAAGAATAAAAAGAGAGTTGGATGTGATGGTGCATGCCTTTAATCCCAGCTCTTGGGAGGTGGAGACTGGTGGATCTCTGTGAGTTTGGAGCCAGCCTGTTCTACATAGCAAGTTCCAGTCCAGCCAGAGATCTGTAGTGAGAACTTGTCTCAGAAACAAACAAAAAAGAATAAAAAGCAGGTCAGGACTGGAGAGATGACTCAGTGGTTGAGAGCAGTGACTGCTGTCCCTGTTCGCTTCCCACACCCACATGGTGGCTAACAACTGTCTGTAATTGTAGTTCCAGGGGATCTGATGCCCTGTTCTGTACAACACAGGTGCGCTTACATGCAAGTAAAACAATCATACACATAAAAAGTAATAAGTAATTATAAAACAAAAAAGCCAGATCAGTAGGAATCAAAACAAAGTAAAAAAACAAAAATAAAAAACCAAGCATAGGTCTGTAATCCCAGATTACTCAGGATGATGAGATAGGAGTATCACAAGTTCAAGACCAGCCCAGGTAACTTAGTGAGATCTTTTACCAAAATAAAAGGTAAAAAGAGGGCTGAGGATACAGCTCAGTGGCAAGGCGCTACCCTAGCATGTGTGAGGTCCCTAGGTTAAATCCTCTTCTAGTCTCTGCAGACACCTACACATGCCTACACAGAGACACACAAGCACAAAAATTAACATAAAAAAAACCCTTTAAAAATCTCAGTGGTGGGGCAGGGGTATAGCAAGAAGGAAAAGCAGTTTTTCTTTTTCATGGAAGACAACAGTCACTGTGAAGGTGAGTCCTTGAGGCCATCTCTTGTAACTGACTATTTGGTAGAGGTTAGGTATTGAGTGTTCTGAGGAGCACTCATACGGTGAAGGGGACACAGGAGATCTTCTCAAGACTTGAGCACAAATGAACCTGGGGTTGGAAGCTCAGAAAGTCTTTTAGGCGGCTGCTGCACTTGACAGACAGGAAGGAGAGGCAGCCAATGGGTTCTGGAACATGAGTTGGCCGTTGTACAGGCATCTAGTTGAAGGTGTTTACCAAGGTTCAGAGGAGAGATGCTGTCGGCCTGGGGCAGGGCGGGGGAGAGCCCGAGCAGTGGAAGACAATGGGTAGATCTTAACAGTATTTAAAAAGTAGATTTGGGAAGTGAATGAGAGCCGTGGGTAGATGGAGCAGGGGCAGGGCTTGAGGAATGATGCGTGTGGTGAGTGTGACACTACAGATCAGATCTTCAGAAAAGGTCTGGAAATTGTGTGCTGAAATAGGTGATGGGAAGTCAGTGATGACCTTGCAAAGTAAGTTCCTCGGAGGGGATATGCTAAATTGTAATGGACGGAAGAGGAAGAAGAAGGTGAAGAAGCAGAGCCGCTCTGTCAGGCTGCTGGGGTGAGAGGAGAGGAGCACGTGGGCAGTAGGTGAGCAGGGCCAGGGGCCAAAGTAGCTCGTGTGGAGATTTGGGAGACTGTTTGGGTGCTTTTTGTCAGAGAAGCTTGGGCATGTCAAACCACTGACAACATGGCGTTGGAATAGGAGGGTGTGTGAGGATGGGAAAGACCCAATATCTGTAAGTAGGTCTTCAGGAAACAGGTTGCAGAGAGAGTTGGAAAACTAGAAGCGAGACACTAACTCCACTGTCACATGCATTGGGTCCATGTAGGCTTTGTGTGGTGTGTTGGCAGGACACCGAGGCTCTTCTTGGAAGCTACCTCTGGTTGCCAGGAGGTGGTGATCATCTGCCTTTGTCAGGAGACATCCCCCAGAGTTGGGAATCTGAGGATGAGGAGAATGCAGAGGTGTTTGGTAAAGCAGGCAGCAGTGCTAAACTGTTCCCAACCATGAGTTTCCAGTGATGCTGCCTCTCTGAGGGTGGTTTTCTCCAGCAGGCCTGGCAGCCAGGGTTAGTCATGAGGACAGCTGAGCCAGGCTCGGGTATAGCCAGGTGCATGTGTTGAAAGGCAGTGTAGCCGTGAGATGTAGGCTATCAGCCAGAGACTTAGCAGCCCATTTCAGTGACTGTTACCTGCTTAAAAAAAACTATGGCCATAATTGACTGATGCTGGTTCAAACTTTTTAACCTCAAAGGCAATGTGCTGTTTTGTTCTTGCATGTGAAATGCATACCTTAGTGATCATATAAGCTACAATTTCTCAAAGTCTGGTCACTAAAACTGTAGCATTAGCATCTCCAGGAAAATTAAAAACACAGGTTCTCAGCTTCCATCCAGAGCTATTGCATCAGAAACTCTGGGCTTGGGGACCCCAAAATCTGTGCTATATAACAACTCTACCTTTTTATTCAGGTGGATACTCATGTCTGAGAACAGCTGACTAAAAGAAAAAGCTGTAACTACAGTGATAATTTTTTTAAAGATTTATTTTTATTTTATGTATATGAGTGTTTGCTTGTATATATGTATGTTTGCTTGTATGTTTGCATGTATGTATGTGTACCATGTGAACACCTGGTTCCCTCAGAGGCCAGAAGAGGACATCAGATCCCTTGAAACTAGTGTTGCAGACAGTTGTGAGCCACCATGTGGGGGCTGGGAATCGAACCCAGTCATCTGCAAGAGCAGCAAATGCTCTTAATCACTGAGCCATCTTTCCAGCACCCTCCCTATTTAAATTTTTTAAAGATTTCTTTTTTTAGTGTGTGTGTGTGTGCCCCATGTGTGTGAGTGCCCACAAAGTCCAGAAGATGTTGGATCCCCTGGAGCTGGAGTTATAGATTGTGAGTCACCCAGCATGGGTTCTGGGAACTGAACTGAGGTCCAGCCCAGACTGGCCTGCAACTTGCTGTGGACCTCCTGTCTCATCCTCCCAAGTGCTGAGATTACAGATGTGTGCCTCTACACCGGCTATACCATAGAAACCCTTGTGAAAGCAGATGTGAGTTCTTGGAGCATGGGAAACTGATCCAGCTTATAGGGCAGACCAAGTGCTCAGAGCAACTTCTGGTTCATGACAAAGATTTCATGACACGTGTCAGATGAAGGAATGAGTGCGTGTGTGGAACAGCAGAACGGCAAAAGGTTGCTGAGAGGGGCTTCTATGTCATTGCGCTGATTTTTCCTTAAATCTACCTCTGATCCCCTTTCCTAAAAACAAATCATACCTAATTCAAAGGCTAGCCCAAACAGATTCACCCTGCTCTGATTAGGGACTCTTGCAATAAAGGCTTTTTCATTTATCTCAAAATTCATATACACTTTTTTTCTTTTAAAGACATCTTTTTTAAGCAAGGCATGGTGGCACATTCCTGTAATGCCAGCGTTTGGGAAGTGGAGACAGGAGAACCAAAAATTTAAGGTCATTGTCAATTACATAGTGAGTTCAAGATCAGTCTAGGCTCCATGAGATCCTGTCTCAAAAAAGAAAAGAAAAATTAACCAGACATCTATTTCTTAATTTCTTTAAGAATATTTTATTATTTTTATTTATGTGTGTGAGTTTATTGCCTGCAGGTGGGTAGGTGCATCCATGTCGTGCAGTGCCTACAGAGATTAGAAGAGGATGTCAGATCCCCCCTGGAGATGGAGCTAGCCACCATGTGGGTGCTGAGAATTGAACCCCGGACCTCTGAAAGAGCAACCAGTGCTTTTAACCGCTGAGCCATCTCTCCATCCCCACACATCTATTTCATAAAGCTAAAGAGTAAAAGTTATTCATATATTTAAAATAGTAATAATTAGTGGAGGAAAGCCCAATACAGACACCGTGGAAGTAAACTTTTATTATCTAATTATGAAAGTAATGTACATTATTTAAAAATATTAAGCATAGGAAAATATAAAGATAAAACAAAACTTGCTGGTGCTGCCAGATCAAAAATATTATCACATTCGAGTTTAATTCCTTTAGGTTTTTGTTATACCTATATGTATTTGGAAATAGGTATTTAACTTTTAAATATAATTAGGATCATAGTTTTACTTTTATATCTTAGTGAGTTTTATGAGATTTTATTTTTCCTTACCACCTCTAAGAAAATCCACTGGAGTGACAAACAGCTTCCGGTAGTGATGATTCTTAAACAGTGGAGCACCTTATTTACACTCAGTTGGAACTTAATGTACATGGACTGTAGATGATGAAAGATTCTACTGCCTTCTCTCTGGGTTTTTTTCCAGACTGCAGTTAGCCTGTGTCTTTGGGATACATGCACATCACAAGCAGTAGTCTTTTAAACTTCAGCATGGGTAAGAATCAACAGTGCATAAGACTCACCAGGGCACGGGCTGGCGAGATGGCTCAGTGGTTAAGAGCAGATACCGTTCTTGCTAAGGACCTACTTCAGTTCCCAGCCCCTATATCAGGTAGCTTATAACTGCCAGTAACTCCAGCCCCAGAAAATTAGACACACTCTTCTGAACTCTGCAGGCATCTACACTCACATGCACACACACACACACACACACACACACACACAAAATTAAAAATAATAAAAATAAATTTTAAAAAAGAATCACCAGGACAACCTGTTAAAATGCAGGTTCCTGGGCCATCATCCAGAAATTCTAACGTAGAGGCTTGAATGGGGCTCAGACTTCTTAAATGTGTCTGGTCAGGTCTTCTATAAATTATACTTTAGAAACGGCTGGTCTAGGGATAGAGGATCTGTAATTTTTAGTTCACTAGTTGTAAGTTATCATCTTCACTTGTAAGGTGGTAAGATAAGATTAAGATGGTAAAAAGGAAATAAAATGATAATTATAGATTATCACAAATTATGCTTGCATCATTACATGTTGCGACTCTTTCAACGGAAGTCCAACATTGTATGATATTTTCCCTTTTCTTTGAAAAGTAGTTTTCCCTTGTTGATGAACTTCTTTAAAAGCAAAAATAAGATTTAAATTGCTAGAGGATTCTGTAAGTAAATTTCTTGACTTCCTACCTACTGAAATTATTGAGCCCTCCAGGACTACAACAGACACACATGATAAATCAGGTAGGAAATGAGAAAACAGTAAGGATCTTAGGAGTAAACGGTCAGGAAAACAAGAATATGACAACCACATCTTTCACTGGGAAAAG
Organism: Eospalax fontanierii; assembly: GCA_035773235.1. Classification (NCBI taxonomy): domain Eukaryota; kingdom Metazoa; phylum Chordata; class Mammalia; order Rodentia; family Spalacidae; genus Eospalax; species Eospalax fontanierii. The sequence continues at coordinate 60,475,785 of CM069530.1, read as the reverse complement.
TGTCAAGGAAAGAAACAGGGTGCCTCGTAGAAAATCGCCCGTGTTAAATCCCTGGCACTCATTTGGCTGACCACATTTCCATGTGGAAAGCACACCATGGGCATTAGAAAGTTTGCCCTCTGATCCTAATAGAATCACTGAAGGAGATGCAGGACTATTTTGAAACACCAAAAAAGAGCACTCTGGACCGTTTCCAACATATTCAAACATCCCTGTGTCAAGTGAACAGCCCGAGAGGCCCAGCGGCACATCAAAGGCTTTTGTGGTTGTTTTCAGTTCATTACCAGCGTAATACTGCGCATAGCAAATTCTGTATTCTGAGTTCTTAGGGTTTCGGACCCGGCTCCTGCCTCTGTTCTTGTTTCCCCACCCTCGGTCCTTGCATTTCGACCAGGAAAGATGAACAATTATGCTAATGAATTTTCTCTCATTCTTCTGTTTTTTTTTTTAATAACTGTTTTTATTAGACTTGTAGATTCTAAATCAGTACTTGAAAAAAAAAAGTCTCTTTAAATTTAGCAATCTGATAGCAACCACATCATCTTTATTTGTCTGCCAAGAGGAAAATACTTACTGGGAGGTGTGGGGCAAAATAACAGAGCTATGAAAGCCTAACAGTCCTCAGCGTAGATGGGAATCTCACCCTCCTCTCTGTAGAGCAGGATCCTGCTACGGATTTAGTTATCAAGGATTTAGTTATCTTCCTGGTGAAACACATTGTCAGTTTCTCTCCACATGACTTAGTAGACTGACCTGACTGAACTATATATCCTGATGGGTTTGATTTTAGTGATTTAAAAAAATCTTATTTCCCGTCACAGGTGGCAACCTTAGACATTCATAAAAACTGAACAATTAAGTACCCGAATGTTCACTGTAGCATTATTAATGGTACACAGACCAAAAAGCAAAGCAAAGCAAAATGAAAACAACACCCTGGAAGTATAGAGAACTCTGAATTGTTATATCCTCAAAATAGAACTATTTTAACTATTAAAAAGATTAAACCAGATAAATGTGTTGAAATGAACAGATCGCCCCATCTCCAGGATACACTATTAAGGGAAAAGGGCAAGGAATCCCTGTATACATTACATATCCCATGCATACAAAACCAGTCCTGTAAACTGGGTGTGGTGTTGGTGCACACCCATAATCTGAGTATTTAGGCAGTTGAGGCTGAGGCAAAAGGACTCTGTGTGTGTGTGTGTGTGTGTGTGTGTGCGCGTGCGCACGCGTGTATGTATTTAGTCATGCTTGTATGAGCATTAGGAGTTTTCTGGAATGATATTTGAGAAAGTGATTATTATAGATATTGTCTTTGGGTAAAGAAACTGTGCATAGAGAAACCTGCTTTTCATTTTCTGCCTTTTGGTTCTATATAAAAGGTTTTGCCATTTTTTTCCCATAATACTTTTAAAATTATATATATATTTGAGACAGGGTCTCACTATGTAGTTCTGGCTGGCCTGGAACTCACAGGGCTTTGTCTCTGCTTCCCTAGAGCTGGGGTTCAAGGTGGGCACTACCACACCCAGATATAATAATAATTTAAAATGAATTAAAACCTGAAATGGAATGTTAACCCTTGCACTCTGGTGTTCAGCTTGTCCTAGGCCTTTTCATCTTCCTGCTTCCATGGGCGCCGCTCTCTCTCCGAGCTGCTGTTATACCCATACACGTCTATTCTGGACTTCTGCTCTTTGGAACAGTGATTGCCACAGTCCTCATGGGAATCACAGAGAAACTGTTTTTCGTCCTGTAAGTTGTGTACTCTGTCTTCTCATAATACTTAAACTAGAAAATGTTAAACATTTGTTCATTGGGAAAATATAATATAAACATAGCCATTTTAATATTAGCATTTTAAGCTTAAAATATTTATTTGAAAACTAATTTACCATTCCATGTATGTAGTAAAAAATTAATAAAAACTTAGTAGGAACATTGTCAAAAAAAACTTCCTTTGGAGTTATAAGTCATACATTCATCTTTTTGATGTGTATATTTTTATACTAATTATAATTACAGTGTGTATACATTTTTGTTTTATCTTTTTTCAACTTTTAAGTGATATGAGGATCCCCAGAGCTATAGTATTTTCTTCTTTGGAATTTTTAAGCAGTTTTATAGTGTATTACAATGCAAATTATAGCATGACCCACATAACTATCTCTTTACTACTGTTTAGAGGGAATTTATGTTGAAGCTATAACAGATTCATCATCCTGTGCAGATAAATTTAATATTGTGCTGTGTCTGTAACTAGGCCCCCTTTTTCTTTCTTCATAGGAAAAATCCTTCATACCATTCATTCCCACCAGAAGGTGTTTTTACAAATACCCTGGGCCTGCTGATTCTGGTGTTTGGGGCCCTCATTTTTTGGATCGTCACCAGGCCACAATGGAAACGTCCTAAGGAGCCAGGTTCTATCCTTCTTCAGACAAGTGGAGGTGCTACAGATGGAACAGAAGGCGCCATAGCAACAAGCTCTGGCGATGACACAAGACAAAGCAGATGCAGAATCAAGCAGTGAAGGAGCAGCCAGGAAATAAACCTTCGACCTTGATGAGGCTGGCCAGAGATCCTCCATGTGACATGTGGTAGAAGTAGCCATGTAACTTCTCTTCCAAAACCAGCTCTATGGTTTAGCTTCTCCTGCATAGCTATAAGAAGCCTGAGCTACAAAGGGCCCATGTTTATCATAGTCATCAAGGAAGATTTCTTGAGAGTGATTGTATTGACTGAGGCCTGTGAACTCACCTGAACGTAAAAAGACATAGTCAGTATAAATTGTGATTGTTGCCTCTTTCTCCTTAATGACCAAAGTGTTAGATGTGCTTGTTGATTGCTTGTTTGATAAGCTGGCTTCAACTTTGGATTCGTGTCATGCAGTCATGCCCCATTAATTCAGAACCAGGGGGAACTGGTCCTAAGTTTTAAAATGAGATCATGAAAATATGGAACAAAGTTTAGACCATGATGCCACACAGATATTGTGGCTAGAATCTAGAAAAGAAAAAGAAAAAAGAATTAGGAAAATAACTTGGTTCCTTCTGTTCCCTCTCCAGCCAGTTTGCATTCAGATCCACCCTCCCCACTCCCCACCCCCCCCACCTCCTCCACATGTGCCCCATGAGGGTTCATATGAGGACATTTTGGAGCAGTTTCTGGGTCATAGGTAGCTAAAGAGATCTCTAGAAGATTTTTCTAACACTCAGCTCAGTGCCAAGACTTTCAGGAATTGTTCAGCTTCTAAACCCCTTACAGTGGAAACATGCCTGGGTATTCAAGTAGCATAAACTGCTCTGCATGCCACAAGGAGCACTTTTCCTTAAGTTTCTGTTTTTATTTTTCAAAGTGCTTACCTGGCTCTTACTATGCACTAGACACTCTTCTAAGCACTTTACAAACATTAGCTTCCTCAGTCCCCAGACAGACTTTGTAAGACAGATCTTGTTACAAACTCCATTTTTTTAAGTGAAAGATCTGAGGCTTGGAAAGGTTAGTATCTTGGCCCAGCATCACACAGCTCTTAGGTGATGGAACTGACATTCAAGCCCTGGTAGTCTGGCTCCTTTGTCTCTGACCCTCCATCTCCCTAGGCTGCTTTTCCTGTCTATACTAATTTGCACTGCCCTGATTACTCTAGAAATCAAGGTTGGCCCCTGAATAAACTTAGTTGCTGAGTGGAGGGCAGTGGAGTTATTACAGAAAGCTGCTTTACCTTTGGTCCTTTTCCAAGGAGAGCCCTGCAATGGCATAGAAAAAAGTACCAAGCAAACTTGGATGTAGATCTTGTGGTCTCTGCCATTGTCAACAAGCCAAACTCTGCCTTAATGCCCTTTTCATCTTAAAAGCGCATCTATCTTGCTGATAGATTTGGGCAAGAATATTCATAGCATTCGGGATTAACTAAGTCATTATGGTATTTGATCCTCCGGCTTTTAACTGCTAAACAGTTTATCAGGAGAGCCCTGCATCATGGGCTGCCCTTTCCTGGAGATCTAGGCAGGGTCCTTCCTGATTTTCTTGGAATCTTAGAGAACTTTGGGTTAACAGGGAATCGAGACTTAGAGGTGATCGCTTTTCATACAGGGAGACTTCATTTAGGCTCTTAACTGACTGAAATGGAACCCCGAGGTAGAGTCTATGCTGAAGAGGGAGTTCGGTTGAGTTTTGCCTTTCTTGCAGTTTCTAGTTGAAGCTTTTTAGTAGCGGGCACTGTGGTGTGGGCCTGTGGTTCTGGTTATTTGAGAGACTGGTGCCTGAGCCCTGGAGTTTAGGGCCAGCCTGGAGAACAGAGTAAAGTCTCACCTCTTTTGGTTTTTTTTGAGTCGCTAATAACCCAGGCGGCCTCACTCAATGTGTAACTGAGGGTGACCTTGAACTTGTGATACTCTTTGCCTCTACCTCCAAGTCTTGGGATTACATGCCTGTGTCACCAGCCCCAGGGTCCTAGTGAAACTCTGTCACTTAAAAAAGAAATTAAACTGCCAGGTGTGGCGGTGCACGCCTTTAGTTCCAGCACTTGTGAGGCAGAGACAGGTCGATCTCTGTGAGTTCCAGGCCAGCTGGGACTACAAGGAGACCTGTCTCAAAAAGAACAGCAAAAACAACAACAACAACAAACACACACACACACACACACACACACACACAAAACAATAAAAGCCAAAACACAAGCATTTTAGTGTGGCTAAAAATTTTGCAATTTACACCAAATACACTTAAACACACCTGGCACTTAGTGAATTTCCTTTTAGTAACATGATTCCAAAGACCAGACAACAGGTTATAGTCTATCAAATCTCCTAAACTTTATAACCATGTAGAATTTCCTCAATGGAACATTGCTTTACTTTTACTTGACTCTATTTCCAAAATTGGTAATAATGTCAGAAGGACTCTGAGTGGCCAGACCAAGGTCTGGCACATAGTAGCACAATTAAATTCAGTATGCAGGCTGGGGTATAACTCAGTAAGTGCCTAGCAGGCACAAAGCCCTGGGTTCAGTCCCCAGCATCACATAAATGGTATGGTGGTGGCAAATTCGACACTCAGGAGGTGGAAACGAGAGGATGAGGAATTCAAGGTGAGGAATTCAAGGTCATCCTCAGCTACGTGGAGAGTTTAAAGTCAGAGTCCTGAGACTCTGCCTCAGAAATCCAGTAAAGAAAACATAACACTTGGTAAGTGAGGGGCCCTTATATAGAGGTGTGTCAAATCCAGGGTTATTTTGAGGGGAGAACGAGGGGCTCCTGGCTGCTGTTCTTTTTTATACAGGCCAAAAGAGAGGCTATCAGTGCAAAGCTCACTATTTGGCACTAGAATACCTCTGCTGCAAAGTATCTGCGCACCCTTCATCTCAGCCCTTCATCTCAGGTGGGCTAATGTGAGGGTAATAGTATAGGAACTTCTTTCTTCTTCAGCCTTTATGAAAGGATACACGATATATCTAGAAACCCTTTCTATTTGAGACTCGTCTTTTAATGGGCTTTTTATTTTAATGATAATTACACCTTTATCTTTCAAAAGCCGATATTTCCTACCTAAAGCATCTCCCCCCAAAATATCACATTAAAAAGTCTACAAAGAATAGGGGAGAAGAAAGGCTTAGGTATCGATTCCAAACAGTGATTGAAACCTCCCCAAATAATTATAACTTATATCATCCACAGAGATAATCTGGCTTGGCTTACCCCATAATCTAATTTCAGAAAAGAAAGCTTTATTTTAACACTGAGCTACATCCACATGAAGGCCTTTTCTTCTCAAGGCTTAGTGAGAAATCTAAATGAACGTCTTTTATTGAATTAATGCCATCAGAAGTGTACAGCTTCCTGTGCTTGTGTCAAGAACAGCCCACCCTTCATGGCACTGTCCTTCTTTTTCTAGTATGATCTCATTTAAGCTGTGTGCATAGAAACAGCATCGGGAACCTTATGATGAAATGATAGAGTCAGGCAATTGCACTTTTTAAAGGAATGCTGACAAGTGTTTTCTCGTCTCTGAAGGACAAAATTAATTGTATACTCCATTTTAATTAGGCTTTGCTCCCCGCTGAGCCGGAAGTCCCGGTGCCTACTTTTTCACCACGACTGCCACATTGAAAGCACTCTCCCAGTATTGTTGTGTTTCTGATGGAATGTGTATTTTAGAATGTCCTTTTTCAACTAACTGCCATAGGAAATTATTAACTGCTGTGTCATAGCTGTATATAGGGATACATACAAGAAAACAATCATTGTTTAATTACAAGGTACCCGAATACTTTAAGTGGGAAAGAATTCTATCTTTAAATTTGTCTTTTTATCTCAACATGTTAAGGGAAAAGTATTAAATATCTTGACTTTTATAATTTTGTAGGAAAAATATGCATCCATTTTTCTCGACTTCTTATATAGTAATAAATGATACTTCCAAGCTCTTCATGTGTGTTATATGTTTGTCCTGGGCTAGAAAGTACAAGCACTTTTCCAAAAGTTTCTCATGAGTTCTCTTTCCAGTTGTTTGTTTTCCAATGAAGATCCCCTTTCGTTTCCTTTCTCTCTTTCTCCTTTCTTTCTTTTGTCCTTTTATTAAAAATGCTGTCGGATTTCCTGTGAAGTACATTCAGAGAGCCATGCTTTCTACAGTACTAGATGCATCAAGACTGTCAAAACCTATGGTGTTCCCATCCACACAAGTTCTGAATTGGAACCTACCACAGTGTGGGAAGCTGAAGAAAACAGGCAGTTACGCAGACACAGTATAGAGTGGAGAACCGCAGAACAGTCTACTCAAAGTACTGCTTGCTACAGAACTCTGTTTAGAGCAACTTTTCATGGAAAAAAGTAATCATTGATCATGGATGAACTGGTTTATTTTCCCAGTTTGAAAAAAAAAGAAGGGTCATTTGCCTCCAAGCAGTGCCCAAATGCATCTCAGTATGACCATTTATTTAGGTTTATTTTACCTGCTTTTAAAAAATATTTTATTATTTCTATTTTATGTGCACGAATATTTTGCCTGCATGTATGTAAGTGCATCTGTGTCATGCAAAACCCACAGAGGCCAGAAGAAGGTGTTAGATCCCCTGGAACTGGAGTTGCAGATGGTTGTTAGCTGCCATGTGGGTGTTGGGAACTGAACCCCGGTCCTCTGCAAGAGCAGCCAGTGCTCTTAACTGCTGAGTCATCTCTACAGCCCCTTTATCTGCTCTTTCATCTAACTGGAAATGTTCGTGGTATTTTGTGTGATGTAGTTAAAGTAACATTATGATATTGTGTCCCATTGTGCAATAGAACTGGGCTGAGCTTTCAAGTTCCATCATATTTTGTCATGGATTTATATTATTAAGCTCAGGAGTACTGTATTTCATTTCAAGTTATCTTAATTGGCAAGTACTTTTTATGAAGAAGAGTTAGAGTTTATTGAAAGGGATTTTAACATAGATTTTAGGCATGAAAGAGTAAGAGAAAGAGAAGTGTTTGGGGGGAAAAGTTAAGAGAGACACACATGGGAAAGCCTAAGTGTCTCAAGAGAGTACAAGTGTGGCCTTCTCAAAGGAGAATCCCATTCTGGCCACTCAGTGGTACTTGGGACATATACACCATTTTGGTGGCTTTAAATTGCACCTCCTTTCACTGACAAGTATATATATTTTGCTGGTGCACATTACCTGATCATTTTACATGTATTATCTCATGCCAAGTATGTCAGTGATGTCACTGGGTCCCGGCTTCTGCAAGGCAGTCCTGTTTTACTGCTGTTATGTCACCTGCATCTCCTCCTCAGCATGAGCTAATAGAACAGGACAGGAGAAGACATGTTTCCTCCCCTGCCCCATGTGGTCAAAGCTGACCACATACGCTAATGTAACCTTGAACGAAAACCAAGTGACTACTTTGCCTCTCTCTCCCTCAAGAGCTTGATCTGGAAGATACTTCATGAATGAGTCAATGAAAGCAGAAGTTAAAGAATGCCTGGAGGTCCTAGTCATGATGCAGATTCTACAGAGAAAGTCAAGGACCAAGAGTCTAAAGAGGAAAGTAGGTTTTGTGAACTGCACATGCCTATGGAAACACCCACATCTGCCACCATGGCCCAAAGAAGCCACAGTCAATAGATTAATGAGTAAGCATATCTGTGTTCCAATTGGACTTTATTGAGAAGAGCTGTGGGTAGGTTCACAGGCTGAGGTTTGCCAATCCTTGGTCTAGGCTATGAGGCATGGCTGTGGTAGTTCAAGACAAGTTACAATAAAGAGAAATAAAAAATCATACAGTAAGGGGAAAAATATAATGATAGCGAGGAAGAATGGTGGTTTGTTACAGGACACCCAATGGGTGATCTCCGTGGGCAATCCTGGGGAGGAGCCAGTCTAGAGCCACGGTGGTGGAATCCTGCTGGGGTTTCTTAAACCACTCTGGAGCCACTTGCAGCCCCCATGGGAACTGTTCTTCTGGAAGTCATGAGGGGCTCCATATCCTTTTTGGTGCTAAATAAAATTCAGTGAGTTGGTTATAAAAAAGATTGAGGAAAGGAAGAACCTGCCTAATTCCTCCAGCTGGTGAGTGCCATCAGGAGAGTCCCCTGGGTTGTTTGACTCCTAAATTTAAATCACTCTCCATGAAGCCCCTGCTGTGCTTTGAATATGAAACATGTACCCATGTCTTGAACACTTGGTCCTTGACTCGTGGTGTTCTTTTGTGAGGTTCTAGAAATGGGGAGAGATGAGACTTGACTGGGGACATAAGTCTCTAGGGGCAGCCCACTGAGAGTGTCTTGTTTACCTGCCTGCTTCCTGTCCATTGTGAGGCAACGAACCTTCTTTGCTAGACTCTTCTGCCCAAATGCTTGAGGCCAAGCAATCACGGACTGAACACTCTGAAACCATGACCCCAAATAAATCCCCCCTTAAGTGATATCTGTCAGGTATTTTTATTATAGTGACACAATGCTAATTAATACAACCCTCAACCAACACTAGTGTGGTGGGGCTCACAAATGACACCCCAACAGGAAAGTCTGAGGAACAGATTTTCAGTCTCATTCCTTATCCTTCCCCAAGGCAATCCATAGAAACCAGAATTATTCCTCCCTAAGATGGGTCATAGAAGTCAGAGCCTCTTTTCTCCAAAACCAGACTTAAAACCTAAAAATGTTACTTCAGCTTTCCTCATCTAAGAGTCAACCATGATTTCTCTGGCCTACCTTGTTTTGACTGTAGGTCATAAGATCTTTGGTCTAGAAGGTTCTTCCCTGATAGTAGTAAAGGATAGTTACACGTAGAAGACCAGGAGAATCTGGACAGACACTTGCCAGAATCCCCTACTCTAAGTCCACTGTGACTGGACCATGTCTTTGTCCAGTCACATCTCTACAGACCTACCCCTGGCTCAGTGAGTCTCAGCTTAAAAGTGGATAGCTCACCATGGGTTATTAGGTCTAAGGGTTCCTGTGCCACTTAAAACTACAGGTGGCTCTGTGGGTAAAGTAATTGCTGTACAAGCATGACAACTTAAATTTTTATTTCTAGCACTTGTGTAAAAAGCTAAGGTGGTAGGTGCCTGTCACCCCAGTACTGGGTGGGTGGAGGGAAGACAGGTAAATCCCTGGAACTCATTGACCAGCCAGTCAAGCCAACAGATAACATTGAATAGAGGTTCAATAAGAGACCTGTCTCAAAGAAATAAGGCAGGGGTAGTGGGAGGGAGGTAGTGGTGAACGGATATGATCCAAGTACATTGTATAAATATATGAGAATTTCAAAGAATAAATGGAAATATATTAACTCAGAAAGATACAATGTTTTCTCTTATGTTGGGATCTTATCTTATGTGCCTGCATATAAGCGGGGAAGAGTGTGGGTTAGGCAATGGAACTGAAAAGGAGACCGAAAAGGAGAAAAGGAGGTGTTGAGGAAGACTAGGCAATGGGACACACGAGACATGAAAGTAAGAAAGGAGCCTATTCGGGGGCAGAGGGGCAGGAAGATGGAGGCCACGGGGAGTGCAGACTCAGCAGAAACAAATGCTTGAAAATGCCACAATGAAACCTGGTACCGGGATGCTGATGTAAAAAAGAAAAGAACAAGAAGTGAGGTGCAGAGCGATACAGGAGGCACCTGATGCTGACCGCTGCTGCTCTCCACAGTTGCAGGCAGAGGCACACACACCTACATACACACATGCACACACATGCGCACACAAAACCACGATGATCAAATAAATGAGTGCCGCTTTTCTCTTATTGGCCTGTCTGGTTACGGCCATGGTTATGACCAGCCATGGTTTTTGTTTTCTTTTGCTTTGTTTTGTTTTGTTTTGAGTCAGGATCTTCCTTTAGAGAAGCAGAACTGACACAATGCATACATATTATGAAAAAGGATTTATTAGATTGACTTACACGATAACAGCTGGTTAGTCCAACAATGGTTGCCTAGATGCTAGAAAGGCTGTGAAATTGGTAGCTTTTCAGTCCATAGGCTGGGTGCCCCAATAGTCCCATTCTACTGCTAAAGGTCTGGAAGATTCCTGGAGAGCTGATGGTCTTCAGTCCACGTTGAAAGGCTGAAGAAGCTGGTTCTATATCAGTGTCTTTGCAGCAGCCACAGCAAGAGAGTAGACGTGCTCACTGACAAGAAGGCAAGCAGGCAGACGCACCTGCTTTTCCTTTGTCTCTGCATAGCGGGGCTGTGGCCAGAAGGTGCAGTGTACTCTGGGGGGTGGGATCTTCCCTCGCAGTTAATCCTTCTTGGAAATATCCCCACAGACCCATCCCAGAGGCCGGTCTCATAGTTGATTCCAGATCCAATCAGAGCCTACAATCCATCTTTTAACTGGGTTTGGTTTCTTAAGTTTAGCATAATTGTTAGTGTGATTTGATTTTACTAATAGGTTTCTCTCTATTCCATCTGTAATTTCATTCTTCCAGTCTTTAATTGAATAAATTTTAGAATTCTTTTTAAAAAACACTTTATTATTTTATGTGTATGAGTGGATTGTCTGCACGTGTGTAAGTGCACCCATGTTATGCAATGCCCATGAAGGTCAGAAGAAGCCGTCAGATCCCTTGGAACTGGAGTTACAGAGGGTCATTAGTTCCTCTGTCGAACCCGGGTCCTCTGCAAGAGCAGTCAGTACTCATAACCTCTGAGTCATCTCTCTAGAACTTAGAATTTTAATTCATATATCAGTGTTTTGCCATACTAAATTTTTGATGATTGTTTCATGATTTCCTTAGTTTCTACTTAGAATTAACATTATATAAAAATTTCCAATAGGATAGGCTTACTGACTCACTCTAGCCTTTGTCCTAATTTGTCATGAGTTTTACAATGTTATAAACTCACAGAGTAATATTAAAATTTTGTCTGATGTAGTCAGATATATTTTAAAGAAACAAATACATGTCTTAAAAGCCTTTTGAATTGTACTGTATTTACCCATATGTGTATTTACTCATAGGTAACATTTCCCATAGGGATGGGTAAATACATGTGTAATTATGAGAAAGGAAGCTATCCTTCACCCTTTCCTAAACGTCTAAGTTATGCTACCACCTGGCACCTTTTATCTTCACTCTGAAGAGCTTCCTGCTCCTCAGGGGCCTGCTGCTGCTGCATTTTAATTTTCATCTTCCTAAAAATATCTTTCTGTCATTTCCGGTTCTGAAGGATATAGTCACTGGCTATATATTCTGCAATGGCAGACTTTTAATTCTCTCTTTCTCTCCCCTCTGCCCCCGTGTGTGTGTGTGTGTGTGTGTGTGTGTGTGTGTGCGCACACTGGCGTGATAGCCTGTGTATGAGTGTGGAGGCCAGAAGTTAACATTGGAATGGCTTCCTCTGTCACATCTACCTTGTTTTATTTTTTTAATAAATATTTTATTTATTATTTTATTTTATTGTTTGAGTGTACTTCCTGCATGTAAGTGTACCTGTGTTGTGCAATGCAGATTGGATCCTCTTGAACTGGAGTTACAGTTATTCTCCGCCATGTGGGTGATGGGAACCAAACCTGGATCCTCTGTAAGAGCAGCCAGTGTTCTTAACCACTGAACCATCTCTCCAGCCCCTTATTTTATGTTTTGAGGTAAGATTTCTTCCATTTTGGCTAAATCCTTCTGTTTCTGCCCCTCAGCACTAGGGTTATAGGCATGTACATTGCCATACCTGACTTTTTGTGGGGGTGTTGGGGATCTGAACTCAGCAAGCACTTTACTTACTGAGCCCTCTCCAAGGTCCGGCCTCAGTGCTTTAGGACGGTAGGGTCAGTGGTCACTTGTCCTGTTGTCTCCTGTATAACATAACTTCTTTTGATTTCAGTGTTTTCCATATTTACTGCTTCTTTGGTTTTTAGCACATTAATTATAATAATTTGAGTCTAGGCCTTTAAAAAACATACTTTTGCTTCCCTGAGCTTCTTGAATCCATAAATATATGACTTTTACCAAATCTGAGAGACTTTTAGTCATTGTGTATTCAAATAGTTTCTACTCCAGTTTATCTCCTTGTTTTAGAGCTTCATGTAGGAAGTGCTGGACCTTTAATATGTTTCACAGGTCACGAGGCTCTTTTCACTTTTTAATGAATATGTTATTTAACATTTTTATAAATATTTTATATATTTTATCCTTCCAACTTAAAAAAAGTCTTTTAAATATTTAAACAAGTACAGATTCAAAGAGGTCACAAAAGGAGTACAGCTTGAGATAGCCTGTGTAACTCCACTCAGGTTGCCAGAGTGGTTATATCTAATAGAAATGCATCATGGTACCAAACCAGAGAGTCTACTTTGTCACTGTGTGTAGGGGTCTATGCAATGCTATCACATGCAGATTCATGAAACTACCACCATACCTAGATCAAGAGACACCAAGGCAAAACACATTTCTAGGTTTGTCTATAAGGGCATTTCCAGAATGGTTGGTGTGTAGGTTAGCGAACTGAGTGGGGATGACCCATTCTGAATGTGACTGACGCCCTCTGATATGCTGGGACCCTGGATGAAGCAGGAAGTAGAAGAAGAGGGAATTTGCTCAGCAGCACACATGTGACCGTCCTGAACTGGTACATCATTCCCTGGCAGCATGGCCCAGAAATATCAGACTCAGATTCTCCAGCTTTCAAATGTAGAATAGCCCCAACAATTCCCCAGAGAATGTCCAGCTTCAGACCTCAGCTGCATCGTTCGTTGCCCTCTCTTGTTCGGAAGATTGCTCTTTTTTAGACTGAGTGATTATTGATTCCTCCAGCTCTTCAGTTCCATGGTTGTGCAAGCCAATCTTACAAATGCCCTCATAATTACTTATGCAGCCAATGATTCCTGGCGCGTTCCCTCAGAGGCTGTCTTGCCAAGATTCTCCTCTCACTTCCAAGCTGCTGTGGTCACGTGGAATTTTATCCTTTGACACTTATAGAAGAATTTTCTATGGTTTTTTAAACTTCTCCGACTGCTTTCCATTACTTTCCAGTCTTCAGGGAGGTTTTTTTGTTTTACTTGGTTTGGTTTTCATTATTGTTTGAGAAACTCTTGCCATATAGTCCAAGTGATCCTTCAACTTACAGTCGTCCTACTTCAACCTTTCCATTGCTGGGATTTTAGCAGGGAGCCTTAAAAAATATTTGGGGCCAGAAAGATGACTTCAGGTAAGGTGCTTGCCAGCAAGCCCAAAGACCTGAGTTTGATCTCCAGCCCCCACATTGTGGAAGGAGAGAATTAATTCCTGCAGTCCTCTGACTCCTCTGACCACCAAACTGTGGCACAAAACCCCCAACCTCCACATATATACACAAATATTATACAAATTTATTTTTAAATGTTGGCCATAATTTTTGGTTGTTACCTATGAGACAGTTGGTTCAAAAAAGCCATGCCTCTGTTACCAATAACCAGAACTGTGCAGCACTTTTAAAAAATAATTATTCATTTATTTGTATTTATGTGTATGTGAGTGTGCCTGTGTATTTCATCAAGTGCATGCAAAGGTCCACAGAGGCCAGATCCTCTATATCTAAAATTACAGGAGGTTGTGGGCCACTTGCTGTGGGTGCTAGGAACTGAACCCAGGTCCTCCAGAAGACCAGTAAGTTCTCTTAGCCAGTAAGCCATCTGATCAGACCCCTGCACATCACTTTTAATTGTCAATATGTAACAGAAATTTCCCAGATATACAGGTATTTATTTGAGCAGAGAGGATTTTTAAGATTTATTTCTATTACTTTTAAATGTGTCTCTGTGTGTGTGTGTCTATATGTGTGCTTGTGCTCATGAGTACATGTCCCTACAGAGGTCAGAGGAATAGGTTAGAGCTATTGTTATAGGTCACCCAACATGGGTGCCAGGTCATCTGCAAGAACAGCATGTATTCTTAGCCACTGAGCCACCTCTCCAGTTCAGAGAGTAGTTTATTTTTTTTTAAACAGCTGTGGAATGACTGTGTTGCTTTCCTTGTGGAAGAAGTTGGTCAAGGATAGCCTTACTCAAGGTGCCATTCTAACTTCTTGCCAAGCTTCAGACTTGGCTTATTACGCAGTTAAATTTAATTTTCATTCAATTAGATGCTGTAGAAAACATGTTTTATTTTTATTTACTTATTTTTATTTTATGTGTCTGAGTGTTTTGCCTGGATGTATGTAAGTGCACCTGTGCATACAATGACCTTGGAGGCCAGAAGAGGGAGTCGGATCTCCTGTAACTGGAGTTACAGGTGGTTACAGGTAAGCTGCCCTGTGGGTGCTGGGAACCAAACCTAGTTCTTCTGCAAGAGCAGCCAGAGTTCATAACCACTGAGCAAACTCACCAGTCCTGGTAAAACCATTTTTAACATGGATTCTGAGACTGGGCAGTTTGATACTTTGTCTGAAGTCAATGATTCATTTATAGTTCCTCAACTTTTTATTTTAAAATTTTACACCGAGGAACAAGTGGGAGAAATGATAGAGCAAACACACACACAGTCCACCAGATTCAACAATTATTTACATTTTGTACTTGCTACATTTTATTTCCTTCTCTTCCTTACCCTCCCCCACCCCCGTGGCTTTCAAGGCAAGCTTCAGGTATGACAAGGGACTTCATCCACAGAGACTTCAGTCTGCACTATTAGGAATAAATGGGTTGCATGGCATCATCTAATATCTTCCTGAGGAAAACATATAGATCTTGTTCCAGATGATGCCTTTGAGATGAGCTGCTTTTCTCTTTGGTTCATAAATCATATTCCCTTTCAGAGGAGATGGTGAAACAGAAGGAAAAGAAGAGGCAAAAGCTAAGAAAATGATTTTGTGAAGCTAATATTGGTTATTAGTCCATAAAGGACACATAGTACCTGATGGATATCACACAGTTTTAGTATACAAGGCTGTGTTGGCATGGCAAGTTATTATCTTTTTGTGTGGCTACGGGTGTGTATGGTGTGTGCGCATGTACACATGCATATAGTAGAGTGAGGTCAGAGGAAGGTGTTAGGTGTCTTGCTCTATCATTCTCTGATGTCTTGCTTTGAGACAGCGTTTCTTCCTGAACCTGAAACTAAGCTGATGGCCAGCTAGCTTCAGTAATCCTCCTGTCTTTGGCCCCCACAATGCTGTGGTTGCAGTGTATACACCGCCATACCTGGATTTTTGCATAGGTTCTTGGATCCAAATTCAGGTCCTTACACATGAGCAGCAAGTACTCTTACCCACTAAGTTATCTCTCCAGCGTTAGCACAGCTCATTGTTCTAAGTACTGGTCCCTGCTAGGTTTAAGATCAATTTCTGCCTTGAAATACTGAATTTTGAAATCTCTTGCTTCCTAAAATGGTCAGAATCTGGTAAAATATACTCAAATGTCTCATCTTTCTTTCTCTGCCTTCTAAGGTCAACCTCCTCTCTAATGTTTGGATTGTTAAGCATTAGCCAAGAAAAGCTTTCAGGGCTCCTGATTCTCGTTTTCCCTGTTCCTATTATTCTTTATCTGCATGGAGTATGGGCCTCAGTGTCACAGAACATGGTCATATCTTTACCCAGGTCTTGCCCAGAGATTCATCATGGCTCACATTGATACCTATAAGCATTGAGATGGTACTTTCAGGCCTATGCCAAGGCCAAGTGTATATTTGTTGAATGTTTATGAAAGTTAATCAACAAGATTAGCAGACTATGGTAGCATAAGAAACAAGGAGAGAGAGAGAGAGAGAGAGAGAGAGAGAGAGAGAGAGAGCGCAAGAGAGAGAGGGAGAGAAATGTTGGGTAGTGTTGTGGTGGGACAGCAGAACATTGGAGTTGTCATAGGACTGAATGGAATCTTTCTGCCACATATCAGCATCTTTCCTTAGTCTCTTGACCCTCTCCTGTCTCTCAGGGTCTTAACCTTACTGTTTTTTCCCAGTAACTGTCATTTCATTTAAGGCGCCTGGGGCAGGGGCTAGGGAGGACATTTTGATCTTGGTATCTTTTTCTCTCTCTTTTCTTTCTCTCTTTCTCACCCCCCACTCCCCAAATACACACAACTAGCAGCATAATATGATAAATAATGAGTACAGTTATCTTTGGGACAGGGTAAGAAGGCATATAGTTCGAATGTCTCTTTGTTTTCTCTATATTTGCTATAATTAACATTTATTACTGTTTTCTTTTGAGATGGAGCCTTTCTATGTATCCTAGAATGACTTCAAACTCTTAATCCTCCTGCTTTGACCTCCTAAATCCTAATTGTTGGGATTACAGGTGCACACTACCATGTCTGGGTTATGTATTACTTCTATACTTAAAAACATTACAAGTCCTCTTGGCACTGGGATCACAAGCATGCATCAACACACTTGGCTAATGCTTATCCTTTATTCTATTCTTGCCTCCCTTATCTGCCTTTGTAAAACCCACTGACCTTCTTTCCTTCCAGAAGGCCTTCAGGCCCACAATTACCACTCACGAGCGAGCTATGAGAATTCTGGATCATTCTGTGTTAACACAATGAAACGGTGGGATAAGTTGGATGCAATAGTCTCTCAAATATGAGTTCAGTATTCTAGGCGAAGCATAGGTGAGTGAATTCGAATCATCTTGTGCACATAGAGGATCCTTTACTAATTGCTGAATGAAAAAGGAAGGGCCTGGTTTTGTAGAAGATGGAGAAGTTGAGTAGCTTGTCCAGACTTACACTTCTGGACCATGACAGGATCTTTATGAGAATCCAGATCATTCTTCTTTGCCATTCTCACAAAGCTATACTGACTAGCTTCCAATGACTGGTGTCAGCTTTGGAAGATTATGAATGTCCATGCTTTTGGGGATCTGGCAATTAACCATGCTGTAAAGCAAGCCATCCCCCCTGTAAGCCAGTGGCTCACTGAGGTGGGCGGTTGGCAGGTGCTTTAGTTCCTCTTTCCTGATGTTAAGAAAGCATTTGTTTGGTTTCAGAGAAATTCTCTTCCATTTCTTGTTAATTTAAACTAAACAAATATCTGGATCACTCATTTGAGGCCAGCCTGGGCAACAGAGTGAGACATTGTCTCAGCTACCTCAACCCTCAAAAGAATAAAGGGCAAACTAAGTAGGAGTCAAAGAAGAATCATAACAGAAACCACTTGGTCTAGAAGAGCTTGGGGGAAGTAGGTGAAGGAAGAAACTCTGAGCAACAGCATGGGGAAAAATTACAGCTCAAGGTGGCAAATTCCCAATATAAATACAGTCATTATTCTTCAGTTTGAACCAAACAATATTTATGAATTTTCTATCACTGCAACAGGGGGAGAGAGCGAGCTGAGCATCTTTTTCCCTGAAGATCTGATACTGTGCACAATGGCTTTGACAAAGTCACAGGCTTTGACAACAGTCGGGAGCATGAGCCAGAATCAATAGAGGCTGTGTTTGGTTCCATGGGAAATATGACACAAGCTAAACACGACATAAAGGATACAGCAGTGTCCGGAAAAGCTACTACACCTCTCAGATCTGTATATACTCTGCTAAGCACAAGGGCTCTCTCTGTTTTGTTTCTGGAGTATCCTAATTTGATTGCCCTTCCTCATTGAACAATAGCAATTTTGTGAAATTGACTGCTGTTCCACCTTGTACAACAAAGCGCTCTCCAGAATAATTCAGGAGGCTGTTAGTCACACTCAATTAGGAAACAAAACATTTGAACACAGCGTCACATAAGGTCATGCACTCTTCACTCATATGTGAACACACATGCACGTGGGCATGGATGAAGGACATCCAATAAATGGAAATGTGACATAGTCAATAAGGAAAACTAAACATCAGTAGAAATGTGATTTTGAACCTGAGAATGCCTTTGCGCAGACCTGGTGAACACACTCCCCTCTCTGTAAAAGGTCAAAAAACTCACTATAATCTCATATCGAAGAGCTCCCCTAAGTTGAGTAAAAATGGCATTGTGCTGAGTGAGGGGATGGAGGCTTAGTGAGGCGCTCTGAAGTCAAGACTAAAGATGTTCACGGCTATTAGGACAGTTTGATTATAGCCACAACTTACAGCAAAATAAATTCATGTTTCACTGTATAAAAAAGAACAAGGCCCTTGAATCATAAGCCAAATGCTGGATGTGTCCTCTTCCTTATATCAAAAAGGGCATGCTCAGTTCAGATCACAAAGAATATGTTGTAGCCATATCATGCTGAAGGGACTACAAAGCATGTATTACATAATTAAATATCTACAGTGCCATCACTTTATGGGCCAAGCTTGATATCTCTTATTGATGCAAAAACTTCAGTAGATCTGTCTCTCTACGGTACAGCGTCTGCATCTATAACAGGATGGAGCTGAGGTGTCTGGGGAGTCTCAGGCTTGTTTCTTGCCACCCTACCAAAAACCAGGAAAGAAGAATTGGTGAAGGAAAGGGATTTATTTAAGGTTTGGCCCAGAACTGGGGATAGGGTGAGTCTGTCTGTCTCTGCCCATAGCAGTGCCATTATTAGTAGAAAAGGGGAAGCAAAAGCCAGGAGGTGTGCAGATGTAGTTAGCTGTGAGCACATTATCAGGATGTGAGTCTTTCTTATTCAGGATGGGGGACGGGGGGTGAGTCTCCCTTCTGGCTCCAGGGCTCCAGTGGGTAGCCTGTCCTCATTCACAGCATAGAATTTCCTGGAAAAATTATAATCCTAAGGGTCTCATTCCAAGATAAATTTTTTTATATTTTTATTGAGTTCTTGTATATTTCATAGACAACATCATTATCATCTTTATGCCCCTTCCCCACTGGCCCCGTCCCATAGCCCCCACCTGAATTTCATGAATTTCTTTCTGTCATTTATATCAGAGTCTACTGAGTCAAGTGAGTGTCTCCAGATGTTGTTAGTGCAAGTTCATCCACTGGGGCCTAGTCAATCTATCTAGAGTCATCACCTTAAAGAAGATCAACTCTTCCTCACCCAGCAGTAATCAGCTGCCCAATAGTTCTTCAGCTAAGACTGAGGTCTGCTGCCCATTTCCACAGTTCTGTCTAGGTTTTTGTCTGCTTGAGTTTGCATGGGTCTTGTCCATGCTGACATCATCGCTGTAGGTTCATATGAGCAAAGTCCCAGGAGCCTGTGCTCTCTTTCCATATGGTGGTACATCTCCCTGGCTCTTACAATCTTTCCGCCCCCTCTTCCTCAATGATCCCTGAGCCCTGGATGGGTGGAGTTTAATATAGGAGTCCTGTCCAGGGACCCACACTCTGCAGATTCTTATTCTCTACACTTTGGCCATTTGTGCCCTTTTGTGTTCATGGCTCTCTGTTGCACAAGGGAGCTTCATTAGTGAGAGTTGAGAGATGCATTAGTATTCTCTCTACCCCTTGTTCCACTATGTTCTGTGAGCCTTAGGTGCAGAGGTTCCGTTGTAGATGTGTCACTTAGGATTGGGCATTTCATAGATACTTATTCTCTATGTGTGACCAGTTGTGGAATTCTGTAATAGTCTCCATCTGTTGCAAAAGAAGCTTCTTTGATGAGTGGTGACAGGGATAGCTGTCTGTAAATATAAGGATACATATTTTGCACATAGCAAGAAACTGCACTTATTGGGGATTACTTCAGAGTAAGGAAAATGCTACCTGAGACTGGATGAGGAACAAAAGTTTACCAGCACTGGCACCTGCTGTCATAAGGAGATCAACTGGACAGCTCATCTGAGGAGCTTTTTCAGGAACTATATTGAAGGTACTGCCTGGTTTTCCTCTGTGCCTTTAGTAAAATGCAGGAGGAGAAAGACAAGAAAAGAACTGTTAACTGTGTCAAATAAGAGGGCTTCATCTTGCAGTGAATCAAACTCAGTGTTTCCAGGTCAGTCTAAAGGCAAGGTGAAGGATGTGACCATGGCTGATTCCTCAGAATTATTTAAGAGGTGGCTTCATAGACCTTTCAAGCAGACAAAATACCTGCAAATCTTTTTAAATTTTATTTTTATTTTTATTTTATGTGTATGAGTGCACCATGTATGTGAGATACCTGTGGAGGCCAGAACAGGGCGTGAGAGCTGGAATTACAAACCCTTGTGAGCCACCACCGGGGTGCTGGGAACCAAACCTGGGTCCTCTGCAAGAGCAGCCAGTGCTCTTAACCACTGGGCCATCTCTCCAGTTCCCAAGAGTGCTGTAGACAGCAGCTTTGGCTTTTCTAAAAGAAAGGGAAAGGTATAGATTTTTGCCTTCCAGAGTTGATTAGAAATTGATTCATAAGAAACTTCTGATTTTTTTCTAATTAATTTTAATCAGTTTGGAGTGAAAAGAACATTCAGACCTTTGAATCTCAGGCATTTAAGAGCAAGAAGTGCTCTAAGTAAACTTTCATGACAGAATAAAAGATTCCACCCTAAATATGATCCTTTGGCATCTTTTAAATTGCTTATGCAGGAAAACTAAAGATACAGAATAGCTCTGAAGAGCTAGCCTTTTGTAAATGGAAATCTGTATCTATCTATGATCCTAAATAGCAGATTCAGACAAGGCTTTTCTCTGATTCTCCACCCCACAACTTTAGAAAAGAGATATTGGGATATAACTGTCTGTTTGGTACCTGGGAGAGTCCATCTACTGTTTCAGGACAGTTCTCGTCCCTCCCCAGCCTCCCATAACCTCTGCCTCCTCACTTCCTTCCAGAAGCCCCAATTCCTTTTTTTTAGCTCTACATGGCTCAATTATTTGGCCTCTCTTTGAACCTAATACCCCATACCTTAGGTGTGGAATGAAATCTATGTGCTTTGTTTCAGTATCTAATCTGGTCCATTATTTCTTTGGCTAACATGAAACCTTCCAAGATAAATGAATAAACTGATCATGTTCCTCTCCTTCTCAGTACTAAACATGAGCTACCTTTAACAGAAAAGGAAGAATTCCTCTGAGGGTAGACTAAGAGCCCAGTCATTAGACACCAAAGCTCTGATGGATGGCCTATAGTACCCAGCTGAACCCTGGCCACATCCAGTCAGCTGGAATTTGGGATTACTGTATACCAGGCCTGGGATGCGGCTCTTAATTTTCCTCTTTAGGATAATGTGTAGAGATCAGGTGTCTTATGCCTGTTGGGTCTCTTGATGTTGGACACAGTGGATAGACAGCTTGTTTCTTTATCTACAGGAGATGCACTGTTTAAGCGACCTATGGTGAGCAGTAAGGGGAGGTATTCTGTGGGAGAACTGTGATGGCTTTAAAACATGTCCATACATTCTCTGATGATTTTCCTTCAGAGAAGGTAGAGCTCAGTTTCCTTCCCTTGAACAGTGTGATCTCCATGACTTTCAACACACAGAACATGGCAGAAATGATAATGTATGACTTCTCAGACAATGTCACAAAAGGAGATACAGAGCCAGAGATGGCTCAGTGGGCAAAAGCACTTGCTGCCAAGTCTGACGATCTGAGTTCAATTACTAGCAGGACCCACACAGTGGAAGGGAAGAACCAACTCCTACAAGCTGTCTTTGATCTCGACCCACATGCTGTGGCACACAGGCACTGATACAAACGCACTCACACACACAAACACACACACACACACACACATAAATAAATATAATAAAAAGTTTAAAACAAAAAGAAGGCCCAACTTTCGCCTTGTTCTCTTTGCTGTCAGAATGTTTGTCTTTAGAACCAGCCACCATTGTGTGAGAAGTCAGGTCGTGACATGAAAAGGTCATGCATATGCAGATGTGTCTCTCAACCATAACAATGAATGACAAAAATAATCAAGTGACAGAGAGACAACAGAGCTGGACATGTAGCTCAGTTAGCAGAGTGCTTGCCTACCATGCATGAAGCCCTGAGTTTGATTCCCAGAACTATATGAAACAGGGTATGGTGGAGTATGCCTGTAATCCCAGCACCCAGGAAGATCAGAAGTTCAAGGCCATCTTTAGCTACATAGTAAGTTTGAAGTCAGCCAGAGCTACATAGGACTTACAGATCTAAAAACAGAGAGACAGAGACAGAGAGACACCATTTTAACAAAGCTAAAAAGCAGCAATTTAATGTTTTATGCTGTCTATAGATACATATATTAATAAAAGCATTAATATGTAACTCCATACCCATGCCCACAAGGGTGGCCCTGATTAAACCCAGTGGGTCACAAAGTAAAAACAAAATACATAAAAGTGGCTTGAGGACTTGTGGATGCAGGAAGAGGATGGTGTGTGTGTGTGTGTGTGTGTGTGTGTGTGTGATGAGAATGTATCGTGTACCACGTATGAAATTGTCAAAGAATCAATTAATTTCAAAAATGAAACCAGTGTTTCATATGGTGTACAGATCTAAGTATTAATACAAGTGCAAAGAAATGAATGAGAAATACTTATTTTCGGGGAGTGGAAACTTTAAAGTGGCAGAAAGGGGCATGGGACCTGCTTGGATCACATTTCAGCTCTGATGCTGAGGGCTGGTGGGAGGCATGATGGCTATCATATCTTTATATCTATATGTAGGATTTAATCTATTCTTAATAATCATATTAAAAATAACTTAAAAGGAAAAAGTTAAAAAGCCAAGAAGGTTAGCAACACCCTGAATGGGGAAGATGGATGACCTTTCAGATGTCAGTCAGAGATGGGTAATTTGGTGCATATACATCGTCCATATTTAATAAGCAGATGAAAAATCACCTGGTTAACATTCAGGGTTCTGATGCCGTTTATAAATAATTTCAGTAGTAACCTTTTTCACTGGGAAACACCTGTACAGGGCCGACTCTGATTACTCCCTGTGGATATTGCTTAGCTCAAAATTAATATATCATACTTTCAAGAATGACAGATTGTGGGCTGGAGTAAGAGAAAACAGTAATTTATAAGATGGAGTAATTACTGGAGGATCCAGGTACTATTTACTGACTTTCTTCTTTGTTCTCAAGCCAACAAAATTATCGAGTCCACATTCCCAGAGTCCTTTATTAGCCTTAATCTTAGGTTGTCTATCAAAAACAATACTGTTGCGGATTAATAAACACCACAAACCCATAATAAACTGCGCAGGTTCTTGGTCTTCCCAGGTAATAAGTGAGTTCAGCTGAAGCATTATCAAAGTGACTGACTAGGGCAGCTTGCTTCTGCGCCTGCTTACTCTAGCTGGATGGATGCACTACCTGTATTGACCACTAGGTGGGAGCAACTCCACGGCTGCCAACCACTGGCCTGAGAGGAAATGGAGGCTGCTCCCTACTTCCTCACCACCAACAGGACTCCTTTAAGCTTTTATACTGAGAAAAACATTATGATCATTTTCAGTTAAAAACTACTTATGCTAATCACAAGTAAAATACTGTAATGATTTGATATATAGCAAAGAAAGTCTTTTCTTTCTCCTTTTTGATATACCTGATGGTAAAATACTTTATGTTGAAAACATGACGAGGCAGAATTATAGGGACTATAAAAAGATCACCAGTTGTCGTGGGTGGAAGATACTATGACCTGGAGCACACAGGATTTTTAAGGCAAAAAATGTCTTGGATGATTTTATATACATATGTATATATATATATATATGTATATATGTGTATAAAATCAAATCCATAGACTATACACCACCTAGACAAACAGTCTTTGGTGATAATGGTATTTTTAAAATTATTTTTATTTTATGTATTTGAGTATTGTTGCCTGCACGTATATAAGTGCACCCATGTTGTGCAATGCCCATGGAGGTCAGAACAGGACCCTTGGAACTGGAGTTAAGGATGGTTGTTAGCTGCCATGTGAGCACTGGGAATCAAATCCGGATCCTCTGCAAGAGCATCCAGTGTTCTTAGCCACTGAGCCATCTCCCCAGCCTTGATAATGATAGTTTAATATAGGCTCATCAGTTGTAGCAAAGATGATGATGACAATGGGAGGCTATGCATGTGTGGGGGCAGGGACGTGGGAAATCTCTGTACCTTCATTCAGTGTTACTAGGGGCCCAAATATCCTCTTTGTAAAAAGTACGTTAAAAAAAAAATACTGTTTCCCAAAGTGCACTATGCATGTAAACACTGTTAAATAATATGTGTCAAGGGAAGTCAGCATTTACAATATTCCAAGAGAAGTCTTCTAAAGAATTAATGGTGGGATATTTAATAGGTAAATTACAACTAGCTGCAGGTGGCTGAGGAGAACCCATTGAGGTTTTGACCCCTGAAGGACATAAGCTTCTCAGAGGACAGTGACCTTTGGATATTTCTGAGCTGGGATTGCCTTATTTTCAAAGTAAAGGGAGACTCACACCCCTCAGGTATAAGCATTCTGGACATATCTGGGATACACAAAGAAAAGGCACAAGAAACAGCAGGGCCAGAAAAGTCCTGGTTTTGGATCCCAAAGACACAGACCAGAGCTTTTCCCTAGAGGACTTAAGATCCAGACTGCCTTGTTCCTGTAATGAACCTTATTACCGTCTTCCTCTGAACTCCAGAACACTGAGCCTATCCTGGTTAGCTTTCTATTGAAGTGATTAAAACATTCTGACTAAACCCAACTTGGGGAGAAAAGGATTTGTCGGGCTTACACACTCCAATCACAATTTATCATTAAGGGAAGCCGGGACAGGAACTCAAGTTGGAAACCTGGAGGTCACAACTGAAGCACAGACCGTGGGGGAGCACTGCTCACTGGCTTGCTCCTCTAGCCTGTGCTCAGACTGCTTTCTTATCAACCCAGACCACAGTCCTGGGAAGGCACCACCTACAATAGTCTGGACCCACCCCCACTGTTCAATAATCAAGGAAATGTCTCCAAAGCCAATCAAATAGAAGAAATTCCCAGTTGAGATTCCCTCTTTAATGGTGTGTGGTTCACTGAAGCTATCCAGCACAGAGATCACATAGGATAATCTAATGAAAACTCAGTGTATCTTGTAGAATATCATTGGATAAATGAAAATGAAGGGACTTTAAATTCGTGCCTTAATAATCCAAACATTACAACCAAAGAGTTTTATAACAAACATTATGTCATAAGAATGATTGGCATAGTGCTTCCTGGAATAGTGCTCCCAATATCCTTGGACTCTTCCTTAGCGTCTTAGCTTTCGTTATTTCCAGTAGGCTCCTCCTTCCAGTTACACCTTAGTCTACCTTAATAAAGTAGACTTAGAGACTGTGGCCCAAACCAACCATGAGGTTAGAAGGTTAGAGTTTGCATCCTCACTCATTCTAGATCTCCAGGAAGGCAGCTGAAGTGAGTTAACAAGAACCACTGATTTGATCAACCATGCCCCACGCCTCAGAAGATGATGTCAGAGAGACGCTCTGGGTTGGTGAGCACATTCGTGTTCCATGAGGGGTATGCCCCAGCCTCTACAAGGACAAAGCCGGCTGTGTAGGACCTTCCATACCCCTCTCTCTAGCTGTTCATTTGCTTCCTTATGACCTCATCTAAGGTGGTTTGAAAGAGAACATCCCCCACAGGCTCCAAGTATTTGGACGTTTTGTTCCCAGTTGGTGGCGCTGTTTTAGGAGGCTTTAGGAGATGTGGTCATGCTGGAGGAAGCCTGTCACTAGAGGGCGAGCTTTGAGGGTTCTTAAGCCTCTCTCTGTTTCCTGTGCCTACTTGAAGATGTGTGCACTTAGCTTTCTGCTCCTGCTTTGGCCACTTCACCATGCCACCCGACCATGATGGACTCTAACCCCTCTGGAACCTGGAACTGTAAACTCAAATAAACTCTTTCTACTACAAGTTACTTTGGTCAGTGCTTTTAATCACAGTAACAGAAAAGTTCCTAATGCACTATCCTTTATTACAGGCCAGTAAGTAAAGCATTTTCCAAGTTCTTTGTGCTGCTAGAGCTAGCTACTGAGCCTGAGGGGCAGATCACAGGAGCCTGATCTGTAACTGTAAGGAAGGAGAGGTGGAGTGTTATATAAGGAGCTGGGCCCTGTCAACGCCCATACAACAAAGACTGGTTAACTCAAGACAAATACAGCAGATTTACTTACTCAGTTTTATGTGACCCAGAAGAATGGCTTTTGGGATTTGAGGAAGCACAGTCAGGTATGTAGACATGACAAGACATAAAGCGCGTGACCTGATAGTCGAAGATCACGAGGGAGGTCCAGCAAGGCCACGCTGCTTCTGTTCTTTGCCTCCTCTCTGGGTACCCTTCTTTCTTCCTGGATGTAGACAGGACTCCAGAATGAGAATTCTATGATTTACTATCCAATGAGGTAGCTCAGAGGGTTGCCACCATGGCCAGCTCTTACAATGAAAGGTAGGGGGAACTGGAACTGGAGCTACAGACAATTGTTAGCCACCATATGGGTGCTGAGAACTGAACCTGGGTCCTCTGCAACAGCAGCCAGTGTTCTTAACCACTGAGCCATCTCTCTCACTGTACCTTTTCTAACTTAAGCAAATTAACACATTACTTCACTAACTTTGGGGGATGAATAAAGATTCTCTCATTCATTCTCTCTCTCTCTCTCTCCCCTTTCTTAACCAGATCTTGCTATATGGTCTAGATGGCCTCAAATTTGTGATACTCCCTCCTCAGCCTCCCAGGTGGTTGGGATTACAGGTACTCACCACCATGGTGCTTGGACCTCTTAAGTAAATCTATTCTCAAGAATATAACTTGATACTGTACAATAGATCTCTTGAGCTTATTCCTCTCGTATCACTGACATTTTGCACAGTGTGTGTGTGTTGTGTGTACTCAAGAGTGTGGGCATGCATGCCATGGTGCAAGTGTGGGCACTTGTTTTCACCTCCCACCATGTTAAGGCAGGGTTTCTCTTGTTTCTGCTGCTGGGCTTCACACTCCAGGCTAGCTGGCCTTTGAACTTCATGGAAATTCTCCTGTCTCCACCTCCCATCTCTCCACAGGGGTGCTGGAATTCCAGATGTGCACTATCGTGTCCAGCTTTTACAAGCAGTAAGTGCTTTTATCCCATGAGCCATTTTCTGGCCCACAGTTTGTACATTTTAGCCAGCATCTCCTCAGTCCCTCTCACACCAGCACCCACCCCACTGACCCTTGGCAACTTTGAAAGATTCCACATGATAGTGAGATAATGTGGGGTGTTCCTGTGCCTGGTTTATTTCACTTAAGATAATGTCTTCCAGGCTCACTCATATTGTCACAGACAACAGGATCTCATTTATGGTAGATTCAATGCATGTTCTTGTAGGAAATATAGATATGTTGAAAAAGTATTCCAAAATTGCCTCTGAAATCCCAGAGACCACCATTGTTAATAATCTGTTGCAAACCTACTCAGGTTGTTGCAACCACCCACAAGCTAGGGAAATCTATATTTCCTTCCATCTGCATAAAATCCTATACCTTATTTCCAACCTCTGTCCAAATCCTGTCCAATTTTTCCGATCCTTATCTGTGAAAGGAGGTATATTAGTCACGGTTCCCTAGAGTAACTGAACCGATAGAATGAATCTGTATTAAAAGAGGATTTATTAGATTGATTATACAATATGGGTCAGATAGTCCAATAATGACGATCTTCACCGTGGAGAGGCTGAAAACCAGTAACTGATCAGCCTGAGGCTAAATATCTCAGCAGTTCAAATCTGGCTCTGAAGGATTCCTGGAGAGCTTCTGGTCTTCAGTCCACATTGAAAACCAGAAGAAACTGGGTTCTGCTATCAGGGAAGGGACATAGTGTCGGCCTGGTGGCGGTGGCGGTGGCGGTGGGAGCAGTGCTGGTGATGGCAGCGGTAGTAGCTGCACCCCAGAGTACATGAACTCACCAGTGGGACCCAAAGGCAATGGGCCCAAAAGCAAAATGCATTTTTCTGGGACCTCCTTTTCTCTGGCTGCGCACCTTCCGGGTGGGTCTTTCACTTCAAGAAAATACCGCATAGGTGTACCCAGCAGTTTGTCTGCAGGCCAGCTGCAGTTGGGGATCAGTCAGGGATCTTCTGCAGACAGTACAACGGGAAACAGCAGCCGGGAGACTGTGGTAGTGGAAAACTCACTTAATGTGGGCAGTGGTCACGTGTGTATGTGTATATAGATATATATATATATATCTCACCACGGAATGGGCGGGGTTAAGGAAGGACAGATTTCACCTAATTAGCATGCAGGAGCTCCCCCAGGGCAGCAAACCTAATTGGGAAATGTTGGTAAGGAATGAGGAAGTGGAAGCGTTTGAGGAAGTAAGGGCCTGTCTACGGGCCTGGCACGGTTCCGGTTTATTGGATGGTACTGAAGCTGAGGGATGTGACCGTTACCTAGTCTCAACAGAGGCTGTGTCACTAGGAGTCTCCAAGCCTGTTAGGCTGACCAGTGACATATGACGGGTGACGTAGCTCATGCTAGGATAGTGCTGCCTGTCACTTATCTCTTGCTTGGGTCCAGAGCCAGTCAAGATGACAACCAAGATTAACCATCACAGGAGGCAAAAACTGGAGACTCTGTTAAGAATGCTTTGTTCATATCTTTTGTCAGTCAAATTAAGTATTCTACTTGGAAGAAATGATCAAAGCTGCTAAATTTTGTATTTATTTCCTTAGGAGAATTATTCCACTTGATCTACAAGTGGAAACTTGTTTAATGATTCTAGTTTTTTCCAACATCAGCTTAGCAACTCTTGACTACTGAGTCTATAGTCCATACTATGACATGATAATTAATACATTACACCCTTCACATCAGTTCACACTGTGTTCAATCAGTTAAAATACTATAGGGTGATAGTGAGAACACTGTGTCTATACAGAAAAATTTAATATATGCTTCATTATGTTGTCACTATAGCAACCATGAAACATCAGTGCCATCTGTTTTATAAGTGAGAAAACTGAGGTTCAAAGTTGTGAAGTGATTCACTAAATATCTCATGTGCTCAGAGTGGCAAAACAGAGAAACTGGTTCATTTTTTAAAATTTCTAGGTTGAAGTAATTTTTGTTTCTAATTTCCCATAAAAAATGTTCAGAATTAAAAAGCATTATATATAAAAAAGATACACATAAGAACTCCAAACTACTTCTTCAATTTTTCTATAAATCTAAAAGTATTAGAGAAAGAAAAATTTTATTTAAATTTAAAAAAGGACACAATCTTACAAAATTATATTTATTCACTATGGTAAAATATCTTTTCAAGGGGGTGGGGAAATGACTTAGTCAATTAAGTGCTTGCCATGCAAGCATGGGTACCTGAGTTTGGATCCCCAGCACCCTCATAGAAAGCTAGGCATGGTGATATGTACCTAATCCTTGTGCCAATGAGGCATAAACAGGTGGATCTCTGGGGCTCATTGGCTAGTTACTGTTGCCCAATTGGCCAGTTCCAGGTTCAGTAAGAGACTCTGCCTCAAAAAATAAGGTGGGTCACTGGAGAGATGGCTCATCAGTTAGCACTGGCTGCTCTTGCAGAGGGCCTGGATTCAGTTCCCAGCACCCACATGGCAGCTCACAGTCATCCATAGCTCCAGTTCCTAGGGATCTCTGTTCTCCACAGGTATAGCATGACGTGGGTGCACTTACATATATGCAGGCAAAAATAAATACACAAGAGATAAAGGTACATACTTATGCACATAAAAGTAAGATAAACAAATAAAAAATAAGATGGACAGTGATAGAGGAAGATATCTGATATTAACTTTTGGTCTTTACATACACTTGTATAAACATGTACTAACACATGAGTGAATATACATGCATATACCATACGCATAAAGACACACAAATAAAATAAATTGATTTTTTTTTTCTGCATTCCGTTTCTTCATTGCTTTTAAAATCCTGTGAGGTCTGATAGCCACAGACTGCAGGCCCACTTGAGCTTAAAGATTAGCAGCTGAGATCTTCCTGCCAAGGGGTCACGTCCTAAATCATGCAGAATCTCAGTGTAATGATCTTTACCAGCCAAAGACTCATTTTCCTGCCGTTTCTGAGTCTTTCTGCCCAGAAAAGTTCTGGCAGCTGCAGATGGAGTCCCCCTCTTAGGATATGAGCCTACCTGGAGATGGCGGGGATGTGGGGGCTTCTTCAGGGCGCTCCTCTCCTATGAGGCACAGCATTGCCTTGGAATATTCCTTGGGATTTCACAACAGTAACTAACTGGCTGCTTTGCTGGTAGAGGGGTCTCAGGACAACAGCAAGTCACTTTGCCTGCCTGGAGACCTCAAAAGTCCCTTTTCTTTTAGGGGTTATGAAAGTTAAGTGAGTGGGTCACTGTGGGTAAAGAGAATCCATCTTTGCTCACTTGTGCTTTTTCTGTCTTCTGTCTTCCCAGGCTGACTGTGCCAGGCTGATTTGTGCGGGAGGGGGGAGGTGTTGGGAAAACCGGGTTTGGAGGAAAGCAAGTAAGCTGAGAACAAGAAGCCCTCAGGCCTTTGGAGGTCGGAGCCCATTTCTAAAAGATGCCACAAGGTCCTATGAGTAAGTTTTGCCAGTGGAATAAAAGTATTGCCAAAATAGTATGTGCAATTTCTGGGTTGTGACACTAAGAGCAGACATGATTCTCTCCTGCATGCAGGAGAATAGGGGTGGATGTAAGCCATCTGGATGATATAGATGAAGGACAGCATGGTCAGCACAAAAGCAGAAACCTGAGCTTATGGCCACACTGCCAAAGAAAGCCATCAAGAAACATAGTCTAACTAGTTTGAAAGTCGTTGGATTCCAGGTTGCACTTGCCGGGGTAGTTTTCCTCCCAGCCTGCACTGTCTGTGTCAGCTCCCTGAAGTTCCCTTCAGGCTCTGCCCCCTCCCCACTGTAATTAATTAGACCAGGTTCAGGTTCAAGGGACAGTCTATTCTGTACTTTTTCTCCATTCTCTAAGAACCTGCTGTGGTTCTTAGATGCATTTTCCATGGAAGCATCACACGTGTTCTTTCCTGTATTCGGTTCTGTGCACTAAGCTTTCAGACAGTCAATCAGGCATCACTCTCCCTGTACTGAAGCTGTAATTAAGCACACATTTTTATGCTGCTGGCGTCTGCAATTCTGTAGCTCTGCTTCCCCCAACTGACTCGGTACACAGTAGATTGAGGCAATTTATCCCCTGCAGGAAACTGTCTCCATTCAGGAAAAGGACAGGCTCTCTCTCATAAAACCAGATGGGGAGATTACTTTCCCAGGGAAAACAAACATGCTCATAACACAGCCACTCTTGGAAGAACTAGCTGGATCTGAACAGCACAAATCCAAAGACTGACAGAAGCCCCACCCCTTACCTGCAAGAAAGCTGGCCCTGTGGTCTACCGGGTGGTTACTGAAGTTAGAGAAAATGGTGCCTTTTGACAGAACTCAGCAAGCCAGGCCAGCTGTTGACTTCAAAAAGATGCTTGTAGGGATCCCAGCTGCATCTTCTCAGGAGGGTAGCAACTGGCAATAGAGATTTCTGGAGCAAGCTTTGTTTAGAGAGGAGTTTGCCTTCAGGAGCATCTGGGAGGTTGGTCAGCTGATAGTTGGTCTCAGATGTCAGGCAGAAGTTTAAGATTTCCTGCTCCAAAATAGTGAATGTCACCTGGGGGTGATTTCATCTCCCCAGGGGGTGCATGTTGTCATAAAGGGAGATGCTATTGGCGTCTAATGAACAGAGAAACTGGGATGCTGCAGACCATCGTATAATGCACAGAACACAAAATTTCCCAGCACAAAAATGTCAAAGGTGCTAAGACTAAAGAATCCTATCCTAGAGTGACTAATAGTAACAGGACTGAGCCCCAATCCCACGGATGTCACAGGCTCTGAGCATTCTGCCAAGGCACAGGGTCAAGAACAGGAAAACAACTGAATGTGGTACCACATACTTGTAATTCCAGTACTCAAGAGGCTGAAGCAAAGGATTGTCCCAAGTTAGGGCTAGCTTGGACTACATAACAGTAGTATCTCAACAGTAACAAACCCCAAGCAACAACCAAACACACCAACTAAAAAATATAAAAACGAAAACTACAGGAAAACGAGCTGTAAACCTGATGCTCTAGTTAGGAGGGCTGCAGGACGGAGGCTCAGGGCCGTAGCCCAGGTGTTAGAACCAGAGTACAAGGTCATAGCCAGACCAGGAACAAGAGTGAATTAATCTCAAATTCCCAAGGTATGCCCTGGAACCACAGAAATCTCATGGGAAACAAAGAGGATTATTCTACAGTAGGATTCTTAACCTTTTTAAAAATGCCTTTGGAGGCTTAGGAAGATTCATGAACAGATAATAGATATAAGAGAATGTAAGTGACTTGCCCTAAGATTATATGCAAAGTTCTGTATTTCTGCATTTTACTGGATATCTTAATTTGGGGGGGGGAGGGTTGCTATAACAAAATGCTATAGACCAGGTGGGTTTCAATTAACTAATTAATTAGTTAATTGGTATTTTGAAACATGGTCTCATGTAGTCCAGGCTGGCCTCAAACTCACTGTGTAGCTGAGATTAGCCTTGGGTCTTCTGCCTCCACCTCTCAAGTGTTGGAATTTCAAGTATTTGCCTCTCCTCCCAGCTGAACTTGGTGGTTTAGAAACAATGGAAATGTGTTCCTTATAGGCTGGATGTTAATTCTAAGATCAAGCCCCTGGCAGATCTGGTGTCTAGAGAGGTCTCCTTTCTCAGTTCATACATGGTACCACCTCACTGAGTCCACACATAGAAGAAGTGGGAAAAATCTCTTCAGTGTCTCTTTTATGAGAGTACTAACCCCATGCATGCAGGCTTTGCCCTTATGATCTAGTCATTTCCCAGAGATCAAACCTCATAATATCATCACCTTAGAGGTTGAGGTTTCAACCTACAACTAAAAATGCAACTTCAAAACATAAATTCTGAGGGGCCAAGAAGATGGCTCAGACAGTAAAGTGCTTGCAGCACAATCATGAAGACCTGAGTTCGATCCCCAGTAGCCATGTTAAAAAGCTGAGCGTGGCAGCACCAATCTGTAGTCTTAGTGCTGTGAAGGTAGAGCCCAAAGGATCCCCGAGGCTTGCTGCCTGTCAGTCTAGCCAAATTGGTGAGCTCCAGCTTCAGTGAGTGACCTTGTCTCAGAAAATAAAATGGAGAGCTATTAAGGAAGTTTTTTGACATCAATCTCTGACCTCTAAACACATGCATATATATGTGCACACACATGAACACATACACACATTAAATGAATTTTGAGGAGCAAATGTTCAGAGTATAGGATTAATGAAAACTTCACTGAGAACCTAAAATGAGTCTAAGACCCAGAAAAGGTCAAGAACCACCATAGATGAGCTAGGGCATGCCAGTCTAAGCCAGTAGAGAAGAGTCCAAGCTCTTAACCAAAGGCAGAGGAGATATAAACTCATCTACTGAGCACTTGCTGTGTGCCACATGCTGCCCTACTGGCTCTGGGTACAAGTTTGGTTTTCACAATGAATTTATAGAACTGGTTTTAATCTTATCTTGGAGTTGAAGAAGCTATAGATAGATTTTCACCAAGGAAATGTTTACTGAATTCACACCATGACACACACACACATGAAAAGCTATTTTATTCAGGAAAATGATTAGGTTTAATATGAGAGGTAAGTTTGCCATAAACAAGATCAACATACAAAATATAATTTCAAATCTGTACTTAGCACAAATGTTCAGGAGACATAATTACAGGATGCCAATTACAATGGCAATAGAAAAACTAAAGCATATTAGAAGATCTTCTTTAAAGCATGCATAAGATTTCTATTGAGAAATCATAAAACTTAAGTGAAATACATCAAAGACACAGTGAAGCAAAGAGACAAGCGTATGACCAGGGCAACTTGGCCAGGGACTCCATAATCTCATGGCCATGTTTACATCTGCCTTGTCTCTTCAGGTCTGAGGGCTTAAAAATCTTTGAAGCCTGTTCGAAATTCATGAGTTCCGTCCACAGCACATCAGTTACAAAGCTTGCTACTCCCACTAGGGAAGTTTAACTCACAGTTTTAATTCTTTCCACAAAGAAAGCACTAGGTCTAGTTATTTCTAAAGATGAATATAGCCAAATATTAAAGAGATCATTATAATCATCTCTGAAATCTTTCAGAGACTAATAGCAGGAGTTTCACAGCTGACTCATTATATGACGCCAGTGTGGCTGGAGCTCATGCCAGATGGGACTGGGCAAAGAAACTCTGAAGGAAATATAATTGGTTTAAAAATCTTAGGCCAACATGGTCCCAACCCCTTAGGAAGCTGAGGCAGGGTGAACTACATGATGAGCCCAGGAGTTCAAAACCAGCCCAGAGTGTATAAAGAGACCCCATTCACACACACACACACACACACACACACACACACACACACACACACACACAAATCCTAAACAAAGTATTACTAAACCCAATCATTAATGTATTAAGAGGTGAATCCATCAGAGCCAAGATAGCTTTCTTTCTGCAATTCTTGTTAATCTAGGCTGAGACTGGTGGCACATTCTTTAATCTTAGCACTTGGAAGGCAGAGGCAGTTGGGTGTCTGTGAGTTTGAAGTTAGCCTGGTCTACATAGTGAGAACCAGGCCAGTCAGGGCTGCATACCAAAACCCTGTCTAAAAAAACAAAGTTAATTCAACATTATAAAGCTCATTTGTCATTCAATATATTATCAGGTTGATTAAAACTGATTATCTCAACAGAGGTAAAAACAGCAATTGATCAAACCCAACAGTTTCTATATTCCTTCCTTTCTTTCTTCCTTTTATTTTTTTGAGACAAGATCTTGTTCTGTACCCCAGGTACAGAACTTTTGGTAATACTCTTACCTCAGCCTCCCAAGTGCTAGGATTACAGGTATGAGCCACCAGACCCAGCTCAATAATCATTTTTTTTTTTTTAATTTTAGAAACTCTTAGTGAATTGAGACTGAAAGGGAGCTCTGTAACTTAATGGCAAACATCATAATCATCACCTTAAGATCTTTTGCTTTGCAGTTAGGTGACTGTTCTCATCACTTCTATCTAGGTAGTCTAGCCTGCTCTTACATTAAGAAAGGAGAGTGAAAATGGCAGGGAATGGGAAGAAAGATAGACTGCTCTATGTGTGGATGTCTAGCTAGGAAGTTCCAAAGAATTTATTAAAAAGTCATTGAATTTTATCTGAGTTTGGCAAGTCTTCCACAAGTAAGGTCACCTGCAAAACCAGAAGTGCAAATCTAGGGCCAGCAAGATGACTCAGTGAGTAAAAGTGCTTGCCAACAAGCCTGACAATCCAAGTTCCATCCCCAGCTCCCATATGGTGAAAGGAGAGAACCAACTCCCACAAGTTGTCTTCTGACCTCCATATGGATGCTGTGTATGCAGACACTCAACATATACACATTCAAAACAAACAAATGTGAAAATAACAATAACAAAAGAAATGCAAATCTATACTTGAGCAACAAATATTTAGAAAACACAAGTAAAGAAAGATGCAAATTATCACCTGAACAAAAATATAAGTCACCTTAACATCAACCTACCAGCAGGTGTGAAGTCTCTTACGGAGAAATCATAAAACTTCAGGATAATACAGTAAAGGTGATACAACAATATTTCTTTAAAATTAGAGGTAGATAAAATGACACTCCACTTGTGAAACTAAACAAGGCTGGCCCCAAAACTTGCATAAGAAACCAATGGTCCAAGAATCACTCAAACAGTCCTGAAGAAGAGCAAGAGGAAAGAATTATACAAGTATAACAGCACATATTAGATATATAAAGTAATTAGTAGTTAAGCCTATTATAAATTCAGATCTTGGTCACTAGACCCAAAACAACTTCGAACAGACCTGTGAGCGGATGAAAATATTCAGGAAAATGATTAGGTATATATATATATATATATATATATATATATCAGTTTGTCAAAAATGAAAAGCTCTGAAAATGGCAGACAGGACTGTAAATAGTGGTGTAAATTTGTAAGAACACCAACACATCTACTAGATGATAATCTGGAGCTATGCAGTAGGATTGAACACATGCAAACCACTGGGGATTTCTCTCCTGGTCTCAGCTCATTTCTGAGATGCCTCCCCCTTCCTGGGATTCTCGCTTGTGTATAACTCCAGGCCCAGAAGCTATACCTAGCAACTGGCTTCCAACAAGCACAATATAGCAGAAGCAAGGAGATTAGGTTGCAGAACACCCACACAGAGAGAAACGGAGCAGAGCTTCCAGTCGACTACCAGTGAGAAAGTGAGGTCTTGAGCTCACAACCAAGAAAGACCCATCTCTTCCCATCACCCCTCTGTGTGAGCTGAGAGGTAGATTCTTCCCCAATGCACAAAAGCACCTGCTGATGCCTTCAGAGTGGACTTAATGAGCTCCTCCTAGGGCCCAGCTAAGCCATGTCTGGGTTCCTGAGCCATGGAAGTGGTGAGATCATACATGTGTGCTCTTTTAATCTGCTGACACTTAGAGTTAGTGTTTATGCTGTGGCATTGTTTATTCGTGTCTTCTCGTTTTTTCTTGGTCAAGCTCTGTAGGTGTTTGGCATTTTGAGTCTTTCCAATATACATATTTTCTTCATTTTCTACTTTGCTAATTTATCCTTATATTATTTCCATCAGTCCAGGTCCTTTAGGTGTATTCTAATCTTCTCTTTCTATTTATAGATTTGGCTTAAACTTATTCGGGACAGGTAACACAGATGGTGGGCATTCTGGCCCTGGACATGTCATAATAAATATGTAGCTAGATAATTCTCGAAGTATCCTTTTCCCCATTTTTCTTTTTCATGTAGGTCTAAAGGAGATAGGGAAGCCCCTCCACCGTATCTAGCACACATCATCAAAACCGTCCCCGCACATCCATTGAAACATTTCCCTGTGTGCTGTAAATACGTAAATTATTATGTGTCCATTGAAAAGTAGAATAGCAAATGGTATGTCCCTGGAATGCCCCTCTCCATTGCTGAGGTTCCCATCAAGTAAAACAGATGAAGACAGTAGGTGGAAATCTTCCTAAGTGCTGTCTGAAAGGACATTACTTCCCACATGGCCCTGGAATGTGGCCCACTGGCGTGATCTGTAAAGAGACACTGAGCTCCTGTGATATCTATAGCTGTTCCTTAGATTGCTGGTCCAAGAAGGAACTAATGATGTCATTGCTGTGTGGTCTAACTTAGGAGCCATCTAAGTTAAGCAGAGCAGTGCACTGTGGGGACATCGGGTTCAGCTGGGTCCTGAACCTTACAGTCAGCACCATTGGACTTGTATGTACTCCCTAGGGTGGTACTTGTTAAAATGTTCATCTCCCCTGTTAGGAACATTCAGTAGCTCTCAAGTCCTTGCATACTGACCCAGAGTATTTTTTTCAGTCTTTCAGCAGCCTATTCCATTGCCTTACACAGCTGGGCTACTGGCTCTACACAGGACATGCAAACAATTCAATACATATATCGTGAAAAAAGAAGACAAGAATATTCAGGTAGGGCTCGGGGATACATGCCTGTAATCCCAGTGGAATAATCAGAAGGCAGAAGGATAGTCACAAGTCAAAGGCCAGCCTGATCTACACAGAGAGTTCCTGGTTAGCCAGGGCTATATATTGAGATGCTGGTTAAAAAACCCAAACCAAACATCACCAAAAACCAAATCAATCAAGGTACCAATCAGCTGTATTCCTAGGAAGAATTTTAGCAGAAACTCTTCTTTCCCTGCCCAATTCAAATCGTTATTAATTTGAGCCTTCCTGACAAGATAAAAAACAAAAAGTAAACTCGAATGAAATAGACCCATCACTAATAAACACATTTTTCCCCATAATGAATACACTCCTTTGTATCTATGGGAGATTGGTTCCAGGTCTCCCCACAGACACTGGAATCTGAAGATGCCCAATCCCGTATAAATGGTATGTACACCCTCTTATATCTTTTAAGACATCTCTAGATTATTTATGATACCCGATACAGTATAAAGGGCCTACTTATATATGGTATTATTTAAAGAAGTATGCAAGAAAAGAGGTCTACATGTTCAGTATAGATACATTAAAAATAGATTTCAGTCTATGATTGATTGATCCATAGACGCAGACGCTGCTAATAGAGAGGGCCCGCTGTAGTCTCTTCACTAATCCCGGACTTGGCTTTAGGCCAGCTAGCTTCTTGCTTTTATTATCTGCAACAGAATCCAGGATTCAGAGTGAATAAAAGAGCTGAGCAGAAATATAATTCCCAATAATATTGTCTCTGCACCATATGCACTTTTCCTTTTTGTCTCTCCCCAGGAGAAAAGCAGTTATTCTTACTTATGCTAAATCCAGCTGTCCCCCCCACGGTGGTCATGTAAATCCTGGCACCACGCATGCAGCAGAATAAAAACCGAGGCTGTGGGAAGCTTTCACTGGAGAGCAACAGGCAGCCCGAGCCCCAGACTGCTCCAGCCATTTTCTCCTAAAAATGCAGGGTTCTATTCATCAAAAACTTTTATATATTCTTGTGATTTTTCTCACAAGAAAAAACACCCCAACATGATATGCAGGCAAAGAATAAGGGCTCCTGGTTCACAAACCATGGCATCTTTTCATTTCTGGGAGTAAGCAAATAATCCAGGCGAGGCTGGGCATTGACTGCATTCAGTGGACAAAAAAAAGTCTTCGGCAAAGAGGGATCTGCCCTCCAATTACCATCTAAGTGATTCTTTTTAAGGGAAACTGTCCTGTCTGTACACCCATTTACCAAAATGAATTGCCCAAAGGCCTGAGTGTGAGAGGCTGTGTAACTTGGTTTGAATGTGATTTCTGATATCAGGCTTCTTGTCATCTGTTCTCCAACAAAAGAGAATTAATTACTTAAATGTGACAAAAAGTTAAAGATACTTAAGCCCCATACTTCTATTTTCCCTTCTGGTTCTTCAGTCTTTAAAATCAATCCTTCTGCCAGGTGTGGTGACACATGCCTGAAATGGCAGCACTCAAGACAGGAGGATCACAAATTGGAGGTCAGTCCAACTACATATGTAGTGAGGCCTGTCTTAAAAATAATAAATAAAAATTTTAAAAGGGTTGTTTCAAGTCCAGATTATTGTATGTTTGGTTTGTTTGTTTGTTTGTTTGTTTGTTTGAATCAGGGTCTCATGTAGCCTAAGATGAAACTTTCTACGTAGCCAAGGACGACCTTGATCTTCACCTTCCAAGTGCCGGGATCCCAAGCAGGCATCACCAAGGCTAGTTTATTGTATGCTTTGCAATCTTGCTCTACCTTTTTGGCAGTGCCAGGAATCGAATCTGGACTTTCTGAATGCTAGGCAAGCACTCTACCACTGTGCCATACCACTAGCTCTTTCTTTACTTTTTAAGATAATAAAATATTTTTAAAATTCAAGAGTTTAAAAATCACATTTCTACTCTATTGCAAAGCAACTGGTTTCCATTTGCCAGGTTTTCTTTCTGTCCTGAATGTGTACACATTCATTTTATATAGTTTTAATACTAGCATACATTGGGTTTAAGGAAATCTCTAACATTTATCTTCTACATCTCTCTTCATTAATATCTCCATCACAAGCCAGCCTTTAATTCCAGCACTCAGGAGGCAGAGGTAAGCAGATCTCTGTGAGTTGAGGCCAGCCTGGTCTATGTAGCAATTTCCTGGTCATCCAGGGTTACATAGTGAGACACTATCAAAAAAAAAAAAAAATTCTTCATCACAGACAAGGAAGGAAAAAATTCTAAACTAGTGTTTTGAGCCTTACTAAATATAATTGTTCATGTCTATTCTGCTTGTGCTGTTGTAACAAAATACCTGAGTCTGAGTAATTTATAAATGACAGACATCGTTCACAGATTTGGAAAGTGGGAAATAGAGGACCAAGGCACTAACAGGTGACGTGCCTGGCAAGGTCCTGTTCCTCAGAGAAGTGGCATGGATATTTTCTCTCCCATATTTTAACTAGAGAAAAGGGGTTCCATTCCCCAGGTGTGTCAATCCATCGTAGCCGGTGAGTGCGGAGGAGATGGAAGGGTGTAATGAGGGTTAGAATGAACCAAAGGAAAGCCACAGACTAACTATGGTGAGACTTGGGGGTGAGCAGAAGAGCTGGGCCAAGGTGGGACACTCTAGGGACATCAACTGGGAGACACAAGTGCACTGTCCGGTCAGAAGTGACAGGAGAGCAAGGGCGGCAAACAGCTCTTTCACCTGAGATGAGGCCGCTCATCCCATTCTCGAGGGCTCCACCCTCATGACTTAACCGCCTCCTGAAGGCCTCGGGACTTGATACTGTCGGGCTTTGGCAATTAAGCTTCAACATAAGCGTTCAGGGGATGGGTGAGGTGGCGTTCAGACCACAGCAAGGTTACATTTGGGGATTCGCTGATAATCCCTGTGCAGTCAGGTGGTTGGTGCTACAAGTTCAGTCCAGCTGTCCTCGCGAATCCATGCCGCAGTAAATGCTGGTGGCAGAGGGCAGAAACCTAATCCAGCTGTCCGGGTTAGAGGTGGGACATCTGGGAACTGGGATCCCCACAACTGGCTTTATAAGTGGAGAGAGACAGTAAACACATATATGCACATCCCTGTGTGCTATGAGCCTTATGGGCAGTTTGCCTGCCCTCACAGATTAAATTCCGGGGCCAGCAAGATGACTCAGCAGGTAAAGGCACCTGCCCCCAAGCCTGAAAACCTGAATTTGATTTCCAGGACACACAAGATGGAAAGAGAATCATCTCCTAATAGTTGTTCCCTGACTGTCCCATACTTGCCTGTAGCATAAGAGTGCCTACACACGAAATAAAAAAATAAATGCAATAAAAAAAAATTTAAGTCAATTCCGAGATTCCAGAACTCAATCAAGACATGAGTTCAACCTCCAAGGGTATGGTGTGGCAGAATGTTGATTGCTAAATGAAAGCTAGGATCTTGGCAATGGGGTTGGATAGAAGGGGTCTTGCCTGACCTCCACACAGGGTGTTAGCTGAGGAAGTGCAAGTTTGAGGGAAATGTCACATCTAACAGTGTGCCTGAACAGATGGGATGGTAACAGCTGGAGAGCAGGTCCAGGCAGAGTCTGGATGTCCTATACCAGATCAGAGCATCCTCTCACAATCCATGGTTCAGGGAACACAACCAAGAAAAGAGAAAGGGGAAACAACTTCTTGGACCTCAAAAGAGAAAGAGCTAGAGCATAGGACCAGCCTCCAAGCTGTTGGGAGAAGAGACACAAGCCACACATGCAGTAGAAGGAAAAGGACCCTGCAGGGATACAGACCAGTGCTCCCATCTAACACCAGCACTCTCCTCCCACACTTCTCCACTACAAACTCACATTCCACTAGGGGAAGGGAGGGCGAAGAAAGGGAGAGGTTTTTACGAGGTGTTTATTTACCCAGCAGAATCCAAAAGTTGAAACCGAAGGCTACAATTAAATTGGAAAAAATATCTTTTGACATCTGTGTCAAGACTCTAAAATTCAAGCCTACTTTATGGGAGTAAATGTGGAAGAGAAGTAGAAAATCTAATTAGCCAGATCTTAGGGGGAACCAGTGTGGGTACTGGGCTGAGCCAGTGGATTGGTGTGTGGCTGTTCATGTGATTCAGATTCTTGCTCTTCTCCTGGTTGCTCCTTTCTCTCTTCTAAATGGAAAATTCTTTTTGCTTGCAGGCCAGTACTCCTAAAGAAGGGGTCACCTGGCCCAGCTCGCCTTTTTATCTGGAGTCTTACCATAGTTAACCTGCGGTATTCCTCTGAGTCAGTCTTGCCCCATCACACCCTTCCAAACCCTCTCAGCCTCATATTGGCCCGGGTATGTGTGCAGAAAACCAGTCACAGCTGAATAAGGCAAACCTGCACATAGGCCTCTGGCCCGGAATACCTCCAGAGGCTGCACTAGCAGTCTCTCCAGCTTGCACACCTCTCCAGTTCTGTACTTCAAACATTCTGATGAAGAATAAAAAAGATATAACAGGAGAAAATGTTAAAAGATGAGGAAGTGTTCAACCTACTTTATGTCTCTAAAAATAAACCATCTTTTATGGAAAATTAGAAACATATGTAAAGTACAGAGAGAATAGAGGAGTCTCTGACTTTAATAGCTGTAAGCATCATGACAGATCATATGCCACTGATGTCCGATTCACTTGCTTTCCCTAATACTATACCATTCCTTTCATAAACATTTCCAGATATATTTTCTGTGTTAGCTTTTCTGTCACTGTGAAAAAATACTTAGAGAAACAACTTAAAGGAGAAAGATTAATTTTGGTTCTGGTTTCAAAGGGTTGTCCTTTCAAAGGACAAAGGTTCTGTCCACTGTCAATTGGCTCCATTGCTTTGCCCCTGAGGACAGGCTGTGCATCATGGTGGCAGGAGCCTGTGGTGGAGGAGGCTGCACACCCAAAGGCAATCAGAAAGCATAAAGAAAGTCAGAACAGTGCCATGGGCAAGATATACACTTCAGTGGCACACCCTAGTGACCTGCTTCCTCCTAGTGCCTTCCAGCTCTGTCATCTCTTATAATAGTATCAAATTATGGACCCATCCATGATTAATCTGTGATTAGGCCCTCATGATCCTCATAATCCAATAACATCAATGTTTGAATTTACCATGTGGGGACCAAGTCTTCAACAAACGAGACTTTGGTGGGTGTGAGAGAGCACTGCATATCCAAACCCTTATAATTCTTTTTTAAGAATAATTTTTGGAGAGCTGGAGAGATGGCCTAGCAGGTAAGGGCACTGGTTGCTATTGCAGAGGACCTGGGTTTGATTCCCAGCATCCATATGGTGGCTAACAACTAGCTCCAGTTCTGACCTCCGAGAGCATTGAATGACACAGGTGCACTTGCATATATGCAAGCAATAAACTCATACATATAAAAATAAAATATTTTAAAAGATTAATTTTTTCTTATTTTAAATTATGTGTGTGTGACAGTGTCAGTTTGTTCACATGACTTCAGAGTCCACAGAGGCCAGAAGACAATATCAGATTCTCTGACATGGAGTTGGAGGCAGTTGTGAGCGGCCCAACGTGAGTACTGGGAACGGAACTTGGGTTCTCTGCAAGAGAATTATTCACTCTTAACTGCTGAGCCATCTCTCCAGCCTTGAATAATCCACTTACTAGACAAAACTATGATATCACTAAAATAATTATGTCCTTTGTATCATTAGGTATCTAGTCAGTTTTCATATTTTTCCAATAGAAGTATTAATTTTTTTCCATCATTTACAATCCAGCTCTAAATGAGACCCACACTTTGCATTCGGTTGAAGTCCCTCTCCTCCTCCCCCTCCTTCTCCTTCTCCTCCTCTTCCTCCCACTCCTCTCTTCCTCCTTTTCTCCTTTCTTCTTCTCCCCCTATATCCTGGATTTAGCGATTCAGACCATATAATGTATGGGTTATGTTCTTGATCCGATTATACACCTATAAACTGGACACTGGTTTTTCAGTCGCAGACAACAGAGCTGTTTGTGGTTATGGAATGTTCTGCATGTGTGGCTGATGCAAATAAGACTGAGGAATTGACTTATTTTTATTTAAATTATTTTCTTTAAATTAATTTACATATAAAAATACACACAACTGTTTAGTGTTTGCCCTATTGGACAGCACATACAGGATAATACAAATTGAAACAATACGTGTGCCCAGGGGCTACTGTATTGAATTCAGATTTGATTGTATTTCAATACTGTAAATGGTGAATGTCCACTAGGGGGCGCACAATGCCCGATCGTCTTGGGGTGAGCGGCTCAAGGGATAGCCAGTTGAACCCACTCATTCCCGAGTTTCAAAATAATCGTATTCTATTTTGATCATTGCTTCTTCATTTATGAGTTTAAATCTATCAAGAGAAATTTCCTCTCATCAATAATTTGATTGTTTTGAGGTATAATCTACACGAGGAAGGCAGAGAACATGCTTCTTTTTTTTTCCAGAAAGAAATGAGTTGATTCCCTTGCATTTTCCAAATATCATTACTTTTTGTTTGTTTGGCATCACTACAAACTTGTGTTTAGTCCATTGCAGCTATTGCTCATCTTGGTGCTTGAATTGCCCCATACTAGGTCCTTGTGAACCTCTTTGAGTGAATGTTCTTGGGATGACCTTGGTGGGTTTTGGACCCTCCCCATCTTCTAATATGACATGTTCTGGCCTCGGCACGATCATTTCCTGCACAAATTAGCCATTTTCATGAGAATCTCTGGTCTTTTTTTCATGGGAAACTATACAGGTTGGGTGCCCAGATAGACTGCTAATACTAAACTCATTAACTGGACTTTTCCAGTAGTCGGAATGCTTTCCCATTTAAAATACACCATGCATTTATATTTTCTAGTTCAAATGTAGAAATACATGTCTTTTATTTTTCTGATTTTATATCTGTAACTTCTTAAATTGAAAATCTTTGTTTCTAATAAATTTATAACTATTTGCTTTATTTGATTACATATATATAG
This sequence comes from Eospalax fontanierii, assembly GCA_035773235.1. Lineage (NCBI taxonomy): Eukaryota > Metazoa > Chordata > Mammalia > Rodentia > Spalacidae > Eospalax > Eospalax fontanierii. Next base: position 60,431,030 of record CM069530.1, on the reverse strand, counting down.
TTTAGAATAATTATACTGATATTACTTACAATATGACTCCTGGAAAAGATATAAGTTTAAGCCAGGCATGGTGGTGGGTCAAGAGGTGAAGGCAAGAGGACAGAACGTTGGAAGCCAGCCTGGGCAACTTAGCAAAATTATCTGAGAATAAAGTTTTGAGAGGATGGAGATGTTAGGTCAGTTGGAAAAGAGCTTACCCAGCAAGTTCAAGATCCCAATAACACACACACATACACACACACACATTTCTTTTTGTCTCAGGTTGCATACATCCCAGTTAAATTATGATGTTTTAAAATACCTTGGATGCCCTTTTCTGGGTGGTCAACCTGCCTGCACAACCTACAGCTGGTTCACCAATTTCATTTTAACTTTAATGGTTGCTTTAGTCATATTAGAAGCACTTTCAGGAATCCAACGTCAAGTCTCTCAGCAAGGTAATCTGAGGAACATGTGGCTGTGTCACTGTTGCCTCCTCCTGTGTCTCCTCACTTCTCTGGAAAGTTTTGTAATTGAGAACTTGATATGTGTATATAATGTGTTTTTATTAAGCCCACCCCCATCTGCTCCTTTCCAGTTCCTTCTGATTCCCACCACTATTTTTCCTTTCCAACTTCATGTGCTCTTTTCTTAAAACCTACTGAGAACTTGATACGTGTATATAATGTGTTTTTATTAAGCCCACCCCCATCTGCTCCTTTCCAGTTCCTTCTGATTCCCACCACTATTTTTCCTTTCCAACTTCATGTGCTCTTTTCTTAAAACCTACTGAGTTCACTTAGCGCTGCCTGCATGTGCATGGTTTTGGGCTGTCTAGTGAAGCAGCCTTGCTCCTAAAGTAAGCTGACTCTTCCCTCCTCCAAAAGTCATTCATTGCCAATAACTCCTCAAATACAGGTGGGATTTCTCGAGCTCCTTCCCATTCGTGCTGGGCTTTTGGCTGACTTAATCTTGAGCATGCGGTCACAGCTGCTGTGAGTTCATGTGTGTATCAGTGTTGTCATGCCTGGCAAATAAGACTTCATTGTAGATGTCCACTACCCCTGGCTCTTACCATCTGTTTGTCAGATCTTCTGTGATGATCCCTGAGTCTTGGGGTTGGGGATGTGATATAGATGTCCCATGAAGACCTGAATGCTCCACATTCTCTTATTTTCTGCAGTTTGCCTGGTTGTGGGACTCTGTATTAAATTCCATCTACTACAAAAAGAAGCTTCCCTGATGAGAATTGAGAGATGCATCAATCTATAGGTATAAAGATAAGAACTTACGGGGCAGTTTATTACTATGTCCATTTAGCAGAATAATAATATTAGGCTAGGGCCTATGAGCTAGCTAGCCACAAGTTTTTGACACACTTGACAGTACCACACTTGAGTCCTGTTGTATGGAGTGAACTTTAAATCCAGTCGGAAATTATTGATTGGCTACTCCCATGACATTTGTGCCACTATTGTGCCAATGGACATACTTTGCCAGACCAGTAATTATTGTTCATTACTTTTCTTCCCTGGTAGCATACATAGAACCTTCTAGCACTATTAAAGCTCTTTAATAGGGATGAAGCTTCTGGGAAGCTTTTTAAAAAGTTAGTTTTGGTTACTAGTTACTAGTAAATCTGGAGCTTAAATGACAAAGTAACATGAGCCCAGCATGCCTGTCTTCTCCCAGGTCTCTCTTCCCCCACCTTTCCTTTGATTTAGCCAAATGAGGATAATGGTTGATTGTACCAGGGACAGCTTTGCATAAGTGTGGGTCTGGACAGTAGATGAAATACCAAATTGTTTCATTCTACTTGTTATGTTTGCTAGGGTCATGAAACCTAGCTGAGGCCATTCACATATTCTGCTGAGATATGCACTGCTCTCTAAGAATCAGAATGATCCCAGCAGAGAAATAGCAGTGTGGGAACTGTTCCACTGTCTTCCATGAGAGATTTGGGGCCACACACTTAGGAATCCCAGAAAAAGAAATCTTTCAGAGAGATAATTTAGCTCCCTACCTTGCTCATGTCTGCACAGGATGATTTTAGGAATTATATGTTTGGGGACAGTTTAGACTATATATGGAGAGACCCTAGCTCAAAATAAAACAAAAAACAAACAACAAAAAACCAACTTAAGACAGGCATAGTAGTACACATCTTTAATCGCAGCACTCAGGAGGCAAAAGAAAAGGCAGAGGCAAGCAGATCTTTGTGAAATTGAGACCAGCCTGGTCTACACAGTGAGTTCCAGGTCAGCTGGGGCTTCAGGAAGACATTGTCTCAAAAACAAAACACCCGAACTCCTCAATAGTACAAAGCTAAACAATTCAATTAAAAAGTAGGCAAATGATCTGAATAGAAAATTTTCTCCAAACGTATAATCCTGTTTCTATCACCCAAGAGCTGGACTTATGTGTACATAACATTGTGAAAGACTCTAGAATTATATTCTTATATATTCTGGATACAAGGCCCTTATCAGTTACATGACTTGCTGTTGTGGCTTTTCCTAGGGAGATGTGAACAAATTCAACCCAGATTGGGCACCAACAACAGACCAAAGAAACAATTCCTTTAGCCTGGTGAGCCAATGAATTTACCAGAGTTACTTGGAGGTCATTGGTAGAAGTTACTCACAGGGGCATGAGTGCTTCCTGTTGCTGCACCACAAAGCCGCTGCCCCCAGCACGGCTAGTGTCTCATGAAAGTTCTATCAAGAGGCTCCCTACACAGCTTAAGGAATCCCTTCACCCCAAATAAAAGCAATGACTTATTACTTCTATAATCTTGGAGAATGTAAGATGTGACTGAAACCCACAACAGTTTCAAACTCAGGAAGATGGAAGGAAACCTGGAGCTGGAGTTTACAAAACATGCATGAGGGAAGACCGACTTTTACAACTTCTCTCAGAAATCCAGGCCCTGCAAATAGCTGCAAATAGCTAAGATAAGACTCCAGACCCCAAATTCACAAAGGACACCGGGCTTCCTTAACAGATTGCTTTCTCCACTCCCGGGAGAAACTAGTCCCAGCTGATTTTCCCTTTCCTGATCGGGAGTCAGTTCAATGCCCCAATAAACCGGCTCAGTCAGTTCCCATCTCTGATTGATTCCTGTTATGTCTCCCGAACCAAATGAACCTTACAGAGAAGGGCTTTCTAAGTCTTGTAACTTTCTTACGAGTTATTTGGTGGGGTTTTGTTTTAGGAGAGGGGGTTTGTTGTTGCTCATTTGTTTTTCGCTCTTGGAGTGAGTCGGCTCCCATCCTGAGGGTTGGCCGCCCTCTTTTACTCCTCTGTCATTTAGACCACCTGCCTGTTGTTCCTCCTAGCACCTAACTGAGCAGCATGGAAGACTCATTCCTGAGGGATGTGAGACTTCTCTCCTGGCCAGTTTTGGCTCCGGGACTCTCCAATAGCTCTGCAGAACCTTCCCTGGCGGGCTCTCTGGTCTAGTATGTTTCCATCCAAACCTTCCTCCTTTTCTTCCTCTGCATCACTGACCCCTCCCAGCCATTGCCTTCTCGCATGCTCTTAGACCTCATCATTTTGCCTCCTAAGTCTTTGCACATTTTTTTATGTATATGAGTGTATTGCCTGCATGTATGTATGTGCACCCATGTCATGCAATGCCTGAGTAGGTCAGAAGGGGGCGTCAGATTTCCCTGGAACTAGACTTACAAATGATTATTAGCCGCTATGTGGGTGCTGGGAACAGAACCTCTGCGAGAATAAGCCGTGTTCTTAACCTCTGAGCCATCTCTGCAGCCCAAGTCTTTGCACATTTAATCCCATCTTGGTGTCTGCTCTTGGAGAACCTGCAACGACAGTACCTATGCAAAAGAGTAAGTTTAAAAGTTAAAGCTCAGGTGAGCTTTCTTCTGCAGTGGATAGAAGTGACCAGAAGAAAGGCCAAAAGTAGAAATTTGGATTCTTGTTTGCCATGGTGTCCCTGACCCATGAAAAGAACGGTGCTTTTAGTTACCTAGATCATACCTGAGTTTAATATAAGACCTGGTACTTACTAACTTTGTAATTGTGACAAGTTATTTAATTTCTTCACATGCAAATTATATACAATACTATCTCCCAGTAGTTTTAAGGAGTAAATAAAAATGTTGCTGTCATTTTTACCTCTGAAGAAGTAAAATATCAGTTTTAATGTTGTAAGCTTTTACATTTTTAAAGTCTACATCTTTTGACTAGAAATGTTCTGAAAAGCACTATTTATAAGTAAGATAGTGCCTAGGGAAGAAATACCTTCACTGTCATGTTAAACAAAAGCATGGGGGCTAGGGCTTGGATTCTGGAAAAAACAAAACACCCTAAGAGTGGGCAGCCCCAGGGAGCCGGCAGGAGTCCAGACGAGGACTGACAGTCAAATCAAGTATGTTAGCATACCTTTGCTTATGCCTACAACTGATAAGTAGATAAAAACCTCAGCAAGTCTCTCAGTAGACTCAGGGGTCCAGCTCTTCTCCACTGCAGTCAATTCCTCAGCTGTGTGAGGGGATCAGCTCAGTGGAGGCCATGTGGGGCCTCCTGGGGCCTTCTTACTCTTCCTGTGGCATTTTGTTTGTTTGTTTGTTTTGTGTCATTTCTCCTTTCCCTTTCTTTTCTCCTGCTCCCTCTTCATCCTCACATTTGAGAGTTCAGAGGGGCCCAAGACACAAATAGAGCCTTTAGCTAGGGAGCTTCAGGCCTCAATGTCTTTTTGTCTTTTGCTCCTAAATCCAGGGGACAATGCACACTAGCCACAAAGGATGGAAGAATCTAATTGGACCAACACTGTCATTTACTATGATTTCTTTTATTCATTACCTTACATTCACATTTAAAGTATCCAGGTGCACTCAGTATTTACATGTGTAGCTCAGGCTAGTCTAAGATCTGGAGTGGTCATCCTGATTCAGCTGCCTGAGTACTAGTATTGTAAGCATGCTTAATTACACCTGGCTTACTCTTAAATTTTTGAGACAGGGTCCTTATAAGTAGTCCAGGCTGGCCTTGAACTCCTTAGCCTCGTATTTCAATCTCCTAACTGCTGGGCGTGCAGGCATGCACCATCATGGCTAGCTTGCACATTTAAAAAATTTTACATTTATTTATTTATGGGCATGTGTGGTGTGTGAGCGGGAGTCAGGGGACAACTTGTAGGAGTTGGTTCTCTCTTTCAACCATCTGAGTTCCAAGGATCAAACTCAGGTTGCAAGACCTAGCTAGCAACAAACACTTTTACCTGTTGAGTCATGTCCTCAGCACAACAATTATTTTTAAATGATAGCTAATTTGTTTTCATTTTATATAGAATGCCTGCCTATTGAAAAAAAATCAGGGAGTTATAAAGATTTTTAAAACACCTTAAATTTGACCACCCAGAGACTGTCATTGTTTTAGCAAACATCTCTCCCTGTATTTCTGTGCGCCACCACCTGCCTTAGCATTCCTCCCGTACAGTGTGTTGCTGGGGAGCACAGGCAGGCCGTGCTTGTTTAGAGTATGAAGCCACATGTATTGGCCGGGGACCAGGACCTCTGCTGTTCCTTTTTTCTTTTTTTCTTCTTCCCTGGGTCACCTCCTGTGTAGTCATTTAAATCACTACTAAAAAGACCATCCTGTGCTGCAAGGCACTTGTTTTTTCTTCAGATTAGTGTTTTTGTTGGGTACTGGTTTTTTTCTTCTTCCTTCCTCCTCCTTCTCCTCTCCTTCCTTCCTTCCTTCCTTCCTTCCTTCCTTTCTTTCTTTCTTTCTTTCTTTCTTTCTTTCCTTCCTTCTTTCTTTTCTTTCTTTACCACTGTCTCACTATGACATCTAGGCTAACCTAAAACTCATGTTCCTGCTGCTTTCATCTCCCAACTGGGATTCTGGGTTTCTGGGATTACCACTAGGACCAACTGCTTCTCTTGGTACACTAAGTTATTTCCTAACTTGAAGGTTGTTTATGGGAAATGTCAAAGTACAAACAGGTTAGTTGTATGTTTATTGAACACCTGATATTTTTCTTGTGGTAACTATGGATGTGCTCTGCATATTCACCTCTATAATATAGAAAATGAATACCTGGAAGACAGAGAGTGATTAACCAATTTGTTTTCCCATATTCTTTACCTATGAAAAGTGAATCACTAACAGTATCAATGTTTGTTGGTGGTACTGGGGATAGAACCCAAGGTTTGCATGCTAGGCAAGCTTTCTACAACTGAGACACATTTCCCAGCTTTCAATGGTTCTTGTTTTTCTTCATTTTGGTGGGTTTTGTTGTTGTTGTTGTTGTTTCATTTTTTTTCACAGGGTTTTCCCTAGTCCCAGCCTGTCTGGAACTCACTATGTAGACCAGGCTGGCTTTAATCTCACAGAGATCTACCTGCCTCTATCTCCCAAGGCCTGGGACTAATGCCTGGTGTCCTCAATGGTTCTTAAGTTGGGTAAATAATATTTATGAGAGCTGTCAAGCCTTAAGTCAATCATGACCAATGTTAAGGGATGGAGTTAGTCAATAAAGACTAGCCAAGTGTTGAGCAGATCTTATTCTAATGTGTCTCTGATACTTCAGGCACAAACAGCGCTGACTGCCTGGGGAATCTGCAGCCCTCCTCTGACCTCTGCAGGCATTGCATGACACGGGCATGCAGGCAATGCACTCATACACACAAAACAAAAGTAATAAAATATTTTTCAAAAAGAGAAAAGAGAGGAGCCTCAGGTACTCCTATAGTTTCTAGAACATGGCAGAGTAAACAGAAAGCACACTATGAGCGAGCTGCAGCACACAGTCTCATTGAAGCAGACCTTTAGGTGTTGGAGCTTGATCACAGCCATTGCCAGGGAGGGAAATTGGAAGTCTTTCTTTGGGAACTTGGCAGCATCATTTATTAAATAAGCACCCGGGGAGCTAAAGAATTGTTTAGCTCAACAGCAGAGAGGAGCATTGAGAAGACAGGAATGATGTTATCAGTCTTTCAACAATTGAGTAGATTATTTTGTAGAATAAAGTTAATGTGTTAAAAAGAAACATCAGCTGTCACAGTGAGAACAAAGCTGGGATCTGTATTTGTATTTAAGGAGCAAACTATTTCCTAGGAGCCCTGAGCACTGGGGCCCTGTTAACCACACCCTGTACTAGTCTTATTAACCAGAAGGAAACCTGACAAGACACTTAGTAATAGTACATCTGTGTCTATCCGAGGTTCATGTGCCCTGTGTAACTTCAAGGGATGATATTTTGTTCAACTTTATGAAGAAGTTATTTCACTCCCCAAGCAGTAGGAGTACCTATATTTTTAAGACTTATTTTTATTTTTAATCATGTGTATACATGTGTATCTGTGTGCATGTGAGTGCAGTGGCCCACAGAAGCCAGAAGGGGGCATTGGATTCCCTGGAGCTGGAATTACAGGTGGTTGTGAATATGTGCATTAAGAACCAATTGCAAGAGCAGTATGTGTGCTTTTAAATCACTGAATCACCTCTCTAGACATATAACTTTTCTAAAAATATTTTATTTATTATTTTTATGTGTATAAGTGTACTGTTTGTATGTATGTAAGTGCACCTGTGTCATTCAATACCCACGAAGGTCAGAAGAGGGCATTGGATTCCCCTGGAACTGGAGCTATGGATGGTTGTTAGCCACCATGTGGGTGCTGGGAACTGAACTTGAGTTCTCTGCAAGAGCAGTCAGTGCTCTTAACTGCTGAGCCACCCCCATATAACTGTTTTTTATAATTAACTATATGATGTCTTTTCAATGGTGAGGTTCCATGTTATATTAATCCTCACAGAAACCTACTAAAGTAGACTGAAATCTGTGATATATTCCAATAATAAAGGAAACGGAGGCACAAGGGGGTAAAAGGCATGGCTACACTCCCCTGACTTGGAAAACAATTCCACGAGATGGAGTTGGGGCACACTACCCCAGACCATGGCACTTGACATTAGAGAGAGCAGCTGAAGACTGGCACAGTCAGCTGCTCTTCCCTTTCGTTCCCTCGTCCTCCCTTCCTCTTCCCGTTCCCTCTTCTCCTTCCTTCCCTCTTCTTGATTCCTTTGGCTTGATTTTAACCTTGTAGGTCTCCATGAGAACTTCAAGCATCAGCTCCCTTAATCTGAAATCTTGTTAAGCAATACCACTTTCTGGGTTATCAGTGACAAATCCTTGAAAATTTAAAACCCAGCTTTAACCAGTGAGTGCCATGAGGACTCCTTTGATCCTGTTTTGAGCTCCTGGCACATTTCATTCTAACTCTCTTCACTAACACAGGAAGCTTGTTATGCAACCAGGATTGACCTTGAGCTTCTCATCCCCTGCTTCATCTCCTGACGGCTGGGATTACAGGAGTGTGCCACCATGCTTCGTGTATTTGGTGCTGAGGATCAGAACCAGGGTTTTGTGCATGCTAGGGAAGTACTCTACCAATGATGTTACCCCTGTATTAGTCACGTTTCTGTTGCTGTGATAGAAACCCTGACCAAGGGAACTTATAAAAGGAAGAGTTTATTTAGCTTACAGTTACAAAGGGGCAAGAGTCCATCATGGCAGGAAGGCGTGGAGACAGAGGTGGCTAGAGTAGACTCGGCAGATAAGCAATCACATCTTTAAGCAGGCACAGGAAGCAGAGAGTGCCTGAACATCTGGCAAGGCTTAAGAGCTCTCTAAGCCTGTCCCCAGTGACATGCTTCCTCCAGCATGGCCACGCCTCCTAAGACCTCCCAAAACAGCGCCACCAACTGGGGACAAAATGTCCAATACTTAGAGCCTATGGGGGACATTGTCATTCAAACCACCACATTCCTTAACCACCTCAAATCATTTTAGCACCTTCTAATACGCAGTCTGGGTTCTTCTTCTGAAATGCCCAACTCATTCATAAAAGTCCATAGTGAATGGGCAGTAGGTCACGAGCATCTGCCTTTCTTTGTCATTGCTTATTAGGCCAAAAACTTGACCCAAGGAAGGCCAATCAACCCACACATACTAGTTATGGACATTAGCGCTGAGATCATGGTGTAGCTGAAACCAAGAGCAGGATGAAGAAGCAGCAGAAGACTATTACAGCAAGCGCTCTCAGCTGGAAATAAGACAGTTCTCTGTTCAGACGCTTCCTGCGCATTAGCTCTGTCTGGAAGGAAGATGGTAGAGTGAGCAGGGGAACGTCTCTGTTCTCTGAAGGTCCAATAATTGAGTCCCTGAAAAGAACTGACAGTAGATGGATTCACAAGAAAAAGACTCCCACAAACATGATCAGTGCACGGGGCATCACAGGAAGGTGCCAGACTAGATTTCCAGTGAGGTCTAGAATCATCAGAACTTCATAGAGAGGAAAACTTCTAAGCTGTAGGCAGTTTTGGAGGAAAAGTAAATGATTTTTAGGGAAAATTAATGAGTCCAAAGAGCAGACAGTAGTCTGGGACAAAGTTCATGGGGTTGACTTCAGTGTTCTTTCCTGCATGTGAACCCTCCTGATTAATGAGATGTCACTGGGAGGTCTAGGGTGTTCACATTCCTGCTGGTGGCCCGGCCCTGTATTTTAAGAGAGGAAGGAAGGAAGGAACTACTGCACTTAGCCTATAGTTCTCCATCCCTACTGCCCTTTGGTAATCATTGTTGTAAACTTTCATGCATAGGGAGAAAAGCCTAAAGCAATAGACCAATAGTGTGCTAGTATCACAAGCATGGCCTTTTCTGCTTTTTCTTCCTTGTTTCTTTGTTCTTCGTTCACATCTACATTCTCTTACTTCTCTCCAATTAAAATATGCTGCATGGGGACTAGAGAGATGGTTTGGGGCTAAGAGCATTTGCTGTTCTTCCAGAGAACCTGGGTTCGATTCCCAGCACACACCTAGGGGTTCTGTCACCCTCTCCTGGGTTTGAGGGCACTATACACATACCAGTATACATACAGGCAATCAAAACACCTGTGCAAAAAAAAATTTAAAAATAGAATGCATGGATAATAGAAACTTTCTTTTGTGGTGCTGGGAATCAAACCAGGGACTTGATTCATGTTAGCCAAGTGCTCCATCAACTGTACACCTTTAACCTAAGACCGTAGTAATTTTATTTATGTGTTTATCTATTTACTAACTGTCTGAGACAGGATTTTATGTGTTCCAGAATGGCTTCAAACTCTTTTTGTAACCCAGGATGACCTCAAACTTTTTATCCATTCTGCCTCTGCCATCCAAGATCCGAGAACATGGCGTATGGCACCGTGCTGTTTTATACCACGCTGGCTTCATACATGCTAAGCAAGCATTCTACCAACTGAGCCATGCCCCCCAAGTCCATCTTTTTGCCATATGTTTTTCAATATATATTTTTTTACTGAATTTCTGTGCATTTAATACAATCCATTTTAATCATATTTAGAACCCCTCCCCTATCTGCACCCCCCCAGCCAGAGTTCATGCATTCTATCATATATGGCATGGCCTAGCGAGTCGAGTTCGTGTCCCCAGGGGTCCCTCGGTGTGATTCATTCACTGGAGCCTGGTCACCCTATCTAGAGTCACTCCCATAAAGACCAACTCTTCCTCATCCAGCAGTGATCAGTTGCTACTAGGTCCTTGGCCAATGTTGGGGCCTCCTGTCTATTTCTCCAGTTTTATGATGGGTTTTTGCCCCAAGGCCATTTTAAAAGCTAAGAAAAAAGAATAATCTAAAAGTAAAACTCACATGCCAGGAGATCAGTGAAAGCACTGGGATAAACGAGTCTGGGCATTCATTAGAGTGGTGCAAGCAAAGTTCTTTACTAACTACTGCAGGGCAGGGGTGGACTCCTCTCACTCCGTTGTATAGGCCCCATCGCATTTGCACACAGGTGTCTCGTATTTTAAAGAGAGAATAAGCGAGTGGGATGAGAAGGGACCAGCATAAGCAAAGTCAGGAAAGTGAAACATTTGCAAAAGGCACGTATGAGGACTGCCTGATGTAGATTAGACTACCTGTGTCTGCTAGCCAGCCTGTAGAGAGAAAGGAGACAGGGGTCCTCCCTTTCTAGAAAGCATACCCTCAAATAATGGTTTTCAGGGCCTCCAGAGAAACTCTCCTGGGTTGCAAAAAACAAATCCAACACTTCGAAAAGCCAGGAAGGATTTACAATTGTAAGCTTTTATAGTAAATGATGTAAGAAAGGGAGACAGGGACCCACACTAGGCATTAGCTTGCTGCTCTCCTCCTCTGGGGACCAGCCTGGAAAGGAGCTGAGGGGCGCTGTGGGTTGCCGCTGAATGGGGGTGAGCAGGCGCAGAGTCCCCATATTGACTTTGTGAGCTGGGTGGAAGCAGGCAGGACTTGGCTGTGAGCTTCAGAGTCATGCCACAACTTGATCAAGTTTCCTGAGGCTGGGGTTGAATGGTTTCTGTTGTTCCATAGGGCCACCACTCAGCAGACTTTGTAAGCTTCCCCTGGATTTGGAAACATAGTTCTTGCCTGATACCTGATTGTGTCTCTTCAGTCTCTTGGACTTTGGGTTTCATTGCCTTCCTGCCAGTCTCTCCTTGAACTCTGTTTGTCCCCAGCGCCTGTCGCTGCTCCTCAGATCGCAAGTTAAACCTTTCTCCAGGCTGTGCTATGACGTTGATCTTGGATATCCTCATGTCCTGGGGATAGTGACAAAGAGAATGAGATGAAATCTGAATTCAGGTACTGACTTCCCAGGGAAGCAACACTGTCTTTCAGAACTCCCTGTTGAAAAGACAAGGTCTGAGGGTAGATACAGCTCAAAGGACCTGGGAGCCACCTCTGTCTTCCAAACTGTGGAATGAGTTTGAGGGGGTCCAGGCCCCACCGCTCCCTGAGGAGCTTAGGCAGTTAGTTAATGGTTGCTGGCAGGAGTCATTTTCCTCAAGTGAATAAGCCACCACCCATACTCATTCAAGGAACCCTAATTAAATGCATGGGGGAATGGGGGGGGCAATGGGGGATATGCTAAATACATGATATATGAAATTGTGAAAGAATAAATAGAAATTTTATTAAAAAGTAAAAATAAATAATTGTGGGGTGAAGAATCATGTTTACAGAGAATGTCTACTTAAGTGAGGTTTCTAACATCTAACAGCAACCTCAGCAAGGAAAAAAACATTATGTTCTTTGAACCGCGACGCTTTTGACTTTACCTCGTTTGGCACCTACTTTTGATTGCTGTTACGGACGAGGATAACCTCCTCTGCTGGTTCCAGCAAATGGCAGTACTTCCTTGGTTGAGGCTAATCTATAAGCTTATGAGGGAAAAAGGAGAAAAAAAAACATTAAAAGCAATTAAACTGAGGTGGGCTTGTAAAGCAATGAATTAAAAAGCTGAAGGGAGCAAAGGGTGTATTAATTTCTCTTCCATGGCAAATTCTCTCTGTTATGAATGTCCTGACTTTTAACATTAGCTTCCAGGGCGCTTAACCAATTAAACTGAGGCTATGCCTAACTATTTCCTCTTAAGACCTATTTTAAAACACAAAGTGAAGCTTGACTTGAAATTAACCTTTCTGAAATAAATAGTTCTGACTTTTTGCTGGAAAATGTTAAGAGTTAGCTGCTGTCAAAGAGATGCATTTTTCTCACAAAATGTACAATTATGATTCTTTAAAAAAATGAAAAGGGAAGATCAAGGCAACTTGGTTTTGAAAACCACAAAAATTTGATATTTGGCTTCAGATTGATTTCTAAGGGGAATTTAATATTTCCATCATCTGCTCTTTGGCTGCATTTGTTCCTTTGGGGTCAAACCTTTGTTGACTTTCTGTCAGTATATTTAAAATTCAACTACAGGAGCCCAGGAGTGACCAGTCTGTGCTATTATGGTTCTTCAAGTCTTGTCTAACCTTGTATATACATTTTAAAAATTTCAGACTTGCTTTTAGAATTTAAAAATGATAAATCCTTTCAAAGGTTTAAAGGATACTGTGATACCGAGACACATGAGGGTACAGGTAACCAGCCTCAGACCTCAGGCGTCTCAGAAGTATTCTGTAATGCCCTCCTTCTGCGGGGGATGGGTGTGGAGGAGAATGGGCAAAGAGGTTCCTTTTCCAGGAAAGACATTGATCAATTCTGACTTCTTCCTTCAGTGTTAGCATCTTTTTTGAATGCCAATTTAATGAATTAAAAAGGATTTTTTTTTTCTTAATGGTAGTTGTTTTCTTAAATGTAACCACCTTCTTAAAGAAAGTAAAAGGAAAATGGTGATTGTTTAAAATACAATACAGATAACAGGGATTTGCATAGTCAACAATTCAGAATAAAACTACAGATGTCAGTGGGAATCAATGGTGAGTGCTGTCAGACACAGCTGGGAACTGGGGTGGTATGGCGTGTCCCCCACAGGAAACCTTCGCTTTCGCCTGAAATAGCGGGGCCCTGCAGTGTCTGAGTGGGTGATGGAGAAACTGCTGGGAGCAGAAACAGAGCCCAGCCCTGGGCAGGATGGCTCTTTCCTCCTCACAGCTCTGTCTTGGATGTATTTGCCAGCCGTGACCCTTGCCCCAGGACAGGCGAGGCCGGTATATTGCTTCAAGTACTATAGATAGTCTCAGGGCTTACCTGGGAGTCTCTAAGCTGCCCAAGGAGGGGATTTGCCTCTCTTCTCAAGTCTGTCTTATTTTCCTCACGTTCACCACAGCTATTGAGTAGAGGTCAGGTCATACCACAGTGTGCCCTGTTCCATAGAAAATGGATGTTAACTCCCACTGTTGAGGGCCAGGTCACCAACGCTGACTTTATGGTAACTTCACATTATTTGTCAGCCATTCAAAAGCAGCCCAGGCTTTTGCTAATGGAATAGACATTTGCCTTCGGGGTTAAATCACTGTGGACATTACCAAACTATAGTTTCACAGAATTCTGCATAGGTTTAGGGTAAATGCTTATCTTTGCCAGGATGATTTACTTTAGATAATACTTATCAGACCTAGTTTAAAAAGACTTGTTCGAATTCCTATTTTACATTTACAGCTGGGCTTATATTTTTATTTTTCTCACACTAATCATGTATCCACATTTCCATATTTTTTCCCCTGAAGTTCTGAGGATTGACCCTAAAATATTAGGTAAGTACTGTATCACTGATCAGTACTCCTAACCCCAGACTGTATTTTCATGTAATTCCAGGAAATTTTAGAAAGCACTCAAAAGTGGCTTTACAAAATTTATTGTAAAATACTTCATTGAAAAATATTTTCTTTTTTCCTTAAAGGTAAATGTATGAATGAAGTTAACTCTAGGTGTAACCAAGTGGAACCAGATTCTTCCTCATTTCCCGGTAGATTCTCATATTCACATTATGTAAAATATTTTCTGTGTGATTGGTTTGTAGATGAGCCACTTGTTGGTAATTTGGTGAAGTGATTTAGAGAGAAAACATTCCAGACTACTACAGATTTGGTCCATGTTTCATAATATTTAAAGATACTCAAGGGAGTTGGTTTGTAAAAACTTTCAGATTTCAGTCAGAAGTCATAGTTGTAAGGTCAGGGTTCGAGAGACGCAGCAGACAGAACGGACCAGACTCCACTGGCAGCTAACAGGAACCGGCTTTATTGAGAGAAGACCAGATGGGACTAGCTCCTCCGCACCCACGAGTGGAGAAACGCTAGCCCCCCTTGGGGGCTAGCCTCCCTGAAGAGATGCGGGAGGCTAGCCCTCTCGTCCCCATCTTGGGGCTGGGGCTCTGGGGGACTGGGCTGGCGTGCCTGGCTCCAGATAGGGATGGAGGAGCTCCCCCAGGGAGAGTGCGAGAGACCAACACCCCCCGGAGGAGCAAGCTCAGCTGGGACTAGTTTCCCCCCGCCCCCCGGGAGTGGAGAAGGAACTAGCCTCGCCTTAGCTGGTCAGATGGGCTTTTATAGGGAAAAGGTACCCCCTTGGCATCCATTTGATGTTAAACCAGGAAGGAATTTCCTTTTTTTTCCGCAGTTGTTCATGCATTCCTCCAGTCCGGAATTTTATCTGCCAAAGAAGCCCGGTGTCCTTTGTGAATTTGGGATCTGGAGTCTTATCTGCAAGGCTTAGATAAGCTCTGGCTCCAGGTTTCCTTCCATCTTCCTGAGCTTGAAACTGTTGGGGGTTTCATTCACACTTTACAATAGTAACATATACAGTTGTCAATACCCTTTCATATAGACTACATGACAATAATATAAATGTCCATTTGTTAGTTAGTCTATTAGTTACTTTTCTATTGATGTGATAAAACACCATGACCAGGTAAATTTATAGAAAGAAGAGCTTTTACTTGAGCTTATGATTCCAGGAGAGTCCATAATGGAGGTGAGGCACAGCAGCAGGTGGCCAGAGCAGAACACTGAGTGCTCTCATCTTCATCTACCTGAAGGAAGAGGAGAGAGCAAACAGGAAGTGGGGCCAGGCTATGAAATCTCAAAGCTGGCTCCCAGAGACATGCTTCCACCAGCAAGACCACACCTCCTACAGGCTCCATGACTTTCCCCAGCCAGCAACACCAGCTGACCACGTGTTCAGATACTTGAGCCTGTGAGGGATACTTCTCATTCAAACCACACAGTTAGTACTGTTTTAAAACTCCTAGATTCCAAGCCTGCCTTTGATATCCGTTGACTTAGAAGTTCTAGAGATTAAGCCTGGGACTTATTTTCAAAGCAGTCTCAAGGACTCAGGGGTAGAGCATTTGCTTAGCATACACAAGGCCTTAGGGTCAATCTCCTGGTCTCCAGCACAGTACATGTACACATATATCCTATATTCCTCAAGTAATTCTGTACATACTAAATTTTGAGAAGCACAGTTCTGGGAAATATACAATCAGGCAATGCTGGTTAACTATATCACCCATTTTCTAAATCCATCATGGTTTCAAATATTCTATTTTGTAAGTACACCTACAGGTTTGTTATTTTACGAGCCCAGTTTTATGTTCAAATGATATGTTAAATGTCCGTCAGAACAATGACTGGTCTTTTCTAAAATTATGCACCTAACATACTACAACTAAATAAAAGCTTTTGGCTTCTACATTTGTCTATTCACAAAATACTAGTGTTTGTATTACATGCCTGATCTGAAACATGTCTTGTAAATGAGTTTTATATCTGAATGTCTGAGCTCTACCAAAATTCACATTGAAATCTAATCCCCAATGTTATAGTATAAGAGGTAAGGGCTTCAGACAGTGATTGGCTCATGAGGCCAGCACCCCCGTGAGTGGGATTTGTGCCCTTATCTAAGAGGTCCAAGGGAGCTCATGGGCCCTTTTGCCATGTGAAGATTTTCTCTGAGGTGTCATCCATGGCACAGAGGATCCTCACCAGACATCCAGTCTGCCATGCATTGATCATAGAATTCCTGGTCTCTAGAACTATGAAACATTTAAATTTTCTGGGTTCTTAAAATTTTTTTCTTTTGTTTCTTACTGGCTTTTGAAAATAAGTTCTTCTTATGCAGCCCAGGCTGACCTGGAATTTGCTATGTAGCCCAGACTGGCCTCAAGTGAAACAATCCTCCTACCTCTGCCTCTCCAGTGCTTGGATTACAGGCATGCATTACCATACTGGCTTAAATCTTTGTTTTTTTATGGCCTCCCAGTTGAAAGCATTTTGCTCTGGCATCACCAACAAACAATTAGATAGGTACTTTAGATTGCAGTGACCAAAACCCAACATGAATAAACTTTATAACGGAATAGCCCTCTTAGGTATCATCCAAACGAGTTTCTGATTTCAAAGAAAAGGTGATATCCAAACCTGGGAAAGGTAAGAAGGCAGGGGAACCCCAGGGTTTCCCACAGCAAAGCCTTGTGGATTTTCATGTAGTGTCAGTAAAACAGTTCTGTTCTAACAGAGTCTCACTTCCCCAGTATAAACGCCTTGGTATTGCAGATGCTTCATTTTTCTTTTATTTGTTTTGTTTAGTTTGGTTTGGTTTTTTTCAAGACAGGGTTTCCCTGTTGCTCCAGCTGGCCTGGAACTCACTATGTGGAGCAGACTGGCCTCAGTCTCACAGAGATTCATGTGCCTCTCTCTGCCTCTGCGTGCTGGGACTTAAGGAGTACACCACCATGCTCAGCACTGTTTTGCTTTTAGATAAGGTCTTTCTTTTAGACCAGACTGACCTCAGACTCACAATCTTTCTGCTTCTGCCTTTGCTGCCCAAGTTCTTGGATTTCAGGCAGGCCCAGTAGGATTTGGTTTTATAGATCCTTCCCATTAGCAATACCTCTCACCCGCCAGTTTCATGCACAATGCTTGAGACTTGTTTGGTTTGACTGTTTTATACTTCCCAGTCAGACTCAAGAATAAGTATTATTCTACCCCAAGTCATAATTTCACATTGTTTGCTAATGACCAGTTTGGGGTTGAGTATGTGACATAGTTTGGGCCAATGATATGTGAAGGACGTCTACTAGTGACCTAGGAGGAAAAAGAAAAAACTATTTCCTTCTCTTAGAGCAGATATTGTCATGTCTGCAGGTGATGTCTAGAGTGGTAGTAGTCATTCTGTCATATGATCAATGTTAGCCAAAGTCAAAGCTAACATTATAGTGTCTATTCTGAACGTGGACAGCTGCTAGATTCTTTATCTTATTATTTAACAGCTCTACTTTAATATCACTAACTATCTCACCTTTGGGTATCTTTTTATATGAAAAATCAATTTCCTTGGTGCTAAAAACAGTAAATTTGTGGTTTTGTGTTACTTGTTAATACTCAAAGATGGATACTTTGATTTTAGAACTTTTTCTAAATGCATTTTAGAAGATAGCTTTAAAAAGTGGTTTTGGCATGGGGTTTTTGTTGTCGCTGTTTTGTTTGTTTGAGCACAGCATCTTACTTTGTAGCCTAGGTTGGCTTAGAATTGAAGAGCCTCCTCCCTGAACATCCCCAGTCCTGAGATTGTAGGAGTGTACCATCATGCTCAGCTGGTGACAAGATTTTAAAAACATCAAAACATATTCGTACTCTGGTCCTCTTATGGAAATTAGGCAATCTTGAGAGCAAGTATTTACTCAGAGGTTACGAAAACTCACTTTATTTAACACTATCAAACTCAGAGGAGCTGATCCTCTGAGGTTCTGAGCTTCAAGTAACAGAAGTAGTTAGGATTTTGGGGTGGGGGCGGTGGGGGTGAGACAGGATCTCCCTGAAGCCCCAGCTCGCCTGGAACTCAATATGCAGACCAGGTTGGCCTCCATCTCATAGAGATCCACCTGTGTGGGTGCGTCTCCATCTCCAGCACGGCTGTTGTGCTCCAGCCATGCCAGAGAATGGAGGATGATCGAACGGGACCTCAGGTAGCTCAGAGTGCGGTGGGAGGAATTCCCTCCCGGCAGACTACGTCGGTGGGTAGTTCAGTTATTAGAGCCAATGCAGGGGTTTATATAGGGAGGCCTTCCTGACCGTTACAGAAGGTGGGAAAGTTAAAGTGGGGTTTGGGGGTAAAGGGTGGGATGGCTGTGGAAGTTCAGGAACGAGGAAACGAAACCCAAAAACCTGGTTCTGGTCTAGGGTGGGGGAAAGGAAGATTCATATCTACAGTAGCTTCCTGGGGCCAGGTTATCACACAGGCAGAGCAGGTCAGACACCTGCCATCCCTTTAGGGTATCTGGAGTTGCTTGCCTTGCTCAATACCCAGATCCCCACACACCTGCTTCTGACTCCCCAGTGCTGGGGTTAAAGCTGTGCACCACCACACCCAGCCCCAAGTCCCCAGTTTTTATAGATCCCTACATTATATCTTAACTAATACAATATTAGTATACTCAAATTACAATCTGCATATATGTAAGTGCACCACATGCATGCAGTGCCACTGAGGCCAGAAGAGGGTGTCAGATCTCCTGGAACTGGAGGTAAGGGCAACTGTGAGCATCCACACAGCTGCTGGAAATCAAACCTGGGTCCTCTGCAAGAACAGCCAGTGCTCTTAACCACTGAGCCATCTCTCCAACTTTAATACTATTAGTTCTAATTAGTTGGTTTCTTATTGTACAACCTAGATCCCCTGTTATAATAGAGAGAAGTGGTGACATCATTTATTTATTCTTAGTTTAGAGGGAATACTGTTACATTACTGTTGTATATAGGGTTTGCTATGCAAGGAAGTTTCCTTCTATTCTTCATTTTACTAAGGGTTGTATTTATTTAATTTATAAATGGATGTTGGTTGTATTTATTTAACTCATAAATGGTAACTAAATATTTTCCTTCTATCAGTATGTGAGTATGCTTTTCTCCCTTACTCTGTTAATCAGACTTTTATAAATTAAACATTTTACAAACTAGAAACTTCTGATCTATGAGCAGTCTCCAAGTCTTTAATTAGTATCTTTCAGTTAAGCTTTATAATTTTTTTCTGTTTAAGGCTTACATGTTTCTTATTTGATTTATTCCAAGTTATGTTGTTTTTTGACATTTTATGATAAATATCTTTATCTTTTAAATCATTTTTATTTTATGCATATGGGTGTTTTGCCTACATGTATGTAGGTGCACACATGCATGCAAGGCCCATAGAATCAGATCCCCTGGAACTGGAGTTACAGACAGTTATTAGCCACCATATGGGTTGGATGAAAAACCAGTGTTCTTAACTGCTGAGCCATCTTTCCTGCTCCTGATAAATATCTTTAGAATTGCACTTCTGCATGTAGCACGGGACTCTAGAAGGCTTGTTATTTATCTGTATGTTCTGTCATATTTTTATGTGAACAGTCGTGTCCTCTGAAATCACTGAGTTTTGTTCTTTCGCTCCCTCTCTTCTCCCATTGTGCCTCTAGTTCAGCTTCAAGTAGTAGAGTGATGGTGACCATGTCTGTTTTGTTGATGAGTTTGAAGAGAACAAGTGTTGCATTTCACATTTAATGTCTGCTCTATTCATTGGCAGGTACTTTTTGTCAGGTTCAAAGGTTTCTATGCACTCTTGGTTTGCACTGTTTAAAACCATGGGCAATGGTTTTATGTTGTCCATAATTACAAAACAGTACATCTTCTTGATGTAGCCCAAGCTACATCAATCCCTTTTCTACATTGAAATCGTCAGGCGGTTAATATGGTATAACAAAAAGGCTTTCTGACGGTTAAACTAACTCTGCTTTTCCTGAGATACCTAATTTCACAGTGCTTTTTCACCTGTTTATACATAGCTGGATTCAGGTTGCCCAGATTTACTTGGAATTTTTGCATTCATGTTCATGAGAAAAACTGCCTTAAAAATTATTTCCTATATTGTCTTTATTTGGTTTTGGTATCAAGGCTATACTAGTTCTCTAAGATGAGCTGGGTAGTATTCTCTACCTTTCTAATCTCTAGAAGACCCTAAACTCTGTTTAAAAAGAGAGACCTGTTTCTTGACTGTTTGTCTCATTTCTTAGCATTTTAAGGTTTGACCTGCCTGTTCCCATCTCCACCTTCCTTTTCCAGTCTCTCCTCTTTCTCTTCTCTATCTCGTTTTTTCTCTTTCTTTCTCCCTATGTTTTCTACGCATTCCCTCTCTGCATTTACTTTCTTGTCTTCTATACCATCAGTAAGAGCATTTTTTTCTTTCTTATTTAAAGGCATCAGAAAAATTTGGCTAAGTCCAGGTAGCAGGATATGGATTTTAATAAATATTTTTCATATTTCCAGTTGTAATATTTCTTTCTGTTTGGCACCATCAATTAGTACTGCCGAGATGTAGAGCAAAGAAAATCTCATAGTCATGTGAGATAATACAGACCGTTAAATGAGGATTTCAACCCTTTGTTCATAACTACCTGTTTTAAGATATTTTTTAAATCAATTCAGTAACATCCATAATTTGGTAATTCTGGAACTTTCTGCCTTGTGATACTCAACAATGAAGAGAAACAATTTAATTTGTTTTAAAAAAAATCAGAATTTCACGGAAGAGTTTTTTCACAAATAAGCTGTGATGATTTTTCTAGGGTTTTCTATAAACCTTCAGTTCTATTCTTTGTGTTTCATAAATTTCCTCCTCTCTACTTTTAAGTAGCACAGATATATTTTGTTTTTTCTGATGGAGTATTGTTACTGAATGGTAAAGATTGATTTAATTCTCTGTGAGAAAAACCTAGAACTCTCATCGCCCCTCCCCTTTAAATTAAAATGTCAATATTTAAAAATTCTCTGTATTGAGATAATTCCTTTTCTTCTAGTGACTTAGTGGCTAAATACATAAATCTTCCCATGTGCCTTTTTCAATAGCAGAGTCTTTTGAGAATTCTCTGTTCAGATCCATAGCCCATCTTTTTATTGGGTCATTTGTTTCTTGATTCTTTGTTTTTTGAGTTCTCTATATATTCTGGATATTAATCCTCTGTCAGATGTGCAGCTGGTTTTCTCTTTTCTTTTGCTGTACAGAAGCTTTTTAGTTTAATGAGGTCCCACTTATTGATTATTGACCTTAATTCCTGATAAAGATGGCAACAAGGGCTGGAGAGAAGGATCAGTAGCTAAGAACACTGGCTGCTCTTACAGAGGACCTGGGTTTGATTCCCAGCACTCATTAGGTAGCTAACAACCATCCATAATTCCAGTTCCAGGGGAACCAACACCATCTTCTGACCTCTTGGGCATTGCATGGCATGGGTTCACTTATACACATGCAGGCAATACACTCATACACCTAAAATAAAAACAATAAATAAAATATTTTTAAAAGATGGCAAAGAAGCACCTTAAAAGTGTCCTGTGTCCTTAGTAAATAGGAAAATGCACATCAAAACCACCTTAGGATTTCATCTTATCCTAACCAGACTGGCTAAGATCTAGAGACAAATGATACCAATGCTGGCCAAAAGTAGGAAAGGGAGCCTCATCCTCTGCTGATAGCACTGCAAACTCATGCAACCAGTATGGAAAGCCGTGTGGAGAACTCTTTAAAAACTACAAATGAACCTACCACACGATCTAGTTATACCACTCCTTGGCATATACCTAAAGGACTCATCCTGTGGCAGAGATACTTGTACATCCATGTTTGTTGTTGCTCTTTTCACATGAGCTAAGAAATGGAAGCAACCTAAGTGTCCCTCAACTGACCAGTAGATAATGAAAATGTGGTGTATTTACACTGTGGGGTTCTACTCAGTAAAGAAAGATGGAGTCATGAAATTTGAAGAAAATGGGTGGAACTAGAATCCGTTATACTAAGTGAAAACACAGACTCAGAAAAACAAACGATGTATGTTCTCTCTCATTTGTGAATCTTAGTAACAAATCCTTATATGTGAGTGTATATCCTGATGTAACTGCAAGAGCCGGAAAAATGGAAAGGAACCAGGAAGGGAAAGGAAAAGGAGGAGTCTGAGAGAGAAGAACAGTAGGAGACAGGCGTTCCCAAGCTGGAAACCGGTAAAATGGAGGTACTTAATTGGGAGAGGAAAAGGAGGGTTTTAGAAGGAACTGTGGGGGTAAAGGGAAGAAGTTCTAGAGAGGGGACTGACAGGAGATGGATATGATGAAGGGTGAAACGAGGAAAATGGGGTGCTTTAATGGGGAAGGAGGAAGAATGTTTAGACGGAGAGAGAGAGAGAGAGAGAGAGAGAGAGAATAAATAATGCTTAACTGCTGTGAAAAACCAAAGGGAAATACAAAAGCCTACTGAAAAAATCACACATATAATATCCTTACTTGAGTCCATGTATATTAGTTGAAGGCTATATAACAAGAAGCAGTGCAGACAGGAGAAACCTCCCTTTGAGTTGTTGACCAGGGTAGTTCAAGAGACTCTCAAAATTACATAGACTATTGCCTCAGCCCTTGATTATGTCCCAGAACTTGAAGGTAAGACCTACTGTTGAAGACAGGATAGACTTCAGACATGGGACTTGGAGCAATGGAGCTGAAATTGACCTGGAAGTCACCTCCCTGAAGACTAGTTCTCACGGTTTTGGAAGACACTACAGTACACAAACTGCTAAGGGAGAACATCAGTCAATGGTCCAACCCCAGCTTTAAGGCCTAATAACCACAACGATGACTGGCACAGCAAACTATATTGGGGTAGTAGTGGCACTTTTATCTTGGGGGTAATTAACAGCTACCTAAATCGGACTTAAAGCCCACTCAATGGGAAGGAATTTATGTGTAGTATTGTAAATATAGCCAAATACACATGGCTAGAGAGGTCATATAGAAAAAACCCCAAAGCGATCACATCCCTAAACAAATGTAATTTCTTACTATACGCTAAATATGGATCCTTATATTTACAGACAAGAATCCCAGTCACCACTCATCAAAGAAGCTTCTTTTGTAACAGATGGAGACTATTACAGAATTCCACAACTGTCTACACACAGAGAATAAGTGTCTTGGAGTGCCCAACCCTAAGTGACACATCTACAATGGAACTTCTGCCCCTAAGGCTTACAGAACATAGTGGAACAAGGGGTAGAGAGAATACTAATGCATCTCTCAACTCTCATCTACAAAACTCCTCATGCAATAGAGGATCAAGAACATAAATGGCCAAAGTGTACAGAATAAGAGTCTTCAGAGTGTGGGCCCCTGGACAGGACTCCTGTATTAAATTTCACCCATCCCAGGGCTCAGGGACCATTGTGGAAGGGAGAGGGTGGTGGAAAGATTGTAAGAGCCAGTGGGGAGGTGCATAACTATATGGAAACAGAGTCTTATGGGCTCCTGGGGCCTCACTCATATGAATCTATAGCAGTGGTGTCAGCATGCACAAGACCCATACAAATTCAAGCAGACAGAAACTGAGCATAGAGCTGGGGAAATGGGCAGCAGGTCTTGGTTGAATAACTGTGGCCAGCTGATTACTGTGGATGAGAGAGAGCTGATCTTAGGTGAGACACTCTAGATAGGCTGACTAGTTCCATTAGAGAACTAGTCTCTAATGCACTGAGGGACATCTGGGCGCAGGAACTTGACTTGCTAGGCCTTAACATATATGACAGATATGTTATCCCGGTGGGATGGGCTGTGCGGGAGTTCAAATAGGGAAGGGCGTACAAAGATGATGAAGATGTTTTGTATGAAATGAACAGAAATTCAGTAAAAAATATAGATTAAAAAACAGAGTTATTATGTAGTCCAGGCTAGATTTACAGACTTAAACTCTGAATCCTCCTGCCTCGGTCTCTCAAATGTTGGAATTTCAGGTATGAGCTACCTGATTTAAAGTATATATACTTTAAATCATCTCTGGGTTACTTATAATACTTAGTATAATTTTAATGCTATGCAAATAATTGTATGTATATTGCTTAGAGAATAACTTTTAAAATCATGAACACATGGTATGTGTTCGATACAGATGCAATTTTTCTCTCCTGAATACTTCCATTCCTTGAATTATTGAATCTGTGCTAACAGAATCCTGCTGTCCAGGCAGGACCATGCTCCCTGGGAAAGCTCTGAGGCACAGCCCTTGTTTGCTTCTCCTAGCTTCTAGTGGTTCTAGGAACTCTGTGACTTGTGGCCACACAGCTTCAATATCTGTATTCATACCGCCTTGTCTCTTTGTCTGTATCTTTTCTTCTACCTGTTTTAAACCACTTGTCAATGGATTTGGAGGCCACCTGGTTAATATGTGATAATCTATGACACAACTGAAATTCTTAAGTTCATTAGATTTGCAAAGGTCATTCTTCTAAATGAGGTCATATACATAGGTCACTTATAATGGATACATATTTCAATATATTAAAAAATATGGACCTAAGAAAACTAAGGTAGAAAATAATATAGAACTCAATGTAATATTAATATCCCAAGTTCATACACTGCTTATAATCACCTGAAATTCAGCTCTGAGCATTATAAATTATTTGTAATGATCACTTAACAAAATAAAACAACAATGCAGGGTTCGGATATCATGAATCAGTCTGTCCTTGAACTCTTGAACCACCTGCCATAGCCTCCCCAGTGTTGGGACTGCAAGCACACACTACCAAGACTGGTAATAATCACTTTCATGGATGACAATACCATGATACAAATCCTGGAGTCAGCAGAATCTATTTCATCCCATATATCAACTTAAGTCGATCGCAGAAATGCTAGTTCTCTGGTCAGTAAGTCACTGAAGAATGCATTTTTGGCTGAATTCTGATAATGCAGACTACAGGGTGTCCGGGGTCCCAGCACTCAGGGCCAGCCCGAGGGGGACCAAAGGGGCTCCCCCGTGGTGAGGGGTGAGTAGGCACGGAATCAAGACACCGGCTCTGGGAGTTGAGCGGAAAGCCAGCAGTGGTGGTCTGCTGCAAACTCATTTATTCAAGAAAGAGCAGAGAGTCTTATAGGTCTTCTCAGCCAATAGCCTTATAGGGTGGGGTCCTGACCACAGCCAATCGCAGTTTGTTCCCAGGTAGATCAGGTTCCCTCCAGGTGCTGGGCAGAAACTGGCTTCACAACCAACCAGTGTGGAGCACCACACCCACGAGAGCCATTCCTCCATTCCTCCTGGCAGGTGGCCTAGCTAGACCCACCCTGCATTATGCCCAACAACAGGGCAGTCTCGAGGAGAGGAAAGGTTTCAGGAAAGATTCTTGTTCTGAAAAGAGAGACAAGACAGATATGGTGCCCTTTAGTTTTTAAGGATTTATTTATTTATTACTGTGTGTGTGTGTGTGTGTGTGTGTGTGTGTGTGTGTATGTGTGCCTGCATGAGTTTATGTATACTATGTGCATGCAGGAGCCCACAGAGGCCAGAAGAGGGTGTCTGATCTGGAAGAGTTGTTAGCTGCATGTGGGTGCTAGAAGCCAAACCTGGGTTCACTGCAAGAGCAATAAATGCTCTTAACTGTTGAGCTGTTTCTCAAGCCTCAAAAATCCATCTTGTTTTTTTTGTTTGTGTTTGTTTGTTTTGAGAAGTGTCTTACTAGGGTACCCAGGCTAGCCTCAGCCCCCTGAGTGTCGGTAATTTCTCGGAGTTGTGCTGAATAGCTTCAATTGTCAACTTGACACACCTCAATTGAGGTTAGCCCCATTGGATTAACCTGTGGGCAAGTCTTGGGGGTATTTCCTTAATTGCTGAGTGCTGTGGGAGGCCCAGTCCACGGTGGGCAGTGCCACCCCTGGGCAGGTGGTCCTGTGTTGTGTAAGGAAGCAAGATAAGCAGGGGCCAAGAGAACAAGCCAGTAAGCAATGTTCCTGTGCTCCAGGTTCCTGCCCTGAGTCCTGCCTTGGCTTCCCTCAGTGATAAATTGTGACCTGGGAGATGTAAGATAAAATAAACCCTTTCCTCCCCAAGTTGGTTTTCATCAGTATTTTTATCACAGCGATAGAAAGCAGAGTAGAATAGGAATGAACCACTTTGCTTTGCTTATGCAGTACTAGAGATCAAACTCTGGATATGGTACCAACCAAGCCATATCCCCAGTGCCTGGTGTCCTTTCTCTGCCTGAATGTTGTCATGCCAGGCTATTCTGCTTAGGGCTGATAAACAGTCATCTTGCTCTCTGCCTGAGAATGAAAGCCAAGCAACAAGGATGAGCAGAGCTATAGAATCTGTTCAGAGAAGAGTCAAAACTCTGGCATACTGCTTTGGGCCACATGATATCTGTTTGTATGAGCTATGGCTTTGTTTCTTTTTTTTTTCTGCTTAAGACAATTTGAGTCGGAATTTTTGGTTACTTGCATCCACAGTATCCTAAATGATATGAAATAGGCCTAGATCTACCACTTAATATGTTCTATATAAACTTGAGAAAAAAAATTAATTTTTAAAGTTATTTATTGGGGGAACTCCCTCCTTTCTTAAGTACACTTTTTGCTCTTCCAAAGGACTGGCATTCAGTTCCCAGCACCCACATGGCAGGTAGCAACCATCTCTAACTCCAGTTCCAGGGAATCTGACATCCTCTTGTGCACTTTGCAGGCACTATGTACCATGTGGTGCATTTACATGAAGACAAGACACTCATACATAGAAAATTAAAAAATAATCTTTAAAGAATTATTTAATGGGTTGGAGCAACAATTCAGTCAGCAAAGTGCTTGCTGTACAAATGTGAGGACCTGAGTTCAAGAACCCATATAAGTCCAGAATCCATATTTTTTGAAAATGAGACATGGTGGGGCATGTTTGCAATCTCAGTGTGAGGAGGTATAGAGCCACAGATCCCTGAGCCTCCTGGACAGCTAACCTAACCTATTTGATGAGCTCCAGACCAGTGAGAGATCCTGTCTTGAAAAACAAGTTGGTTGGTGCCTGAGGAAGAATGACATCTAGGATTGTCCTTTGGCTTCACCCGTATCACACACAACTGCATATAATCCTGCCCATATACACATATACCTGCACACTTACCCACTCAAAATAATTTATTTGTTTATTTATTCATTTATCTATTTAAGACAAGTTCTTTCTGTGTAATCCAATGTGGGCTTGACCTTACAATCCTCCTGCCTCTGCCTCCCAAGTGCTGGAATTATAGGCCTGTACCATCACACCAGGCTTAACATTTAACATATTTAAACACTAGTTCTTTTGTCTATAAATTGGGATAAGTAATGTTATTATACAGATTTGATGAAAAGACGGTGGAGAAGAAAGCATGTAAACTATTTAGTACTGACTCTGATACATACAAAATAACTGTGTCATAAAAATTTGAACACTGAAGCAAAACACAAATGGTCCGTGCACCATTGTCAGGCTCTTTGAAATGGCAATTGAACTTTCTCAGGCAGTAGTTCAGGCTTCAGTAACGATAGAAGGCAACTGACTCTTCTTGAAGTGGAAAGTCATCTGGAAGATTAGTATTAGAAATTTCATTTAATAATCTTAACTGTAATAAACATCTAAAACTCATCAACTAGCAACCCGTTCCATTAATTAATTTATAGTTTTTAAGTTTTTTAATTTCATGTATGTGAGTGTCTTGCCTGAATTTATGTAAATACACTCATGTTGTGAAATGCCAGCAGAGATGAAAAGAGGATGTCAGATCCCCTGGAAGTGGAGTTATGGACAGTTGTTAGCCACCCTTTGGGTGTTGGGAGCCAAACTCCGGTCCTCTGCAAGAGCAACCCAGGTCTCTTTACTGCTGAGCTCCATTGTCACATTACTTTATGCTCTGATTGAAGGGACACAATGGGACATTGACAGGGCTCAAGTGCTACCATTAAGCCACAAGATGGTCTTTCTGAATCAGCTCTCCTGGGCTTCTGTCCCATTGCCTCTGCAGTTGAGGTTGCTGCATTTCACGTCTGGTGAATACTTCCAAATTCAGCAGGCTGTGGGATAAAGCTTCCTATGTCCTTGAACTCCACCAGCATCAGATCCTCTAGAGGCAGCTTTCAGGAGACGATTGTGACACTGGTCTGTGGCAGTTTGTCACTAGACTCTCTGGAGCCAGTAAGTGCTCACTCAGCTTGGGCCCTGACTAGTCAACTAGAAGCTGGGATGAGGGTGGCTGAGGGAGGAGGTAAGAGTGGCAAGAGAGTGATGCTGACTGCTCTCTAGTCTAGTTCTCTAGACTTGCTTTTTACCTTTCTCCAAGAAAAATGGCTAATTTAATTATAATTCTTGGAAGCAAGAAGACTGTGTCTTCTTCAATATCACTCATTGCTTGAATGTTCTGAGAACAGTTAACTGTTGTTATTACATTTTGTGTGTCTATGTGTGTCTGTCTGTCTGTCACATGTCTGTGTCATGTATCTGTGTGTATGTGTGTACAGAGGCCAGAGGTCGACTTTGGGTGTCTTCCTCTATTGCTTTTTGTCTTAATTTTTGAGGCAGGGTCTTTCATTGAACGTGTAGCTCACAATTCAGCTTGACTGGCTAGCCAGAAAGTTCCAGGGATCTGCCAGGCTTCACCTCCACAGTACTAGGATCACTGATGTGCATTGCTACACCTGGCTTTTGCTTGAATGCTGGGGATTTGAACCCAGGTCCTTATGCTTGCACTTCAGCTAAACCATATTCCAGTTCCTGTTCTTACAATTTGAAAATAAAATTTAAATGTTGATATCTTTAAAATGAAAGCATTAAGCATATACTCTGTATAAACTGCTTTCATTTTTACACAGTATAGCATTTCACATATATATTTCCAAATGTATTTCTTGAGTTATATTTCTGCACTGTCATGTTTAGTGGCTCCATATTACTCCACTGTATAGAATCTATATGCTTGCTTCAGCCTTCAGCAGCAGAAACAGGAGCATAAAACTAGCATAGGCTACACAGAAAGACTTTGTCTCAACAACGATAGCAAAAATACATATATTATAAGTAATTTATAAGTAATGTGTACAATCAAATCAGTATCACAAGATTCTGATATATTCTTCAATACGTTTGTTATTATAATTGAAAATGCTATGACATTTGAAATTAAATCCTGTAAAATGTATTAAACTGCTAATTTTCTTAGTGTAATGGATGGTTCAAAGTATTTATATTGTGCTAAGTTTTAAGCCTATATTGCAAATCTCAAGAGGCATTTAAAAATATTTTTATAAAGGATATATTTCTATTTATACAAGATTCTATTGGCTTTTTAAATAATCCTACCAAAATTTTCACCTTCTTTCTCTATATTTAGTATCATAACTAGCTTACTTTATGCAGGTAGTGAATTTACTAATCTGAAATTGTAATGGGTTTTATTTTTACTCAAAGTTAAAATCCATCTCTATTGACAAGCTGCTCTTTTTCTTGAATTCCTTTCACACCTGGAGTTCTAATAATTGGTTTTGTAGTCTAATCTTTTGATCTATTAATATAGGTAAATCTCTCTGGTATTTCTATTCATTTTTTGATTAAATTGATCATATTGTATAGAACAGTAAGCTGCAAGTATCAAGGAAATCCAATGGAGGCTGTGGTAGGCCTTTTTGATTTACAAATTTACATGTAAACGATATTCCATATAACAGTTAAATGCTCAGTCTTCTGATATTAGCACAGCATGAAAAGCAACATTTTTATATTTGCAAGGAATACATTTACCTTAAAACATGCATATGTCAGTATCTATACATATGTATATGCATTTTCTACTATGATATGCTTTATTGCTTACAGACATGGAATAAATATTGACCCAATATTTGCAAATGTGTTTGGTTATTGTTTCTTATCTGAATAATAAATACCTCTACCAAGACACTCCTTTCTCAACCTGGGCAAATGGAAGTACAATTTAGCAGTTTCCTTAATGCTTAACTATGTTCAAAGCCTCAGAAAATGCTGATGGCTAGGCAAGGAGAAGAGTGGGTCACAGCCTCAACTACTTCATTCACACAAAACTGGGAAAAGATGTAGAAAAATATGACCTATTTAGAGGCAACTTATGACATGCTGGAGTCTCAGTAAATCAATATAATGGAAGGATGCAGGAGACATTAAAAGCCAGTGTACTAATTCAGCATTCTTGGGAGGCATAGTGGTCTTGAGATGGTCAAGAGCTTATATGTATGTGGTAAATCTGGTATTTAGAAACAGCATATTGGAAAGTGGTATTGTGACTTGAATCATTCGAATGAAACAACGAGCTAATTATCTGTAATGAGACACACTGAACTACTTTCCACACCTTCAGGGATCAATTTCACCCAAAAGTGAAGGAAGCTGGCTCGGCATTTTGCTCTCCAGCCGTGACCTTTCTGATTCAAATGCAAAATGCTGTTGCAGATGAAATTCACTAGGACAAAATGTTCAATAGAAAGATTACATTTCCAGTGGGGCAGAAAGATATTTGCCAGCATCTCATTAAGGCTTCGATACAAAGTCTCAGATTTCAATCAGTGATGAGATAGAACAGCAATAATCCAGGAGCACAAATGTAGGTAAGGCTTTGTTTCCGGTAGCATTATGCATTTTCCCCCATCTACAATAAAATCTTGAAAAAATTTCCAAGAGAATAGATATGGAAAAGAAATAACCTTGTAGTCATTTTAATGTCAGCCACACAACACGTTCTGTGAAGCCTCCGTGGCCTGATAACTTTGCCTCTCACTCAGGGAGGAGAAGGTGACATCATTTACATTTAGCCCAACACGTGAGAAAGGCTTAAATTCCCTGCACCGTGGAGGCAGCATCAATTCTTCCACCCCCACAGCCCCACTCCTATCATTAATATGGTCCAGCCATTTTCCCGCCAGCATTTTATCGTCTGTCCCTAGAAGTAATTTACTGACTTAATGGAAATGTGAGAGATTTGCTTTAACAGACTTTATGAATTTAAGCAAAAGGTCCCGCTGAACATTTCCCTCTGGAAAGAGGTTATTCTTTGGCCAGGAGGCATTTGTAATAGTTCAGTAATCAAAAAAGATTTGCTTCGGACTTGCTAATTTGCTCAGTCTCTTAAGTAACAAAAGGGTCTAAACTCTGCCTCTCAATTTAAAGTGAGTTCTGTAAAAGCTTCCAGCTTAGCAAGAAATCTAAGAATTCGCATTCTGAGCTTTTAGCCCCATTTCAATTTGTGCAAGTGTAATATCATTAGGGGCTGATTTCTACTGCCAGAGCAGTTGTGGCCTTTCATGGAATTTAGTTCTTTATCTGGGAAAAGGCTGCCAGGGAACTTGTAGACATGGTAAACTACTGAAGAGACAAAGCTTGTTCCTCCTGAAAGATCAGAATATCCATATTCACCACAGGCTTCACGGGAGAGCCGCTTGCTTCTGAAATTTTTGATTCCAAGTCAATACTCTGGACTGGATTTTGATTAGGAAGCAGAAGAATCATCAGTACTCTTCTTAATTTGCATGGTTGCATCTATGTCAGGGTGTCCACAGTCATGTCCTCAGCATGCAGGAGAGTGCTGGGCACCTGGATGCTCAGTACTGGAGCAATGAGTGAGCTGCCATTGAACAGAGACTTCCTCATGGTTCAGTCACTGAGAAACTACCCCTTGGCCTCACGTTCGATCACATACCTTGGCTGAATTTGAGCTGTTGGCACAGCTCTTTTTGCTTTCAGATCCTCTCCCTGGAACCTACTAATCAAACTGCAACATCATGGAAAAATGTAGAGCGAAGACTGGGGACTCAACCCGGAGAACAAGTAGAAGGAAAACCTGTGAGTCTATAATTTTGCCAAATGACCTTGATGGTCTAAAAGAAACCTACACAACTGGGAGCCTGGAACCATATTTTCCAGAATCTCTTACACTATTCTATTTTTGGTGTTTTGTTGTTGCTTTGAGACAAGGTCTTATGTAGCCCAGGCTGGCTTCAAACTTGCAGTATATCTAAGAATGACCTTAAAGGCCAAATCTTCCTGCTTCCACCTTTAAAAAATTGAACCTACAGGTCTGCACCACCATACCCAGTGTCTAATTTTAAATGATTTTGTATATTACATTTATGAGTGTTTTACATGCATGTATGTAAATGTGCCCATGTCATACAGTGTCTGTGGAGGCCAGAAGAGGGTGTCAGATCCCCTGGAACTGGAATTAAGGATGATTGTTAGCTGCCATGGGGTGCTGGGAACCAAACCCAGGTCCTCTGCAAGAGCAGTTAGTGTTTCCTCTGAGCCATCTCTCCAGCCCTCTACCCCTCAGTGTCTAATTTTAAATGTGTTTCTCACTGTCTCCTAAATCTTTGCCTAACCGTGTGTTCATGTTATGTAAACTGGAAGGTAGAAGAGAGCCTCTGCCCAAGCTTAATTTCCTTCAGAAATATCATTCCATGAATTATTGACAACCCAACCAGGCATGGCCAGCTCCTCCCAAATAAGGTAGAAAGGTACTATGATGAGTGATGGATTATGGCTGGTTTATAAGTGTATGTGAAGGATGAGAGCTAAGAAAACACAGTTGAAGAACTGGGTGAAACTGATTGATGGAAACACAAGTAAGGTTGTTTCCTTCTTATTTTTTTATTTACATCTTGTTTATTATTTTTATTTTACGTGTGCGAGTGTATTGCCTGCATGTATATAAGTGCACCCATATCATGCAATGCCCAAAGAGAACAGAAGAGGGCATTGGAGCCCCTGGAACTGGAGTTACAGATGGATGTCACCTGCCATATGGGTGCTGGGAATAGAACCCGGATCTTCTGCAAGAGCATTCAGCGCTCCTAACTGCCGAGCCATCTCTCCAGCCCCTGTTTCTCTTTTAATATTAGCTTCATCTCTGTCAAATTCTTCCTGAAACATCTTGCCACTCATAATATGTAAGAACCTTTACTTGCTTGTTTCATGGCAGATTAGCATATTAGGATAAAAAAAATAAATTACAGATTAAAATAAATTTGCATAAACTATGACTTACATACCAAAGGCTACAGGCTAGGGGGAGAGAATACTTATAGGGTGATGGGGAGATAGTATGGTTGGGAAAGTGCATGCTGTGCAAGCATGAGGACCTGAGTTCATTCCCAGCACCCATTTTTTAAAAAGGAAAATGGGACTGGAGAGATG
Organism: Eospalax fontanierii; assembly: GCA_035773235.1. Taxonomy (NCBI): domain Eukaryota; kingdom Metazoa; phylum Chordata; class Mammalia; order Rodentia; family Spalacidae; genus Eospalax; species Eospalax fontanierii. The sequence goes on along the minus strand of CM069530.1, from coordinate 60,397,726 downwards.
GCGCAACAATTAAGAGCACTGGCTATTCTTGCAAAAGATCCAGGTATGGTTCTCAGCACCCATATGGTCACTAACAACCATCCAGAACTTCATTTCTAGGGGATCTGACACCTTCTTCTGACATCTGTGGGCAATGTACACATTGGTGCACTGACATACATGCAGGCAAAACACTCATACACATACAATAAAAACAAAGAAATAAATAGAATAAATTTGAACTGGGTGTGGTGGCATGTGCCTTTAGTCCTAAATAGATCTCGGTGAATTGAGACCAACCTGGTCTGCCTAGCGAGTTTCAGACCAGAGAGAGATCCTATCTCATAAAACAAAACACACAAAGAAAAAAAGTACTACTTGGAGCTAGAAAGATGGCTCAGTGGTTGAGAGTGCTTACTGCTCTTGCAGAGGACCTGGGTTCAGTTCTACTGTCCATAGGGGGGCCTCATATCTACCTGTAACTCCAGTTCCAGGAAATCCAATGTTCTCTTCTGACCTCCATATATGCATGCATATTTTATGCATATATACATTCAGGCAAACACTCATACACATAAAAAAATCTGAGCACAGTATATGCTTGTAATCCCAGTACTAGAGCTCAATGGACAGACAGTCCAGCCTACTTGGTGAGCTCCAGGCTGTCCTCTGGTTTCCACACATATTCAAACATCCATGCACTGAACCACACATAAACACAAAGAACACATAGAGCTTTTAGGTTTGTAAATAATTTCTGCGTTCTTAAATTCAAAATAAATGTGAATTAATTCTTGTCTTTATGTAACTTTTGCTTAAAACAATACACATAAAACAGTCAAATAACAGTACAAAGATCCTATTCCCAATGTCTCTATCAACATCTGTATTTTCATTGTTTATTCTAGTATTGATCTTCTCATTTCTAAGTAATATTTTGAGCTACTATTTTTTAAAAATATTTTGTGTATTGTGTTAATTTTATGTGTATGAGTGCATTACCTGCATGTGTTTGAACACTGTTTCTGGCTGGTGGCCCTGTTTGGGAAGGTTAGGGAACTCTGAGAAGATAAAGCCTTGTTGGCACATCACTGAGGAGGGAGTTGAGGCCTTGTAGCCTGTTCTCTCTGTCTGCTTCCTGTGTGTTCCTGAAATGCTGTCTCTCTGCTTCCGGACTGCCGGGCTGCCTCACACTCCACTACCACGCCTTCCCCATCACGATGTACTCGATCCCCTGGAACCAAAAATCAAAATAAACCCTTCCTTCCCCAATTGCTTCTTGTCAGAATATTCTATCGAGGTAGCAGAAGAGTAGCTGAAACAGCCATGCATACTCTCTAGTACACACATCTCCATTGTTTCTGTTATTATTGTGTTAGTATTACATAGAAGCTACATAGTAGACTGTCAGTGCATTTTCTTAATGTGTAGTGCTCCTCCTCTGGCAATAACTGTCTCAGATTTTTACTTGCTCAATAGTCTGTGGTTCATCACTAACCTCCCTGCAAGAAGTGTATGCTCACATTCAGACACAATCAGGAATCTAGCAGTTCCGCTTAATTGTTTTAGAGACATCCCTCTTGTATTCTTTGGCTCCATCTGGCTTGTGTTGTCTAAGCTTCCTATAAGCTAAGAATTCTGTGTAGGAAGCCTTTCTTCTCTGCCTTTGTCTGTAGGTCTTCTTTCTTGGCTTACTCTCTTATTCTTCCAAAGCAATGTCATTAAGACTTCTTTTTTAATATTATAAATGTAAATGGGCAATGTATAACATGTTATTTGTTGGGTTTGTTTTAGCAACGTATTTTAACTGACTCAAGTTTTTTGAGACAGAGCCTTGCTTTGTAGCCTAGGCTAGCCCTGAATTTACAGTTCTCCTGGCTCAGCTTCCTGAGTACTGGGATGACAAGTGTGTACCACCATGACTGACCTGACTTGAATTTTAGTGCAACTTGCATATCACCTGAAAGTCAAAGTCCACCACAGCACTTCAACCCCTTTGAGAACTTCTGCTCTACTTACTCAAGGATCAACTAAGGAAGCAGAAGTAGGTAGACTGCCTAAGTTTGAGGTCACCCTGGTCTACATAGTAAGTTCCAGGCTAGCCAGGGCTACATAGTGAGCCTCTGTCTCAAAAGAAAAAAATCAACTAAAACTTTTTTATGAGAAATACAAGAAGTTATAGTGTATCCAATGATGATGATGATGATGATGATGATGATGATGCAGTGGCATGTGGGCTCCAGGAAATCACAAGATCCCAAATGTGGAATTGAGATACAGAAGTCAGTATCAGAGAAATGTCCTGTGTAAAGGACTTATTGGCACTTACTGACTTTGAAGATAGAAGATGACTGTGATCCAAAGAATGTTGAGCAGTCCCTAGAGTCTCAGAAAAGTAAGAAAACAGACTCTCCCCAATAGCCTTCCATGAAGTACAGCACCCTGCCAACATCTTTGTTTTAGCATAGTGAGACTTATTTCAGATTTTGAAGGTCAAAACTATATGATACTATCTGTATTGTTTTAAGCCCTTAAGCATATGAAAGTCAGTTATAGTAGCAACAGGCATCTAGCAAGGAGACTAGATGACTGGACAAGACACAGGACTGCAGTTTTACCCAATAATATTATTGTGTTAATTCTTCTATCTCTCTGACAAGGACTGAGTGAAGCATTTTAAAAGAAGAAAAGTTTTATTTGGGCTCACAGTTTCAGAGGTTGTCGTCCACGGTCAGTGGGCTGCATCCCTTCGTGGCCTGTGGTGAGGTGGAACGTGGTAGAAGGAGAGTGCAGTGGAGCAAAGCTGCTTTCTTCATGGCAGAGGGGAAGCAGAGAGAGACACGAAAGGGTGAAGATAAACTAGATCTTTCCAGGGCACGCCCCCAGTGACTTGCTTCCCCCATCTCCCGGAAAATGCCATCAAATCACATCTATCAAGGGAGTAAGCCATTGATTAGATCAGAACCCTCATGGTCCAATCACCTCTCAGTGACTAGATCCACCAGCTAAAGGAACCAATCCTTCAAGCCATGAACCTTTAAATGAGACACTTTATAGCTAAACTATAAGAAATTATGCAGTTCTTATATGCTTACACTGTGCTGTCATTTGGGAAAAAATTTTTAAATGGCTAAAGGAAATTCAAGAAAGGAATTTATTGTACCTGTGCGGCTTATGCAGCACTATGCAAGCTGCCTTAAATTTGACATCTCACCAGGGTCGTTCCAATGCTCTGACAATTGAATAGGAAATTCAATTCTGATAATTGAATAGGAAAAATGGAAAATGAAGACATCTGCTTCTTTATAAGAGGCTTACATAATCATCAGGTATAACTTTAAATGGGATTTGGGTTGTAGGACTTGGTTTCACAATTAGCATAAGATAGCAATCATTTTTTTAAAGTGTAGTCTGGATATTCTTTCTTATGCAATGGACCTTGATTTTTTTTAATAGAAACAAATAACATTACCAATTCTGTTAAACATTAAACAAATATACAAGTTAGATATGGTGATGTATCTCTATAATTCCAGCATTTGAGAGGCAGCAGGATCACAAGTTTAAGGCTAACCTGGACTATATATTGAGTTCAGGATCAGCCTAGGCTGTAAAGCAAGACCCTGCCTAAAAAAAAAAAAAGAAAACCAAACAGCAGCACACAACACACACACACACACACACACACACACACTACACTACACTAAACTAGCCAACCCATTGAAGTGCTAAGGAGAAATATGTTTTCAGTACATGTTTAAATCTCTTGATGCTGACATGTCCTCTCTTAGCCACTGATACATTCTACCTGAAGCCTATAGTTAAACAAGGGCAGAAATAATTGTTCACACCCCCGAATTTTATCTGTTTGGTGAGTGAGTTCTGGCTTCTTTTACCAACTGGAATGTGGTCTTGAATATCTGGAAATCAATGATTAATCTGGGCCCAAGACCTACTGCAAAGAGCAGAATTGTATATTGCTTCTTCCCTATTGACAAGATTATTGCTTAATATTGGGACCAGACCCTTTTAGAGTCAAGTAGGATAAAATTCTCCTAAAGTAATTATATTTCAAAACCCAAACAATAAGTGCACACCAGTGCTAACCTACAACATTCTTTCACATGCAACCAGCATATCTTGCCGTTCTTTTGTTTTTTCTTCAGCACTTTCAACTATCTTGTCTGTAGACACATAATCCTTTCCTTGGGAACCTGAGCAGTAGTCAATTATTTGTTGCAATTGTACTTAGAAGGCAACAGAAGCTTCCTCCCATTTCTTCATGGTATGCTGCTGTACTGTTTTCACTTAAGGCTCCAGTGTCCACTCGGTGCTGGGTGTGCTGGTACAGTGTCAAGGATATGGTACCCCAGGGGCTGCCCCCTACTTAAACACTGTCAGAAATATGAAGGTCTGAGGAGAAGGTAGTCCATTAAAGCAAACTATTTTTCTAACTTTGGGGAACCCCCCCACTTGTCTTGTTCTTTTTTGTATTCCTAACCCATTCCCACCACATCTTATAAGTGCACATAATAAAATGCACTGATCTGAATTGAGCTTAGAAAGTCTTCTACCTGAATACCCTTAGCTATATTTTGTCATTCCAAATGAATCATGAGGGCCTTCTTGAAAGTCTTGTTAGGATAGCCTTAGCCAAGTTAGGGTTACAACTCTATTATAAACAATGTAGTCTGTTTAGCAGGCAGTAGCGTCCTTTTTCTACAATCTAGAGCTTATCAAATAGCACTTTCTTTCAGATTTTCTTCTACCCCTTTCTCCATTACTATTATGTATACCTTCTTCCAACTGTTCTTGAATATTTTCCAGTGTCCCGGTAGAGCTCTCTTTTCCTCTATTTATATACACCAAACTGTCCATATTCATGACCATTTACCATCTCCATGTGCATCTGACTCTCAAGTTTACATTTCTAGCTCAACATCTCTCTTGATTTCCAGACCTGTATATGCACCTGTTGTTGTATATCCCCATCTTGATGTTATTGGCTCTTGAAGGACATTTCTCAAGCAAAGTGACCATTTCTCCTCCTCTCCTATATTTCCTGGGAGCATATGGGTAGCGAAGAGAGGGTCTCCTGTTCAAGAAACACTTCCTTTCTCCTCACCTTGTGCTGGGATCTCTTCCGGAGTAGCATCCCTTGACCCTCCCCAAGACCCTGCCCTGCAGATGGAGGAAGAGAAAGTTATCAGCTGGTGAGACTGGAAGAAGACATACTGAAGCCTGTCCTCGGAGGAAACCTAGCTGAATCTCTCTCTCTCTCTCTCTCTCTCTCTCTCTCTCGCACACACACACAAGTTTAAATTTTAAATCTGGGTCAAGGAAAAGAAAGTGGTGCTGCATATCTGCAACATCACGTGCAATGCCTTTGAAGAATTCTGGACTCATTCATCTGCCTCACTCCACCTACTCAGAAATGAAGGGCGGCATGGAATGATTACTCAAGATGTCCAATATGGGATCCTAAATGTTAGCATTAATAAGAAATATGGTTTCAGCTAACTCGGGTTTTCACATGCAATTTCTTATGTATGTGGCAAAAAGTACACTGATCTTATTTTAGGATAATATTGTCATAGTAAAAAAATTTAAAAAACAAACAAACAATGCACACTTCAGACACTGTAGTAATCTCTCCTGAATGTGAGATTACCTCAGCTACCCTGAAATGAGCCATAAATGACTGAAGCCAGCAGCATGGTCAGCTGAAATTCAGAACTTGATCTTGCCTGGCTGCCTACCAGGAAGAAGGGCTGTATCCTATTACCAGACCTGAGCCCCTTTAAAGAGTTACCTAACGTCCTCCCTCTGTCTGCCCATAGGCACGTTTGCCTTTTCCCACTCTTCTTTCTGTGTCCTCTGGCTTCCCATTTATTTGGTCTTATCATTGGAGAGCCACAGGATGCGGTCTGGGACAGAGCAGTGTGACGGTTCTTTTTCTTCAGAATGCTTTGAGCTGTCTGGATTTCTCACCCGGAAAGTCCCTGCTCCCTCCCCTCATGGCCTCTCACCCTGTGGAATTTTCTGGGGTTCCTGGTTTCCTTATCTCTCCTTCACCTTTCCTGCCACCTTAGTGACAGCTCTATAAGCTATGGGCTCTGAGCTGTTACTGCAATGTCACTCTTGTGGTCTCCACCCACCCCCTCCCCCATGCCTGGTAAAATTATAGTCCCCTGGGTCAGTAAATCCTTCTTGAATTATCCTAATTTGACTGTGCCATCTCTTTTAGCCTCCTGACTCTTTTAGTCAAGGAGGGTAACTTAGTATGCGAATTTCTATATCCAGTTGTTTCTATATTCAAATTGTATTCATAGAAAATCACTCTGTTCCCAAACCCATTAAGTAAATGTTGAATTAAATTATCATACTGCTCAGAACTCTCATGTGTCCCATGCCCTAAATTAGTCATAGAATGTTACTTCATCTACCTTAAAAATATTCCTCAAATCTATTTCCAACACCTCATTGTCTTCTTTCATCTAATCATTTCTCACTTAAATTGCTAAATGGTCTCCCTACCCTTGCTCTGAGTTCCCCACCCATCCACCTTCCATTCAACTACCAAAATATTTTAAATATAAATTGGAGCAGCTAACCACTGTAAAATGTATCAGTGGTTCCCTGTTTCCATTGAGATAAAACCCAAACTCCTTAGCATTTGTAACGTGGCCCTGACTCAACTTCTCCCACCTTTGTGCATGTCAGACTCAGGTTTGCACTTTACCAAGCACCTTCCTCTCGCATGTTCACCTAGCTTCTGGGGCCCCTGTAGGCAACAACCTAAGCTAGATGTTCTTGGAAATCGACCTTGACATCTCCATCCTCCGAACACTTGCCACTTCATGACACCTTACTTCATGACACTTCTGCTAAGCTCTAAGCTCTTTGTGACGTGGCACGGTGCCTGATATTTAGTACATGTTTAGCAAATGGTTTCATTTGTTTGTTTGAAACAAGGTCCTATTGTGCTATTGAACTTGGGATCTTCCTTGCTCAGCGTCCCCAGTGCTGGGATTACAGGGGTGTGCCACCATATCCTACTAGTGCATTTGAATGAACATAGAATGAAAAATCTTATGGAGAAAATATTCACTCTAAACTTCACAATCCCGTGTATGGTTGAAACTAATGGTCCGGAAAGGAAGGGAAAGAGGAAGATATAGAAATTAGGGTTAAAAACTGAAGAGTGGTATAGAAACTGAGACAGCCTTCCAGAGACTACGGAGAAGAGAAGCCTTTGTAGATGAGACAGCTAGAAGGCTCCAAGCCGCAGAAGAGGAAGTCAATGCATTTGTCTGGACAGGCTCGGGATGCAGGGCAGCCCTCAGACAGGTACCTGCACAGCTTTAAGATGAGGACTGTGGAACAGGCCCTTAAGAACCAGCAGGAAGCAGCTTTCCCTTTGGTTTTCAGCCTGCAATAATCTTTAAAACTCCAATACGGGAAGTAGATTAAGACCAGAAATTTAGGGGGCTGGAGAGATGGCTCAGAGGTTAAGAGCACTGACTGCTCTTGCAGAGGACCTGGGGTCAGTTCCCAGCACCTACATGGCAGCTAACAACCTTCCGCAACTCCAGTTCCAAGGGATCCGAGGCCCTCTTCTGACCTCTGAGGACAGCACATGACACAGGTGCATTTATATACATGCAGGCAATACACTCATACACAGAGAAAATAAAAAGAATAAATAAAATTTATTCATTTATTTTTGAAAGATCAGAATTTTTTAAAAGATCAGAATTTTATCAGCTTGGCTTTATTTCATACACCCAGCATTATCACATTTAACCTTATTATAAGGCTGGGATGTACTCTTGATAAACACAAATCTTTTTAGTAGGTTAATGGATATTGACTACAATCTGTTTTGTTTTTAGTTTCCTGTGGTGCTGGATATTTGGATTCAGGAACTTGCACATGCTTGATAAATTCTCATCATTCAGCTACATCCAGAGTTTGCTGACTACAATCTTTTAAAAATTTTTACTAGAATAAATTAATTGTACATAATAATCGGCTTCACTGTGATATACACTGTTTTTGATCACATTCACTGCATTGCTCTTTTTTGTCCCCTCCCACTCCTGCTGATGCCCTTCCTCCTCCTAACCCAGAAACTTCAGTCTTACCAGCAATTTAAACATTGATAAAGTTGGAATAGAATGTTTGGGGAGTTTCTTATTTTTTTCAAACTCTGGAGTTCTGTAAAATAGTTTGAAAAATACTATTTCAGCCTCTAGCTCTTCTGAAAGCAGGCCTTTCTTGGCCTTAATTGTACAAAGACAGAAATCTCTGATGCTACAGTCCAGTCCTTATGTCTGTCTTGGAGGTGAGTCCGTGTTTTCTAAGAAGTCCTGGTCCAGAGGGAAGGTACCTACATCTACTCACTTTCTGCAACATTTCCCTCCAGGGCCATCTGGCTTTTCTGCTCCAGGCTTTCTTCTTCTGGAGAAAGCCTTTCTTTCTTCTGCTGTTTCCTCACCCAACAGCTCTCAAGTTGATATTCTGGAAAATTCCTCACTAGTTTTCATCTCTTCAAAATTGTTTTCTAGTAGGGGCCGGAGAGATGGCCCAGTGGTTAAGAGCACTGGCTGCTCTTGCAGAGTCCCAGGTTCAATTTCTAGCATCCACACACATGTCAACCAACAACCACCAGTTCCAGGGGATCCAGCACCCTCTTCTGACCTCTGCAGGCATTACCTGACACAGATGTACTTACTTACATGCAAGCAATACATTCATACACATAAAATAAAAATAATAAAATATTTTTGAATTGTTTACAAGTAATTGAAATCATATTCTGTATATCAACTTGAGTTGATTTTTTTCACTTAACAATTATAACAAAGGATTGAATTATATCCAAACTCTTTAAGAACGTAATTTTAGCAGAGATAAATTTCTACATACTGCCTGTATTGTCATCAGCTACTCTATATAGTCAGACAACCAGAGGGCTTCACTTGTTTGTAATAAGAAATAATGCTATGATAAATCTTTGAAAATATTCTTTTATGTTTTTCCCCTTAGGATGAAATGTCAGCTGTTGGGAAAGTATTGAAGGACAAACGTTTTTAAATTTTTGTTTCATTTTTTAATTATGCATGTGTGTGTGTGCCTGTGTGTGGGAATGTGCCTACAACTGCAGGTGCCCACAGAGGCCAGAAGAGAGCAAGAGCGCCTGGAGTTGGGGTTAAAAGCAGTTGTGAGCTGCTGGACATGAGTGTTGGGAACAGTACACTCCTTAACTACTGAGTCATCTCTCCAGCTCTTGTAATAAACTATTTTTTTGTGAGCACTGTAAGTGACTTTCCTAAAACCTACCAACAATATGCACATTTACTAATATCTGAATATGTCTCTCTACCTGTTGAAGTTTTTAAATAGTTCCTAATTTTATAGTTACAAAATTATGCTTCTGTGTTTAATGTACATATCTTCACTACTAAGAAACTGAACATTTCATACATATTTAATCATTTAAATTTAGTTGCAAATTGCCTTTTTCTTTGTTTATTTTCTTGTTTAACAGTAAATTCCTGTGAATTCTCTTGGTGTCAGAAAATGTGTTTTTGTTTCTTTTTTTTTTCTTGCCTGGGACTCCCTATATAGACCAGGCTAGTCTTGATCTCATAGAGATCTGCCTGCCTCTGCCTCTAGAGTATTGGTATTAAAGGTGCAGGCCATCATGCCCAGCTGGAAATTACTTATAAGTACCACATTCATTGATTTTTAGTCTAATGTTTTACTATACAATGGCTTAAAAACAATATGTTGGGCATCACTCCCAATTTTGTTTACTTTGGTACAATGTGAAAAGCAAGATTATAGTTTGCATTGCCTGAACTACTAGAATTCTAAAGCTGCAAGGGCAAAATAACAAGTATCACTTTTATTACATAGTATTTCAGTCAAAACTCAATGACTATTTCTTGAATTCCCATCACGAGCTAGACTGTATTTTCAGGCTGGAGATGCTGTGGTGCTCTGTCTGCAGCTCTCTGGCCACTACTGTCTTTATCCAGGTACCTGGACCATCTAGAACATCTGAGAATAGTCACACAAATGTCATAAATGCTGCTTTTGAGAGTGTACAATTATTTAGAGAAAAGCATGTAAAACAAAAACTAAAATGAGGAAATGTTAGCGGCAGACTGACAGGTGACTCCCACTGACAACTGAGGCAATGGCCCTTTGGCCCCAAAGTCCTAGAAACTGACAGCTGGGACCTCTAACTCTTGCTCCTCTTTTCTATTCCAGTCTCTGATTTAGCACCAGGAATGGGGAAATGTAAGAACTATGGAATCCAGACACTGTGGCTTTGAACTGGTAAAGGCATTACTTCTGGTCCAATATATATTTTGACCTATGTCCTGCTTCTAGCAACTGATACCCTTTTGAGATCATGTGTGACTAAATCCTTGCCTGCCATCTTACTTGCAGGATAATATTCCCCATCTCATGTCTTGATCTCTGCCAGCCTCTTACTTCTGCCTTGCTTTCTCTAATCTATGGTGTCTCTGAGCCTGGAGCTATCTTGGTTGGATCTCAGCATGCTAAATTCACATGTTCTCCTGTTCCACTTTTCTCAGGAAGAGCATCTGCCTTGATTTGATAGTAGATTCACACTTGCTACAGTACCACGGATGTCTTCTTGTTACCTTTGGAAAAGATTTAGGAGACAGACTCCACAGCAGTCAGTGTGGGGGATGTGGAATCTGAAAGAGGGTCCCTTAATGGCCCTGTGGCTTTAATAACTGACGTATTAGTAGTTTCCTTTAAATATTTCTCAGTGTGGAAGTCTGTGTGCCTGCCCACACACACACACACACACACACACACCTGCAAAGTATACATATATACATATATACATTCAGACATATACCCAGACAAAATTCTTAAAGTTATCTGCTAGTGATCAATTTTTCTAAACTCATATGTAGCTGGAAAGATTACCGAGTACACTATAGTTCGTTTCTATTATGCAAATCCCAGTATGTTGTTAATCAAAAGTTCTGAATAAGTAGAAGCTCATTTCCATGTTATTGCAAAAAAGTCTTAACCACCGTGAAATTTGTCTAAAGTCTGTAAGGTCAAATGCTGAGTAAATATTTATTCGGAGTAATATGACATGTCAATGCTTCTAATCTGAACATTAATCCCCATCTGGGTCTGTCTAGAGCTTAATATAATATTTATGATTAACTACATTTTGCCTCTCAATTAGTAATTGTTGTTTCACACTCCCCACATTCTGAACACAAAATACTGATCATCCAGGAGTAACTCTTCAAAAAATACAAAATGTCATTCTACCACAAGAAACTACATCAATACAAGAAACTCGGAGAGAATGAGTACCCCCTTGCCACATTTGGTAGATATACACACCTTTAATGGGGCACTCATAATTCCCATCACAGTTAATGGGAGTTGTGTGTGTGTGCCTAAAGGAGCAAGGCTCACTGTCTCTATCAGAAAATGATTCCTTTTGTGTTGATCTCCTAGCTGTGTTTTCATTCTACCTTTTAAAACCATTACACCTAACAGAGTTTTGAGTGCATTATAGGTAACTTTAGGAAGCCGTCATTATCTCCTCTCTCTTAACCACATAATAGGGGGTAGAAAAGTAAGAGTACAGCATATACACCACGCTGTGTAGAAAGAACTTGCCTTGAATTTTTGAGCCCCTCAGCCTATTTTCTGTAATGCTCAGTGGTGAATCACTCTTAAGTGCTCCATCATTCACTAGGATATGTGCTTCATGCCAAAGGTTACCAGATTACAAAAGTATTCTCAGCTCAGAAGGGACTCCTAATTCACCATCACCTTATTTTGACACTAAGAGAGAAAATATGTGCATCAAGACAAGTAGAGGAAATAATGGGAAAAAAAAACCTATATTAAGTTAACAATGCAGCAAACACTCTGAAGGAAAAAATACAGACGAGAACAATAATAAGGATAATAGGAAAGTAATGCTGTTAAATTATGAGAGACTTGCTGGTCAGCTCATGAGCACTCCCCTGAGGGAAGATAGTTTTTTAAAGAGCTTTCCTTACACATAGAGAAAATGGGAAAGTTAAGATGGTTCCTAAAGTTGGAAGAAAACATTTTCTTCTGTCTGTGTTTCTAAAAGGGTCAAATACAGTTCCTGAAGGTTAAGTGGAAGTATTTAGAAAAAATTAAAAATGCAAGCAGCTCAGAAAGAGCTATTAACGTTCAAAAGATGAATAATCTCACAATCCCAGAGGCAGGGTGGCAGAGGCCTCATGAACTTGGATAACCAAAGTGAAATCTTAGACGACCCCTAATTAATGTGGAAAAAATAATAGAGATCCGACATTTATGAAAAGATCTTGGAAGACATGTTCCTTGCCTGGTGAGAAGGTCACAGAAATATATCTTAAAATTTAATACATTTCATTTTAACAAAGGTTTAATCAAGCAAGTGACATTACAGATAAATACTAAAAGGTATAATTACTAGAAATCTTCAAGCATTGCTTTGAGACTACAGCTTTCTTTTCCACAATAATATAATCTCATGATAATTTGTGTGATGAAGGTACATAGGTTGTTGGCAATTGGTGATAAACGCTAGAGTTAATTCCTTGGAAAGACTGAGTGGAGTCTTAGGACTGCTTTATGATGCTTGAAGCTCTGGGTCACAGAATACATTTGTAACCCTTTCAAATTCTTCCTCTTCCAATTAGGATGGGTGCTATTTCTGAATTTGTTTAAGTATACAGTTTCATAGCTACTTTTTTTTTTTAAACTTTTTCGTTGCCTACAACATAGACACAGTAAAGAGGACCCATTTTTAAAGGCAGAGTTCAGTTGAATTTTCAGTGATATGTAACCCCCTCCAGATCAAGATATAGAACAGTATCAGCCCCTATAAACCTCCTGTGCTTTTCTTGAAAAATACCCCTAAACATTAAATTACTATTCCGACCTATTGTTAGATTAGTTTTGCCTGCTCTTGTCACAAATGGATTAAATCTAATCCATATGCAATTTTACTTGGGATTTTTTTTAAACTTTATAATGGTGGAAAAGCAATATGCATTCACTGGAAACTCTACTTCAGTATAAAAGTTTGAATAAAGATCTTTTCCCAAGCTGACAATATGTAATATGAGAGTCTCTCAAACCACTGGGTAGTGACAGCGCACCATAGTTCCAGTCAGCCCAAGGGTATACAGCTGCTCCTCTCCCGTGCACTGTGCTGCTCAAAGCTGTGATGTTCAGTTGGTTCTACAGGATGAATTTTTGATGTATGGCAGTTTTAATTGGCACTAGGTTTAGTGGGTTATAATCCCAGGGCAAACAGTGTCATCCAGTAAATGTCAATGCATTATCTTTAAAATTTTTCCATAGGTAAATATATGAATTCAAATGTAATTCTAGATATGAGCTTGCTTAACAAATGAAATTTTGTCTATTACTACCTTCTGTTAACAAACAATTCTAAGAAATTTTAAAACGTAGTAATTCTCCCACCAAAAACCTTCATTACCAATGCCTTATAATCCTCAGCTCTGTAAGAAATAGGAAAGACAGTGATTTGAACAGATAGCTCAGAAACTAATTGTCTAACTTTTTAACAGTGCTGATAATGATTTTTTTGTTGTTTGAAAAGATTAAACTAGGGGGCTGGAGAGATGACTCAGCAGTTGAGAGCACTAAGTATTCTTGCAGAAGACCTGGGTTCTAATTCCAGCACCCACATGGCAGCTAACAGCCATCCCTAACTCCAGTTCCAGGAGATCCAATGCCTTCTTCTGTCCTCCTCAGGCACAGCATGACATGGTGCACTTACACACATGCAGGCATAATATTCATACACATAAAACAAGATTAAACAAAATATGGCTTTTGTAAATTTTTTATTTTTATTTTATGAGTATGAGTGTTTTGCCTCCATGCATGTAAGCATACCACATGGTGCTGTCTTCTGTATCTTAACTTGCTTAATTGAATTTTAGGACTTGAAAAAGATATTCGGGGTTGGCATGGTGGCACATACCTTTAATTCCAGCACTAGGGAGACAGAGGCAGGTGGCTCTCTGTGAGTTCAAGGCCAGTCTGGTCTACCTAGTGAGTTCCAGGCCAGCTGGGGCTACAGGAAGACCCTGTCTCAAAAAGACAAAACAAAACAAAAACAGTTATGCATCCCTTTTCTTGCTAGTGAGTCTAGCAAATATAAATTTTAGGACAATAAGAGATAGTAACTAGTCAAGGGGTTTCGTGTGTCCTTTATTTCCTGTTTGGTGCATAAAAAATTCAAACAGATAGATGATAGATAGATAGATAGATAGATAGATAGATAGATAGATAGATAGGTTTCCTCATCCCTTTTACCTTTTAGCTCCAAACCTGGAGGCAAGAGTCTTCAGTCCCTGGAACCCAGAGCTGATATAGTTCCCTTGATGATGAGAGGCAAGTAATGGTTAAGGGTTTGCCCATGTGTTCCAGTTAGCTTTAACTGTCAACTTGACAGAAGCCAAACCATACATCAAAACCTAAGCCAGTCTTCCAATGAAAAGGTGTGGGTATTCGCCTCTTTCAGATAGCAGCAGTTTCAGAAATGAAAGGTTTCTCCTCAAATATCAAGAACAATATAAGCATGCCATCTTACTATTTCTGTTTAACAGCATACAGACATTCTAAGCAAGCAACAGAAATGAAAAGCATACAGATTGGGAAGAAAAGAGGAAAGCTATTTCTACTCACAAGTGACATGACCTTATATTTACCAATCCTAAATAACTCACCAAGAAGCTGTTAGAATGAAGCTGGGCACTCTGGAATTGAGGCAGAAGATTCATTTGAGTTCAGGCTTGCAGACCAGTCTGGACATACAGCAAAATCTTATATTTAAAACAAACAAAAAAACAGGGCTGGAGAGATGGATCAGTGATTAAGAGCACTGGCTGCTCTTGTAGAGGACCCAGGTTCATTTCCCAGCACCCACATGGTGGCTGATAAACATCTGTAACTCCAGTCCCAGAGGAATCCGACACTCTCTTCTAACCTCTTTTGACAGGCAGACACTACACTCATACACATAAAATAAAAATAATAAGTAAAATACTTTAAAAAACAAACACTCAAAGTAACAAACAAAGCTAATAAATGAATCCATCCCTAATTAAACTTTGGGGTTCACCAAGCAAGACTTATGTGGAATTCTTTGGTCTGTCACTGGTGCTCTATCTGGGGTGAATAGACATTCGCTCATCATCTCAGAAAAAGTTCACACAGCACATGAGGTGCTCAAATACATTTATATCGTTGCATATAAATTTGTAGCTCATTTCTGTAACTAGTAGCATTCCTTTGTAAAGGAACATTACACTTTTTAGTCATTCATTAATTGATGGGTATTTGAAGTACTTCCTCCATACTTTGTTTTGGTCTAACAATTTCATGCTGATATACTGGTGTGTGGGTATCTTTCCATTCATCCTGCTTGTAAACTAATTGGAGTTCTTGAATACCTGGATTGGGTATTCAAGTCTTTTCAAATGTTGCCTCTGCTTCATTTTCTCTCCCTTTTCTTCCCAAAACTTTATTAGATGTTTGTCAGACCTCCTTTCATCCTATATGTCTCTATATCTTTCTTACAGTTTTTTTTTTGTCTTTTTATACTACATTCCAGATAATCTACTTAGTGTGATCTTCTAACAAAAATTGTCTTTCAGACCTTTTTGTAGTGTTTCTCAGATTTTGGGGAAAGAATACAAACAGAAGGCAACGTACCATACAGATCTATATAAAGCCAGAGATCAAGATAACAAGGAATTAGGCCAGGTGTGGTGTTGCACCCTGATAGTCCCATCATGGGGTGAAAAGAGGTAGGGGTGGGATCGATAGGAGTGAGTGAGGCAGGTGGAGTTCTGTGAGTTTGAGGCCAGCTTGGCCTACATAGTGAGTTTTGGGTCAGCCAGGGCTACACAGTAAGACCATGTCTCAATGAGAAAATAATAAGATAAAAATAACAAGAAATTAAATATATCCCTAGTCCTTTCTATGACAAAGAACAAGTTTGAATTAAACTTTGTATACCTAAAGTTCTGCTCTGTAATACAGTGGCTCAAAGAGAGCTGGTTTTAAATTGCCAATTGCAGACCTCTTTTTCTAGCCTCTGTACCACACTGCAAGGGACATTAGATATACATAATTATTCAATCCAAATTCCATCCACAGCTTCCCCAAGAAGCATTTCTTGGCCACGCCCCTGAGGGCATAGTCTACATTCAGAAGGATAGTTCTAGAAAAGAGCTCTGTGTAAGGACTGGAAACAGGTTTGGGGCCAGTTGAACTAGAAATTTCAGGGGTTTTAGCACCAGAATTATGGTCTAGAAGGAAGTATCCTGACTCATGTAGCCAGTCCTGTTGATAGATGCTTTGTAGCTGTCTGAGGACCAGAGCAGACTCCAAAGTGCAGCACTTAAGCTTGGGCCTCTCTTGCCTCTAAGGACTTATTTTCTTTGGTATGTACTGAGTTTTCAATTTCAGTTATGATGTTATTAATTCCTATAAACTCTGGTTGGAGCCTTCAGATCTGCTACTCTAATTGGCATCCCAGCTTATCTGCTTGTTTCTTCAATGTGCTAATCATATTTTAGTTCACATTGTCTGTTAATTTCAGAACTCAGGTCTTTGTGGGGTCTGCTCTGCTATTTGTTGTTTTGGTTGGTTCTTGTTTTGGTACCTTTTACTTTCATGAGCTCTGTGATTGATTTTTGAGCTAATATTTTTCCTTTAAAAAAACTATGTGATTTTTTTTCAAAGCTTGGAGTAAAGATTCTTCCAAAAGAGACAGAAGTTTGCCCCTCCCAAGCCCTGGAGAACGTGACAAGTCTGCAACAGCTTTAAACCTAATATTTCAGTCTGTACTTTTGTGAACTATTTAGGTACTAAAAGTTCAAGCTTCAAATCCTGTGAGGGCTTATCCTCTGGGGAGACGGCCTGATTTCCAGTCCCACTCAGTATCAAGGTTGTTGGAAATCTTCCAGAAGGGGAGTTGAGAAGGAAGTTGACTTCTTCCTTCAAGGGTATATTGAAAAGTTTCCTTTTAAAACCCAGTTTGAGGAGGCCTTTGTAGGCTTTGTGCCTTGTACTCACACGACAAAGTTCATCAGGTTAAGCTGTGAAGCTCACCAACTTAGGTTGTAAAGTTGACCTAGAGCTTCACTCACATTTTCCTCCAGTGTTTGGGATTGACCTTAGGGTCTCACACATCTTAGACAAGCTCTGCCACAGAGCTATTTCCCCAACCTCTTCTACTAAGTAATCCTTGCTTTCTTGACAGCTCGTTGACATGAGAGGGAAGAGGTTTTATCTGACATTTTTCAATGGGTGTCTACTCTGCTTTATTACTATAAAATCTCACACAGTCTTAACATTTTTCTAGTGTATCTATTTTTTTCCACCAATAATGCATTGATTTATGCTGCTGTAACTTCTGGCTCCATCCAGAAATCTTCAAGTAGATTCTCTGCTTCCAGCCTCTCCCTTGTCTCTTCATCTCTCATCTGGAACAAGCTGTATTAGTAAGGGCAATGATGAGGTACAGAGGTGAGCAGTGGTGAGTGAGTGAGCAAGACATGAAGCGGGGTGCTGGGGATGGCTCAGCGGGGAAAGGCACTTGCTGCCAATCCTGACGACCTGAGTTCAATCCCAGGGACTCACTCAGTGGAAGGAACCCACGTGACAGAAGAAGAGAACAGACTCAGTCAAATTGTCCTTTGACCCCCCCCCCAAGACACACACTATGATACATGGGCACTGCTCCAAACAAATGTAATAAGAAAAAATTTTTAAAAGAGAGATGAGGTAACACTCAGAGATGAGCTACGAAGAAGCTGCTAAAGAAACAAAAGGAGAAAACAGTTACCAGAAGCCAGTGAAAACCAGAGTCATAGAAGAAGGCCAACCTCGCAGAAGGTACGTAGAGTTGAAATTATTGGTAGGATGAAATGATTGCTGGAAACATAATGTAGAGAAGGAAAGGAGAAAAACCTGTTACATTTTCATTTTCCAGAAGTTAAATCCTGACCTGGTAGACCTCTCTTAGGTCAAACTTTGACCACGAGGCATTCCTTAAAGAAGCCGAGACCAACCACCAAACACTTAGAGCTTAGCAGAGAAGGGCAAGGACAAAGAAACTAACCAACACATCAGTCTTTCTCCAGCTCATTTCCAGGACTATCTAAAGTGTAACCTTTCCCACAACACCCTCCTCTTTAAAATCTTTCCGTAGATTCACCACCTTCGGTAGGACTCAGTCTAGGCTGTGTGGGACTCTGCCCTTCCCACAGCTCCATTCCCCAGTTTTTATCTTAATCTACAGCCATTCTGAATTATTTCCTGATTCTCCACTATTCTCTACTTTGTACTTTAACCATATTCTTTTCTTCTTCTAGAGGTACCAAGATACCTTTTGACATCTTATTTGCATGGTTAACTTCTCAACTTTCTGGGAAAAAAAAAAAAAGGCTTAGCTCTGGAACCATCTCTTCCTCAAAGTTTTCCTTTCCCAGGTATCCCCTATGGCTTCCCTTGAAGGAGAACAGCAAAGAAGAGGTTAAAGGCAGACTTAAACAAAGTCTAAACGTCACTTGAAAACAAGGGTGTTTAATGAAGTAGGTAGGAAACCACCCTCTTTAAGTCCAAAATGTAATTATAAATCATGATGACTATCAGATTAGAAATAGGACATTTGTTAACTAGTACAGGATGACTGGTTTTTCTTGTTTCTAATGCTTAAAAGAATTCGTGTGTTCTTTAAAGTTTATTAATTAACTGTCAGAGATTCATCACCTTGTGTGTGATCAATGCTTGAGTAACATCCATTGTTTTCATGTATTCCTGCACCTACTTCCCTGTAGTAACCCTGAGATCTGACTACATAAGACTGTAGAATTCTGTGATAAGTTGCTCATGTTCAGCAGGGATGTGAGTCCTTTGCCCCGCTTCGTTCTGACGTCCACCGGCCTCACAGTCCCTACTTCAACGGATTATAATGGTTAGTTGAATGGAGAACCTATTCTTTCTCCTCTCACAAGAGAGAGGTGTGCTTTAACTCTTACATTTAGTGTACTACACCACTCCTGGTACATGGTAAACACTCATAAGAACTTTTCAAGTAATAAATGAACACTAAATATTTGGAAAGAAACAAAGTTTGTATAGTTAAAAAATATCTGAAATTTTAGGAGATGAGAAAGGTCTGTAAATTTGAGATTAACTCTAAATTTAGGCAATGTGTTTCTTATCAGTTTTCTGGAACATGGGAAAGATATTGTTTTGGTATTAGTTTTAATTCTTGGCAAATAATGCTCCAAATTATTTAAATAAATGCTCCAAACCATGTGTAACAGCCACGTGTATTTGGTGAATTCATATTTTAATAACTTGCTTTAGACATTAAAAATCTCACTGTGGAAATCATTGTTGCTTAATTCCAATAGTATAAAATGTTTTTTTATTAAACACTCTAAAAGAGAGAGTCATTCTTTAATAAAATGTTAGAAAATTATTTGGTGTGTTAACATATTTTAACTTCAATTTCATCTCACATGCTATGTGAGCCTCAGGAAGGCTTTTCCCCCACTAATTGATAAGCCTTTAGATAAACTCCTAAAAAAGTGTCCTTCACTCAATTCTCAGATTCAGTACGGAAAACAGAATTTTTTAAACTTCTGCCAATTTGGGGTTAAAGATTTTAAGATACTACACGTTTGACAAACAAAAATACATCCAGGGCGGCCGCTGGAATCTTCTCATTGGAATCTAAAAGGTTGAAGGAAGGCCTCATAGTGAGGGACCACAACCCAGGACACACTACCGATCCCAGTAGACCTTGCCACTTCCAGTGACCACAACTCCCAGCGAGCACTGCTCGTTCACGCAAGGTTCCCTGGTTGCTGGGACTTGTAGTTCTCGAGGGTGGCGTCAAACCGAGAGGGCCGTGTTTACAGGGTCAGGGCCAGGATGTAAGTTGTCGTTTTTCCAGCTTTTGACAAGCCGGAAACACCTCGGCCGGTTGGAGGCTTTGTTTCGGCGGTCAGAGTCTGTTTTATAAAAGGTAGGTCACCGAGGGGCTGCCATTCTTCAAGGCGGGACCCTATCTCTTATTTCTGCGAGCGACCGCGTCTTGGTGAAGCCGTTTGTCCCTCTGCTCTCGCCGTAGCGGCCGCCGCCCATCCCTCTTTGTGTGCTTCGGGAAGCTCTGGAGCCGCTGGTGCATACAGTTCGCTTTGGGCGCTGGCGAGGGACGCTCCAGGGAAGTTACCTACCCGAGAACATTTCCCCACCCCGCCACCTGACAGGTGGGTTGGCTGCGCTTCCTTCAAGGCCCGTATGCGTTCGGTGTCCCGGGTCGAACTCGCACCGCGGCGTGGCAGTTCCTGCTGACAGCTCGGGCCCGGCTTCGGGAGGATAGTAGTGACTCAGGGCGGGCGGGCTGGGGAGTCCGCTGCGGCCCTTCACGACCCTCAGCGAGCCCTGTCCCGCGCCAGTTTGTCCACTGGCACCCCAGCCGACTCCAGGCTCTCTTGGCCTTAGGCCCAGGAAGAAAGTAATTCCTTTCCACCTTGCTCGGTTTATGAATAAAGGTTGCTTCTACTTGGGTTCTCGTTCTCTCTCTCTCTCTCTCTCTCTCTCTCTCTCTCTCTCTCTCTCTCTCTCTCCTCTCTCTCTCTTTCTCTTCTTGAATTTCTTCAACTGAATCTTGATAGGGATTATGTATGTATTTAAAAGATTTCCTTTCTCAACCACTCACTTTTTTTCATATATATCTATATATATATATATATATGTATATCTATCTATATATATATACCTGAACAATTCAGCTCAGTTGAATTCAACTCAATTCATTTCAGCTGTCTGTCTTCTGGAGTACTTTCTTCAGCTGAAATTTCCTTTCTGTGTTTGTAGTAGATGGATTTCGGCTCGTAATCAATTTGACCGTAATCCAAATTTAATTCTGCTTTTTAAGAGATTTCCTCCCAGAGTTTTCAAGAGGTTGCTCTCCCAAGTTTTCTTGATATAAAGTATTTAATACTTAAGATGCACAGGGAGACATGGACAGAGATTAAGCCAGTAATACAAGGTAACAACGTTCCTGGTTCTGGCTCCTACCTTATGCGCAACCCCCAAGTTACGTTTTCAGTTCAGAAAAATCGTAATTCGTCACTCCTTCCTAAAATGGAGTATGAAGTGGTGCTTATGTCATTGTTTGAAGCTCTTTGTAATTCTGCTTACCTTCCACATGATTCTTTTAGCCACTATCAATTTGACGTTAAGGTCACCATGCTAGACATTGGGAAGATAACAAAAATCGACAAAAACACAGTCCCTAATATCAAGTACATTACAGTCTAATTTGGAACATTTCTGGCATGTCGCAACTGTTGTATAGATTGCCACAAGAGTTTATAGAAGGCATTAGAATGGTGAAGTAGTCATTTATTTGATTGCTAATATTACTACATCCATGGCACTTTTAGGATTTATAAGAATTTTCTGTTTGGCCTTGGTACTTTTTATTAAGTTTCTTATGCAAAAATCTCTGTTTATAGTTTTGGTGTATGTTGCATAGCTGACAACTTAAGCATTTAAAAACAGACAAACAACAACAACAAAAAACCCACTTTCTTACTATATAGCCCATGCTGCCTAGAACTCAAAATCTTCCTACCTCACCTCCAGATAGCTGGGAATTCAAATGTGATCTACTATGCTTTGCTAGGACTTAAGCTTAATGCCACTGTGTCTTCTGTTTTAAACACACGTTAATGACCTTTTATTCTCCAGGACCCAAATGTAGTCATCAGAAAACACTGGAGCCAGGTGTAGTGCCTCACTCCTGTAATCCCATCACAGCAGAGGCTGAGGTAGGATTGCCATAGGGCATCCTAGGCTACAGAATAAGATACTCACTTGCCCATCGCCTCCCCAAATTGGAACACTGGTAGGTTTGGGCTTCGGAATATAAAAGTACTTAGTATGTGCTAGCGAGTGCGCTCAAGTTCTAGGTAATATGTGTTCATGCATTGGTTTATAATATTTTTTTTTAATATTTTTATTTTTTATGTGTATTGCCTGCATGTATGTAAGTGCATCCATGTTGTACAATGCCTACGGAGGTCAGAAGACAGTATCAGAACCCTTGGAACTGGAATTTGATGGACAGAATGGTTGTTAGCTGCCATGTGGGTGCTGAGATCCAAACCCAGACTGGAATTTGATGGACAGAATGGTTGTTAGCTGCCATGTGGGTGCTGGGATCCAAACCCAGGTCCTCTGCGAGAACAATCAGTACTCAGCCGCTGAGCCATCTCTCCAGCCAATTTATAATCTTCCCTATGTCTTACATATACTATATATATATATATATATATATATATATATATATATATATTCTTTTAAAAGTAGATTTTTTGTGCTCTTACTAGACAGCATTGGAATACTTAGCCTCTTGGTACATTCCTTTTCTTGAAATACTAATTTTTTTTTACTATGCTGTGTTTTTTTTTTTTTTTTTTTTTTTAACCAATGTAATGATTACTATAAATGCTGATATGCTTCTTAAGGTCACAAACATGTCGGACAAAAGTGAATTAAAAGCTGAGCTGGAACGTAAGAAGCAGCGGTTGGCCCAAATTAGAGAAGAAAAGAAGAGGAAAGAAGAGGAAAGGAAAAAAAAGGAAGTATGTTTAATTCTTTTTAAAGTTTAGTATAAAATAAGTAGATTTTATTTCAGGTACTTACACTTCTGTAATAACCTCAATAATTGAAACCCTAGCAATTGTTATTACCAGTGTAGCATTATAAATGAATCTTTTTGTAAAACCATATATATTTTTAAAAATGACAAAATTGGTAAAATTAAAATAATTTGTTTTTCTGTTTTAGATTTTTTTTGTTTGGTTGGTTTTGGGGGGTTTTAAAAAATTTTTTTTAAATTTACTTATTTTTATTTTATGTGTATGAGTGTTATGCCTGCATGAAAGTGCTCCCATGTTGTACAGTGCCCATGGAGGGCAGAAGAAGGCATCAGATTCCCTGGAACTGGAGTTACAGACAGTTGTGAGCTGTCTGTCTTGTGAGGGCTGGGATTCGAACCTAGGTCCTCTACAAGAGCAGTCAGTGCTGAGCCATCTTCCAGCCCCATTTGTTACCCCCCCCCCTTTTTTTTTTTTTGAGACAAGAGTTTCACTATGTACCTCTGGCTGGCTTGGAACTTGATATGTAGACCAGGCTGACCTTGAGCTCATAAAGATCTTCCTGCTTCTACCTCCCAAGTGCTGGGACTGAAGGTGTGTGCCACCATGTTTGGCCTTAAAACAATTTTTTAATAGACTAAAAATACTCCATATAGGTTGATGCATTTCTAAGATTTGAGTTATGGAAGTTGAAACTACATATGTATTCTCCCAGTGATATATTTGTTATGCAAAGGAAGGGTTGTCTGCATTATAATAGCTTTTAAGATAACACATATATAACATAATTTATCATAAATTATTTATCCAAATATTTTGCTAATAATTTTGCCAGAGTAATAGTACTGGCAAATCGAACTATATCTAATGATTTAGTTGATTGGAGGGTTCATATGTACACTTAACTCTTTATTATGAATTAGTCATTGAAATATATTTATTGACTAGTAGGTTTCATAGTATCATAAAGGAACTTCCGTCTTCTGATTTTGGTTATCCCATACCATAATATACAGAAAATATGCATTAGCTCTTAGATGGACATATTTTCTTGTCCTCAATTGAAATACATCTTTATTCCTAAGCAACTCTTTGGGAAGATTGTATACTTGGGAAGATGGATACATTTCAGATAGCCAGTATAAGATAATTTGTCCTAAGTTTTGTATCAAGTTAACATATATAGTAACCTAAGTAATAGCAAGACTATTAGATATGTCTTGGAAGCTAAGAGAAAGCCTTGGCAGAAAAATTAAAGTCATAATTTATGTGCAACATTGCTAAGACACTGTGAAGGCCTGAACCTGTCTGTGACACACAGAAAAAGATTGAAGCTTTGTGTTAGATATTTGATTAAAAACTAACTGGTAAGTGAATAATTCAGATGGCAGAGGCAGTCCAAACAGTTTCTATAGCCTTCGACTGTTCAACACTGGGAACAAACTTGATTTTCTGTTCTGGGGATAGCCACACAGGCAGCCTGTAAGGGATAGCTGTTACATGACTGATAGCTAATCTAAAGTCTTTAAAACTTTTAAAGAGCTAATTCAGTGATAGTAAGTCTTCTACAGTGAAGTGCCAGCTTGATGACATTGTCTGTTTTGCTATTTTGATGAAATTTTCTTTTAAATTGAAGTTAAAATGAATATGTGACTAACCTAGTTCACTCAATATATGAATAATAGTTGTCTAATTGACATCATTTGAGGTATATATGTGATACTTTTTCCTTGAAAGCTTAAACCTTACTTGATGTTTTGTATGATCAAAGAATATTGAGGTTTGTCCAGTTTACCTAGATTTTGCTAAAACTATAAATGGCTAAAATAAAAACTGGCAAAAATTTTCCTAACAAAAATTTTTGTGTGACAAAAAATGAGTTTTAGTTTTAACTATCCCAACTGTGTGTTTCATCCTAACCTGAAAGTTGGGCTTAGTAGCACTTTGCCTATAATCCCAGCTACTTGGAAGGCTAAAGTAGGAAGATTTCTTAAGCCCATGAATTTGAAGCCAGCCTGGGCAGGCCTTAAAATTATGTACACATGAGAGCAAGTGCCAGAGAAGTCTAGAAGACAGTGTTGGCGCCCCTGGAGCTGGAATTACAGGTTATGTGTGCTAGGAACTGAACTTAAGCCTTCTACAAGAGTGGTTTTCCCTCTTCTGAGCCTTTTCTGTAGACCTTCTAGAAGAATTTTTAATTTTTTTTATCATTTTATTTATTTTTGTAGCCTCTACTGGTCTGGAACTTGTTACATAGACTAGACTGGCCTCTATCTCACAGAGATCTGCCTACCGCTGCCTCCCAAGTGCCAGAATTAAAAGTGCACGCCACCATGCCTGTTTTTTTAAAGCTATTTTTTTATGTTTTTACTTTGAGACATGGTTTTGCTATATAGCCCTAGCTGGCCTAGAACACACTATGTAAGTCAGGCTGGCCTTGACCTTGGGTCAATCCTCCTGTCTCTGCCACCTGAATTCTGGGATTACAAGTATGTACCACCATGCCTTGCTTTTTGAAAATGTTTTTGTGGAACTACCTCAGCTATTTATATATATGAATCCAATGAGAATGATTTATAAAAAGAGCTTAATCTATATTAAGAACTAATTTCATCCCAAAAGTTAATACTTTATTTTAAAAATATTTTTATAAATAGAAATGTTTTATATGTAAATTAAGTTTTTAACTTAAAATGTTTAGACTGATCAGAAAAAGGAAGCTGTTGTTTCTGTGCAAGAAGAATCTGATCTTGAAAAAAAAAGAAGAGAAGCCGAAGCACTGCTTCAGAGCATGGGGCTGACAACAGAATCCCCTATTGGTAAGGACCAGAATTTATGATTTATGAGATGGCTCAGACATGTCTGAATTGCTCTGATACCTTTTGTATATTTTGTTTCTGTCTCAAAAATATTAATCTTACCATTTACTTGGAAAAACTTTTTTTTCAGAAACTAGTATAGTTTCTTTATTTTTTTGAACTACAAGATTAAAATCTACTAACATGTGTCAAACTACCAACTGGCTTTTCTTACTAAATAATTGATTTTAAAAATGCTTGTTTAGCAAGTTTCATAAGCTTAAAGATGAACGTTTCCTAATCTTAACAGTGTCCTTTGTGCCTTTGTGTAGGTTAGAGAAAGGTAAAGTAGATGAGAGTTCTCTATTCCTAGCGTCAGCAGTAGGAGTAGTAGAAATGCAGAGTGTTCTCTCCGTGCCAGGAAGGGAGAGGATACTCGTAGCCTCTTTTAGCAGTGATTTGACTTAATCTTGTTTTTTTTTCCTGGGTTATTTATTTTGATAGCTATACTAGACCATGAGGCTGACTAGAGTGTTACTGAGGACATGCTAGTTACATATCAGAAAGCATTTAATGCTTGCTAAGTATTATAGTTCTGTGTTAGGTGCTGTTACATAATATGTATGTTAGTCTGATAATGACTTATTGTTTAGGAACCTATCATTTTGAGGTTAGTTTGTATGTTCATGTATGTGCGTGTGTGTTCGTGTGTGTGCAGGTGCTTATGCAACCTAGTTTTTACATCAATTCTAGAGATTGAACTCAGATCCTCATAGTTTTGCAGCTATTGATTTTACTGATAGACCCATCTGGTCAGCCATGTTTTTGGGGTTTTTTGTTTGTTTTGAAACAGGGTCCTATTGTATAGCCCAGACTGGCCTTAAACTCATGATGTAGCATAGTCTGGTCTTGAACTCGCGATCCTGGCCTAGCCTTGTGGGCACTGGGATTACAGGTGTGTGCCATCATACATAGTATGTGGACTGATTTCATCTAAGAGACTAGTGACTGCTATGAGCCTGTTGTGAAACTTCAACATAACTGTTCTCAGTAAAACTGATATTTCTAAAAGGTTTCAAAGTGAAAAAATTGCTCATTTGATCTGCTTTATTACTACTTCCTGCTTGAATTTCTTTATTGATAGAATTTGAAGATCGTAATACATTACTTTTATGTCTTTAATTAGCCTGGACTGCACATTTCAATTTTGGGGGAGAGGGCTTTTTTTGAGACAAGGTTTTCCTGTAGCCCCAGCTGGTCTAGAACTCACTATGTAGACTAGGTTGGTCTTGATCTCATAGAGATCTGCCTGCCCCTGCCCCCTGAGTCCTGGAATTAAAGGCATATGCCACCATGCTTATTAGTTGTTAGTTATACAGTCTTTAAATGACCTTGTTTTCTGAGCCTTTGGTCTTTGGTTTTGGTTTTTGTCTATGAGTTTTTTTCTTCTCTTTTTAATAAGGATTTCGGTTTCACTGAATTTACTTGTTCAATTCATGACCTGCCTCTGTCATTGGTGGGTTTGTGGGACTTTTTGAAACAGGGTCTCACTGTAGCCATAGCTGATCTGGAACTTGCTTTGTAGACCAGGCTGACCTTGATATTACAAAGATTTGCTTGCCTCTGCCTCCTAAGTGCTAGAACGAAAGGCGTGCAGCACTATGCATGGATGTCATTGGTTCTTGAAAGATCAATCATAGAGAATTGTTTCTGTATGTTTACTTTGCCCTCTTTATCATTTCTAATTTTTCCTAATTGTGTATGAAGTTACCACTCTTGAATTTTTAGAATATATAGATTCTTTGGGTCTATCTTATGAGTACTTATGTTTCTCAGTATTTTTCAGATTTACATGCCTATGCATTTAACACTGATGACATTGTGTTGACTCATTGTTTATTCCATGTTGCCACTACATATCTAATTAGTTATTTTTTAACCTATATTATATTCCATCATGTATCACATACTTTTCCAGTCCCCCAGTACTGTGCACAGATTTCTTCTGTTTTAATATCATAAACAACATTGCAAAGAATATGTTCTTTCTCTTTGAAATAGAAGAGTTTCTTTGGGATATAAACCCAAGGACTGACTTTGCTATGCTCTTTTGTATAGGCTTACTTAGGTTGCATGTGTCACTCTGAAGAGTGGCTGTAATGTTCACCCTCTCATAGCCATAGCATCACTAGATGATCTTTGCCAACTTGATGGGTATTTCTGTTGCTGAGATAAAATATTCCAGAAGCAACTTAGGATAGAAAGGATTTATTTTTTAGCCACAATTCCGTGTTGTAGTTCATCACTGGGAAATCAAAGGAGGCAGGAACTTAAAACAGGCAGTAACATCATATCCACAGTCAAGAGCAGAAAGAAATGAATGCATGCATGGTGCTTGCTTGCTTGTACTCTGCTCAATCTCTCTACTTGTGATACAGTTCAGAAGCCCCTACCTAGGGCATAGTACTGCTCACAATGGTCTGTATCTTCCCACATATCTTAAGTCAATTTCTACAAACCTCCTCACAGCCAACCCAGTGTAGACAGTCCCTCATTACGACTCTCCCTGAGTGATTGTAGGTTGTATCAGGTTGACATAGCTGACCATCACAGGTGATATGCCCAAAATGCTGTATTATGTACTTCCTGTCACAGTGAAGTGACATCACATATAGCTATTAATAATTTTTTATTAATCAGGTTTTTATAATCCGGTTTTCTCTTTCTCTTCTGGAAATCACACATTTATATTCTTTTGCTTGTTTATTATTGAGGTTTTAATAGACTTCGTGTATTTTAGGACTTTTATCTGTGCAATCTTAAAAAAAACTTCAAATCTTTTACTTGTTGATTCTGTCCTTATTCTTTATTGAAGAGTCCTTCATTTTGTATGGTCAAACCTACCAATTAATTTTTTTTTTTTGGTCTTACTCAAAGCACTGGCTGTTTTGAAACTTGCTGTATAGACTTGACTGCCCCGTGTTTGTAGGATTTCAGTGTATAAAGATGGTAAAGGAGAGCCTTTCAAGTAAAAGAAATGAGGGCAAAGACATGAAAATCAAAACAGTTAAGATTGACTCAGAGAAGTAGTATGTGAATGACTTTGGTTGATTCACAGAGTGGAAAGAGAACAAACATTGGAAAAGAAGGATGAGGCTAGACTTGAGAAGGAGCTCTTGGGAGAATGCAAAAGTGTTTATCCAGGAAGGTGGTATGACCAGAGCTCTTCTTAACAGTTACATGCTTTTTTCTTTGCTTTCTTTTTAAAATTTTAATTTACTATATGTGTGCATGTGCACATCCAAATGCTGTCTCATAGCACAGCATGTGTATAGAGGTTAGAGGACAGCTTTGTGGAGTGAGTTTTCTTCTTCTACCTTTACATGGATAAAGGCAACTGAACTTGGATCTCCAGGCTTCTATGGCAAAGCCTTGATCTGCTGAGCCATTTCACTAGGCCTATTTTTCTTACTTTTTAATGAGGGCTGGGCTAAACATTTTGCATGATAGTCAAGCATGGTGGTATAGGCAGTTCTCTGTGAGTTCCAGGCCAGCCTGGTCTACAGTAGTGAAGTCCAGGCCCAGTGAGACCCTGTCTTTAAAAACGAAAAAGAAGGGCTGGAGACATGGCTCAGTGGTTAAGAGTACTGGCTGCTCTTGCAGAGGACCCAGATTCAATTCCCAGCACCACATGGCAGCTGACAACCATCTGCATAACACCAGGTCCAGGGGCTCAAACACCTTCTTCTGACCTCTGTGGGCACTGCAGGACATGGGTGCTTACACACATATAGGCAATATAGTCATACACATAAAATAAAAAAAGAAAGAAAAAAGCATGACCATGATCTAATTACAAAATTATCCGAGGATAAGTTTGTTATCTGGATTTAAGTAATTTAGAACATCCCATAGATTTGACTTTTCTTTGATCAGTAAGAACAGTTTGAAATATTGATTGTTGAAACTTAAATTTCTATTTAGTTTTCCTGCTTTTTAAATAAAGGTTTAGCTCTCCTTAATTTTAAAAAACTATTGAGTTTTTTTATTGAATTTTTGAGATTTTCATACAATATAGTTTGATGGTATTTAGATCTGCTCCCTGCTCCTCACCTTCCCTTATTGTACCCCATCCAATTTAATGAGCTCTCATATATATATAATATGGCCTATAGAGTGTGGTTTGTGTCCTCCATTGTCCTTCAGTGTGGATACTTTCACTGGGCTACCAAGAGTCCCAACCCTGTAAGACACTATCTCCCCCTCCCAGCAGCCATTAATTGCCCAAAGTTCTTTAGGTTGGGTTGGGACTATTGAGTACTTCTGGTAAATCAGACTGGGCATGGGCCTTTGAGCATTACAGACAAGAGCCTTGTAAAATTCCTGTAGAGGAGTTAGATTGTGGTGATGTGTTATCGTGAGACTGTGAGAACTGGCATTAGACAGGATGTTCTGGTAAGCAGTGGACATGTAAAGAGAAAACAAATGAGAAGAACCAGGCATGCTAAAGTTGAAAGTAGTGACAGTCTAGGTGGAGAGAATAGTCATTACAAAGTCCCCGAGTAGACCCAGACTTCAGTTAGGCTGGTACAGTTGCACTGTAATCAGTCAGAGGGAGAAGAGCAGCAGTGGGCAGAGGCCAGGTTGGTTATACAGGGCCACAGATAGGACAGAATGGGTTTTCATAAGATTTCAAGCAAGAGTTTCTTAAATGAGCCATTAAATATTATTATAGAAACTACTGTAGAGACTGAAGACTGGCTTGCTTAATCAGAACTATAACTGACCTTCAGTTGTTAGAGTTTTATAGCTTCTCCTAGATAATGCTTGAGTTTTGAAAGTTGACTAAAATAAAAATATCCCTTAATAAACTATTTCTAGCCAATAACAAACCGATTTTATCTTAATCAAATAGAACTAGAAAATAAATGGTTTGAGCAGAGATAGATACTGTAGTGTTAGTGCCATCTTTCTGAGCTCATGTGGCACGTGCACTCTTAGACCAGGGATCAGTTATTTATTTATTTATTTAGTCTTTTGGGGGGGGGCAGGATCTCTCTATAGCCCCAGCTGACCTGGAATTCACTATGTACACCAGGCTGTCCTCGATCTCGCAGAGAGCCACCTGCCTCTGCCTCCCAAGTGCTGGGATTAAAGTTAGCATGAGCCACTATGCCCAGCAATCCCTTGTTATTTTTAAGTAAATTCTTTCAAATTTTATTCTCATGGGGTGAAAAATTTTGTGGAGTCAGTTCTTATTCCACCTTTACATGGGTGCTGGGGATTGAACTCGAGTCAGTCTTGCACAGCAAGCATCTTTACCTGCTGAGACATCTTGCCAGCTCTTCCTTTATGCAGTTAAAAAAAAATTATTGATGGAACTGGAGAGATGGCTCAGCAGTTAAGAGCATTGTCTACTCTTACAGAGGACTGGGCTTTGGTTCCCAACACCCACATGGTGGCTAACAGCCGTCCCTAACTCCAGTGCCAGGGAATCCAATACCCTCTTTTCACCTGTAGGCACCGGACAGGATGGGTGCACTTATATACATGCAGGCAATACACTTCTATTCATAAAATAAAAATAGCAAGCAAAAAATTATTATTTCATGTGTATGAGTGTTTTACCTGCTCATATTTAAATATACCATGTGCATGCAGTGCCTGCAGAGGCAAGAAGAGGGTGTCTGATACCCTTGAACTGGAGTTACAGATGCTAAGCTGCCATATGGGTACTGGGAACCAAACCTGGATTCTCTACAAGAACAAGTTCTTTTGGCCACCTGTTAATGCCACTTTTTAGTCTGAGTGTAGACATGAGAGAAAAAGGGAGATTGAAGGAAAACAAAAATATTGCTAAGCTTCAGACCATTAGTGTTAAACTATGGAGAGACAGTGTAGTAAATAGCTATTTTAAAAAATAAAAATATATTTTGTGACTGTTAGTGGTTACTGAAGACATTTTTAACTTTTTGCATGTTCGGATTAGTTACCATAGGGAGAAGAGAGGAAATACCAATTTTTATCTCATAATTTTACAAATAAATTATTAAGAGCTAATAAAATTTTACAGTACATAGTGCAGCATTATTTGCAGCAAAGTTGTTTTTCTTTTTGTGGAGGCAGGAGAGGAATAGTATCTTCATGATGAAACATCAGCTTATCCATTACAAACTATTTGACATGAGAATTTTTAGCTGCCAGTAAGAATCAAGAGTCAGGCCTGGCTAAGATAGAACAGTTTTTGGGAACTAGCAAGCAAACAGATATGCTTTGACAAACAAACCAAGTATCATTGCTTTATTGTAGCTCATAGTAGTTATTTGAAAATTTAAATAATGTAAAGGCATGTGAGACTATCAAAGGAGCATAAGCTGATTAACAACTGTAGTAAGAATTTCTTTAAGGGGCTGGAGAGATAGCTCAGCAGTTAAAGAGCACAGGCTACTTTTACAGAGGACCTGGGTTCAGTTCCTAGCATCTACAAGGTATCTAACAGCCATCCATAATTCCAGTTCCAGGGGATCCAATACCCTTTTCTGACTTCCTAAGGCATTGCATTGCATGGGTACACTTACACACATGCAGGCAATATATTCCTACACATAAAAATAATAAAATATTTTTTTAAAAAAGAATTTCTTTAAATAGCTGTCTTGTAATCGGGCATGATGGTGCATGCCTTTAATCCCGAGCACTTGGGAGGAAGAGGCAGGTTGATCTCTGATGAGTTCCAGGCCAGCCTGGTCTACATAAAGAGTTCCAGGTCAGCTAGTGCTATTTAGTGAGACCCTGTCTCAAAATAAACCAAAACAACAAAAAAAAGACAGACAAAAAATTAGTTGCAGTCTACTGCCTTAGATAAGGTTAACACCATGTTTAGGATTTTTAGCATTTAAATTTCCTAGTCAAGTCACCATATGTTTTTCCTTCTAAACCATTTTTCATCTCTTAGCTGATTTAACATTATAATGGAACCTATAAAGGGCTAACACATTGTGGAGATCTTACTGCCTTTAAAAAACTAGGCAAAATGGGGCGGGGGCTGGAGAGGTAGCTCCACAGTTAAGAACATGTACTTATACACGTGTCTGGTGGCTTACAACTGCCTGTAACTCCAGCCCCAGGGGGCTCCGACACCTTCTTCTGACTTCCCCAGGCACCTACACTCATTTGCACATACCTCCACACAGATATACACATAATTAAAAATAAAAATAAAGGCCAGGCATGGTGGTATATACCTTTACTGGTATATACTCCAGTACTGGGAGACAGGCAAGTGGATCTCTGTGAGTTTAAGACTTGCCTAGTCTACATAGTATGTTCCAGGACAGCCAGGTCTACACAGTAAGATCCTGCCTCAAAATAATAAGTAATTAAATCTTTTAAATTAATTAGATAAAATGCATTTCACAATCCTTAAAACATATACTTATCACCTCAAATATATTGACTTATATTTTGGCCTGAGAATACAAAACACAGATACAGGAGTTTTTTTGTTTTTGTTTTTGTTGTTTCTTTTTAAATAACACACAGTAAAAAAAACCAAAAGCTCAGTTTATGTCATAACCTATGGATACTTGTTTTTCTTTTCAGTAATTTCTTGGGCAATTATCAAATATTTTAAACTATAGAAATATAAAAACACTGTTCAAATATTCTCTAATATGAATTTTCCCTTTTTTATTCAACTAAAAATAATTTTTAAAAGATCACTAATAAAACATGTCAATATACTTTGGTGGTAGATTCTTACTTATTTGGTCATTTGACTATTTTTTGTTTGCAATTCTTGAGAACAGGATCCCTTGCCATTTTTTCCCTTGGGCCAGCATGGGCTAGACCTTAAATATTTGTTTAGTTTTTATTAGGTCTTTATTAGGTCTTTTTGTCTGGAAAGGTATTCTTCTTTAATACAGTAACAATAACCAAATCTTATTGTTTAGATATTAGGAAAATACATGTAGAAATTAAAATTTGAAGTTTTCTTAAAATATTTTAAATTTTTTGTAATTAAAAAAATATTTTATGTGTATGAATTGGTTTTTTTGTCTGCATGGATGCAAGTGCAGCATGTGCTTGCAGTACCTTTAGAGGCCAGAAGAGGTCTTGGATCCTCTGGAACTGGAGTTTTGGATGGTTGTTAGCCACCATGTGGGTGCTGGGAACTGAACCTGTGTTTTCTGCAAGAGCAGCCAGTGCTCTTAACTGCTGAGCTGTCTCTGCCACCCCAAGTGGTTTGACTTTTAAGTGATCAGACTTAAACTAATTTTAGACACAGCTTTTCTAGTTAAATATTGCTTCATTATTTTCCCTTTCTGAATCTATTTTTGCAACTTTTGAATATTTTACATCATATTCATAATTTTAAGAGACCATGTTGCCAGGTCATTGTTTTAAAGTGTAGATCAACTTAATTTTGTTTTTCATGACAAGGAATATTGGTTCTTTATGATACTTAAATACTACAAAAATTATTTTAATTGGGACTGGAGAGATGGTTTAGAAGTTAAGAGTACTGGCTGCTCTTGCAAAAGACCAGGATTCCTTCCCAACACCCATATGGCAGTTAACAACCTCTGTAACTCCAGTTCCAGGGAATTTGACACCTTATGGCCTCCTTAGATATTGCATGACACAGGTGCACTTAAATACAGACAAAACACTCATACACATAAATTTAAATTTTTTAAACTAATTTCTTTTTAAAATGTAATGTTTTAAATTACATTGAAGAGAATAATATTTAATATTTTAACAGAAGTGGTATAGAAATGGAGAAATTAGTATTTCAAAAAATTAATATTTATTTTTATTTTATGAGTGTACTGCTTGCATGTGTGTAAGTGCACACATGTCATGCAATACCCACGGAGGTCAGAAGAGGGCACTGACTCCTCTGGAACTGGAGTTATGGACAGTTGATAGCCACCATGTGGGTGTGCTGGGAACTGAAGCTGGGTCTTCTGCAAGGGCAGCCAGTCTCTCCAGCCCCAAGGGAGTTAATATCTAAAGCAGTGCTTTTCAGGATAAAAAAAAAAGGAGATAATTTTTTAAATGTTGATACTTTAGGCTTGGAGCACATATATCTATCCCCAAGGTGACAGTGTGTAAATACGTGTGTCATTGATGAGCTAGATAGAGACCTCACAACTTCTGGTTACCACAGAAGCTCATTTCTTCCATTCACTGTCTTCCACATTCGCTGTCCATGGCTGCCCACCTTTTCTGTGTCCTACTTCCTGGTGAAAGCCCTTTCTTGCTAGAGAGTTTATTCTCCCTGCAAAATAATTAGGCTGTTCACTATCCTTCATCTTTGAGGCTTCTGCAAGTATTTGACCAGATTTAATGCCAATTTTAAATCTAAGTACATTCTCAAGTCCTTTATGGTTAAAACTATTCTAGTTGCTTCTACACTGGCCAAAGGCTGCAATGTTAATTTTATATCTTTGGAAAGCCAAGGTCTTAGTTGTTAGGTAAAGCCTTCTTGACTGGCTTTGTGTCCTAGTGAATTAAACAGTCTCAGCCCTTCAGTAATTACTTATGTGATTAGTGAAGGCTGTGATATAGATTTCCTTTTTCAGTTTATGTCGTATTTTCTCCTTGATTATCAAAGAAAGGAATAAATGTTGTCTTTTAAATTGCTAAGAGGTTTAAATTAACATACTTATATGTTTATGTTAATTATTTTATAATGTACCATTTAAAGCTTGTTTTAAGCTATTTTGTAAACTGGAATAAAGGCAATCTGATTGAATCACTGTCTTAGGAAACAAATCATATTTCAAATACTTGACAAAAGCTACTTATTAATGGCTTATGTTATTTTCAAAGCTGATTAAACTTACAAGCCACTCTTAAAAATGAATTTCGGAAATATTTTCTTTGATTCAGTAACCCACGAGTTCAGGGTCTTTTTCTCCTTGAGTGCATACTTTCATTTATTTTCAAGGGTTTGTAGAAGTCTGAGAGTATAGTGGCATTGCCTTGTTGCATAATTACTGTATTCTTTGATTGATCTGAGACTAATTAGCTTAAAATATGGTGGTGATACTATCCATTTTTTTTTCTATTAACATTCATTCTTTTATGATAAGTGATTTTCATTTTCTGTGTTGTCCTTTCTGTGGTATGCATTATTTACTATTATAACATGAAGTTTGTCAGCCAGATACTAGCCAAGAGTCTTTTATATACCCTCTCTATCACCTAGCTTTAAACTGTCTTTTAATACAAAGAATATAGTTTTGAAAGGTTTGGGATGGAGTTTTTTTTAACTGACTGCAAATTTAGTTGTGGTGATTTATTTTTCCTGGTCAAGTAACCATGATAATATAGCAACATCATTCTTGGTTTATTTTTTTCTGAAACTTATGTCAGAACTGGGTTAATGTATCTACTTATAGAATTACTATTTAACCTATTTCTAAAGAACTTTGTTAATTTTTTAAAATGCAGTCTTAGCCAAGTAAGATACTGTTGAACTTACTGAGTTGATATCATTGACACTTGAAATCACAGAAAGAGGAAAGGCGTCTGAAACTGAAAAACAATTCTAATGCTTCATCAGGAATAAATAGGTTGATAAGAACTTTACTATTTTCCTCAGTCTCTCTCATGTGTATACTAAAGGAAATTATTTTCCAAACTGGAAAGTTGAGTATATAATCTAAAGAATTTAGACTTTCCTATTTGAAGATTTTTAATATTGAAATATGGTAGCTAACTGTAGTTGTTAGACATTCCTATTCCTGTGTGCAGTAACAGAACCTTACAATGAGAGGGATAAAAGCATAAGGAAATGGAACCTAAGGATATTGACATTATTGCTTTTACTTTAGATACAAGTCATTATTAGCTATACTTGAATTATAAATATAGCACCTGGCCAACTATAAACAAACTATAGTTTTCTGTGGTTGACATTATAATTGTTTTGGATACATTTAATCATAACATTAGAAACATTGGTTCTATTTTCATTACCTTTCGAAATTTGAGCAAGAATTAACCCCTGCATTTCAGGAAATGAAGATTTTAGCTCTGATTTTTTTTTTTTTCTTCTAATCTTAACTGGGTACCAGTAGGACGCTAATTGAGAAAATAAAGGATAATCCTTTTGAATCTATTTAAGATGCAGTTCATCATACTGTATGTGTCTTCTGTTAGAGTACCACGCCTAATTTTTTTGGTTGTAGCATATATAAATATTTAAACTAATATTTAAGAGTTCAGTGAATATGGTTATTCCAAATCCCAAATGCACAGTCTTTTAGTTCAATACATATTTCTTTAGTTTCTATGTAACAAGGAACTTACTTTCTGTTTAGTAAACTACTAAATGAAGTGTGTTTAGCTCGACAGAAAATGTATTAGTCACTTAATATTGTACATTAAAAAATTATTTCAAAAAGATACTTGGGATTGGGGACATTTATGCTAAAATTTAACCAGAAGATGGCAGTGATGAGCCTCCTATACTTCCTGCAACGGTAATCAAAAAGTTTTCCAAATGTCATAGCATGAAATGTGCACGTTCAGCTGCTCTATAAAGTGTGAAAAGTTGAGAATTTTGGGAAAAAAACATTTGCTATTTGTTTTATATACTATGAAAAATGTATGTTTTTCTATAAGAAGGGATTAAGAATATTTTGGGTGTCTGTATCTTTGTCTGTACACTTCAGTTTTTTCTGAATACTGGGGTAAGGACATTACCATAAGTCTTGCTGTATTTAATTTGCATGCATCACTTTATGTTATGCATCATGTCTAGAAGGCATGCTGTTTTATGGCCTGTTTGCATTTTTCATCTAAATTGCTGAAAAACTAATGGGCATTTTAAAGGAGCCATTCCTTTAGCTGTATCTAAGTTGCCTCTTTCCGGTGGGTAGAAATGGATTCATTTTAAATGTTAAGAATTTGAGGAAGAGAATCAAATCCATGGCCTTGTACATTCTAAATAAGTACTTTACCACTGAGCTACATTCCCAGACCTAAAAATATTTTAAAGAAAATATTGGTAGACAAAGGTTAACATTTTAAAATAAATGTTGAAAAATGAGAGATTAAATGACTTGAAACCTATTTCAAGGTTTTAATTTTGGCAACAATTGTAAATAATACATATAGTCTGATAATCTTAAAGTGAGACATTAGAGATGGGAGAAGGAATGTTCTCCTTTGAAATTAGTGGCCACATTTGGTGATGAATGAGATAAAGTTAAGTCTTTCCATACTTTGCCTTTAAATATATATAAAGCCCGAATGCATTTTGCCAGAGAAATTGCATGAGTCGTCAGCATGCAGTGTTAACTTTGTCTTTTCCCCTTTCTTTCTACTATTCATTTTCATATTTTTTGTTTTTTGATTTGTTATTATTTTTTCCTTTTTTTTGTTAATTATTTCATGTTAAATTATTTTTGAAACGTCGTAAGCTGAACAGCCTCTCCGTGTAGTAACAGCGGATACCTGTCTATTTCACTATTTAGTCCCTCCTCCTATGTCTCCATCCTCCAAATCTGTGAGTACACCAAGCGAAGCTGGAAGCCAAGATTCTGGAGATGGCGCCGTGGGATCTAGGTACAGTAATTCTCTTTTAATATTTTAATGATGGAATAAAATGCACTTAGTGTTCAAATACGTCAGTACATTAGAGGGATTAGAAATATTTATGTTGACTTAGTCTTCACTTAAAGTCTAAATAGCCTAGAACCTCTCTGTTGTAAATTGGAATAATTTCTTTGCAAAACTGTTTTAGCTATCATGTTTTAGTAGTAAATAGTTTGGTGATTTTATGATAATTTATATTAAAAATAGAAGGGCTCATATATTTAAATTTGTTATACCTAAATAAGTATGTTGGTTATTATATGTGTTTTGATCATAAATAGTATAAAACATCTTTGTCGTGCTTAATTCCTCATTCAGTAATTGAATACTGAAACAATTCAGTTAAACAGCCCAGTTCTATTCTGTTAAGTATCTAATTCTGCTAAATGAGGTAGAAAATAATAATACATAAAATGACATGGCTGGTAAGATGACACAGTTGGTTAAGAGTACTTGCTGCTCTTGTATAGGACTAGGGTTCAGTTCCCAGCACCCTCGTCAGGTGGCTCCAAACTGCCTGTAACTCAAAGCAAGCACTACGCACATGGTGCACATAAACTCACTCAGGCGTATGTGTGTGCATGCACACACATAAAATAAAATAAAAAATTTTAAGGGAATTAAAAAATAATACATACCATATTAAGAATAAGGAATTGCTGTGAAGGAAATGTTGTTTTGTTTCCAAGTTTTATTGAGTTTACATTTTCCTTGTAAAACTCTTATTTTATATTTGTTTTTGGATTCAGTAACATGTTGAAACTTGCTTTTCAGAAATTCTGTAATGGTTCTTCTTTTTCCTAAAAGCCTTATTGTCGGAAGTATCAATTTCTTCCTATATCCTCCTTGGACACACAGTGTTTATTTAACAGCACCCCACTTTTCACTTCTTATGACAACTGAAATGGGAGTAAACACAGTAAGTCAGACTGCACAGCTGATTCAGAATGCTTATTTTGGGGCCAAGAATATAAATATTCTTCCCAGAAAAACATCTCAGCAGATCTTTTGGGGTTTTTTGTTTTGTTTTTTGAGAAAAGGTCCCTGGCTGGCCTCAAACTCGTAGAGATCTGCCTGCCCCTGCCTCCTTAGTGCTGGAATTAAATCACCTCACCTGGCAGCATGTCTTTTTAATAAAAATTAAAGGCTAGGCCAGAGTTATAGCCCAGTGATAGAGCATTTGGCTCACATGTACAAAGCTCTGATGTCGATCCTTAGAAGTACATGAAAAAGAAAGGCTCTTAAAATTTCTCATAGTTTTTATTTATTTTTATGTCTGTGTTAGCCGCTCTGACTAAGATTCAAATAAGTCTCTGAAAGAGAGGGAGGAAAACCCTACAAAGGTACAGAGGGGGCTGGACGACCTGAAAAATAAGCACTTTATTGAGTTTTTGAATAATCAGCTTATCATTAACAATTAGGTACAAAAACATGTCACTTTGAATTGGAGATGTGCTTTACAAAAGTAACAAATCTAGCTTTTTTGCAGGTAAATAATGACTCCTACTTAAGAAAAATCAAAACTTTGTTTTGAGAAATAATGTCATTTCTCTATAAAATTATGAGTACAATTTATTTAATCTAAATTTATTTTTAAGACTCGTTTTATGCAAATATGTTAATATTCTTTAAAATAGCTAGTAAGCAACTGGTATTTTCAAGTGAAAGTTTTTTTTCTCTTCTACAGGCATTTTAATAGTAAAAATATTTCCCAACATTGAAAAGTTACTGTACTTATTTTACATTTCTTTAATATTATTTATTATCTTTATGTAAATACCATGTATACTTTACAAGCTTTCTTCCTGAGTTTGAATAGAAGTAGAGGGAATATTTTAAGACATTATCAGTCAGTATGTTTTTATTTTTTAAAAACATTTTATTTTTATGTGCATGAGTGTATTTATTGCTTGCATGTATTATGTGCCTGTGTTATGTAATGCCCATGGAGGCCAGAAGAGGGCATCAGATCTCTAGGAACTAGAGTTATGAATGATTGTTAGCTTCTGTGTGGGTTCTGGGAACCAGATCCAGGTCCTCTACAAGAGCAGCCAGTACACTTAACCACTGAGCTATCTCTCCAGCTCCCCCTCCCCATTTCTAAGTGTATTTTGTAACATTTATTTAATTTTTCAAGTTAATATGAATTAAAATGAGTTTTCTTGCATGGGTAGCCTAGAAACTACTTAGAGATGTTTTAGAATATTGTAAATTGATACAGGAAGAAAGTACTGGTAAGAAAGATATTTGTGTAGTAGAGCAATTCATCAAACTGCCAACATAGTGTTAAATACTATAGATTACCATGTAAAATAAAATTCTCTGATTTTATAAATATGTTTTCTCATGATCATATCATTAGCTTAATGATACATTTTTAAGTGCTGTAAGAATATTATACTCTGTTTTGCCTAATATATATTTGATGACTAACTATAAAATAGGAAAACAAGTAGTTTGATATTGTTAGAGGTGTTTATTCTTACTAGAGAAAGAAAACAAAGTTTTTTTCTTAAACAGGAGAGGAAAGAACTTTTAAATTTTAATGCATAGTTTCCTTTAAAGTACTGACTCACTTTAAAATCATTTTCAAGAGGACTGAATATGTCCAATTTTGTACACCCAAGTAGAAAACTATGAATGTAGTTGAGTCATCTCCAGGTCCCATAATGGAAAGATAATTGATTTGTAGATGCTTATAATGATAGTGAAAAAGCATTTCTAAATATATGACATTTAAAAAGAGTACTCAACGTCTGAGAATGAAACAGAATGAGCTTATAAAGAGCAGAAATAATAAGGGAAGAATGAGAAAACACATCACATGAAAATATGTAAGATGTACATACCTGTACTCAGCTCCATTTGTTGACCAGGGTGGTTTTAGTACCTGCACAGAGTAGGGAAAGATAGCCTTGATATTATACAACATGACATCTTACCTGTCTGAATCATTCTTTGCACACTAAAAACTTATCTTGGTACTGATGATAGCTTATGCATAAAATGCTATGGCATGAGATTTTGCATATTGGAGGTTGTAGTTCATCGTTTGTAGCTCACTTTCTTAATCACTTCTGTAATCCATGCTTATTCCTTTTTTCTATTATCAGTTTATTTCTAAGTATATATATTTCTTATATATACTTGATATGTCTGATATATAAATATATATGTCATCATGTCTATTTTATAGTGTGGGTTTTTTTTTTTTTTAGTGCTAGCTATATTCTAAAATGAGGTTTTGCTTGATTATAGTAAAAAATTACATCCTGAACAAGGAGATTTATGTTACTAATAACAGCTAGAGCCCTTGTATAATATAGAGGCTTTTGACAGAACATTCCTTAGAGACCATCTCATAAAACTACTTTTGGTTTAACAAAGCCCAAGTTTGTTGCTGTTCATTGCTTAGTACAAAGTAGGTCCTCACTGTGGCCTCTCTTTTTAAATTGTATATACACACAACTCTGTTTAAATTCCAAGATCTTACCTCATAATTTTTTAGATGAAGGATTTCTCTATTTCATCTAATTATCTTATTGATGTTATACAGGCAAGTAATCATTTGTGATATTAAAATAGCATAGCA
This sequence comes from Eospalax fontanierii, assembly GCA_035773235.1. Classification (NCBI taxonomy): domain Eukaryota; kingdom Metazoa; phylum Chordata; class Mammalia; order Rodentia; family Spalacidae; genus Eospalax; species Eospalax fontanierii. The sequence goes on along the minus strand of CM069530.1, from coordinate 60,355,976 downwards.
ACTAAAAGTGGTTGTGCATTATAGAAATTGTATAAATGAGAAACAAGTACATTTGACAAAAATGGTAGTACTAAATATAATATTGTACTTTTTATAGATGAGCTATAAGTGTATTGCTAACTTACAAGAAAGCCAATATGATAAATTACCCTTTGTTCTAATAATGACTAGATTTAGCATAAGTAGAAAAGGTGGATGTAAGATATTTGCACATTAGGCAATGCTGAAACATCACTGAATATTATTTAGGATTGAGATTCTCTAAAAGTTAGGTAAATTCTTTGAACAGGGAAAATCTATTTTTTTCCTAGAGTGAAGTCTTTAGTTCTTTTCTAAAACAGATGATATGTAAGCCCAAGGCAGTGCTTAACCCATAAATTACAGCAAGGTCACATTTTGGAAACTTTAGCTATTTTGTATCCCAATGGAATGGTCTTGGTTTTCTTACCAAAAGGCTTATGTGTTGACTCATTTCCTTTACTAGTATGACAATTTCCTGCACACATTTAATGCTCTGGGCAAGATTAGAATGTTAACTGTTTTTACTGATTTTTTTCATTAGGAATCTTAAACCTTTTAACTATTTCGTGGCCTTGTTTGTTACATAATAGTTATTGTGTACATTTCGCTGTTCTTGTCCATTATTGTGTACTATTAGTTTCTCACATTCTGAAAATACATTGTAACAATTCTGGGTTCTGTTACTGAATCTTTAACCATATTGATGCTTATTTCCATGTAGTATAGGGTTTGTAGTGATACCTAGTGTGTGGGGTTTGTTTTGTCTCACTAATCAGAGCAAGTAGTTTTCATTGTGAGCAGTATGTTAGCTTTTGCTATTTATAGGATGTATTTGCTTAACTAACCTATGGCCTTTTTTACTAATGCTTCATGGTTGTCCTACAACCATTAGGACGCTGCATTGGGATACAGATCCATCAGTTCTTCAGCTTCACTCAGATTCCGATTTGGGGTATTGAATAGATTTATTACCTTCCCTCTTTAATAACTAATTTGACTCTTTGTGACATTGTCTTAATTTTATTTTGCTTACATTTCTAATATTGCACTACATACCTAGGACAAGACACCTCATTTATCCTATTTTATGATTAGTTTTTTAAAAAGTCATTATATGTAATTTGTAGATATCATAAGTCTACTCACTTGAATGTCCAAATTCTTTATATTATTTCTATATTTTTGATATAAAATTTTCTAAACTGTACTAGAAAGTTGCCAGATTTTTAAAAGTATAACTTCTACTTATAATTGAGCCTTTTCTTAACGTGGTATGAAAATTAATTTTCCTACAGTGAAATTCATTGATGAGTATAATTTTCTGAGAGGAAAAGATTCATTAGTCTGTGTACTCTGGCCTCAAATTTCTGTTTATTTACCTACTCTTTCATGTATTCTTTCATTCATTCTAGACTCTTATAAACATTATAGATGCTTATTGCTGCCATCGTACCTGACTCATACAGATCTTTTCCTGATTAAATTTATAGCTTACGAAACATGTAACCATATACTTAAGAGTTGTATCTAAAGCATTAAATTAAGGCATATAGGAAAAATATATGAGCTTCTCGTACATTAGCTAGAAGACCTCTCTCGGGTACCCCAAATCCCCCTGCCCCCCCATTGGTTCCTTATTTTCAATAAATGAGGCTTATGGATAAGTGGGATATTTCCTTTTACTCTTCTGTAAAATCTTGGATTTTTTTTTTTGTTGTTTTAATATGTTGTTTTTACTGTTAGGTTTATTGTGCATTCACCTTAGTAACTTGTTCCTCATACTATTGGCTTGGCCATTTTCTTTTCTAGATAGATGGGTGATTTGCTCTTTAATGGTCTGCATTTTAAGAATTAGTATATAAAGTTATCACATTAAACTTTATCCTAGAATATACTTACATTTTACCATTTAATCATTTGGTGACACTTTTTCCCCTTAAGGCTAAGATATTTCTAAAGTAGAAAAAACATTAAAAATTACTTATGGCCCACATGTAGTGCTTTAGAGCAATTTTGTGTGTGTGTTTCTTTTTCTTTTTCTTTCTTTTTTTGAGATAGACTCTCATGTAGCCCAGGCTGGCCTTGAACTTCTGATTCCCTTTCTCTCTCTCCCAAAAAAGTGGGATTACAAGTATGCACGACTATGCCTGACTCAAAATTAATTTTAGGGGGGGTATCTTTTTTGAAACAGGGTCTCCCTTTAGCTCTAGCTATCCTGAAACTCACAGAAATCTGCCTGCTTCTACCTCCCAAGTGCTGAGATTAAGGCATATACTACCACTCCCAGCCACAATTTTTAAGTGTGTTAATTTTTATTACACTTTTTTGTACAAAATGTAATGTAGTTGTTAAAATTGAAAATTTTATATATATATTACCAGTGACATATTGAAAAAGATGTGCTTGTTTATGAAATATATTTCCACTATCCTGCTTGATATTTGGGAGGTTACATCAATGTCTTTATTGGCTATCCTTGTAAGATAGTCTCCTGATTGAGAAGTTGACAATTTGGAAGCAGACTTTAGTTTATAGTTTAAATGTCTAATATGATAACCAAATAAAAATTCTCCCAAATAATTATAACAAGAGGCCTTGGTGGAGTGGGCTCCCTCTTAGCTGCAACTCTTATTTCTTCCATCTTACTAAGCCCAAAGTGACTTTGGTAGTTTTATTATATTCAAAAACTCTGTTACTTTAATCTAGGCTTAGAGTATTGCAACCTTAGTTTGTTCACTATAAATCACTAACAATATTGACCATGTAGAGATTGAAAAACATTAGATGTGTCATTTTAAAAATCCATATTGATGTGTTTCCTAATCTCTGCCAAATGTTAGAAATAGGAAAAGGGGCTTTCAGGGCCAGTGAGATGGCTTGGGCTAAAGGCTCTTGTCATGCCAGCCTAGGCTTCTGAGTTCAGTCCCTGGAATCTACGTAAAGTTGGATAGAGAGAACTGGTGCCACAAAGTTGTCCTCTGACTTCCACACATGCACCGTGGCACATGCATGTGCACGTGTGCACTATAAATAGTTGTTTAAAAAATAAAAGCTTTCAACAGAAACCTTTTCAATCTTAAAATCACAGTCTGCTAATGGTGAGTGAAGTAAATATGTTTGAGTAATTTCTATGCAGTTAATGCTTCAAAAAAGTCTGAAATCGTGTCTTTTATAGTTCTTATACCCTGTCTTGTTCGACAGTCCGTTCTGAAATGTCTGTCCACTTATTCTGTTATTACCCACATATTTGCTCTAAGAAATGAAGTTATTTGCTTTTTGAAAATGAAAAATATGCACCTTGGATGATTTAGAAACACCTTTTGTCTTCCTACCTTCTAATCCATTGTTCGCCTGACATTTCTTAAATAAAGCAGGGGTTTAAATTACAATGTTACATACACATGGATGCTTAATTCTTCAGTTCTGAGAATAGTATGTTTGGTATGGTTAAAATGTATCATTGTTCTGTTTAAAAACATATATTTACTTAATTTAGACGAGGACCAATTAAACTTGGAATGGCCAAAATTACTCAAGTTGACTTTCCTCCTCGAGAAATCGTCACATACACAAAAGAGACTCAGACTCCAGTTATGGCTCAGCCCAAAGAAGGTGAGTTTTCTCTCCTTAGTATGATGGTCATTAGGACCTCATGTTAGTAAGTAGAGCTGGGTCCTTTTTTTCTTTTTCTCTCTTATTTTGGCCTATTTGAGAGGGTGCACACATGCATGACATGGAGAGCAAAGGAGAATGATTGGCATTCTGTTCATGCACTCTTGGCCATATGTCCTTGAAGCACATTCTTTTACTGAACCTGGAGCTACACTGGCAGCCAGTCAGTCCCAGTGATCCTTCTGTCTATGCCACTGCCACCGCGGTCCTGGAGTTAGAGGCATATGTACGTGGTCTTGCCTAGATTTTTTTTAATATGGGTGCTGGGGGTTTGAACTTGGGTTCTTATGCTTGCCACAATAAGCACTCTTATCCACTGAGCTATTTCTACATCCCCTGTTTTTGACATATTTTCTGAGAGAAATTTTATAAAAGTAATAATACTTCACAGTGTCTGTATTTATATACCATTTTAAAATTTTGAAACTTTTATGACTTTCTTGATATAAAATCAAGTTCTCAGTCTTCATTTGTCACTAATATGTACTACTTTGAGAAACAGAAAAGCTTAGTGTTCTGTTCCTGTCATTGAGCATAATTCTTTCCTAAAGGAGATTGTGTATCACAGTAAAGGAAGTCATGTAAATTACTTTCTGTAGCACATGGTATATTCTGATAATGCTGTTGTTATTATTGAAAGTAATAAGCAGATCTTGGGCTAGGGACAAGCTCAGTGGTACTTACCTAGCTGTGTGAGGTTCTGGGTTCATTCCCCATTATCACAGAAACAAACAAACAAATATATACCTACTTCTTAAATTTTCTCTTTTATGATTTATGGACTTTACTCTGTTAATTATTTAGTAGCCTTTAATCTTTGTGCAGTAAAGTATGCACAAATTCTTGTATTGAATATGGAGTCCTAGGTTCTTAAACCAGAGTACCATATATTTTTTTTAAAGGATCATTAAATAAATAATGGCTCGAGCATAAAGAGCTATGGTAGTTTTGTTTGGTTTTTTTAATCAATGATACTACTGAATTTATGTTATACATAAAGGAGTGCAGTGCCTGGGGAGGCCAGAGGTGTTGGATCCCTGGAGCTAGAGTTACAGGCAGTTGTGAGCAGCCTGACGTAGGTGCTGGGAAACAAACTAGTTCTCTGAAAGAGCAGTACGTACTCTTAACACTGAGCCATCTCTCCAAGCCAAATTCTCTTTTTTGCTCATTTGTTTTATTTGGGGGAGGAGGGATGTTTTATTGGTTAGTGTTTGGGTTGGAGATATTTTTGGTTTGGTTTGGTTTTGGGGGGATTGGGGATTTGAACCCAAGCCTAGGGCAAGCTTTCTGTGTTACTTCCTAATTTGAAATTTACAATTTACTTTCTTTTAAGATACTTAGGAACTTGTAGTGGTGGTGGTGGTGGTTTTGTTGTTTTTTAGACCATGCTGGCCTTCATCTCACAGAGATCCATCTGCCTTCTGTCTCCCCAGTGCTGGGATTAAAGGCCTGTACGACTGCACTTGACTTAAAATTATGACTTTATGATGCAGATACTTTGCACTTAATTACATTTGTTCTTTCTCATTGCTGTCATCCAGTTGTCTCAAACTCAGCCTGGGTGGTTACCATTAAAAATTACCTAACAGGGCAGGAGTTTTGTTTAGTGGTAGCATTCTTGCCTCACACTCAAAAGACTCTGGGTTTAAACCCTAGTATTACAGGTTTGTTTGTCTGCTTTTGTAATTGGAGATTTACAAATGGAGTGTAAAAGTAAATTCAGGAACGCCATGTAATCAATCAGTACAGAAGTAAATGAAAGTAAAAACTGGTCTTAATTCTTTTTTTTGTTGTTTTTAAAAGGTCATACCTGTTCTTTTTAAAAGACAGTTTGGCATTGCCTTGTTTCTCTTTTTCTCCATTCTACCTATCTTCTTACTGTCAAGTTTACTCTGTAAGTTGGTAGTTCTGTTTCTGAACCAAGGTGCTTTTCTGTCTTAAAGCACCTACTGTGAATGAAATTGACTAGGACCATGTCATGTGACATCAGTCAATTTCCTTCTCCCCAGGTAAACAGCTTCTAGCAAGAATGGAACCTACAGATACACTCCTGGTAGTTACTTTCTTCCTTTACCTTTTAAAAGTTTTAACTCTTAAAAATGGCATTTTTTTTCTTATCCACTTCTTCATTGTGGGATTTTTGTTATTATTGTGACTTTTAGGAAAAAAGGATTTAAAGGAGGAAGAAATCCTAAAGACTGTTTAATTTAATCAGCTTGTTTATACTTTGGAACCTGAGATCCTGGGAAGTTCATTGATGAACCTCAGTTTGTAGTGGGAGAAGTACCAGGGTTACAACCAGAACAACCTGGCACTCAATTTCCAGCAAAGTGTCATTCTCCTTACTCCATTCCACTATATATGAAAGAACTTCCAATTTATTACTTATTGATTTAATGGTTAGGTATTTTTCCTCAATACCTATTGATTACTATTTATAATGTACAGAGTATTGTTATATGCAGATGGCTCCTAATATTTTATTGCATAATCTTATCATCTAGAATCCATGCTTTCCAAGAAGACCAAATTTGTAGGCCTTCTAGTTAATACAGTATTAGCCTATTTTAAATGGAGTTTTTAAAAATTCTGAAATAAATATCTATAAATTAATTTAAACCCTTAATCTATAAGAATATAAATAGAACTGAATATTGTATAATTTAGTCTTAATCTTGAGCTGAAAGACTTAAATCAGAATGTCTAAAACCTATGACTCCAGGAAGAGTGTAATACTTGATGATACCATAAATAACAGGATCTAAAGGTGCCTCTATAACCAAAGTAAAACCCACATTTTCTATTTTAAAAATATGTAGAGATAAATTCCTTTTTAAAGTATGTATTTCCTCCCTAATTAACATTATAACCAGATTCAAAATACTTGTGATTAAAAAGTCAGGAATGTTTCCCTTGTTGAAAGTCCAAATTATTAAGCAAATTCAAGTGATCTCACTCTAGATGTGAAAGAAAGGAGCAAAATCAAGAAAGAATTCCGTTAGATGTGCTGATAAAACTTTGTTCCAATGAAGATTCTTTTGACTGTGCATTTGATTTAAGCTATATCTAAGAGATGGAATTATGGGACTGGAAAGATGGCTCATTCAGCACAGTGCCTGTCTTGAAGCATGAGGACATGAGTTTCGATCCCCAGTGCTCATGTAAAAGCCAAGCATCATGACACACATCTGTAACCCCAATGGACAGAGACAGGTAGAGTCCTAGAACTAATTAATTAGCCATTATTATCAGTTGGTGAACTCCAGGCAGAGTGAAAAACCCTGTCTTGAAAAATAAGGTGGAGGGGGCTTGCAAGATGGCTCAGCAGGTAAAGGTGCCTCCACCAAACCCGCTGATCTGAGCCTTGGAACCATTATGCTAAAAGGGGAAAACCGTCTCCAGCAAGTTTTCTGACCTCCACATGCACGTTGTTATATATGTACATGCCCCCACCCCATAAATAAATGAATGTAATAAAAGTTAAAAAAAAATAAGATGGAAAGTGATCAAGGAAGACACCCAACATTGACCTCTGGCCTCCACCTTCATGCATACCCATGTGTATGTGCACCTTGATGCATAGGTGTATACTCTTACACACACACACACACACACACAGAGTTATTTTTAAAAGATGAAGTTGTGAAGCTGCACGTGGTGGCATACATCTGTAATGCCAGTACTTGGTAGGCAGAGGCAGGTGGGTCTCTGTGAGATCAAGATCAAGGCCAGCATCATCTGCATAGTGAGTTCTAAGTTCTAGGCCGACTATGGGGAAACCCTGTTTTGTCAAAAAAAATGTTTTAATTAAATAAATAAATAAATAAAATGAAACTGTGAACAAATGAAAAGAAGTAATTTCAAAGTGATACTAATTTGAAAAAAAAGATTATTTGGGGGCCATTGAGTAAAGGTATCTGCCAAGCCAATGACCTGAATTCAAAGCCCAGAATTCACATGGTAAAAGGAGAGAACCAACTCCCACAAGTTGACCTCTGACTGCCACACATTTAGCATGGCACACATGTGCCAGACACACACAAAAATAAATAAATAAAATTCATTTAAAAAAAAAAAAGATTTGGCCAGGCATGGTAGTGCACGCCTTTAAGCCCAGTGCTCAAGAGGTAGAGGCAAATGAATCTCAGTGAGTTCCAGGCCAGCCTGGTCTACATATCGAGTTCTAGGCTAGCAGGGGCTTTAGCAAGACCTTGTCTCAAAAAACCAAAACAAAAGATTATTTTGAAACTACTAAAGGAAAATCATTCCTGTTTAGTCTGTATTTTTAAACTAATGATTGAGAGATCCCCCTGATGTTCTTAAAAATATTTGCAAGGTTATTCATAAGTTGAATTTTTGTAAATTGAATCATTTTTCTAAGCAGAAATTTACCTGATTTTTAGAACTCATCAGTAACCTCCTTTGTACCATGCACAATCATGGTATGTAAGTACTTATACCATGCTTTATAAGTTAGAAATTTATCCTGTAATATGAAATTATCTTAAGGAATATATACCAATATAATAAAACCAATAATAAACTGATTGCCAGTAAATCTATTTCCTAAACATCAATGCAGTAATTATGGTATTTATCAACTTCATGGACTTACAAGTAGCAATATTTGTTCAGTACTGATATGCTCTATTTTAAGATCTTAAATATTACTTTTAAAATGTGTTCTATTAATTCAAAGTATACTTTACAACTTAAACTTAAGTACAGTATGACATATAAATGGGAAAACTTGTTCAGAAGAAACCCTCCTTGAGTTTAACAAAAGCCACCCATTTCACAGATGATTTAACTTTGATTAACCTATTTCTTTGTAGATTATTCTGATAAGCAGAATTTGACTCCTTGGTGTTATCTTTAGCTGCAGCTTAATTTAAAGAACAGTTTTTCTTTCTATCTCACCAAAATACATCAGAATTTTGATGTTAACTCAAAGTAAAAATTCAGTGGTTCATTAAACCTAGTTTTAGCATTCATTGACAAGAGATTTGTCATTCTGAAAGTAACTGCTACGTTTCTGCACTCTTTACTGCTCAGTTTGTAACCTTAGCTTCCCTGTCAGAGAAAGCATAGAGTTAACCACTTAGCATATTTTAATGAATATTCATCAGTAAATTGATGTGGCATGGCAGTCCCATTTTAGTCTTCCTGTTCAGTTACAGTCCTTTCCAGTTTTTAAGAATATTATAGCTTACTATATAATAGGAACCATCTAAGAGAATCTCTGGAACTGTAATATTATATTTTAGGACCATATTAGTAGCCCTGCAATAGGTATTGTATTATGAGTTTTTAATGAGAAAAGTACATTTGTTCTGGAGGAACATTCTTTTTGTTTGTTTTGAGACAGGATCTCCCTGTAATCCCAGCTGGCCTAGAACTCGATAGGTAGACCAGGCTGGACTCAGTCTAACACTCGCCTCTGTTGGGCCTAAAGGCATATGCCATCACACTCAGCCAGAACAAGAAGTTTTTACTTGATATTGTAGGTAATTGCTTAAGATAAGTTTTATAACAAAAAATAATACATTTTGTAGTTTTTTAAAGAACAGCCTGTCCTTTGTTTTTCATATTGCTAGAAAGTTGTTTAGTTTAATTGCTTTTCTGAGGTTTGGGTTTAAGTACAAGTTATAGGGATTAAATCCATATTTAGTCCTTATAGACAGGGAGATATGTTTGTTTATTCTAAAATTCCAAGAGCATGTATTTAAATAGCTGCTCCTCATCCAGAATGCTGTGTAGTAGGCAGATCCAGATCAATGGCTAACATAGTTCATCTACATTTTAAATTTTAAAAGGAAAGAGTATCTGTAAACAAGATCTTTTCTGTTAAATATGTAGATTACAAGGTCACTTATCACTAAAGTATTGGCCATATGCATTATGACAGGAATTTGACACCTGTCATTGGAAGTGGTACTCAGAAGCTGTGTAATACAACGAAGTAGAGGGAGAAGAATAAGGTGAGGGTAGGAGGCTATAATTTATAATTCACAGTGCTCAAGAATGACTTGTCCAGGGTGACTCAAAATCTCTACTCTTAATTTTAGAATTTACGTACAATGAACCCTGTTAGTTAACAGAATTAATTTAGAGAGCTGACAGTATTAGCAGAAAATGAGATGCGTAATTTTCTCATGCTAAATTTTTTATTGAAGTAAAATATCCTATTATTTTAGAAGCCAACTTTGAAGTTAAATGTGATTAAATTATTTTATTACATTATCCCTGCAGATTATTTTATGGCAGTGTTGTATCCTAATGTTCAAACAGGACAGTATAGAATCACCATCAGTTACACTGTTTTCAGATTAATAATCCTTTGTATATGAGAATTCATCTAAGAAGGAGTAGTGTCTTTCTGTTTCTCTATGTGATTATTTTGCCCCAAAAAGCTTTCATTTTTTTAAGTAGCACAAAAGCTGTAATTGGCATGCTTTGTAAGGAAGTGTCAATGTGCAAGAGAGTGGCGATCACTAAGAATTCTTTTACGTGTTCTTTCCCCTTTGCACCACCGCCTCCTCAGCAGGGTCACTGAGATCACTAGCTTTTCTTGAAATGGCCATTTTCACTGGCAGGTGCATTATACCCTGTATTTTCAGATTGTTTTTCCATTCTGAATGTTTGGCAGGTTGATTGCTCTGGCTGCATTGACGGAGAAAGGGCTGACAAATGCGGTTGGGCTGGCTGAAAAGACAGTGATTACTGTTTTCCTTTGTGGCTGATTGAGGCCCTTGAAAGGAAAAATTTTAACCTTCACATTTGGTTCAAAAGTATGAGCATATATTGAAATCATTCTTGCCATTTATCCTAGTTCTGTAAACTTGTCAGAACGTAAAAATCGCTCAATTTCAAGTAATGTAGGATTGGCATACGTCATTATCATTTTGATTAAGTTGGAGGTTGTATCATTGTGTGCATTATACAGTGTCATTTAAAGCTTTCTTTCCACAGGTACAGTTATATTTTCATTGCTTATACTATAGAGATAGAAAGATTTTCTTAGCTCTCTAAATCTAACACTATGTGTGTGGTTTGGCAGCTGGTGTGGCCTACAAGCTGCATTTTGTTTGCAGGGCAAAGGCTTGTCTGTAGGCCTCCTGGAGTGTGGGTAATTGCACAGGCTCGCCATCGGGGAGAGACACGGGATTGGAAGCAGTCAAGCAGAAGAATGTTATGCCATCCCATTGCCACCTTGTAGTAGAAAGACGCAGTCCCAGCAGTGCCATCTGGTTGTTGCTATCTAGTCAGCTGGCCTGACTGCTGGGACTATGACTTGGCAGCTGGTTCCCATCTTTGACCATTCTTTTGTGTAGGTTGTATATATACATGTTTTAGATCATTTTGTACATGGGTCAAGGAAATTACTATAATGAACAAGTCCCCACACTGAATAGGCTTTTATTACTTGAGATGCACTCTGTTGCAGATGCCTGCTGCCATTCTCTTATAAACAGATAGGTTTGGACAGTAAAAATACATGTTTCGTCATAAAAATCTATCTTGGTTTGTAGTTAAAAGAGAAGACAGACAGGGCTGTGTCCTATAACATTGTCAGATAAATGATTTCAAGTTATATCCTGTTTTGGCGATACAAGAGGTTTGGTAGTATTTTAAATGTCTTAAAAACATTGTATACCTCAATGTATTTTTATTAAAATTAAATATTGTTTTCAGTGTTTATCGCCACATCATACAATGATAGATAATGAGACTTGCATTTTAAAATGACGGAATAGAAAATGTGATTTCAAGCTATTATCTTTAAAAATCTGCCTCTCAGATAGCAACCTGAGAGTTAATGTAAGCCGTCTTTATGCCCTGTGAAGACCCATCAGACACTGATGGTTTCCGATCACAAGTAAGCAGTGAGCTCTGTGGGCTATTTTAGACATTTGATTTTCTTCATTCTACAGCATTAATGTGTCAGCATGCTATATAAAACTATGCAGGAGTTGCATGTTATTACATCTGGAATGATAATGCTTGCAGCTTTTAAAGACTTCCATGAGGAATCCATGCTATTAGTTTACATATCTTACATTTATGTATTTATTATGACTCTTGATGATATACAGAACTATGTATAGAAATCAAAGGGTTCCATTTAGTTCTTTAAGATGATGCTGGTAAAATTCACAGTTTTTGTATGTCTTACTACAGTCACTTTCGGCTAGGAAATTGTATACCTTCTGAAATACAACCTCAGATATTACCAGCTATTTTTATAAGAATATTTTTTCTGTATTACATTTTTTTTGTTCAGATGAAGAGGAAGAAGATGATGTAGTGACTCCTAAACCACCTATTGAACCTGAAGAAGAGAAAACTTTTAAAAAGGATGAAGAAATTGATAGTAAAGGTATCCTAAAGTATTTAACTTTAACTTTGTTTTTGCTGATCACTCTCAAAACTTCTTTTATCACTTATGTGTGAAAATAAATTTTTTTTTCAGCTCCTCCTCATGAGCTAACTGAAGAAGAAAAGCAACAAATTTTACACTCAGAGGAATTTTTAAGTTTCTTTGACCATTCTACAAGAATTGTAGAAAGAGCTCTTTCTGAGCAGATTAACATCTTCTTTGACTACAGTGGGAGAGATTTGGAGGACAAAGAAGGGTAATGTATAATTACTAAGATTATTGTTTCAGCAGCATTAAGTTATTGTAAGGTCAAGAATGGTCTAAGTTATAACACTGTCTTTTGGGGGATTAATCTTTTTCTACAGAGAGATTCAAGCAGGTGCTAAACTGTCATTAAATCGACAATTTTTTGATGAACGCTGGTCAAAGCATCGAGTTGTTAGTTGTTTGGATTGGTCATCTCAGGTAAATTATAGTAACATATATTGTTATTAACTCATGTTTTGAATTATAAATAGTATATGGATTGTTTCTAGTTTATCTTTTGTAATTAAATTAATATGTATCATTTAAAATGATACTAGATGATAGTTCTAATATTGCCATAATCATTTTGTATATGTATGTTGGAAAAAAAGAATTAAAAATGTTAGATTTGAATTTCAGAGCTTTATGACAAAACCCAATTTTAGTGATTTACTCACCAAATATATAAAATTTAAACACTTATTGTAATAAAATGTTTTAACATTAAAACATTATAATCAACTGCTCATTTTTAAATTGTGCTAATATCTTAATGAGTATAATTGTAGAGATAATTTTTCTTATATTTTCAAAACAATCTGATAGATAGTTAGGAACACAAAATGGTTCTTATTATGCATAGACTTTTTTTTTCCCCACTGTGAGCAGTATCCTGAGTTACTTGTAGCTTCCTATAATAATAATGAAGATGCTCCTCATGAGCCTGATGGTGTGGCCCTCGTGTGGAATATGAAGTACAAAAAGACTACCCCAGAGTATGTGTTCCACTGCCAGGTAAGATGGTCTTTTAATGGTTTTTCCCAAGTTTAAGAATTCATTAATGAATTTAGACAAGTGCTTTTTTTTCTTTTCTTGTCAACATAATGATTTCATTGGATTGGCATTTGTTAAACCACTCCATATTTGCAAACATATGTTAACAGAAAACTGAATACGTCTCAGTTCAACATGATCTGCCTTTTGTAGCTTTTCTGACATCTTTTATAATGTTTAATCACTCCTAAAGTCGTTTACAGTTGTGATTTTCTGTTATTGTGATTGATCATATAAAAGGGATCATTTAGGAGATGTCTTTTCTACAGGGAGTTTCTCAGGAACTTACTTGCTGAATATACAATTAGACGGCTGGCCCACTGAATTACTTGTACATAGCCTGAGGAGTTAGAGCTAGATAGTTTTAAGTAGAAACATGTGGTTAAAGTAGGAAGCAGATGTAGATTTTTTTAAAGTAGATTTAGTAGGTTAGAATTTGCAACTGTTTCTGATTGCATAGTTGAAATTATTTAATGTCATAATACAGAATAAATACTCTGAATCAAAATTAGTATATACTTCACTGTTATATTACAGTCAGAAGTCAGTCACAGACCAGGTATTCTTTAAAATTGTAATCAAATGAAGCAAGTTTTTGTTTTCTTTAATAAACTGTGTAAACATAAACATCATATTTGAGTTTTGAACAAAAAAAAATTCTAAGCTTTTTTTTTTAATATTTCTTACACAGAGTTAAAATGTAATTTTTTATAACATATCTTACATTAGAGAGGGAAATGTCTCAGATAATAGATTTTTTAAAATTCATCAAATCTTTTCTACTTGTAATCTTAAATATAAAAATTCTCCTTTTTTTCAGTCAGCTGTAATGTCTGCTACATTTGCAAAATTTCATCCAAATCTTGTTGTTGGTGGTACATACTCAGGCCAAATTGTGCTTTGGGATAACCGTAGCAATAAAAGGACTCCAGTGCAAAGAACTCCACTGTCAGCAGCTGCACACACAGTAAGTGAATAAGGTTATTTCATTAGGTTCTGTGCTCCTTCCCCTTTAACTGCTCAGTAGTATCTGGCCGTGACTTCAAAATGTGCTTCCTTTGATGTCTGAGTTCCTCATCATTTAGCAACCAAGAATGAAAGTCTTTCTTTAGTATTTTTGAGGGATGCATATATCAAGAACTCATCTCTCTTCTAAGACAATCTTTTATTAACATAATAGCAACAAAGTTCACATTAAAATTACTGCCATCCAGGGCTGGAGACATTGCTCAGTAATAGGACACTTCCCTAGCAATGGGCAAGGCCCTAGGTTCAATTCCCCAGCAGTACCAAATCTCAGAACAAAACAAAACCAACCAAACCATAAAGCTGTCAGATTACAAGACTGTTTTGATATGAAACAAAATACCTATAATTAGACTAACTTTTTTCTTTAATATCTTTAGCACCCTGTCTATTGTGTAAATGTTGTTGGAACACAAAATGCTCATAATCTGATTAGCATCTCTACTGATGGAAAAATTTGTTCCTGGAGTTTGGACATGCTTTCCCACCCACAGGTAGGTTAAACTCGGGAAAGTGAAATTTTGAAATAAATGTTACTGTTTGCTGTATATATACTTTTAGTGTGTGTTTTTTCATAAACTGTTTTTATAATATTATACAAATTTTAAACCTAAATATGTGTTAAATACAGTTTGTTGTGTATATATCATATTATCAAATGTGTCCTTTAACTGAAGTAGGTTTGTATAAATAGTATGTTAAAGAATGGTTCACAATCCAGTTAAAAATGAGATTTTCTATGAATATTTGAATTTAAAACTTTACAGAATAATTTTCTCAATTTTTTCCATGTAGGATAGCATGGAATTGGTTCATAAGCAGTCAAAGGCGGTGGCTGTGACATCCATGTCCTTCCCTGTTGGAGATGTCAACAACTTTGTTGTGGGAAGTGAAGAAGGTTCTGTGTACACAGCGTGCCGCCATGGCAGGTAAACCTAAACAGGCATTAGCAATTATTTTTTAAAAATTGTTTGTTGAATAGTATTATTGAAACAAATTACTCCTTACTGAAATGGAATCCCGTCCTACAGCGTGGCATACGAAATTCAAGCACATAAAGTTTGGTTGGGATTTTTCGTTGTTGTTTTTTGTTTTTTTTTTTTTGAGACAGGGTCTCTGTGTAGCCCCAGCTGGCCAGAAACTCACTGTGTAAACAAGGCTGGCCTCGTTCTTACAAAGATCTGCCTGCCTCTACCTACCTAGTGCTGGGATTAATGTCATGCCCCGCCACATCTGGCTTTAAAGTTTTTTTTAAAAATTAAAAAAAAATTTTTTTAACAAAAGTATCTTATATTCATAATGTTTTTTTTGATTTTGTGGGTTGTAGTGTATTGTAGGGATTTTTGAGTGTGCATGCCACACAAGTTTCTGGTAGGAATATTCAGCAATTATACATATAGTTTGGGACTGGAAGGATTGCTCACTGGTTAAGAGCACTGGCTGCTCTCACAGAAGGACCTGGGTTCAGTTCTTAGCACCCACATGGCAGCTCACAACCATCTGTAACTCCAGTTTCCAGGGGATCTGACACTTCCTCTAGCCTCTGCAGGCATTGCCTATATCCAGTACCCTTACATCCACGCAGGCAAAATGTTCATACACATAAAATAAGAATAACTAATTAATGCAGTGTGCTCATATCACGTACTGGTCTTCAGATTTATAAATAAGATTTTCACCTGTTTTCTTATTTTGATTTATTTGGACTTTGACCTTTTAGTTCAGTCCTAGCAATAATTGTATGTCCTATACACACTTGAAATTGACTAGCATTTCTCCCCCTGTTTAATTTGTTTTGAAATTGTCTTATCAATTGCTTCCTTTAAAAAAAATGAGCATCTGGATTTCATTTCAAATACAAATCATCTTCAAAACTTTTAATTTACAGATGACTCCAACTGTCTGTCTTACATAGCATCATTTTGTCCCTGTTCTATTGCCTTAGATACTAGAATTGGGTTTCTTTGTCAACAGCATGATGTTTATGGCTTCAAAATATATCTACTATTTTAGTGTTATCAAATCTGAATAGAATAGCATTCAGCAAAGTTATGCTGATGCATTGTAAGCATAGAATTATGTTTGTTGAAATTAAGTTAAAGTCTGATATATAAACCCACAATAAGATATTTATGTGTAGTCTACTTACAGGAGAGTTGCCTAACATTTTTACTTTTATGAAATAGCAAAGCTGGAATCAGTGAGATGTTTGAGGGGCATCAAGGACCCATCACTGGCATCCATTGTCATGCAGCTGTTGGAGCAGTAGACTTCTCACATCTTTTTGTCACTTCATCATTTGACTGGACAGTAAAACTTTGGACAACTAAGGTATCTGAATGAAATACAGGTTTCTGCTCAATTAGTCAGTTTCCTAACACAAGGTGGTGCTCTAGTACTGCACAGAAAAGACAAAAAGCTTTTAAATGTCTTAGAATTGTTTCCTAATAGATAAAACCTAATAAGAAGCTATACAAAATATGAGTATGTTGTGGTTTTTATATTAGGGTGCTGACAAATATAGTGACCTCACAAATGATTGAAGATCAGTTTTCCTACCTCTTCAAGGCTTTTCAGGCACAGATCTGTTTACTCTGAACTGAGTTGGGGAGAAAAGACCTGGGTGTTTCCTCTCATAGCTCATATAATTTCATCCAGTGTCCTACAGAGGCCATGCATTTGCTCTGTGGAGAGCTAAGAGGCTTATTCAGAACTACAGTGGCTCATAGAGTCAATGAAAGTAGAGAAAAGACAGAAACTGATTTACAGTAAATCCTACACAGTAAGGCTGTGCAGAATAAATTAATTAAGAAAGCATTGTGAAGGCATGGGTGCTTTTTTTTCTTATTTTGTAATAATTTCATTTGTTTTGGTCTTAGTAAACTTCAGTTATTTGAAGTATCCACTTATGTGATAAAGTGCTTCCTCATCCTCTGATAATTTCAGTGAATGTGACTTGTCCTGTCTGGTTGAAAGTCTCAAGATAAATCTAAGTAGAGAATATTACCTCCTGTGGCAGACTTTGTAGTTTCATATGACCTTATTGTATAATTAACCGTAACTTGCTTGCTATCTAGCTTTACTGCAGTATCATATTATTTTTAGTAACACTGCCTACTCAGTATATCAGACTTTATTTAAGCTACATTTTAAGCCTTGTTTTTTCTTTTCTGTCTACTTTGTCATAAAGATTGACCTTTTTATTTGCGGTGGGGGGTTGATATAGGGTCTCCCTTTCACTGCAACTGGCCTGGAACTCACTGTGTAGACCAGCCTTTTCCCCATCTCACAGAGATCCATCTGCCTTTGCCTCCCCAGTGCTGGAATTAAAGGTGTACACTACCACGCTCAGCTTGAATACTTAACCATGAGCAAAGTTTAGAGACTTTAAAGACATACAGTGGCTCTTAAGTTCTTTATGAAAATCTGGTATTTACCAGACTTAAATATAGTATTTACTGTAATAGTATGCTCCCGTCTTTTGAGTTCTTGTCTCAGAATTCTGGGGTAAACTCACTTCTAACTTTGTCTTTTCTTGGCCTTCCTTTCAGTCTCATGTGGATGATTTAGAAAACTGCTTTGCAAAACTTGTCTTTTTTTTAATATTGAGCCTTTTCAGGTTTGACTTAACAACATAAAAATAACACCTGAAGTCTAATGAAGGAAGCATCTAGCAAAGTGTTTAACATAGTGTCCAGCATATAATAGTCATTGATCAGTGCTTAGCTCTTCATTCTTCTTAATGGGATCAGAACCTAAATGTGTTTAATCAGTCATCTCTTTCATTCTTGGGTTTTTGTTCTTCTATTGTTAAGATTCATATATTGGAACAAGGTAGAAGAAGATCTCATAACCATAAACAAAGAAGTGCATACTCCAAAATTCTGTGTAATGTGGGGAAAAGTATACAATCTAGCTAGTAAAACAAAACAAGATACAGAATTCGAAAGAGAGAGCCAACAATTTCTCTAAAAGCTTCAAATAATCACAAGATGCAAAATTTCTAGGTGTGCTGTCACTGATGATGGTCCTGTCACAGGAGATACTACATCTTGGCTAGCTTCTTCTTTCCTTTTTTGGTAGTCAAAAAGAATCTTCATTGACTGATTGATTGATTGATTGATTGATTGATTATTTTAAATTGGGAGCTTCAGTTTGCCAACTTCTTTTTTGCTTTAAACTTAAATGTCATCTGTGTGTACATTCACAGGATTTGAAAACAAAGAGTTCATGTTATGTATTCAAAAGCAGAGCTTATCTATGATAGCAGAGTAGTTGACATTTGTCTTTGTAGTTCTACATAGCTGGCTGATCGATATTTTTGTTTCTGTAATTTACTGTGTTTCAGCTTTTATTTATTTGTGTGTTTTATATATATACATATATATATATATATATATATATATATATATATGTACAGTCAAACAAATGCCACAGTAGGCACATAGAGGTCAGAGGACAACATTGTGGGATCCAGGGATTGAACTCAGGTCATTAGGCCTTTGCTCAAGGGCCTCTACCCACTGAGTCATCTCCCCAAGCTCAGAGGCAGCTTTTGAATAAGAGTGATAGGTAGGCATATCTCTCAGTGCTAATTAGGTGAAGCTTTGCTGCTGCTTTTGTTCACTCAACTGTGATACATACCTCTCTTCTACTCCTAACACCCTTCCACAGTAGTGGTCAAAGAATACATCAGCATTAAAATAGGGTGTTTTTATATAGTACATTACCAAGAACCCTCTAAAATTTTGGGCTAGGATTGTGATTTAGTGTATATTAATGCTAGAGCACACACTATCATACATGAGGTGATGGGTTCAACCTCTAACTCTGGGAGAAAAAAAAGAATAAGAATTATTACCAATTAGCATAACAGTCTGCATACAATTCTATTCAATGAAGTGTCAAGCAGCAACAATCTGCTGAGTAAATATGTATGTATGTGACCATACTTGTGTACCCAACCCTCATCGATTCCAACTTGATTCTACACTGCCAACCCTAGTTATTGTTATTTATTTCTGCCCTTCTAAATAATTTAGTTGAGGCCTGGTCCTGTAACAATGAGTAGTAGGCAAAGCTTTAAAACCTTCTTTAAAAATGTTGGTCCAGGGGCTAGAAAGGTAGCTCAGTGGTTAAGAGCACTGACTGCTCTTGCTCTTGCAGAAACCTGGGTTCAATTTCCAGCACCCACATGGCATCTAACAACCATGTGTAATTCCACTTCCAAAAGATCCAACACCCTCTTCTCACCCCCTCGGGCATTGTACAATATGGGTGCACTTACACACTTGCAGGCAGTACACTCATACACACAAAATGAAAGCAAGAAACAAAATATATATTTTAAATGTTGGCCTAATTTCATTCTAAGCTTCTAAAACTAGTTCATCACATTTATAAATTTAGCAGACTTTAAATATTTGCTTTGCCACTTCTTTTATTTTTTTATTTTTTATTTTTTGGTCTTTTTGGGACAAGGTCTCCCTGTAGCCCCAGCTAGCCTGGAACTCACTATGTAAACCAGGCTGGCCTTGACCTGCCAGAGATCTGCCGGCCTCTGTCTCCTGAGTGCAGGGATTAAAGGCATGTACCACCATGCCTGATAAACACCTCTCCTTTTAAAATGCTTTCTTACTCGGAGAATTGAACCCCCCCTTGTAAACTGGAAGAAGAAGTCATTAGATGTTGCAGTATCTTTGTGTCCTTTAAGATCTGGCACTGTCCCAATAGCAAAACAAGATTCCTCCTTTTCTTTCTTTATACAAGTCCTGTAAGTGCTAAAGATTTAGTTTGAAGTAATCTTCAGACTGCAAGGAGAGCCTCTCTCAAGAAGACCAAATAAGCAAAAAAGCACTCTTCAGTAGTGAATTCTTTAATCCTAGCTTGGTCAAAATATTTAAAAAATAGCCCCATAGTCTGAGGTTTCCTCAGATTGGTTTTATTACTTTATTAACTTAAGGTATATTCAGTATAGAAAACACACAAGAATATTGTCTTCCACATATCGGTAAACTTTAAGTTGTTAACGTCTATAATATTTGGAAGATGCTGTTACCATCTCAAAACACCCAGTCTGAAAATTCCCAATAGAAGTACATTAGCGCCTCTGAAAAAAAAATGACAGGGAGAGTAAATGAGCAGGGACTGTTTCTTCAGGGTAACCTGGGGATTCTAGAAGGGATTGATTTGTGGGTCTAAGTTGGTAATCAGCTGAATGTTCCACCACATCTTAATGTACTTGTTATAGATTACTCCTAAAAAAAAAATTTGTTGGAGATGTTTTAGTGTGTGTGCAGCATGTTTTAGTTTCAGAACCATATTTACCATGAAGTGACAAAGTTAGGATTTAAAAGATATTTTTATTTTATGTATATGATGAGTATTTTGCCTCCAGGTTTGTAAGTATACCACATATGTACAATGTCTGTGGAGGTCAGAAGAGGGCATCGGATCCCCTGGAACTGGAGTTACAGATAGCTGTTAGCTGCCATGTAGGTGCTAGGAACTGAATCTGGGTCCTCTGCAAGAGTAGCCAGTGCTCTTAACCACTGATCCATCTCTCCAGCCCAGGAGTTAGGATTGTTAATGGGGTTATTTCTTAAAATAGTTTTTAGTCCTTTGTAATCCACATATATCTTGAAATGTTTTTGTCTCAATGTTTCAAAGCCCATTCTGTTTCTGGCAGCTTACTTGCTTAACTCCCAGCAGGGACGGGCATTAAAAGAGGGTTAAAAGGATCCTACTTATGTTTTAAAACACAAATGTCCACATATTAGACAAGTTATAATGAAAAAATACTTTTAAATGGTATTTCTGAAAAGTTGACTAATGATCTAGACCCAGGCCTGCCTGTGGCATTTATCTCAGTAACTTGCTACCAATCAATGCCCAGCCCTCTTTGCATATCTAGAAACTCAATTTTGTCAGCTCTTGGAATTGATTAGACTAGGGACTGCTGAATCTGACAGGCTCCTAAGACACTGATACATTGGAAAATGTCGATTTATTAATTTACAGTCAGAAACAACTACCAGAAGGCCCAGATTCTCCTGCTGGCTGACCAGCTCATTGTTTCCCTCTAGACTACACACATAGGAAGCCAAATTATAATCAGAAGATTGCTTGGTGAGCAAAGAATTAGAACAAAAGAAGTTTTATCGTTTGAATATTCAATGGCATCAAGCTAAGATAACTTGATTCATTCATCTTCAAATAGAGATAGCCTTTCCATGGGGTAGTAATTCTCACAGTCCGTTGCCTGAGACACCCTCTCTCCTGGACAGTGCTAAAATGGTATTGTTTTCATTTTCCTTATAAGGCTCTATTTCTTTGCATTTAACAGCCACGCTGCAAAAATTATCTTCAGGCAAGTTATATAGGAAACCATTTCTGACCTTTTTAAAGGGAATCTGTTTATCACTTTTATTATTCAGATTGAGAACATTTATTTCCAGTTCTTTAGTGAGCACCTCACTGTTAATCTCAGGTATTTACTATAGAAGCCCTCCTTGTTAATAATCTAGAATGTCCCAGTTATCCCAGCTTTGGGAAAAAAAATCATCTGCATTGGGTTCTTACTGCTCCTATAACAATTTACCACATAGTGACTTGAAACAACAGAAGTTTATTCTGTGCCAGTTTAGGAGGCTAGAATTCCAAAATGAAGGTGTTAGCAGGCTGGTTACTTTTGGAGATCTGAGAGGGAATTTGTTGCATTTGTCTCCTAGTGTCTGGGAATTGTCAAGAATCCTCGGTGTTCTTTGACTTGCGACTGTATTACCCCCATCTCTGCCTCTGTCATCAAATGACATTCTTTGTAAAAATATTTGTTATTTCTATTTTGTGTGTAAGTGTACCTATGTCATGCAATGCCCACGAAGATCAGAAGAGGGCATCTAGTTTCCCTGGAATTGGAGTTACAGGCATTGTTAGCTGCCACGTGGGTGCTAGAAACAACCTGGGTCCTCTACAAGAGTAGTCAGTGCTCTTAACTGCTGAGCCATCTCTCCAGCCCCTCAAATCACATTCTACCTGTTTGTCTCTGTGTCTACCCTGTGTCCTCTTCTTTTAAGAACACCAGTCACACTAAATTTTGGGTCCACCTCATACAGTATAACCTACATCTTAACTTGGTTACATTTACAGAGAACTTATTTCCAAATAAGATTACAGTTACAAATACCAGTGGACATAAATTTTAGGGGAATACTGTTCAACCCAGAATATACCTTGAGTTTAGGAAAAAACACTGTATGACTTGTCCCTTGATACAATGTTTATTCTTATAAGTGCACCAGTTTAGTATCTTGTTTATGTTTATCCAGATGCTGTCTGCTTTTTTCAAAGAAGCCCTTTGTTTTTGGCAAATATGTTTTGCGGATCATTTTGAGTAAAAATAAGAGGCCTATATGCATTATACAGTTCTGTGGCTCTCATTCTTGGTTATATACTTGAGCACCTTTTCAAACTTTTCAGTGCTCACCCAATGCCCAGACCAATTAAATCAGAACCCAAAGGGAGAGACCCACACAGTACTGTATTTTTAAAAATTCTCTGGGACTGACCAGGTGTAATGACTCACACCTTAATCACAGCACTGGGAGGCAGAGGCAGGTGAGATTAAAGCCAACTGGGGCTACAGAGACCCTATCTCAAATAAATAAACAAATTCTCTGGGTGGTTACAATAAACAGTTAAGCTTCAGAACCACCTATTCAAAGCCTTTGCTTTATAAATAATGCAAACAGGCTTGGAAATATTGAGTGACTTTTCCCAGTCTTGAAACTGGTTGATGGCAAAACTGAGGCTGGAGGCCAGGTCCCAGCCCCTTCCTGCCTCTTCCTGCTGCCTCTCTGCCACTTAGGCAGAAGTGCTCGTCACAGTAAGGGAAAAGACTACTTTTGAAAGATATTTAAAATGTTCCATTTGGGAGTTTAATTTGAAGTACCATATTACTGCATTATGGAGCTTTATTTTGATGTTAAGTGTATATTTTCTCTGTGGGTAAAAATGCTAATCCTTAGATAGCTATGTCCTTAAAATTAAATTAGAAAAGAATTTTAAAATACATTTTAAATTGAAGATTTTGCTTTTTTTTAATATATGATTTTTTTAAATTGTGATCTTTTGCCCAAGCTGTATAGCAATCTACTGAGCAGATAAAATATTTGATCTAACCATTTTTGGAGACATTAGCAGTCTTCTTTTTATTACAAACATGTTTTAATCTAATTTGCATATAGCTTTTTTTGTAGTTTGTAGTTTACAAAAATGAGTATGTACTCATCTCTGGTTTGGTGAATACTATGAGATTCAAGTTACTGAGTTTAGTTATAGATCATTCTTTGGTGCATACTATTCGATCATAAAAATACAACATAATTTATGTGTCTGTTCTGCTGATATTTGAGTTAATTCCAGTTTGGAGCTATTATGAACAGTTCTGCTAGGAGCATGATTATGGCTGTCCTTTTCCCCACTTTTCTAGGCAGAGTCTCACTGTGTAGCCCGGCTGACATCAAACTCATAATCTTCCCAAGTGCTGGAATTGCAGGTGTGCACCATGCAAGGTTGTCGTTGTCTTTTGGGGGCCATGAACAATCAGTTCTCTTGGCCATATACCCAGAAATGGAATTACTTGATCAGAGGATATGCATATATATTCGACTTGAAGTAGATAATATCTAGAATTCCAAGTGATGTTTTTACCAGTTTGTAGCCTACCAGTAGCAGTATATGCGAGGTCAGATTGCTCTGCATCCTTGTCTGCACTTGGAATTTTCTGATGTTTTTCATTTTAATCATTCTAATGGATATAGTTTCATTGCTGGGTTGTATTAATATGATTAAGCACCCTTCCATGAGTTTATTGCCCATTTTGTGAAATCCACATTCCCTCCTACTTTTTTTGCAGTGCTAGTTTTAACTCAGGGCCTGCTGTATGCTAGGCAGTCTTTCTTTCTTTGAGCTATATCTCCAGCCCCATTTCTTTGAAGAATAACAGATACCAGCACCTTTTGTTTCCCCAGTGCTGGACTTGAACCCAGTGCCTCCAGCATGCTACACAAGTGGTCTGCCACTGAGCTACTCCCCCAGACCCCAGAACACGTTTTTATAGAGTGTGTAGCATGACTGTAAATAATTTTTAAGTTTTTGGTGATTTACCATAAAATTTCCCGAGAATGGAATGTTCTTGAAGAAGTATACCATCACTGCAGGAGTCAAAAAGGCCTTAGAATTATCGGTGTGCCAGAAATAGTAATAGAGTGCTCTAGGGTGGCACTGAGTATCTGTAACTTTACAAAGCGCCAAAGAGGATTGAGTCAGAAATCACTATCTGAGAGGGAGGCTTCAATTGACATTTGTGTCAGGAGCAACAGGCAAACTATGTGTGTTTGTTCATGTATACACATGTGTGTGTGTGTGTGTGTGTAGAGATTTAATCCAGGGCCTCATGTTAACTAGGCAGGTGGTCTGCCATTGAGACACACCCTCAGTCTCATAACTGTGATGTTTGAAAGGAAAAATCCTCTTTTGAGTTTGGCTTAGTTTTGGTTTTTTGTTTGTTAGTTTTTGCTTTTGTGATAGTGGGGATTGAATCTAGGACCTTTTGCATGCTAGACAACCACTAAACCACTGAGATAAACATCTAGCCCTATTGGCTTTAAGTTTTGTTACATTTGTATGCCGGGGGAGTAATTTAAAATTTTGGCTACTGTGGTGGTCTTGCTAGTGGCTTTTACAGTCATATCTTAAAATTTTAAACTCATAAATTAAAACTTTTTAATGGACTGACCAGATAGCTCCGCTGGTGAAGTTGCTTGCCACCAAGCCTGGCAACCTAAGTTCTTCACGTGGGAGGAGAGAACTGACTCCCACAGATTTTCCTCTGACCTCTATCCTCACACCTCTGTTCATCTGTTAGGTTTTTTTTGTGTGTGTTGTTGTTGTATGTGTGTGTTAAATGTGTATGAGTGTTATGCCTGCATGTGTGTAAGTGTATCCGTGTCCTACAGTGCCTGTAGAGGCCAGAAGAGGGTATTGTATCCCCTGGATTGGAGTTAGGAATGGTTGTTAGCCACCATGTGGGTGCTGCGATTCAAACCTGGCTCTTCTGCAAGAACAGCCAGTGCTCTTAGCTGCTAAGGCATCTCTCTAGCCCCTCGTTTGTTAGTGTATAGTGGCGTACACCTTTAATTCCCCGTGCTCACAAGGCAGAGGCAGGAAGATCTTTGTGAATTCTAGGCCAGCCTGGTCTGCATAGCGAGTTCCAGGCCAGCCAAGGCTACATAATGAAACCCTGTCTCATAAATAAGTAAATAAATAAATAAAGAATATGAGAGTGTGTGGAGCCTACATTATGCCATCACACCTTTCTTGACGTTATCTTGCACTTGTGGCATTCATTTATAAGTGGGATGAGTCCGAACTCTCCCCTAATTTCTGCTGTTCTCTGACTGGCTTATCATGTACCAAGTGAGCGTCTGCTGTGCTTCAGCTGTCAGTCCAGCATGTGCCTGTCCCTGCTTCTTCCTGTGTGGATGCCGGTGCCTGGCCCGTCTTGTGATCCCTTGCTTACTGTTACCTGTTTGTCTCTCTTGCTTTTGCTATAGACATTGTGACTCTTTGATTTTGCCATCCTTGTTGCTTTATCTGCTTCTGTGGGGAGATTTAGAGGAGGTTCACAAGGTATACTGCTGGAATCTTCAGGAACCCTGTACTGACCAGTACCTTGAAGCATGTCCTATTCTTTTTAAAAGCAGTATGACATCTATAAGCTAAAAAGTAAATGCAACCTACTACCTGATTCTTAGTTTGTAATGTCCAATAATTCTGTACTGAAGCAGATTTTGGAAACTTTTTTTAGGCTGAGTTAAATGTAAGACCTATTGAACTTACGTTTTTTGCAGTGATAAGTAGTTTAATGATTTGTATGTGTCATATGTTGACTATGCTAAGCCTCAACTTTCCCTTTCAGAATAACAAACCTTTGTACTCATTTGAAGATAATTCCGACTATGTTTATGATGTTATGTGGTCACCCACCCACCCAGCCCTGTTTGCCTGTGTGGATGGCATGGGGAGACTGGATTTGTGGAATCTCAATAATGATACAGAGGTGAGCAGGAAAATAACAAAAATTGCACTGAGAAATAGAAAATTGGAGATTTATTCAATAATTTGTGAAATTTCTTTATCCCAAGGAATGTAAAAGTGCTTTCTGACTGTAGCTTCATCACAAAGAAACCAAATAAGCGTTATGTCCTAAATAACATACAGCATACTGTACAGAGCTAAAGGGAGAAATAACATTGCCATGAGCACTCAGACATTCCCTATACTTCTGAAAAGCAGCACTACGTGCCTCGTGTCCAGAAGAAGTCTTCAAGAGGCAGTTGGAATATGTTTTCATTCATAGGCTTGAAAATGAAGTTTCAGATTGTCAAAGTATGTTACCTGTAGTTCTGAATTATTAATTAGCCTTGACAGAATTGTGTGTCATCCATAAAAGCTAGACGGGATGACTTGTTTGAATGAAAAAAATAATTTTTGATGATTTTTTTTCCATGAAAGATTATAATCAGTTTAACCATTACTATAAAACAAATATAGAGTGGGGTATGGTGGCACACACCTGCACTTGGAAGGTAGAGGCAAGATCATCATGAATTAGAGGCCAACTTGGGCTACATATGTTGTATGACCCTGTCTCAAAAATCTAAGAGCTGGGACTATAACTCGATAGTAGAACATTTGCCTAGCATTCCTAGGTTCTATCCCCAGCAATAAATAATTAATAATAATAACAGAAACCATGAGATTTCCTAATTGCCATATCCAAATCACTTTTTAGCAGCCAAATTTATATCTACCAATTCTTTTTAGACATGTGTTTTTACCAGCTTAGAAGAGCTTAAAATGTTCTTAGATTCCTCTATTGCTGCTGGCTAGTAGAAATAGTATTAACAGTTCCATCAGTAGTAGCTGCAGAATGAAAAGGCACTAAGTGCCTTTTCACATCTCTTCAGATTTCTGGTAGCATCTTTCCAAAACCCTTGAAGTCAAATACTTGATTGTACAAGGGC
The DNA here is from genome assembly GCA_035773235.1 of Eospalax fontanierii. NCBI lineage: Eukaryota > Metazoa > Chordata > Mammalia > Rodentia > Spalacidae > Eospalax > Eospalax fontanierii. The sequence goes on along the minus strand of CM069530.1, from coordinate 60,328,709 downwards.
AAGGAAAAGAATAGTATATGTTGGAAATTCAAGACTTTTAATACCATCATCTATTAGTTTGGAGGAACATTCAAATCCTTCTAGGAAAAAGTGTAAGCTAGATAACTAGATTTGATTATACATTTTCTAGAAGGCCACCAATTTTTTTTTTTTTTTTAAGACAGGGTCTTACTGTGCAATGGGTGGTTTGGGGCTCACAGAGATTCCACCTTTTTCTGCTTCCCAGATACTGGATTAAGATTTTATTTTCTTAGTTTGGATTTTGGTACCAGAGATTTATGGCTGTAATTAAATGAAATCTTTCCTCTAAGTTTGTTTATAACAGTTCTGGCCTAATCGTTTGGGAAAGACTGATGATGTTGATTATAAGGACTGTTTTCGTCATGTTTGAAACCTTTCAAAGTTTAATTATGTTTTTTTTAGTGGAGTTATTGAATGTTGCTCCATGTGTGGCTAATAAATCTATTTTTCCTAAGTACATGAAAGGCGCAGTCAGATTCCAGGGCCTGGTCCTGTCGCACTGGTGACAGAGATAGGGACTCGGGGAAGGCTCACTGTACCATTAATATGAACTGTTTCTAGGAACTGTCCATCAAAGTACAGGTTTCAGCTGTCAAAGGTATAAGTTACAGAAGTAATTCCTGTCCTCTAAAATTGAATATGCTTTGTTTACGAGGGCTTTTGAAATACTGTCTTTTAAAATGGGTTCTGGTTATATATTTTCAAACAGCTTGACTACTTAGGGAAGTTAAACACACACACAGAAAGGAGATCTTTCAAAAATGATAATGAAGTCATGTAAGAATTTCTTATATCAGGACTTAAATTATTCTCTCAGGCCATTTTCAAGGATTAACCCTCCTGTCATTCATAGTATGTCACTGAAGAGAAAGAGAGTTGGGAAGAATTATTGTTATACATGTTTTAGAAATATTGATGAAACTTTTAACACTGTGTACACTTTTAACATTTTAAATGACTTTAGGTACCAACTGCCAGCATTTCTGTGGAGGGCAACCCTGCTCTTAATCGTGTAAGATGGACCCATTCTGGAAGAGAAATTGCCGTGGGTGATTCTGAAGGACAGATTGTCATATATGATGTTGGAGAGGTATGGGGCTTTGTGTGTATAGTTTTGGCATATCTTTTTAGTAGTATTGTAGTGAAGATATCTTGGTAGTTAAACCTAGTCATGTGGTTCATGAATTACGTAAACTACATGGTTGTATGCTTTCCACCACAGAAGCAACATGAAATTTTCTTTCTAAACTAGATATCCTGTGCTCAGGTGCAACAGATTTTGAGGGTAATACAATTTGTCAAAGCACCTTGTTTCTTGAATCATGGTGTTACTAGAAATTCTTTGGTCAGAGAAAGAAATGTGAATACAAGTGGACTTGGGGGTTTTATAGAATTGATATGGAGATAAAGTTTATTTTTCTATATCCATAGATTTTTTTGGGCCAGATATTAGAAATCAAAGGTAATATCTTATGAACATTCTCTAATGTCCATGTAAGAAGTGAATCTTGAAATTTGAGCCTTGATGCAAAGCCATTGTAATTTAATTAAGCAGGATAAATTGCAGCTCTAGTTTGTTGCTCTGCTTAACTGTGCATAGCACCCAGGGTTGAGTTCTTCCTGTTTAATCCTGACTAGTGCTTTTCTTACTTTTTCCTCTGCTGTGTGTCATTATTGCCCATCCTGTCCTGACAGTTAGAGGCCTATAGGAATTGGATCTGGGGAGAAGATAGATTGGATCATTTAGTGCAGCCAACTGAACAGTGTGCACAGATGGAAATCTTCTATGTCTGTATTTTCTGATACGGTAGCCACTGTCAGAATTTGCCTTTTGAAAAGCTGTGATTAGCAAAACTCAAAAACTGATACTTATTTCAGTTAATTTTAATTAACAATGTAAATTGTCACATTTGACCAGTAGCTATCCTATTTGATATTATGGATTTAGAAGCAAGTATGTACGTTTGCCATATTGAATGGCTTGTACCATGGTATCATGGTAGTTTCATTCTCTATGATAATATAATGGCAGTTACAAGAAAATTTATCATTGGATTGCCTCTGTGAGACAAAGGTACCATAAATTTCTTTTCTCTTTGCCCTTGATCCAACACTAAATGTTATGTATAGCTTCTGCAAAGGAATTAAAATATCAAGAAAGATAATCTTATGCTCCAAACAAGAATAAATACTTCTAAAAAGCCTACCTCTATGAACCATGCTTTCAGAACTGTTTCATCCTGGGCAAGATGGTAAATGCCTATGATCCCTCTGTTCAGGAGGCTGATGCAAGTGGATCCTCAGTTGGAGACAGCCTCGGCTACATAGATTTTGTCCCAGGAAAGAAAAAAAAATATTAAAAGAACTATTTCATACTAGAAGTGGTGCAAAAATACAATTACAAATTTTGAAGGAAATCCTTCCCAGCAGCAAGATCCATGAGCAGGTGCACCGGAAATACATTTGCAGAGAATCTTTCTTACCGTCTCTCACACTGCTAGTGCTAACAGCAAACTCATTTCTGAGGCTGTCACAACATATGTCGCAAACACTGCCTTTTGTTTTGAAATGTTGTAAATCATTTTTATAGTGTCTGTAATTATTGAAAGGCCACTTAGATCAATTACTACTTTTTAATGGAAAAATTATTTGAAAACAGACAGGTAAGATGATCTTTTATTTCAGTGCTCAAAAAGCATTGTCTTTCTTTTAACAGCAGATCGCTGTGCCCCGAAATGACGAGTGGGCACGATTTGGCCGGACACTCGCAGAAATTAATGCAAACCGAGCTGATGCAGAGGAAGAAGCTGCCACCCGAATACCTGCCTAGCTCCTGAAAAGTGGGATGAAGCCTTAGTGAACTTGGGGAAGACGCTTAAGTAGATTTCAAAACTATATTTGCATGCTTCTGGTTAAATGAGAACTGAAAGGAAATTTCATGGATTAAACTGTGGGTTTAATGCAGTAAACAATGCCCCTTTTATATTCTATGCATTTTGTTTTGGATTTGTGTCATTTTTAATACAGTAATAACTTTACAGAATGCAGCCTTTTCTGAATTCTAATACATAGGTGTATATTATTAATCTTTTGAATTCTTTTCAACTTACAGTACTATATATAGTTATTTCTAAAGCGCAGATTAAATAAGTTCTGCATATTTTTAAATAATCGCAATTCCTTGTTATACAATATAATACATATCTCTTTGTCAGTAATGTTCTCACTAACCACAATATATAGGAACATTGTTCTTATTACAGCATGCATACACCTACCTATCTGTTTCATTCTGACATCCTTTTTCTTTACAGTCTGTGGTAGTTATCTATAAATAAAAACAGTTATGTATTAACTTTTCAAATTTTCACTTTTCTTGCATTTTGAATTTTTTTTATGAAAAGTATCTTTTCTCTTATTTTCTTGAAGCTCCTGTTGTGAGCAGCCATTTTAAATCTGGTAAAGCCTGAAATATATACTGTACAGGGCATAATGTAGTGCTCTCCAGGAATCATGAACTTGTGTTTGGATATATGTCGGTGAAAATTTCTCTTGGGTTAACTTCCATTTTGCTGTGCTTATTTTCTTTCCATCTCTATTTGTTGTAAAGAAAAAAATGTCAGTTCCTGCTACATGTGAGCTCTGTGAGAAAGGCTGCTTGTAGCCATGAAGCAGAGCAATGCTCACATGACCCATACTTTAGCATTAAAGTTAGCTCTATATCTTGAAATTTGTTACTACAACTTTCTCTACAAATAGGAAAGGTAGTTGACAAATATCTATGAATTCAAACTATTTCACCACTAGAGGAAAGGACTGTGATCAGATCTTGATTTTTCTATTTGTTTTGGACGCTTGTTATTGAGAGAGGGTCTCACTATGGAGCCGTAGCGGGCTCACTGTGTAGACCAGTGTAGAGCCCTACACTACTCCCTGTGTAGACCAGGCTGGCCTCAAACTCAGAGATCCACCTCTGCCTTCACTTAGCTGGGAGTAATGGTATATGTTACCACACCAGTTCAGATCTTGATTTTTAAATTGTCCCTTTTCTTGATTCTGATCTTTTATCCTTCTAAAAGTTTTTTTTTTTTCACTCAGTAGAATTTGAACTATGAAGATTAGAGGTCAGAAATTGAACATTTTTGTTTTATTTTAATAGTTCTAACAGTGATTTGTTGAAAATTTTACATAACAAAACTTCACTTTGAGTATTCTGTAGTGTAAGGAATATTAGACCCAAACTGCAGTTGAATCTAGTATCTATGAGAAGTATGATTTTAGCCAAGTCTGTACTTCATTCTTCTATTCAAGAATTTTTAATTATTTGTAAGTTGCCTGCCAGTTTTAAACTTACTGGTTTTAATTATATCAGGCTGTTCTCCACTTTTGTATATTCAGTTTTCTAAGTTAATCCCCCTAGTTGCTTACTAAATACCAAAGATAAAACATCTTAGTTTACCTTGTGGCAGTAATGTCTAAATACAAAGTTCAGTTTCAGCAGGGTCGTGCTGTCTTTCTATAGAAAAATTCATATATTCAGTTGCTGTACTTTTGCCCTGAGTTTGTAAAAATAGCTTAAAAAAAAAAAAGGAAACAAAGTATTAAAACAGCATTGAGTGAAGTTAGAAATTGAGATGTGGTCATTGGACTCAGGTTTTTCTTTTATAAAAGAAAATAAAATTGATAAGTATTTGTAAAATACCACAAAAGAGTTTCACTTTAGGAGAATAACTTCTCCCCGACTCCTCAAAAAACTCTTAATGTAGCCCCTTGTTCGTTCAACTTTACTATCCATTTTTAGGAACATGAATTTACTGTAAGGAATAAAAGTCAACTATATAATCATAAACATAATAAATAAATAAATAAATAAATAAATGGGGAGCTCACTGTGTAGTAGCGGAGGTCCCAAGGCTGTTGTAATCAATATATAATCTTCTGACAAGTTTAAGTGGCACAAACATGTATCATGTACTTTTTACTTTTAGGAGTGAAAGACCTTTATAAATTTGAAAACTATCTTGTGACATAAATCGGACCTTATTTGTCTCCAGTTTTACTTTTTCCCAAGTAGGAAACAAGTTATAGCTTTCTGGATAATTTCTGGTTTTTTTTATTTTCCTCTTTTGAGTGGGAAGATTATTACCCTTATTTATGTTGAGGAAGCATACTCAGTTTTTAGCTTGAAATAAATCTCTGCGGTAATTTTTTTAGTATCATTTAAGCCAAATATTCATTGGTAGAAGCTTTATTCCTCTTTATAGATACAGTTCTCTGTGAAGTTAAGACTGCATATAAAATGTAATAACACTGAGATCCTGTTCTGTGAAGGGATGAATGGCTCACAGCGTAGGAGGAACTAAAGGAAAGCCATGGCAGGAGACTTATAGTCTCAGTATAATTTCTTTTGTTCTGCATTCATCTAGATAGACTTCACCATTTACCGGTGGAAAGACTCAGTGAGTCTAGGAAGCACATCATTTTCCTTCTTTCTCTTCTCTTGTGCAGTCTAAAATGTCTTTTCCACAATGCCGGTATTTCACTGTTGGCATTGGAATAATTTTCTAACTAGAAAAACTACACAATTAGATGTATGTTAAAATAGAACTCTAGTTACAGCTCCAGCTGCCAGTGGGCATCCAAAGTGTAGTGTCACACCTGAATCTTGGGCATGCGTCTAGGTTTAAAAGCCAGCAGCTTTGCGGCTTTTGGTGACTTGGTTATAAAGTTCCAATTGCAGTGTTTGTGGGTTTTGTTTTGATTCATCCATCCATAACAGAAAGAAAGAAGTGTTTTCTGTTGAGCTGTCTTCTTACCAGTTGTTAGGCACCTAGGGACCTTACAGCTTTGGGGAAAATACTCCTGGATAGAACGCTATATTTGACTCATTAAAAATTATTTTTTTAGAAAAAGATGACACAGCAGTTAAAGGTCCCTGCCATCTAGCCTGACAACCTGGGTTTGATCCCTGGGACTCACATGGTAGAAGAAGACAACCAACTCACACAAAATGTTTTCCGATCCCTATACATGTGCATGCATGTACACACATGCATGCATAGAAAAAAATGTTTAAAAAAATTTTTTTTGGTCTTTTTTTTTTTTTGAGACAGTCTCTCTGTAGCCCCAGCTGTCCTGGAACTCTGTGTAGACCAGGCTGGCCTTGAACTCAGAGAGATCTACCTACCTCTGCCTCCTGAGTGCTGGTATTAAAGGCATGCACCACCATGCCTGGGAAGAAAATTATTTTTTAAAATTATAAAGGCTGGAAAATAATTTGCTTAGACATCTGATTAACACTTCTGAAGGATTCTAATTCTACCCAAGATTAGAAAGTTGCCCTAAAGGCAATATTAAAAGAACATCTATGGACTGGAGAGATGGCTCACCAGTTAAGAGTGCTTGCAGAGGACCCAGGTTAGGTGCCCATCACCCACATCAGGTGGCTCACAACTACCTATATAACTTAAGCTCCAGGGGACCCAGCCGCCCCTTCTGGCCATGCAGGCACCTGTACTCATGTGCACAAATGCACACACATATACGTAATTAAAATAAATAAAATTTTTTTAAAAGATCATCAGGAGCTGAGGCCATGGCTTAGCACTTAAAGTGCTTGCTTTGCAGACATGAGGATCAGAGTTCATATTCCCCAGAATCCATGTAAATGCAAGTAAGAGTGATGGCCCACCTGTAATTTGAGCCTTTGAAGATGGAGACTTGATTCCCAGAGCACACTGGCTAACAGACTTCAGAGTGATGAATTCTGGGTTTGGTTGAGAGAACCTGTCTCAAAGAATAAGGTAGGGAGTAATCAAGGAAGGGTCTTGGTATCAATCTTGGCCCACACACACTTGGATCCAAACACATGTGAACTTACATGCATACCACGTACACATGCATGCATACATTCCATGCTCACATACACATGAAAAGAAGAAAAAGACAAATCCATGTTCAGTATTTCAAGTGAAGAATTACAACTAAGATCATAAGTAATTTCTGTAGTCCTTCTGCTCCCAAATGCTAAAATTTTTCTTTGTGTTGTATCATAGTTTTTAAAATCCTTTTCATATATAGGTTATATGAATCAATTGTTATAGAATCAATTTCGTAAGCCAGAAGGCTAGTTGTAGAACTTTGACTAGTCATCTTCTTGTAATGCTTTTCACAGTAAACCAGTCCTGTTAGACCTTCTGTTGGACTTCAGGTGTTTCAGTTCCCTTTCTGCTTGCCATGTTCACAATTCAACTTCTGAAAGTTCAGATGGATGCCAAGTATTTAGGTTTTCAGTATGGAGTTTCTAGCCGTGGAGAGTCTCAACATAGCCAATCAGCAATCTTTTACAAACTTTTATAAAATTATAGTATTTTGTGTTGTTAGTTTCATAGCAGGAATCTCAGTTTGGGCTTCTTAATATTCCATTACCAGTTTCCAGGTAGAGCATAGAACAGCTTGCACTCAGGAAGCTTTCTGCAAGGTCTATTTCACTTTGTGAGGTCACTTATTCAGGCCTCTGGTAATGCATTATCCTGCCTCTCTCATAATGTACTTGATTTGGCCAGAAAGCTGTGGGGCAGTGATTGTATGGGGTGTAGAACACACCTGCATTGCACCGAATATGCAGAGACCTGACCCTGGGAGTAGAAATCAGGCATACTACTGGTAAGACTCTGATAGCAAGTGATTTTATCTTTTGTGAATTTTTGTACTGGATTTTTTTTTTTTTTCTGAACAAAGCAACAGAAAGGCTTTGGAACAAAAATTTTTATGCTTATGGCCTGGTATGTAAGAGAAAATACTGAGCTCAAGAGACTCAAGTTCTAAGCCAGGTATAGTGGTGCATGCCTGTAAACCCAGTACTCGAGAGGCGGAGACAGAGGATAATAAGGTTGAGGCCAGCCGGGGCTACATAGTGAGATCTTGTCTTAAAAATAAAAGACCTAAATTCTATTCCTGTTTGTCCCCATTATAGATATATAATCTATATCTTATCAATATTGTTTGTTAAATGAGGAATATAATTGCATTCTGTAACAAGTACATGAGAGAATGTATATGAAGACTTTGTAAATTATAAATGAGGAATTTTATTTTTAGTGACTTTTAAAAAATATGAGAAAATAGACAGGGGTCGTATTTTAAAACTTTTATACACTAATAGGAGCTTATCTTTAAAGGACTAATTTGAAGGGAGTCTAAGAAATTATTTTTTCTAAGAAATCTCATCCTGGTTATAAGCCCTAACACTCATCAGCTGTTTAGAAACATCAATGAACAAGAGAGTATGACCTATTCTGAGTTCCCAGGCTGTTCCAGCTGCTGCTCTTATGTTTAGTTACACAGAGAGCATGGAACCTTAGAAGTGAGGAAGCAGAACTCTTTTGAATCAGCCAGAAACAACCTTGCTTGAAGACTGTATTGCTATATAGCAGAGCTACGGTCAGTCACTTTAAAACCCCATGAACCACAGTCACTGGACTGCTCTAATTTTGCAGTACTCTTCTCTTTCCCAGGATTAGCCCCATTGGAAATGACATTATGTTCACTATGGGAAGATGATCCCTAGAAGGAAGATGGCAGTCAGCCATAGAGGAAGCCCTGAAATTAGTCTTGCAGGAATAGCTCTTAGGTAACAACCTCAGACCTGAACTGGCAGAGTCCTGCTCTGTTATTATACCCCAAAATAATCTCTGGACTCAAGTCAAAACCTTATATAATGAACACCAATTGAGTGAAACATCAGGCCTTTATTAATAGATTTCAATTCCATTAATGTTTGAATCTGTCAGTACATTCGGGATCATTAGACAGATTTGGAGGACTCTTCATCTTCTGAGGGTAAAAATTTGTGTTTATTTGTTTAAATTTGCTTTGTTTTGTTTTGCTTTGAGGAGATAGGATCTGTGTTGCCCAGAATGGCCTCAAACTTCTCATCCTTGTTCCCTCAGCCTCCAGAGCAGTTGTGATTACAAGTACATACTACACCTAACTAACAGTTCAGTTTTTTGCTAAGATAAGCCTGTCTGCACGAAATATACTTAAAATACCAAAAAGCATCTCTTTATGAGAGGGATAAAAATGGATGTGGTGATACACACCTGTAATCTGAGTACTTGGGAGGCTGAAGGGAGGAGGATCAGGAGTTGGAGGCCAGCCTGGGATACAGAGTGAGACTCTTTATATCAAATAAGAGGCGGGGGAGAGGGAGGGTGGATTCTGATTCTGGCTTCCAGGAAAGTGGTTCTAGACCTTTTAACTCTTCTGGTTAGTTTAAACTAGAAGAAACTGATTAGAGAGAGAAATAGAAGTTTTGCTGATTGAAGGTGGTGGTAGATCTAGGTACCCTGCCTAGAACTAAGTAAGACTTTGTAATGACCTCTCAGCAGATGAGCCCACTTACGAATGACTACCTCTCTACCTTTCTCCTTCCTAAGGCAATTAAAGTATTTCAGTATTGCAAATTAAGCTGAAAAGCTGTGTCATGCAAATCCAGCTTGGATTTTTAGACTTTCTAGACTTTGTAGAATTCCATTCAATAAGCCGGCCACCCTCAAAGAACCAACCCACAGCCCACAGCCATCCTTTTCTTCCAGCTCCTTTAGTACTGTGGAGGGCCTCAAAGCATATTTATGGATTCTTTAGTCAGTGTCATATTCCTGCCTTTTAACTTTGGTGAGTTTAAGGGGAAGGTGGAGACACAGGCCTAGGAGCTGAGCTGGATAGTTAATACACTCAGATTCCCAAGTACTGCACATGGTGTAAAAGAGAACAAAGTAGGCCACAAGTGGGCTTATCCTATTGAGGCTACAGAATTTTTGCCCCTTGGGAAAGGACATAGCTGTGGGAAGACAGGGCCTGGCCATAGAATTCTTGGCTCAAGTGGTCTTAAAAGGAAAGTGTTGGGCCAGTTTTTTAAAGTCAATAGAATCATCTTTAAAGGATATTCTCTATTTTCATAAAAATACAATTGAATGTTACTGAATACTGTAGAAATTTGGGGCCAGGGGCACGGGGTAGTTTCATCACAAAGCTTGCATATTAGGTAGGATCCAAAGAAAAGAGCTATCTGCTATTTTAGCTAATACTTAGTGAATGGCAGTCACATAGCACAGGTAACTGCCACATGATACTAGCAATCATTATACACATGTTCTTTTGAAAAAAATGATAATAAGCCAGAATAAGAGAAAGGTTACAAGTCTTTGTTTACTTTAAGTGACTGAGATTGAATCAAGATGACAAACAGAACCATAATCCTATAAAGTGCTAGAGTAGAAAAAACACAAGAATATCTGCTGCCATATTAATAAATACTGAGAAGGCTAGCAGTGCACGGCAACCTGAAGGAATGCCAGAAAAACAGAAAGTTAATAGGGTCAGTGTTATAGCTGAACAAATCAAGGAAATCACAATTCAAAAGAGCAAAGCTTACTAAAAAGAAGGAATGAATTGGAACCTTGAGCCAACAGACACGAAGGGCAGGAGGGAGCGCTGGGGTGCTGGCAGGGCGTTGAAGGAGCTGGTTCAGAACAGCTCCGCAGCTGCAGGCCATGTGGGGGGCAAAAGGAGTATCTTATCTAGCATATGGCAAGTGAGGAGGCCCCTGAACTGGATGGTCCCCAAACAGCTGCTGCTCCTCAGAAGAGCCCATTCCCAGAATCTGAAGATCGATGTCTTCTCACAGCCCTACTGCCTTTCGCTTTGATAAACAGAGGCCCACCAACCTGACATTAGACATTAAAATTATGATTGTTAAAATTTTTAAAGCCAAATAATAGAGGGATGCAGCTGAAGAGCAAAGCTACAAGCAGGCTGGGCACAGGTGAGTCAGTCTACACCTTGGGAGTGTAAGAAGAGGAAGACGGATGAGGATGAGTGGTCCCAGGGATAGGACTGAGAAGTCCGGGGTCCAAACACAAGAAATAACAGACAGCGTATACCTTTGGTCTGAAAAGTCTTCCTATTAAAAAGATTTGTCCCTCTTAAATATGAATTATTGACTAAGAATGTCAGAAGAGCTCAACAGTTTCTGTACTTTTTTTAACCATGGTTCATTAAGTTTACACTTAAAAGCACAAAGCTTGGGGGCAGCTGTGTATCCGCGGTGCTTGCCTGCCTGGTTTATGCAGAGCTGGCCTGGGGATGGGAGACCCATCAGGTTGCAGTCATGAGGTAGGAGGGGACTCACAGTTTTGTGAGTTTTACTTCCTAAAGCTCTACCAAGAAGTCCTCAGTGAATATTAGACAAAATATTGAAATATTGAAAGACAAAACTGAAGGAAGTTGTAGTAGACCTGCCTTGTCAGAAATAAGTGCTGAGAGAAGTTCAGAGAGTTGCATAAGAACCACTGAAGTATATAAAGAAAGGAAGGGCCCATCAGAGAAGAAATAACAGGAAACAATGTGTACAAAATATATTATTATGTAAAAGTCTATGTAGGTTTAAGTGAATGAATGTTTACTAATTAACAGAATGAGCAAGCAAAAGTCAGCAGAGACAAATTTTAAATCAGTTACTACACTTAATATGCATGTATGAACATGACTGCACACACACAGCATCTGCCAGCAGCAGAAAACATCTTTATATGCATTCGTGGGATATTTATTTTTAAATGACCATTTATGGAGCTCAGAACACTTCTCAACATGTTTTAAGAGGATTATAATCATATATTATCATAATGCCATTGTGCTAGGACTCAACTCCTTCCAAATCTAGAAATTAAGGAAAATTCTTGCGGGGAAGGATCAGCCTTGCAAACATGAGGACCTAAATTCAACCTCTAGAACCCTTTTTTTTTAAGTTGAGTTGCTTGTAGTCTCAGCACTGGGGCTTGCTGGCCTGACAGTCTAGTCAACTCAGTGAGTTCCAGGTCAGGGAGACCATTTCCAGGAACAAGGTGGACAGTGCCTGAGGAATGATGCTCAAGGTTATCCTCTGGCTCCTTCAGACACATGTGTGTGAGCCCTGTGCACCTCTCCCACCAACACACACAGAAAGAAATATCCTTCTAAACAATCCTTGAGTCCAAGAAGAAATTATAATCAATAAAGAGTTCTCTGTCAGTGTCTAATATGTCCAACACATGATACAGAGAAAAGAGTTCTTAGGAGATCATACTGAAAATTTTCCAGCTTGCTTTTTAAAAAAACGGAAATATTCATCTCAAGAAGTTGGAAAAAGAATGGCAAAATAAATCCAAGGAAATAAACAGCAGAAATTAATACAATAGAAATATAATCAAAAGGACCAATAAAGCTAGAAGTTGCTGCTCTGAAAAACTTGGACAATCTGTAGAATCAAAAGGCACAAATATATCAGAAATAACAGAAATGAAAAGGACTTGAAATGCTATAGACATTGAACAATGAATATATTTTAAAATTTAGGTAAATTTAGATTTTGACTCTAAATCCAAGATGGAACTTTAAAATCCCTGAACCGCTGAAGAAATGACAAGTACAAACTAAAGCCACAGACCTGTAGGAACTCTCGAGCATAACTGGAATTCCAGATGAAAAAGAAGGAAGAAAGAAACAAGATACGCAGCACATACTCAAAACACAAGGAGAAACCAATAACAGCAGTTGGTTTCTTACTAGAAACAATGGATGTTGTAAATAGAACTATATTCCTAATGCTGACAGAAAAAGCCCATCAACAAAGACTTTTATGTCCAGTTAATTAAAATTATCCTCTGAAACTAAAGAGAAAATAGCATGATGGCAGAAATAGCGGTGACTGAACATTTGTCGATGGCCGACTCACCGTTAAGAACCCTTAGGAGGAGGGCTGGGACAGGTGGGTTAGCAGGTAAAAGCACTGGCTGTTCTCACAGAGAACCCAGATTTAGTTCTCAGCACCCACATGGTAGCTAATAACTCCAGTTCCAGTTCCAGTTCCAGGGGATCCAGCACCCTCTTTTGGCCTCCATGGGCATTGCATGCATTTGATATATTTACATGCAAACACACATTCATAAGATTTTAAAAAGCTACTAAAGGAAATCCTTCTGTCTGAAAAATGACAGCAGTGGCACACACCTTTAGTCCCAGCGCCCAGGAGGCAGAGGCAGGTGGATCTCTAAGTTCAAGGCCAGACTGCTCCACATAGTGAGGTCTAGGCTAGCTGGAGCTATATAGTGACATCGTGTTTAAAAAAAATGTAGAGGGCAACTGAAATTCACAACAAATAACACAAGGGAAAGCAATCACACAGTGAATAAATACATGTTTTCTTCAATATATTTAAAATAACTGCAAGGAAAAAATATAAATGGTGGGGTCATAATTCATCCCAATGTGATATATACCACTGTGATATAGCAAAGGTGGAGACTAGAGCTGCAGGAGAGTGTACTTCATAGTTTACTGAGAGTTACTGGGATGCATTTCTCCGGAATTCATATTAAACAGGTAAATTTAGTATAAACTAATGTTTATTATAATCTCTAGGTTAGTCACCAAAAAAATAGCTTTAAAGTCAGAAATTTAAATGGTATACTATAAAGTACATAGTTTATAAAAAGTAAAGAAGAGAGAGTTACTGGGTCTGTAGCTCAGTGGTAGAGTACCTAGCATGTCCAAGGTCCTGGATACCACCAGCCCTGAAAAAAGAGGAAGGGAAGGGAGGAAAGGAAGAAGGGAGGGAGAGACAAAGCTGCCAGATTCCTGAGTGCAAGGCTAAAAGATACATGATCAATATATTAAAATAAGTTATGCTTTAGGCATGTGATCCCAGATTCAGGAGTTCCAGACCAGCCTAGGATACATAGCAAGACTGTGTCTCAACCCTGTGTCTCAACCCAAAGAAAAATTAGAGTTTTCTCTCTATATATTAATAATCTGAAAATAAGGAAGTAATTGTATTTGCTAAAAACATCTTAAACAATAAAGTACTTAGGAATCTTTTTAAAAATATTTTATGTATTTTTAAATTTTATGTTTATGAGTGTTTTGCCTGCATGTATGTAAGTGTACCTATGTTGTGTAATGCCTCTGTAGGTCAGAAGAGGGCACTGGATTCCCTGGAACTGGAGTTACAGACCGTTAACTGCCACGTAGGTGCTGGGAATTGAACCTGGATCCCCTGCAAGAGTGTTCTTGATCGAGCCATCTCTCCAGCCCCGGGAATAAATTTTGAAAGAATATACCAGGCTTTTTATACTAGACTTGTACTTTAGCAACTACAATCATGGATGAAATTTTGAAAGATTTATATAAACAGAGCTTCCAAGCTGGTGAATTGAAAGACTCAAGTGTATTAGGCTAGCAGTTGCCCCAAAACTATCTCTAGGGATTCAATAAAACCCCTACCAAAACATGAGCTCAGTTAAAAAACAAGAAGACAAATAAATGAACAAAAACAAACTGGCAGGATAGAGCTGGAGAGATGGCCCAACAGTTAAAGAGTGTTCACTGCTCTTCCAAAAGAGTTCAGTTCCCAGCACCCATGTAGGGTGGCTCACAACTCTGTAACTCCAGCTCCACCTCTGACTTTTGTGGGCCCCTGTACTCACATGCACATACTCACACACTGACGCACACATATACACATAATTAAAACTAAAAACAAAACCCCCAAAAGTCTTTTAAAACACTAAGGGCTGGGAATGTAGCTGAATGGTAGGGTGATTGGTTAGTGTGCCAGTTCCTAGATGCCCCCCCCATCTCTCATGTACACATACACACACACAAATGTATGAGGAACCTAAGACCATATATAACGAGAGATGTACAAGACCACTTTGGCTATTATAAATTTTTATTAAGACATGAAAAAGATTTAAATAGTGATATATCATGTTCCTGAATCAGAACCCCCATTATAATGATACAAGTTCTTCTTAAACAGCTTACAGATTCATTACCGTTCAATCAAATTTTCAGTGTTTTTGAATGGTTTTTTGGTAAGCTGGTAAAATATGTACAGAAGAGCAAAGAACTGAAAAGAATCATAAGCTCTCAAGTGATAGGTGGAAAAGATTTACTATACTATGTCATAAACATATATCACACACTATTTTAAAAATTGGAGCAAATAAAGAAGAGAGTATATATCAGCACAGAAAATACCTTTGTAACAAAGAACCCAGAAATTGATTCAAACATATATTGATTCATTACTATACAACAGTGAAGATGCTTCAGAGCAACTGGGAGAGGACAGGCTTTCAATACGCAATACACATACAAGAGATTGGCCACACAAAGATACAAGAATTTACCTCACATTTGCCAAAGAGTTCTGAACTGGATGAAACCTGAATGTGAAAGACAAGACTAAAAGCATTGAACAAGAAAACTACTGTTTTATTTTACAGAGAGAGAGGGCTGGTGCTGGGGTGCAAACTAGGGCCTTGTGGATGCTAGGCAAGCACTCTTATCACTGAGCTAAAGTCCCAGAAATAAAAATAATTTTTAATGAGAAACTCAGCAAGCTAACCATAAGGAAAATACATATTTTTCACATACTAAAATTAAAATGTTGATATATCAAAACCATTATGAAAAGACAAACCACAAAGAGGAAAAGGTCATGTTAAACAAAGTAATATCCAGAATATATCCAGTAATATCCAAGAACACCCTGGGGCTGGAGAGATGGCTCGGCAGTTAGGCATGCTTGCTGCTCTTACTGAGGACCTGGGCTTGGTTCCCAAACCCACACTTGGCAGCTCACAACCTCCGGTAGGTTTAGTTCCAGGGGATCTGGCCTCTTCTCCAAGCCTCCATGAGCGACACACACATAAACACATACACATAAATGATATAAATCTTTGAAGGAAAGGAGTGAGTGGTGGGAAATCACAGAAGAGCACCCTGCTGGTCTGGGAGAGCTCTTGACGTACTTCATTCATCAAAGACGAACTCCAAATAGCCAATGTATGACATGTTTTTGGTCTCATTTGCTATAAGGAAAACGCTAATTAAAACCATGATGTAAATGTACCATTCTTTGGTAAAAATAAAACACCTTGAGCAAAATGTAACTTAGTACAAGGGTCTTTGGAAAACAGTTTGGCATGACATATTAAAGTTGAGCATAACTAACCCTGTGACTCTGGTTCTACTCTCATGCATGTGTCCTTTGAAAGATGCACACTCCCAGGCCACTATCATGTCTCAGTGGTTAAAGTACTTGACACACAAGCATGACAACCTGAGTTCCATCCTGGGAACCCAAGGTGGAAGTATTCCACAAAGTTATCCTCTGACCTTTATACATGCACTGTGGAACATGTGTCCACACCTACACCCCCACACACACAATAATAATAAATAAAGATGAACACTCCAGAACAGATGTTCACAACATCCACAGCAGCACTGTGTATAATAACCACAAACTGAAAAGTCAATCAAGAATAAAATAAAAAATAAACTAATACATTCATGTGATGGAATAAACAAACTATGGCTACACACCATGACAGGAATGAATCTTATACTAGCAAAAGAAATCTCAAAAAAGTATACAATGTCATTGATATAAATTTCAAAACTAAGAATTAGACTGGGGCCAGAGAAATGCTCCGAGGGTAAAAGCTCTTGCTGCCTGAACCTGAATACTTGAGTAAGGTACTAGATGAGTGGGGGAAGGAGAGAACCAAGATGGTTCCTCTGACGTGTCGTAATACATGCCTGCCGTAATACCTACATGCCTGCATTCACAAACACGCATCATATATAAACACAGCCATAAGTCAGGCGTGGTTGTCCATACCAGTCATCTTAGCACTGTGGAGGCGGAGGCAGAAATATCACAAGTTGGAGGCCAGCCTGGGCTACAATAAGAAGACCTTGTCTCAAAAGAAAAGCAATTCTAGTCTCCAGGAATGTATATATATGAAAAACAAACCACAGAGAGGGAGGACGGCAGGAAAGGCGTGCAGGGAGAGGGGATGGGAGGAGCACACAGCTAATGAGGGAGGTGCTGGAAACCTGTTTTTGACCCTGTGGTCACATAGGTGGTGTTCTAGTATGTATGTGCACACACTTCTGTGTGTCTATACGTACTTACAGTTCATATACCTTCTACGTATTTCACAGTTAGAAAATATGCAGATAACAAGTAAATATGAAAAAAAAAAAAACCAGCCAGGTTTGGTAGGCCATGTCTATAATGCCAGCACTTGGAAGGCAGAGGCAGAGACAAGAGGTTTGCAACAAGTTCAAGGCTACCCTGGTCTACATAGCAAGTTCCCACACTCCAAGGCCTACAGAGTGGGTCCTTGTCTCAAAAAATTGAAAATGGACTGGAGCAATCTTGCAGAGGACCTGGGTTCAGTTCCCAGAACTCACATGATGGTGAACAACTGTCTATAATGCCAGTCCAGGGGATCCAGTGTCCTCTTCTCGCCCCCAAGGGCACTGAACGACTGGGTGCACTTACATACATGCAGGCAAAACACTCATAAAAACAAAACCGCAAGTGAAGAGATGGCTCAGCAGTTAAGAGCACTGACTGCTCTTGCAGAAGACCCGTGTTCAGTTCTCAACACTCATATGTTGGCTAACAACTGTCTTTAATTCCAGTTCCAGGGGATCTGATGCCTTCTTCTGACCTCTGTGGGCATTGCACAACACAGGTGCACTTAGACACCTGCAGGCAATACACTCATACATATAAAATGAAATAATAAATAACCAAAACCAGTAAAAATTAAAATTTAAAGACATTCAATCCTATCAGAAAAATGAAAACTAAACAGTGGTCACCTGTTCATAATTTGCCTAAGAAACCAGAGTTCTCATCTGCTTCCTAGAGAAAAAGGGATTAAGACCTTTGTGAGGAACAATGTGGTAGTATGTATAAAAATAATTTCAGTACCATATCCTAATGAAATACTAACATGTATGTTCAAGAGACACATACAAAGTTATTTTCCTCTATGGTATTGTGATCATGAAAATGAATGAATGAATGTCAATTAAGGAATATATACAAAAAGTTTTATAGTCCATACAATGAAATACTATGTAGCTATTAAAAATAAGATATTTTATGAATTGACATGGGAAGATCTCAGAGACATGCTAAAAAAGCAAGTAATAGAACTGCACATAGATTGCATAATCCTGGTTTAAAAAATATAAATATGTATATATATTTATGTAGACATGGAAAAGTGATTACAGATCTATACTGCAACCTGTCAGCAAGGAGTGACAGAAAGTGGTAGAGGAAGAAGAAGGCAAAGAAGGCACTTTCTTATCCTCCTATATACACACATCTAAGTAATTAAAAATCCAGGAGACTGCCTGTATATTTATAACAAGTAGTATAGCAAGATCAATTATGCTATCTGTCCAGTTTGAGTGAGATTAATCTAATACATCTGGAATAGCCTGCTTTCAAAATCTTTCTGATCTGGAGGGCCTCTGGAGCTTAAAGTTGTGGTTACAGGGCTGTCAGCTACCAACTGATGAGTGTTACACAGGATACTCAGTAACTTGGTCCATCTCCAGGTTCATCCCTTAAAAATATTCATATACATCCTCTTGTCCTGCCTCAGCAATGTTTTCCCAGCACACTCTGCTAAAGTAAATAAATCCTGATGCTACCCATCAAGAAACATCCCCAGCAGAGTGTGACTGTGCCTGGGAAGAAATCACTAATTCATAAGTAGCCTCCATTTGGAGTCCTTGTAAGGACCCAGGCCTCACTAGATCACCATGTGGGAATCTTCCTTTTTTCCTTTTCTCTCCCCTCAACTCCATCCCTGTTCTTTCCAAAGCAAACTGTGGCTTTCCTAAAGGTAGGAGAGGGGACAACCTGGTTGTGAGTTACTCAGCTTCAGCACTGGGTCAGACAAAAAGCACTGTGAGTGTATTTAGGAAGGAAAATCCAACTCCACGCATACATTTTGGTGTGCTTTTATTTTTGATTGGAATCATACCATATGAAAGGAAACTTCCAAAGTACCCTTTACTTTCTCAACATCTTGACCTTTGCCTCACTACGTAGGAGGAAAGCAAGGCTAAGCGAGCAGTGCTGGAGCCACTGTTTCCATACGCGGTGCAAATGCAAGGAACTCCTGATTGCTAGGAGGATCAAACATAGTTAAATACAAATGGAAACACATCAGCACACGCAAGTCACTGGCTGGACCTCCAGCATCCTCGGGCATGCACTTGCTCAAAGCATTTCTTCCTCAATGATGTTGGCATCAGGTCTCCCTATGCCTTTTATCAGCAAATATCATGTATTCCAGAACAGAAAACAGACTGAAATGGGATACACCCAACATTGATGCGTTACTTCCATAAGTCACCAATAAGAAAACAATTTTAGTATATTCATTCTTACTTGATTCTTAATAAAACACTTTAAAACATTCTGTACATTTCAAGCCACTCAGAACTGCATTGTATTTCTATAAATGTGATTTGTTGGGATGAGGTGCCAAGGTCTCTCTGTACAAAGATGTACAATATGTACAGTCACTGTAGGTACAAGCTGTGCAAAGCAGAGTCTAGAACACTTAATTCATGCCAAGGCTCAGAAAACATTTCAACAAGTAAGACTAAAGCTTTAAAACTGCACTGTGGTTCTCCCTGGGCAAATGATCACTTTATAAACAATACACGTATGTCATACAGAACGTGGTTGACCCCAGCGCAGTCAGCACCATGCAGCTGACTGGACACAGTCAGGAGAGCTGACTGGCTACTCTCCTGGGCTTCTGTCACTGAGCTGCTGCTGCTGCCTTGGGCTGAACGACAGCTACGCTAGGAGACTTAAATTTGGGGAGATACAGGCCAAACTTGTTTTCAATGCCAGCGAAAGTGGCTGTGGCAAGTCTGTATCCACCAATGTGATCAGGATTGGCAGGAGGCAGGTCTGCGATGCGCGACTTTGGTGTTGGTTCTGAACCCGAAGGTTTGCTGTTCACAGGAAAAAGCCAAAAGTTAGACAGCTCGAGAACAAGGAGCAGCTGATAACCTGCTCATTTTCAGTCAGACCCACATGCCACAAAAAGTCTGCCTCAACCCTCTGCATGTCACCTCTGCCGCATTAGGCATGATTTATAGGCACTCCACAGCCCTACATTCACATATTTGATTTAAATGAAAAATGGCCTCAACTTCAGTGCTTATATGCATACATAAATAGACATATAGACAGAAAATCCATTTGAATATTAATCTCTTTGGGAAACAGGTTCTGAATGGTTTGTTTTTTCTTTTCTACTTTCCTGTTTTCCAGTTTAAGCATACATAAAATCAATCATAAAGGTATATATTTTTCTTTTATTTTAAGATATAACTTTAAAGCTTCTTAAATACTGAGCTTGTTATGCTTATCACTAAAACAGAAGATTTAGTTCTTCTACAGACTGAATGTACAGAGAAGCCTAAATGTGTTTATACGATGGGATGGTTAGACTGTTTTTCCATCTTTTCTGTTCATACTACTATATATGTGAACATCAGGTCTGTGAACATCTATACTTACCTAATAAATGATGGGGAATAATAAAATACAAGTGCAAAAGGGTTTGAGTGAAAAGTCACTAGTGTTACTAATACACATTTAGATTGTTTCTGATGGAAGGGCCACATAAAAAAATTCACATAACAACCTAATCCCATAAAGCTCAATATTTGCTTATACCAAAAGAGACAGTATTCACATAGCATTTTAATTTGTTGCCTCCCTAAAGCATCCCCAGTTGTTTAATACCATTATTGTATCACTCTAACAAGGCCTTATTTACTCTCAGTGAAGCTTTTTAAGCCCACTGTTTAAAATACAATCAAAGGGTTCTGTCTCATCAGTTTTCTGACGTTCCAAAAGTATCTTTGTAAACAGAACAAATACTTGTTTTGATTTGGGTGACTTCTTTATAAGGGACCTGAGTAACTGTACTTACAGGCCTCCAAAATCAATGTAAAACCATCGCTGGAGAAGTTCATAGGTGACCAGAGTAACACCAAATTGAGGAGATGATCGAAACACTCGAGCTGGAAGAGAGAGGTAGGGGGGAGGCTAGTGAGCGACATCAGAACGAGAGAGCCTCTGTGGCTCCGTGGGCCCTGCCACCTACCTGCAGTCCCTTTCCAAAATGCCGAGGGCCCCTCTTCCCGGAGTATCTTTCTGAAACAGTCAATGACACCGCTGTACGTTGTCTGGCCAGCCCTCGCGGCCACTTGCAGTCTTGTCTTGATGACATCAGCAGGAGTCACCAGAGAAGCAGCAGGCACGCCTTTCAGAAGAAAGCCACATTTAATTCGGCCTAAGGGCTTTTATACAGGTAGAAAACCTGCTCATTCATGTGACCATACAATCTTCAACTATAACCAGGAGGGGAACTCAAAACTCCTTAAAGGCACAAATGAAAAAAGGATGGATTGCTAAGCTTATTAGTTGCCTCAATAGAATCAGAGAAAAATTATTTTCTCCCTGAATTAAAGAAATCTCTCTAGATGGGACAATCCTAAAGAACTAAGAGAGAGAAAAAAATGTAATAATATTAACAGGACGATTCTCAAACGTTCCCATTTCGAGTTCCAATTACCTTTACCTCCTTTTCACCTTTAAATAAAATAAAAGGGTTTTCACATATAATATGTGACAGGCTGTCAATTTAATGAGCAGCCAAATGAATGAGGCACCAAACCTTAGTGATTCTTGCCAATTCTTGCCAGCCATACTGTTGTGGGGGGAATGTCAAGAGCAGCAAGCACTCACCTGTCGGAGGGGCTAAGGGAGAGGTGACTGTGACTCCCATCAGACATGCTCACATGTCAGAAGTCATCAGACCTTACAACCAGAGTAAAAGAAGGCCGCCAGTTAAGGGGCAGCAGGGGAGCCAATCATCCAAAGGCAGTTGTTCATCCACCATGTGCCTGAGCTCCCTGGGGTCACCTGAGATTCAGCAGCAGCAGGACACAGAAGATGGATTCCACAACTGCACTTTTTACTCATAAAACGGGCCTCGAAGGAGCAGCCTAGGCCTTCACAGGGGGAAGAAATTCAATTTGGCCTAAATATCACCATCTCATCACTAGGCAAATGGAGCTAGTGGCCCCGTGGTGGCTCTGCTAGACAGTGATACTACTGTGTCTCCTGGATCAGCTTAGCAGTCTTAGGATGAAAGCCAGGAAGTTAATTGCCTCCCAAGGCAGGGCTCTGCATGCGCTTGGCACCTGCGGGCAAAGCTTCACTGGTAAAAAAAAATAGGAGACAAATGTCTGTAAGCAAGAAGATGGTGCTGCTTGGAAACTTTTTGCCCGCTGGCAAAAGCCTGACTATGATTAGACAGACTTCACTGGCTACTTTTTGCTGATGATGAGAAAGCATACAGAAAAGTCTGGAGGGAAAATACTACCCCTCTAAAACAGAGACTAACAAATACCAGAAAAGAGCTGGGTCCACTCCTGTTAAGACAGTGAGTAGCTTGACGGCTGTTAACATTCAACTAACCAATATTACAAATGCCAGAGGCCAAGATACTCCAGATAAGGGCTCAAAGCTCCTGTTTTTTGTTTTGTTTTTAAAATCATTACAAGTTGTCTCCTGTTGTCACAAGCCAGAACGACATGTCTTCTCAACATTCTCAGAGCCAACAGCTCCTGGTACTAAGCACACCACATTCCAACACTAAGCACATTTCACTCAGGGTAGGTAACAGAAGGTAAACCCAGCAAGAGTGAGCCAACGGGGACCAGGAGCCCAGCTGATCCATACACTGAGCTTTGAGAGGGCTCATTACGGGCTGTGTGTCCCTCCTCTGTCATTTCTGTGTATTGGTGCAGCCAAGCACACCTGGTAGGTCCCTTCTCTTCCAAATCAGTTCCTTGGTAACTCAAGAGTAAGGCTACCCCTTACTCAGGAGCACCTCAGTACCTTCTGCATCTGTCAGACTCCTCCTTTGGCTAGATCTGCTGGGCCTGGTCTGCTGTTCTAGACTAGGCAAAGATTTGTATGCATTCCACTGCCTTGTACTGAGCCCCTCCTGTGATGCTGGCCACACAGGGAAGGCAAGGATACACAGAATGAAGCCCCTGCACCCAGCCTAACAGAGGAGAAAACCAGTGCATGCAGCTATCAACAAGTCAGAATGGTAAGAAGAGATGAAAATGGAGTTCAGGGTGGTTTGCTAGGGTGGTTTGCTGAGGGTGCTGCTTTGGTCCGAGAAGAGACAGCTTTGGCAAGAAGAGACAGATAGCTTTGCAGGCACAATCCAACCACAGACAGGCATAAGGACAGGCGAAGCCTGCACATTAGCACCAGCCAACAAAGCAAGTGATCTGCCCAGAACTTCTCCACCTTAGCTTGACTGCACCCAAGGTTTCAGGGGCCCAGGAGGCTAAGAAACACGTTAATGATGAAAGCCCAATTTAGATGGGCAGATCTAATTTGGCTCCAAGTTGCTAAGCTGCATTAAGTTGTTTATCCACATTATGCAAATGTAATTAACTCTCATCAGAATTACAGCACATCCCACAAAGGAGAAAAGGCAATCATACTCAGCGAGTCAGATAGAAACAATAACTCTTCTAGAAATAAAAGGGAATGTACAGAGATTCTGTATATCTTAAAGAGAATTCTTTTGACTAAAAAGTTCTAGTTACCTGCCATGGCTCCAGCTGCCAGGAGATTGATACCTCCCACACGTCCGTTTTCATCAGCCAGAAGGAGTTTGCAGTGAGCATACACAGGAAAATAGATGGCGGAGAAGGGAATGTCTCTGAGGAAACAAGCTTTGGCGCCCTGTCACACGGTGAGGAAACAGTGCAAAACAGTGTGTAAACAGTGTGAATGCCTGAAGGGGGGCGGCTGCAGTGACAGGCTAAGATGTCCTTCAAACAGCATTAGAAGTGATGTGGTGGGAATGGGGTGGGGCCGGTGAGGCAGATACAAGCACGCGTGGCAGGATGCTTGGGGGATTGGGGAGGTGGCGGAGGGGCGGGGTATGAGTCTAGCCTCATACTGGACAGCTGGAGTACTGATGACCAAGAACTTTCTGGCATTTCTAGTTTATTTTAGGTTTTTAAAAATTAATCAGTTTATCTTCTGTTGTGGTAAGAATACATGAGATCTACCCTCTTAGGTGTTTTTAAAGCACAGGGTAATAATACTACCGCCAAGCAGCTGCTGCTCTGCAGTGGATCTCTAACCGGTCAGTACTGTAGAACCAAAACTTTCTATGAAGTAAGCTGGGCTGTGTCTTAAGGTTCACAAGCACTCACGCTTCCAGGTTGTTTATTCCGCTCAACTTTGCTGGGAGAGGAACTCGAGTGGGCACTGGGATAGACGGGGAAGCTGGAGAGGTGTCAGACTCGAATCCCCAAAGTGATGGCTTGATTCAAAACTAACAAATTACCAACTCAATCTCCGTCAGTCTAGAGCCTTGGGAGTGCCAGGCAGGAAGCCAGAGGCAATGGTGAAGGGAGAGCAGAGGAGAAAACACAAGCCTCCCGCCTCAGTCCCTTGTGGAGACAGCAGAGGACTGGGAGGAACTCGGGCAGATCCACCGAGAGACAGCTTGTGCCAGCCACCGAAAGGGCAGCACACACCTTCTTCAGCATCGCCAGTGGCCCATGCCACTCCATGCCTGGGCCCTATCAAGTCAGGCCAATGCTGCACCCAAGCATGAGTTTCATTAATGGCTCTGTTTTTATGACACACACACACACACACACACAAAGCCCAAGGACTGACTCTTAAAGGATAATACAGACAGAAACAATATTTATAAATTCTCTTCTCAAAGGGAATCCCAAAGAATGGGGGGGAGGTGAGGAGCGGAGAGAGGGTACTCTGTGGAGACAGCAAGGCTTGCCACTGGTCTCCAGAGCACCCTGTGGCTGTGTGGCTCTAATCTGACATTCCTAATTTCTAATTTGCAGCTACAGAAGTCAATTTACACATTTCTACAGTGATGGATCCATAAATAAATTCAATGCTATGGAAACACTGTCACCTATAGAGGTAACATTTACGTATTCTCCCTTCTACTAGGCAAAGGAATAGAAATACTCTTCCTTGTTAAGAGAAATAATAGCTTCTGCTCCATTACATCTGATCTGTAATGACGGGAGTAAGTCCACCTGCAGGGGAGGACTCTGTTGACTGGCATTTTGCAAAAGTACAGTACTCTGTTGTTGTTTTTTAATGGAATTCATTATTGACAAATCCTACCACTTAACTTCTTAAAGACCTGAATCCTACCAAACCTTTCTACCCATGTACTGTGGTCAAATTATTAAGACAAAGGGAAGCTCCTACTGGGAAGATAACAATAGCAGTAATTCCGACTAAAATAAGCGTAGCACTATTCTGCAGTCCTAAACTCATCCAAGGAAACTTCTCAAAGGCTCAAGGAAAGAAGGCTGAAGCTGATGCCAGTGGTTCTGTGGAGCAGGCCTCCCTGCTGGCAGTCACAGAAACTGCTAAAGATGCCAACCGGAGCACACGTGCACCCATCTCGCTGCCTTTATACATGTGCCCTAGTTTCTTTTTGTTTGATTTTCTGCGGCATAGACCGTTCTGCTCGAAAAGATTGCTTCTCACATTTGGGGGAGTTGAAGGGAGTGTGTGGCTTCTGCATTCTTTCACATTTTGCTGTGTATATCACAGCTTTTACACTCAGCACAAGTGAATCAACCCACCTTATACAGCCCAAAAAGTCCCAAGTCCCGGAGCACATTCAGAGCGCTAACTCTGGGTCCTGTAGTGATCTCCCCTGCTACCTGCAGGCGTATCTTCACAATCTCCAGCGGGTTCGTGAAGATGACTTGTGAGCCTCCAGCCTGCAAGCAAGGGAGAGAGACCACACTTGCCACATCAGAGCTGGACTGGCTGTGTAAATGAGGGGAAAGCCACAGTATTTTTCACTTCCTGCAGTGGGGGAAGGAGGGGCCCACATTTTGGTTGGTGCTGGAGGGTCTCTTGGAAATGTCCCAAAGTCTCAGGTCAATCTATGTCTGGGTCTCCCTCCATAAGCCCAGAGTGGCTCAAACTTACAGCAATCCTCCTGCCTCAGCTTCCAGAGTGCTGGGATTACGGATGTGAGCCACCATGCCCAGCTTTAGATTTGTTTCTATTTGAAATGTCAAGATTAAATCTCAGAACAGATCTTTAAGGATCACCTAAGCAAATTCAATGACAAAAACCAATAAACCCAGTTTGGAAAGTGTGAACAGATATGTGGAAGGTGGGACCTCTCAGTGGAAGGGAAGATGGTAGGAGACAGGACCTTTCACAAACTAGAGCTAAAAGTCAGACCTACAGTTCTCTGCTCTTCTTAGCAAAGCATTTCTTCAACCCAGCTACTTGCTTCTGTGCCAGTGAATTGCAGAGCAGTTAACACACCTTTAGCCCTACAGAACTGCCTAAGTCCAGAGACTTACCTCTTCTGGCTCAAATTCTAAAACCTGTGTGCACCTGCACAAAACTCTGAAACGGAACCCGATACACCCACACAAAAGGAAGGCATTTAGGAAGATAAAATTCAGTATCATTTCAATACAAGATCAGAAAGAAAAAAAAAAATCTCTTCAAGGCAGAGCTGGGAGAGGGAACACTGAGTTGCCCAGAGTGCAAAGCCTCAGATCAAAGCTGCATTCCACACCCCGGGGGTGAGTGACACATCTGATTTTGGATAATCAGAATGTATTTGCATCTGAAATCTAACTAGTTAAGAGAGAGAGAGAGAGAGGGAGTGAGAGAGAGAGAATGTTTAAAAAAACTATTCTTTTTTGGGTTTCTGTAATAAAAAGATGAACATGTGTGTATGATCACGTATATATAAAAAACACAAAAAATATTATCTCCTTCCTTGAAGCAAAGAAATCTCATTTGTGCATTTTCACCTTAAACTCTGGCTGTTTACATTATATAATCAAAACTATATTCATACAATATTCATAATTGTAATGGTATTCATATAATCATAATCATTATGTAATTGTAACTCAACTGCAGTGCATGTGCCTGTGAAATATGAAGCGTACTCCTCGCTGGGCACTGCAGTTCTACAGATGCCCAAACCCTGTAAACAATACCCCTGAGTCCTCCACCCACACTCCCTTGTAAACCCACTCCCAGACCCCCTTTCCAAAGGGCAGCAAGGTGGCCTGGTCCACTTTCCTAACTACTCTGCGGCTACACTCGATACCTCTGGTTTCAGTCCTGAGCCCCTGCTCCTTTCAACATCCACAAGGGTGCAAAGCTACACAGACACTAAGTGCCTCTCCTGTTCTGGGCAGCTGACTGTCCTGAATTCCCTAGGGGACTAATCCCCTTTGTCTCCACATAGCACAGACCACCAACACATAGGTCTCCCAACAACAATATACTGACCCAATTTTACATGTTGATTGGTCTGCATTTCTTTCCTTTTTAATCTGTTGCACTGCAGGCAGAAGGGAGCATTTCAATGTTTCAATCTAAGCAAACAATACTTGGAAAACGATTGCTGGGTGAAAAATTATGTTAAAATGATAATCCACGTAATTACTCCTATAGTTAGTATTAAAGACCAAACCAATTGAAAAAGTTTACTACGACCCTGAAATCTCTTGTTTAAATAATGGTTGCAAAGACTATCTCTGGGGAAAATGTATTTTATATTCTAAACTAAAGCAGATTAGGAGAAGGAGAAAAAAAAAAAAAAGAACAGAACTACAAATTTTGATTATAATCCCCCAAATTTACCACCATCTGTCAGCCTCTGAGTGCTAAGAGTCAAATGTGGACATTATGTTTATATAAGCACAAAGTCCTTTCATGTTTTAGTCATTGGTCAATGAGCAAGCACATCCAGTTCCCATCCGGCCCCGCCTGCACCTCTCTCCTCCTCTCCCCCTCTCTTTCCTTCTCTCACAGATTCCCTTGGAAATAACTGCCAGTCGACTAAACTCTGCACCCTTTTAACACTTCTCCAAACTTCTGAGTACACGAGTAACAGGCTTTCTACTAAAATTCCATTTTAACAGTACAAAGAAGAGAAGGCAAAGACTACATTTTCAGATACATTCACACTATTTATTGAGGCTTCTCAGTACCCATAGGAAGCCCTAGAGTCACAGAAGTAAACTGATGACTCCCTGTCAGTATATAAGATCCAGCAAGGGAGCTTTGGAACAACAACAGTAACACTGTCCAAGGTCATCCCTATGTACTCCCTGAACTTTAAGGAGTAAAACATCTAGCAATCATATAACTTGCTTATGTTTCAAAAATTACTATACATTTTTCATCTTCATCATGGGCCCAGGAGCATGAAGGCAAATAAAATCTAGAAACACTGAGATATTTTTAAGAAAGGCTCAAGATGATTATTTGTCTAAACTATGGATGGAGCTGGAGAGATGGCTCAGTGGATAAGAGTGCTTGCTCTGAAAACATGAGGAACTGAGTCCAAATTCCTAGAATGTACATAAAAAGTCAACCTTGGCCAGGTGTGCCTGGAACCCCATCGCTGTGGTGCTCAGAGACAGGAGAATTACTGGGACTTATTGGCTAACTCCAGGTTCATAGACAGACTGTTGTCTTCCAGCTTCTATATATATACACAAACACAAACACAGACCACACACACACACACACACACACACACACACACACACAAATAAAATCGAGTAATAAAACTTTGGGTGGTTAGAACACTTAAAAGGAAACACATTGCAAATATGTACTGCCCTTTTTTTAAACTCTGTGGTTGACCACTATGTCATACACATTAAACTGGGGACAGAAGGAAGGAGAATAGAACCTTAAACTATTTCAATTTCACTGATAAGAAATCTAGAAATGTTAATGAGGATTGTGCTATTTTGACACCCTTTAACTGAGCATTTCTCCCATGATTATAGGAGATAGCGTAGCAGCTTTCAAAGGTTATCATTGCTTACAGAAAAGATTATCATTTACATTTTCACAAACATCGTAACTTCCCAGTTGTGGGGATCTGGTTACTGAGCAAGCCAAGCAACTGCAGATACCCTAAAGGGATGGCAGGTGTCTGACCTGCTCTGCCTGATGTGATATGAATCTTCCTTTCCCCCACCCCAGACCAGAACCAGGTTTTTGGGTTTCGTTTCCTCATTCCTGAACTTCCACAACCTTCCTGCCTTTACCCCAACACCCCACCTTTCCCGCCTTCTGTAACGGTCAGAGAGGCTTCCCTATATAAGCCCCTGCATTGGCTCTAATAACCGAACTACCCACCGACGTAGTCTCCCGGGAGGGAACTCCTCCCGCCGCACTCTGAGCCACCTGAGGTCCCGTTCCATCGTCCTCCATTCTCTGGCATGGCTGGAGCACAACAGCCATGCTGGAGATGGAGACGCACCCACACCCAGTGACTAAAATATACTTGTATTTGTGCAAGCATGCTGCAGGTACATTTCAAGAGCAACAAAGTGGCATGGAAAAAATTCAAATGCACACTAAGAAAATAGTTAAGTAAAAACAATTATACTGTAACACAATATTATATAGTTTAAAAATGTACCAAATCACTTACGAACATTAAAATATCTGCTATACATTTGATTATAATTACGTGAAAGTTTACCTAAGTTTACCAGAATCAAAGCAACTTAAGCTGAAAACATGATATTAGCTCCACCCTGCACCTCGAAGCGAGGAACGGGAAGGGGTCTCACCGCACACTCAGTCACAGGAGCACACTGACACCATTCAGCAGGAAGTGACAGCGGGTTCAATAACAATGGTTTCTTTTATTAGACCAGGTCCTCTTCCATACATCCTACTTAAAGTAAGCCTCATCATTTTAATACTATAAACTAGTTGCCACTAGAAACTGCTGATTCAAAAGTTTATCTCAAATACACACAAACATAAAAAAAAAAGCTAAACAATACAGCTAGTGATCTGAAATAACAGGCACGAAATAACAAAAATTTAAACCATAATAACAGACAAGGCTTAGATTTAAATGGACAGTGCCTAATTTGACAGACAGCTACATCAGATAAGAAAGCAACCTATGTTATACATACTATGTTTTTGGTGAATTTTTTCACTTACCAAATCATCAAAATTAACTTCTAACTCTCTAATTGCTAAATATCACTCATCAGATTTGCTGCTTGTTTCTCTTAAAGAGACGCAAGCATTTAGACCACAGTAGACTAAGATGCTTTCATTTTTCAGTATTAATCTGTCCTTTTGTCATTCTAGAACTGAATGAAAAGATATCAAAGGGAACCAATCCCATCTGGAATGAGGGTTAACTGCACATAACAGAAAAAGAGTATAAAAACTACATCACACTTTTTTTGGTGAGAAAATAAACCAACTGAAGCAGATCACAGATGCTCCTGAGGGACTGTGATGTGGACTGCCCCAGGGCCTGAGGCAGGGTTAGGTCTGTCAGCCTCCTGCCCTCACAATCTTGCCCCCAGGGGCTGGGACTGCAGTGGAGGCTGGGGATGAGGCCCTGCTTGTGCAAGTCCTTGTTCCTTACTTCTCTGTTTGTCCTCTCTGTTGTGGAACTATTTCCCTCCAACCACAAAATGTCCACTCAGTGCAACTCATTACAAAGCCCTCCCTCACAGAGTCTGAGGACAATCAAAATTCAATTCCTCTAAGGCTGCACCAGGTCCTTGAGCAGATTGCAAAACAAGTGCACTTAAAATAACCCAGAAAAAAAAAAATAAATAAATGTCACGGGTTTAGCTGTCAGGAGCGCTGACAGGAACAAGGACAGAGAGTGATTCTGCATTACAGACCAGCAACCAAACATTCTTGGATACTTTTGTAAAATGATGGAAATACTAGTTCTTTCTTAAATAATTTAGGATAGTAAGAGTTTTAAGAGAATAAATTGCAATGTTTCTTGCTGAGTGATACATTTACCACGTGTTAACAACATAAAACAATACATGAAACTTAACAGTTTGGGTAAGGAGAACACTATGGTCTGCCCGTCCCCTGATTCATATATTGGAATCTATTGCCCAATATGACACATAGTATCACAAGGAGGCCCTTTGGGAAATGACTAAGTTCTAACGGTTCTGTCCTTGTGGGTGGGATTAGTACTCGACAGAAGGTGAAGACAGCGGCTATGTGCCTTCCTATGAGGACGAAGCACAAGGTGTCGCTGGCACACAGTGAACCTTCGCCACATTGAGTCCACTGGTGCCTCGATCTTGGACATCCCAGAATTATGAACAATAAGTTTATGTCGATTATAATGGCCCAGTCTGCAGTATTTTGTTATAGTAGTCAGAATAAGTGAAGTTAGGAAATCAAAATCCCTGTGTAGCTCTCAGATTTCATTTGTGGCATAAATAATGTTTAATTTGTGTGTAGGTGTAGATGTAAGTTTGCAGCATAAAGCTGGGATCATACTGATTCCTAAAGATGGAAGAAAAGGGAGCTGTTTCTTCTACTCTTTACAGATGTACAAGATCAGCTTGTAAAGGAGGACAGGCTTCTTCAGCTAGACAGTGGGCTAGCTACAGATCTGGGCCTAAAATATTCTAAAAATTCAACAAAAGACAAGTAATCCAACCAGTAAATGCCACATGACCTGAACACCTCATCCCAATCTGAACGGCTACTATTAAAAAAATGCCTACAAGGATGCAGAGTAAAAAATCCCCTTATACATGGTACCGACACATACCACAGCACAGATAAACCTTGAAATCATGCTATGAGACAAAAGTAAGACACCGAAGGGTACATATGGTTACAGTTTTAAGAAATATCCAGAAGTAGTATCTAAGGAAGAGTACATTATTTATTTTAACTTTTAAAAATTTATGAGTATTTTGCCTGCGTATATGAAAATATACCTGTGTCATGCAATGCCCATAGAGGAGAGAAGAGGGTGCTGGATCCCCTGAAACTGGAGTTACCAGACAGTTGTTAGTCACTATGTGGGTGCTGGGATTCAAACCCAAATCTTCTACAAGAGCAGCTGGTGCTCTTAACCACTGAGCCATCTGTCCAGTCTGGAAGAGTACACTAAAAGTTGCCTAGGATGTGGGGGTTAGGGAGGAGGACTGGACTGTGACAGCTAACAAGTGCCATTTTTTTTATGTGGGTGTGGTGGTGAAATATCCTCAAAATGATTGTGATAATAGATGTGGAACTGCAAATATACTTAAAACCACTGACTGAACACATCATATGGGGACCTTATATGGTGAGTCGGGTATGAACAAAGCTATTATCTGTTTCAGGGTGTGGGGTCTAGCTCTGCTAGAGCACACACTTAGAATTCGTGAAGCCCTGAGTTTGATGCCCAGAACCGTGACAACAGAAAAAGTCTTTAAAATTTGCCTGAAAGAGATAGCAGAAAAAGAAAATAAATGAAATAAGAGCAGAATTCGTGAAGCCCTGAGTTTGATGCCCAGAACCGTGACAACAGAAAAAGTCTTTAAAATTTGCCTGAAAGAGATAGCAGAAAAAGAAAATAAATGAAATAAGAGCAGACACGCATTCCAAATGGAAGAGAATGTGGATTTGGAGACAGGTGTGATTGCATTTTCTCTTTCCCACGTGCTGCATGAGGGGCTCACCAAGGTTGCAGTCAACCCTACTTAGGGTTAATGAGATAACCCTACAAAATGCTCAGCTGCCTATGAAGAGTCCCCACAGTGTGCAGCAATATTTTAGTTGAGTGGTAGGTGTATGGGTGCTCACTTTATCTCTTGACAGCTCTTTATAGCTCTCTATAAAAAAAGCCTTATAGCTTTATATAGTATAACATGTATATTTTTGCATGCATCAAATACCATATATGTTTTTGGTTCTGTGTTATAAGACAGCCTCATACTATATCCCTGGCTCTCCTTAAACTCAAAGCAATCCTCCTGCCTCTGTCTCCTGAGTGCTGTGTACAGTTGTGAGCCACCACACCTAGCCTTACCACACATCTTTAAAAACTAATTGTAATGAGCAGGCGAGATGGCTCAGTGGGTAAAGGCACTCGCTGCTAAGTCTGACAACTTGATATCAAGCTCTGGGACCTACATGACAGGAGAAAATTGATTCTCAAAAGTTGTTCTCTGACTTCCATCCACACCCCATGGCATGTGCATGCACAAACACAGATACAGACACACACACACAAAGGTAATTAAATTTTTTCCTTGTTCTCTGTTCCACCAACTGAAGGGGGAGGGGTTGACTTTTGAAATGTATGGGTTAAAAAATCTGCTATATTGAACCATTTGTATCTAAATGTGTACAGTGTCAAGTTGACTTTAAAAAAGGGCCGGAGAGATGGCTCAGCAGTTAAGAGTACGTACTGTCCTTCCAGAGGACCTGAGTTTATTTCCTAGTAACCATGTTGAGCAGCTCCTAACTGCCTGTAACTCCAGCTCCAGGGGATCCAATGCCTTCTTCTGGCCTCTGCATATACTGAACTCGTGCACAAACACACACACACACACACACACAATGTAGAAAAAAGAATTTTTAAGAAAAAAAAAAGACAAAAATTTATCATAGGGAGGTAGCTCAGTGGAAGAGTGCATGTTACCTTGTGTAAGGTCCTGGTCCTGGCCTGCATTCTTTACATCACACACATACACACACATGCATGCACACACACACACACACACACACAGGTTAAAAAGCAAAAACTAACAAAAAAAACTCACATATGCCTGGGGACCAGATAATTTCACCCCATTTTTCTCTTTTCTATTTTATTTTATGTGTCTGAGTGTTTTGCCAGTGTATACGCATGCACCACATGATTGCAGTGCCCACTGGGGCCGGAAGAGGGCCTCAGAGCTCCTGGAGCTGGAGTTACAGATGGTTCTCGGCTGCCATGTGGGAGCCATCTCTCCAGCTCCCAAATTTTACCCCTTTTTCATGGCAGTAGCACCTTCCTCTGTCTATAAGCTCAGCCTAGTGCCTTGCTAACATTTCACTGGATAATAATGATTCACTTTGAACCGTTCCTCCCTAATTAACCTGTACTAGGCACAACTTTAAAACTGGACAGCTTTGGGAAGAGCCGCAGTACTCTGTTCCCAGTGACAGCATTCAGCTAAACACCCAGAGACACCACACACTTAACTTGACACTGCCCTGAAGAGTGTGGATTCTCAGGATCTGGCTCTTGCAAAGCTACTTTTCTAGTACTGTTGATCTGGTCTCATTCAGGAAAAAGAGTGCCTTGTATCTCCTAGCACCTGATATTCCTCGTCTAAGATTTTATTCTCTGGTGTAGTTAGTGACTTTTGAGAGAAGTAGTGGACTATGCTTTGACAGTTTATACTGTAGTATGATGATCCATCAGTAGAAACTCAAGCTTTGTGAGTGGTGCATGCCTGTAATCCCTCAGGAGGCTGAAGCACAAGGCCGGCCTGGGTTACACAGTGAGACTCTGCCTAAAATTAATTAATTAAAAAGTAACACCACCACCACTCTTTTCTCTGTGCCTAGAGTTCTACCCCACTATTTCTCATGCTGCCAGCCCAAATGCATCCAGAATGAGTCACTGGCTGAGGGGGAGATTCAGTCAGCAAACGCTCGAGGCACCCTAGACTTCAAACCTATAAATAAGAATTGACACCTCACGAAGAGCAAAGGGATTACAGGTCTGATTAGGGCTTAACCACTTAGGTCACAGGTCAGACATGACAGCATGTCAGTGTCATGACCAAAACCCTGTAGACAGCACAAAAAGGGTTAGCTACTTGAAACAGAAAATGCACAACTTTTTCTTTTCCAGATGGGATCTCAGAAGCCCAGGCTAGCTACATAAATAATATTTATCATCAATGAAGAAATACAATTGTAATATAGAGAAAAAAGTTCACTTTTGGTGATACATGTGGGCAATGGTTATTCTTTCTTATCCATCATTTATTTATCCTTCATAAAAAGTAAATTCAGTCAAAAAAGTCTCCTACCTGAGAAAGTATACACACACAGACACACACACACACTCACAGGCATATATTATATAAATGTGCATGCCTGAGCTCACCACATACATGCACACACCAATTCACATCCTCCACTTAGAACCCTGATTACAGAAAAGCTGGGACCTACGCATGTGCACAGCTGACAAGTCTCATCAAGGAGAAGCAGGAGGAAGCACTCCCTTTAACCCCAGGGACAACATCTCTGAATTAAAACTCCTAAGGTCACTGACCCCACCACCTTAGGCTCCATAAGCAACTGAGGTTTTAGCCAAGATCTCCACCCAGTTCAACCCGAAGTTTAACATTTTCAGGACCAAAATGGACTACACAAGTCTCAAGCAAATCACACATTTATCAAGTGAAACAGATAACACACATTGGCTGACAGATGAATTGTTCTAAATTCAATTTAATGCTTACACTTTAAACACAGAAGCCTCTGGGCTCTAAGAAAACATCACTGGAACCTGACTTCAGAATTTTTGTCAATAGATGCAATATAGTTACAGTCTTTTACTGTCCCTTCCAGTCCCATATGAGGGTTTAATTAAACCACAATGGCTCATTCAGTCCTACACATAAAATTTAAGGGCCCAATTAATTAGTCCCCTCACACTTAAAGTTCCAGTGAATATAAACATATGGGAACTCTGCCTGTTACTTTATCTCCTATAACACTTAAGAAGAACAAAGATGATGAATTTAAAAGGTCTAGAAGGTAACACTTCTAGAGCTTCTAAGAAACAGAGCTGATAAAAATAATGCCTTAAAACTAGTAAGATTATACAATGAAATTAGAAACTCACTCTGGGTCCTAGGGAGATGAATCAGGCAGTAAAGCACTTGCCTTGCAACAGTAAAGACCTGAGCTCAGTCTCTAGAACCCTCTTTTCTGGGTGTGGAGGCCTGCCCTGGGAATCCCAGTGTTGAAGAGGTGGAGACTGGATCCCTGAGGCTGACTCCTAGCCATTCTAGCCTAATTAGTAAGCATCAAGTCAATGAAAGACTGTCTCAAAGGAGGTGCATGGTCTTCTTGAGGATGACACCCAGGGTCGTTCATATACAACAGGCATACACATACATTCATTTAAAAAAAAATCACTTTATATGAGAAAGCGCATTTAGGCAATCCCTTGAGTTAAAGGAAAATGTTGGACCAACAAGATGGCTCAGTGGATAAAGAATAAAGGAGCCTGCTGCTAAGCCTGCTGTTCTAAAACCAGTCCCCAGGGCCTACAATGGAAGGGGAGAACCGACTCCCACAAGTTGTCTTCTGACCTCTACACCTATGCTGTGGCATGCACACACACACACACACACACACAAATAAAAATGTAATAAATATTTTTAAAGGGAAATGTCATTCATAGTTGATAGCTACTATGCAAAAAGGTTAGATGAATATATTTTAGTACAAGAAACACCCAGGGTTAACACTTACACAACCTCCAGCAAGGATTTCCGCTGGAAGTGGAATGGAGCCATCTCTTCTGGTAAATTTGTCCCGGACAAAATCATTAACCTAATTAGAAAGACAATATTAGTTAACCAGAATTCCCAGCCATTTCATCTACTGGCACACTGCTACAGTCTAAGTTAGCAAAATACCCATCCCATGATAAAAGCAGTGTCTACAAACACATGTAAAATTTTACAGGTGCCTTCACATTATGTCAGTCCCACCAGCATCACTTTGATTTGCAGCTAATTAGATTCAGTGAGAAAGAAACTTACAGTCAGTTTAATGGCCTTTTCTGGAGCAACTCCTATAAGCTGTGGTATCAGACCTAGGCAGAAAGAGAGAATTATTTGCAATGTATGTGAATGTACAAGCCCAACAAGGAAGTGTTTTCTTCACAGTTATACATCAACTATAAGTTTTCATTTAAATGCAGAAAAAAATTATCTTAGAAACTCTGTATACATATGTAACAATTATTTACAAGTCAAATACAAGGTCATTTTCTTGAGGGTATAAAATTTTTTTAAGCATCCTAAAAAAGCCTTAGTTATACAATATCTTCCAAAAGGTACATGAGGAAAGAATGGAGCCTATGAGTTTTTTCTACTCTGGGAACATTACCAATAAGAGTGTAACCAAACTTCCTCCCATTCCGTAGCAACGCACAATACTCAGACACTTCAGAGTGGCCAAGGCTTCACACCTGTGAAGGTTCCGTGTGGTATGCTTTAAGCACATTCAGACTTTGCCACAGACAACTCTCTCTACCTATAGCACACAGGAGCTTGGTTACTATAAAGTATCAACTCCCATAATTTTCTCTTTAGAGAAGCCCAGCGTTCAGCATTTGTGTACTTAAAAGGAAGCCACAACTGTAAAGAAAACTGCAGTTCTCAGTATAATTTAATGTCCCTCTTTAAGCAAAAACATACGCCCATTGTATTTTTTATTTACTAATATATGTCAAGCTTAAGACATTTGAAAAGAATCTTCTCAAAACAAAAGAAATCATTATTTTTAGAAAGCTAAATTTCCCAGGCTGACTGCAAACTTGAAAAGAGAAGGCATACATAAACAGTTCAACATCTGTAGATATCCATGGGGCTCAGCTTGCTAAAGCACACAGCTTACCCAAATTGTTAGCATACTTTTTTTTTCTGCACACATTTTCTAAAGATGCAAACCATAAACATCTTCCAGCCTTTAAACCATCCAGCCAAGGGGGAGTGTTACCCGAGTTTGCATGCTTGCTCGTTGCTGATCTTAAGCCTACTTGGAAGAGGATGCTGAGTGATTTTCCACGAGTTGAGAGCCAGCAGGTAATCGTGCATACAGGCTACTGTCAGTCAAACTGAATTATCAACGACAAACACAAATCCATACACACCTTTCATGCAGACTGATTTAAAAGAAGAAATCAGCAGATGGCAGTCTTAACTTTCTAACCTTCATGATTATCAGACCTGTTACTTTTCCTCTGACTTCCATCCGACCACGTCAGCATGTGTATTTGTTTTACACTTCCCCAAGAGTTCATGGAATTTTAATAAAGTATTGGTTTGTGACTTTTTATCATTGTTGCCTGCAAAGAAATTTAGCTAATCTGTCAACAACTTTGTCAATCATCTGACAGACTAACGGGCCAGTTCCAAGCCACATATGACAATCTCAATAATCAGAGTGCTCACATACAGGATTCTACAGTCTCCCTAATACAAAAGTCTCAGTTAAAGGATGGATTTGACCAGCTCAGATCCTGCATCAAGCTAACAGCACCTCCCCTACTTGCTGTCTCCTGCACCCACATTATTAATATGATGGCTCTCTCAGATGAATTCTATAAGCCCCTATCCACTGAGAAAGCCACGCGATGCTCTACAGAGCTAGGTTCCTTCTTACCATCTTCTATAGACACTCTTTGTAATTTAAAACCATACTAATTAAGAGAAAAGTCATTATCCAGTAAAGAAACCTTGGCGATATCAAAGAAATGAACGACCTTAGTGCCACTCAAGTCCGATCCCCCAGTAAGTAACATTTAGGTATGCAGAACTAAGTTTAAAACAAGACTTTGTACCTTCAGCTCCACACATGCAGGACAGTAATCACCACTTCCTGTTGAGGGCAAGCTGCATTTACAGAGCCTAAACATTCTGAATATGTAAATGAATATGTAATTCAGTACATTCATTCTCAGAAGTATACTGAGCCTCACTGCTCCATATACAGTGCCCACAACAGACATCTGGACGACCTTCTTCCACTCTGTGTCCACTCAAATATCTGATTGTGATGTTAATCACAGGTGTCCCTTCTCCTGACTGTGAGCATAAAGCTTTGCTCAGTCCCAGTTTTTCTTTCCTAGGAAAGGTTCTAGGCCAAACAGTTCAACAGTGCTCAGAATGAGCTGGGGATTAATAAGCCTGAGTATGCAAACAAGCAAGCACAGTACATTACACAAATGCCCCAGACTAGAGTACGTTGAGAGTATTTCAAAGAATTCCAAGCGGCGCCCAAAGGGATTAAAAAATTAATCTCCCCCCGAAAGGAACCCTAAATTCTAATGTGAAAACATGTAGATGAAAGCCTTCTCTCTCCAGAGAACAAGTTCCTACAAAGCCGATGGGGCCCAGGAGAATTCTGCATTGGGCTGTAGTCTGGGATGCGACAGCTTGATGCTCAGTCTAGTGTTGGTATAATAGGCCCTGCGAGATGAAAGCTCCACCCCGCCTGTGTGCCCGGGAGCTGGGCAAAGAAAGGAAAAAACTGATGCCTGGAGCCAGGCCCGGGCTTTTCTAGCCTTTTTAAATTCAGAGGAGTCATTGGAAAAGATGCATCGCTGATCTCCTTAGAAGGCTCGAAATTTTCATTATTTCTTTCCGTTGAAATAAGTGTACACAGAAAAGGCAAACCCTCCTTCAAGTAGCAGCCTAGCTTCTACTTAAGGAACTCTCGATGTAGGCCTGTGCCTTGAAATGGCACAGTAACCTAAACTCGTGTTGGGAGAAACACATGATTTTGGATTCTAAGAAATACAAATATCGGGAAGAAGAAATAAACACCTATTTGCAGACTAATAATACCCGTTACCAGAAGAATGTAAAACAGAAAAATGAGCAAAGAGGAAAAAAGAAATAGCCCCAGCCTAGCGAGACAAGCAGCTATTGGCTTCCATACTGAGCGAGTTAAAATCTGCTGTTGGTGACAGAAAAATCACCAACTTCAGCGGCAGAGATTTGCTTACTCACCCCGGTAGAGTCCAAAGAAACCCTCATATCGCAAGACTTTCTTAAAGCAGTCGAAGCTGTTTTTGTACATCAGCTCCCCAACCACAGAGCCAGAACCACGCTGGTTTTGCATCCGGGTCTTCACCAGGTCTATGGGATACACTGCAGTGGCTCCCACAGCTACAAATAGAACAATTTTCAGGCTTAAAAATGTAACACAGTTTAGACAGGGCTTTCAGGAGGTCATCAAATCTTGTCTCTAGTATCCTCACAGAAGAGTCACATTACTGTATTTTCCCTTTTACAAATACAGTCAAAAGGTGGCGGAACAGAAACCAGCAGGACCCTACACAGGGGCTTCAAGGAGCAACTGGGCTTGGGACAGAGCTCAGTGGTGGAGTGCTTAGTGTGTGAGAAGCCCTAAAAAATGTTAAGGGATGATCTTTGACGTCTCAGTTTCGTGAGTTAAAAATAGATTGTCAAATTGTCACCAACATTAAAAACTCAGCAGTTTCCTATAATGACATTCAACTATTATGTGTAACATTTCATTGTATTTTCTATTAAATACCTAAATATTATGCCTGTTACTTCATCATAACTATGAAATGACTGGACACGTAAGCTTAGTGGTTGTAATTTTAAAGTTTAGTTCATTGAAGCTTCTTGGTAAACTAATATAAGGTACAACAATATTACTGGGAATAAATCTTAATATGATCATATTCCTAGGGATAGAATTTGGTCGGAAAATAAAAACCTAAGGTCACACTTTAGAATTTCTCAGGGACTGAAATATTTAACAGAATTTATAGTATTATATTTGGAGGCTGGTTGAAGACCAACACACTAAAACTGAGACTGAAAAAATACTAGTCTCATTAGTTCACGCTTGTTTTGAAAGTTCACAAGAATTTGAATCACACCTGTGAGGATCTTCTCAACAAAACAACTTCAGATTCTACAAGTTTTCTTATCAGAATAAGTAAAAATGGTCTCTTGCACCAATAAGATGGCTCAGCGAGCAAAAGTAATTGCCACCAAGTGTGATAACCTGAGTTTGATCCCTGGAACTCTTATGATGGAAGGGGAGAACCGACTCCAGCAGCTTGTCCCTTGACCGACACACACACACTCCATAACATGCATGCATACGTATCTATGTATAAATAAATAAAATGGTATCTCCAATTCCTGCTTAAGCAGAAGTGGGGATTCATTTTAGCAAAGAAACTACATATCTAAATACTCTTATGCCAGGGAAAGAGGAAAGGAAAAAACAAGCCAAACAGTCACCGTGAATCACTGGGAGAAGTTGCTTTATGTCACGGGGGTCTGCGTTTGGATCCCAGGTCTTGCTTTCCTACCACCTGCCCCTGGCCTGACCCCATGAACTCAGTCTTAGTCTCCATTTTTCACGCTGGCCTTAACCAGTGTAATTAAGGTGAGTGCAGTATTGCACCTCAGACTCTCCCATCATTACAGAGGTTTTACTCTGAAGACAGACTGGAGCCAGAGGGCCACAGCCATGCTATGACAAGTCCTCTGATCATAGGTAAAAATAAAGAACTTTCAGAAAGCCCTGCAGTCCTGAGCCCCAGGAACAATCAACTGCGCCTTTACTGAGCTGTCCCATATGAGATAATGTTACAGCCTCAGCAGCCTCAAACAGCCGTTCACACGTCACTCACCTCCAGCAACTGAGCCCAAAGTGAACCTGTAAGCAGACTCGGCAATCTGGAGCCAGACAGGCCTGCCCAAGCCAGGGGATTGCTGTGGAGAGAAAGAAAACCAGAAAAAAAAATGAGTTTAGAAAAGCATTTGGCAGATGAAAAAAGCTACAATTTGGCTTTTTCAAGAAAAAAGAAAAACCTAAAAGTGATATTGTTTATGATGTAATAACTTATTTGAAAGAAAATAGGATATTAACATGTTTTTTTTTTTTAAAAAGAAAAAGAAAAAAAACCTCTATTATTAGCATTTAAAACCCATATCCAGGCCAGGCTATGTTGCTGAGGCTATCCTTGAACTTCTGATCCGCCTGCCTCCCAAATGTTGGGACTATAGGCTTGCATCACCAAGCCCAGCTAAAAGGCTCACTAAAGTGTATAAAAATGATCATGACTCCTAACTCTGAGAAAAGTGATCAAATCCAAAATCACTAATGAAAAATAGAATAAATCTTTAAAAAAAAATGAAAGGTAAGGGTAGAGAATCCCGGGCAGGTGGCTCAGCAATTAAGAGCACTTGCTGCTCTTGCAAAGGACTGGAGTTTAATTCCCAGCACCCACATGAAGTACCTCATAACCTCCTGTAATTCCAGCTCCAAGAATCAGACACCCTCTACACATACACACACACACTCATATATATATAAATAAGTCTTTAAAATCTCTGATGACCACTATCGTACGCATAGTCATAGTTCTAACAAAATCTATAATAATAGTAAAAATAAAGCAAAAGAAGTAAATCTACTGTGATTAGAATAGAATGCTATTTCATAGGTACCATACCTGAAATAACCTGTACCATGTCTTGAACTTTAATATTTTCATTATAAAAATATCTGCTATACTATATCAACAGATTGGAACAAAGGAATAAAATATTTACTTAATCATAAAAAACCTTTTAAAATATTAGCTTGAAATGAGCTTTTTTAAAAACAAGTGAGCTGGTGAGATGACTGAGTAGATCAAAGAACTTTGTAAGCCTGCTGATCTAAGTTCATCTGCGTCTGAGCCTAGAATCCACAGTGGAGAGAGAACTGACTCCTGAAAGCTGTCCTCTGCCCTCTACATGTATGCCCTGGCATGGTCACATGCACATGTACATGCACACACACAATAATAATAACAATAACAGTGATAATAAAATCTTTGAAAGCCATTAGCTGGGCATGAATTCCAGTATAACGAAATGGAAGCAGCAGTTTCACAAGCCAAAGCTCCCTCAGTTAGACAGTAAGTCCAGGCCTGCCTGAGCTACGTGAGACTCTGTCTCAAAAAGGAATGTTGAGGGCTGGAGAGATGGCTTAGTGGTTAAGAGCACAACTGCTCTTGCAGAGGACCAGGGTTCAATTCCCAACACCGACATGGTGGCTAACAACTGTGCGTAACTCCAGTTCCAGGGGATCTAACGCCCTCTTCTGACCTCTGTGGACATTGCATGACACGGGTGCACTTACATACATGCAGGTAACACACTCGTACACACAAAAAAGAAATTTAAAAAAATTTTTTTTTAAATCATTAAAAAAGGAAGGTTGAATTAATGTTTATAAAATAAAGCTAGGCACGGGCGAGCACACGAGTAATCCGGGCTGCTCAGGAGGTTGAAACAGGTAGATTGAGAGTTCCAACCCTGGTACAAAGTGGGACCCTATCTCAATAAGGAAGAAAAAAGGTTCTTTTCATCAAATAATAGTTCTATGATCCCAAATAAGCATCAACTAACCACTAATTCCCTTATTTATATGAAAGGTTTCTCCTGTATTCAGCAACATATATTTTTCTTTCAATTCCCTTTCTTCAAAGAATGTTTATAAGCCCTACAGAATCCTATGAAAACTGAAGGATTATACTGTGCTTTAAATCTTAGCTAAAACATCTCAAACTATAAATACTCAAATGCCTTTTGACAGAAATGTCACCTCCATTCCCATTAAATAGCATTTGTAAGAAAACATACAGTATAGTGTTACCAAGATTTTTTTTAATCCTCAGTTATCACTATAACTTATGGTTCTCTTGTATTCATCTATGCAAATTAATGTAATTAATGCTATAGATTTCACATCATGAATATTCATAAAGGGAATGCTCCTATAGCTATCATCCCTATTAATGACTGTGTACTGAATTTTTAGCATTTAGACTGAAAGAAAATATTCAGCACTAAGAAGATCACCTACCGTGAGCAAATGGGCCAAAGGAAAAGGCACTCTTTTTCCTTAAGGTTATGATTAGGATCATGAAGGTTGATATTTAACAAGGCTAATTAAGTGTTTTTCAAAGCAAAACAGAACTGAGACTCTTAAATGATTTTTAACTGGCTCCCTCAGCATTTGTGTATGATAGGAAGTTGAGACTTCATTAGAAAAGTGGTTCCTTTCCTTTTCTGCTGTTGTTAAATGTATCTCAATCTATAGATGAGAACTGACACAAGACTGAGTCAGCTATCAAGTCAAGCAGCCTGCCTAAACCAAGCTGCTCTGTATAGCATGCCAGCTCAGTAAAGAGAATGCCTCTTCCCATGACACACTGTTAATGTGTGGAAGAAAAGCAACAGCTGAAGCCAGTTTTATAGGGAGTATTGGAGAGCAAAAAAAGCTAGACTGCATGAGCTAAAATGTGGAGTTAGAGTAGCAAAGGCAAGTCAGAGCAAAACCAAACTCTCTACAAACCACATCTATGACTTTACTACTGCTAGGTTGAATTCAGTATTTCTGGCCTG
Source organism: Eospalax fontanierii (assembly GCA_035773235.1). Classification (NCBI taxonomy): domain Eukaryota; kingdom Metazoa; phylum Chordata; class Mammalia; order Rodentia; family Spalacidae; genus Eospalax; species Eospalax fontanierii. Next base: position 60,284,651 of record CM069530.1, on the reverse strand, counting down.
ACGAAGTAAGATTAAAATCCAAAGTGACGACAGTACAGAAGGACAAAGGGATTGGAGAGGAAGAAAAAACACATATTTTTAAATAGATGTATACGTTTCTCCCAGTATGAGGAAGGTAAAGTGTGTCAAAGACTGTAATGTCTTTCAATCTAAAATTTTAAATGAGATACAATAGCTAACAATAGCTTCCATAAAAACCTAATTTCTTTTGTGAAAACAGGCTGCATTGTTATGAAACTGTAATGTCTTCCTATGCGTATTCACAAATCCAGGTTCAAAGAAGATCCATGAGAACGCAAGCTACACAAAGAGACAAAGTCCTAAAGCTAAGGAACTGCTGTGCAAGAAATAAATATAAAAATCACCCCAGCGATGCCTACGCAGAACAAAACTCAGCTCATTTTGAGCAAATGTCCTAGAGCTTTAATATAACTCGACACAGAGTTTCATCATAGATGATAGATTATTCCATGTGGTTGATAAAGTAATCGGGTAATACACAGTAAAGAAAAAGAGAAGGCTTGTCAGGTGGCCTGGGGCTTTCTTTGTAGACCAGACTGGTGCCAGTGTCACAGAGATTCACCTGGCTCTGCCTCCTGAGTGCTAGGATTAAAGGCGTGTATCACCATGCCCGGCAGTATGGTGGATCTTTATAACCTGGTTTTAAGCCCCAAACTGTGCACATCCTTTACTTTGCAACTTGTCTATCCTTTTATTCACCTTTCCCACCCAAAACTTCCACTTGGAGGCCTCAGGAATGTAGCTCAGTTAGTAGAGTATCTGCCGACAAGCCATGGGATCGATTCCCAGCACTCAGGTGTACCGGCACTCACCTGTGATCCCAGCACTCAGCAGATGGAGAAAGGAGGATCAAAAGTCCAAAGCCATCCCCACCACAAAGTGAGTTCAAGGACAGCTGGTAGGTGGGACCCTCTCATTTTTGGTCTACAGATATAGCTACTGGTACAGCATTTTGCCTAGTATGTAGGAAGCCCCAGGTTCAACCCTCAGAAAAGAAAAATATTTCTCTCCCTCTTTCTTTCTCCCTCTCTGAGATAGTGTCTTGTGTAGCCCAAGCTGACCTCAAACTTGCTACATAGCCAAGTCTAGCTTTGAACTCCTGATGACCCAGATTGCAGGCATGTGCCACCACAATCCCCAAATTTACATTTTCCAGCTGGATAAGGTGGAGCATACCTTTTAATCTCAGCATCTGGGAGGCTGAGGCAGGAGAACTATGAGTTGCAGGCTAGCCTGGGTTACACAGCAAGATTCTCTCTCAAAAAACAAAATCTATTTTCTCACTACACACCGTATGCATTCTATTCTCTTGATAAATATTTTGTGTGTTTCCACCTGCTGCAAACATTCCTGAATATCTTTTTATTGTATTATTATTATGTGTGTATATGGTGTGTGGGTGTATGTACATGCCATGGCATGCATATGGAGGTCAGAAGGCAGCTTTGTCTAGTCAGTCCTTTCCTTCCACCTTTACGTGGGTACTGGGGATCAAACTCGGGCTGTCAGGATTGCACAGTATGCCATTTCCTGCAGAGCCATGTCCCACACATGCATTCATTATCAGCAGAGATTACACTAAGGAGAACTAGAAAGGTACATGTCTCTTCAGCAGAAGGTGAAACTAACGAATACTTTCCAAAGATGTGATACCAGCACTTTTCCACTTTCTATCCCTCCATCTCCTGAATACCACTCAGTGTCACTGAAATTTTTGTCAATCTCAATAGTGTAGGATAGCATCTACTGTAGTTTTGTTTTGTTGAATATTTATTTCATGTGTATGTATGTGTGCCTGAGTGTAGGAACCTATGGAGGACAGAAGACGACCTCAGATCCCCTGAAACTGGAGTTAAAGGTGGTTGTGAGGAACCATGGGGGCTGAAAACCAAGACCAGGGCTTCTGCAAGAGTAGTCAGCACTGTTAACTGCTGAGCCATCTCTCCAGACCTGATTTGTTGTTGTTGTTGTTTATTTTGTTTTGTTCGAGACAGGGTCTTACTAGGTAGCCCTGGCTAGCCTTGAACTCTGAGATCCACCTACTTTTGCCTCTTAAGAGCCACAATACCCAGCTCATTGTCACTTTAATGTATATTTTCTGTTTGCTAATAATGCTGTTTTTCCTTCTCTTTTCATCTCCTCATGACAGCATGCACATGAAAGTCAAAGACAACATAATGGAGTTGGTTCTCGCCTTCCATCTTTACATGGGTTCCAGGGATTGACCCAAGTTCCCAGGCTTGCCCAGTAACCATCCGTAGAAACAGGATTGTACTAAGATACCTGGGCTGGCCTTGTCCTTTCTTTCCATTCTTTTGCCTCAGTCTCCTAAACAGCTGGGATTACAGGCCTGCAACCAACCTCCAGCCAGGCTGAGCCACATCCTTAGCCCAAGAATATTCTACTTGGGTCTTAGCATATATTCCTCACAAAATGTCAAAAGGAAAAAAGAGGAGGAATTTAGATTTTGAAAATAAAATATATTGATTTATATCATTTCCTAAAATGCAGGGACTTGAAAGACTCTTGAAAAAATTTGAAGGCACTCTACTAAAGGAGAAACTGAGACCCAGTTTAACTTGTGACAGATACTGAAGACAGTAAAATCTAGATTTCACAATACACACTAATGATTAAAAAACATTTATTTAAATCTTTTGGGTTTTGGGGTTTTTGTGTGTGTGTGTGTGTTTTGGTTTTTTGTTTTGTTTTGTTTTGTTTTTGGTGCTGGGAATTAAATCCAGGTCTCCACCAAGCTGTACTTGATCCTTCTTAACAGATCTCTATAAATCTGTTTCTCTAAATCTTGAAGATTATGACTTTTATTGAGTTCTATTTTCTGAGATATTATTTCTATAATTTACATGAAAATGCATTTAAAATCTCAGTCTTTATGTATAGCCTGCAGTACTGAGACTACTCTATCACAGATGTGAGGGGGAAAAAAAAAACAAAAAACAGCTGCAGGTTCTAAGGCTCATCCTTAGAGGGTCAATGCAAGAATGCCCAAGACTCTATCGAAATTCCAGATCGCCAAGGCATCGTGGGTCAGGGAGGCAGAAAAAGCACTCCACCACCTCTCCAGCCAGCAGGGAGAGGGGAGGCAGTGGTGCCCATTCCTCAGTATCGGAAAAACTTCCGAGGCCAAGCCTCCAGCCAAAGCTTAGCCCTACCACTAACTCAGGCCAGACATCGCTCACCCGTGTAAAGAGAGTGTACACCAGTGGTAGAGTTACACCACCTTCCCAAGGGCAAACATAAAGAAGGGTTATAGACTTATGGTGCCAAAGACAGCAAGAAAAGAGTTTGCTAGAAGCACGAAAACAGGTGAGGAAGAAATGATCTGTGGAAAAGCTGGCCGTGGAGGAAATAAGGGTGGACTCTGTCTGTCTATCAATCTATCTATCTATCTATCTATCTAATCTATCTATCAATCATCTATCTGAGACAGAGTCTTGCTATGCAGCTCAGGCTGGCCTTGAACTCGAAAATCATCCTGTCTTGGCTCCCCGCTGCTGTGATTATAAGCATGCCCACCATCCTGAGTTGAGACTTTTTATAAAGAATTTATTGTTGTTGTGGTTGCTGCTGCTGCTGCTGCTGCTGCTGCTGGTGGTGGTGGTGTTGTTGCATGTGCATGCACCTCAGGTGGCTCATGAAAGGCAGAAGACATGAGTTGGGACTTGGATTTTGTCTTTTTTTTCAGAGCTGAGGACTGAACCCAGTCCCTTGCACTTGCTAGATAAGCACTCTATGACTGAACGAAATCCCCAACCCCAAGCTGGAACTTTTAAATTAATTTTATTTTTTTCTACTTTTGATGTGCGTGTGTGTGTGTGTGTGTGTGTGTGTGTGTGTGTGTGTGTATACATGCCACAGTGCAAACATGCAGGTCAGAGGACAGTCTGGGTAAGGTAGTTCCACCACCTGGGTTCTAGGGGTCAAATTCAGGTTGTCAGGCCAGGCAGCAAGTGCCTTTACCAGTTAAGCCATCCTGCCAGCCCTGAATTGTTTTTAATAAGCTAAATGAAATATTCCTCAGTTACAAATATTGACTTGTTTATTTATTTTTGTGGTGTTGTTGATTGAACACAAGGTCTCACACAGCACACAAACACTACCACTGAGGTGTACCCCAACCTCTCAAATGCAAACATTAAGAACTTCTTCAAGGATAGTAATAGAAATATGCAACACTATAAAATAGCTACTTTTGAAATGAAGTTCTTCAAAATTCAAGAGCAATTTTCACAAATGTATAAGACAAAGTTCAATTCGGTGAGAACTTAAATATTTAAATTTAAATATTTAAAACTTTAAGTATTTCAGTGTCTTAAATTTTTTATAACTTTATGAAAAAAATTTTAATCACTGAATTTGAATACAACTTTCAAATTATATGAGAACTTATAATAGAACTAAATTTTGAAGTTCACTGTGGTGTCATATACCTGAAATCCTAGCACTTGGGAGGTCGAGACTAGTGGATCAGGAGCTCAAAGTCAGCCTTGGCTACATAGTGAGCTTGAGGTTAGCCTGTGCTACATGCTATTCTGTCTCCAAAAAATAAAAAGAAATAAACTCTGATAGCAGCAAGTAAGAATTTTTTGGTAGAAAAGAATCTAAATTGCAACACATTACAGATACACTTAACTTGCAGGAAGGTTTATTACAGGCCAAGCGAACAAAGTATTACCACAAACATAGATAGAAAAGCTGTCTTTTCCATTTTCACTTTAACTGAGTACAACAATTCATATTTATTAATAAAGTGGAATTGGAAGTTCTAATTGATTTCAGAAGCAGAGTCTACCATTCCACAGAACTCAAGGAGAAGAAGAGACTTCCCATCAAATCATCCCAATGTAAACTATACTTAAATATCTTAATTTGTTTTTTTCTTTTGAGACAAAGCCTTACCACGTAGCCCAGGCTGGCCTTGAACTCATGGCAATCCTTCTGCATCAGCTTCCTGAGTACTAGATTACAGACATGTGTGATCATGCCTGGCTGAGTACTTTAATTTCTCACTAACCTATCTGACAATGGTGAATGCCAGCATGCGCACCACAGGAAGAGCCGGAGCTGCAGGACCCTGTCTGCTCACTCTCATTCACTACTCCCCCAATTTCTGGCTTTCCCTCTTCAAACAGCCCCGCCCTATCTCCCAGCCTAGTTGTCACGTGGTCTCGTAAAGAATCCTGAGAGACAGAGGTCCTTCAAGGGTTACAGCACTGAAGCCTCAAGAGGAAGAGGCTGGTTCTCCTAAACCTCCCCCTGCACAAAGCCTTGTGACCCTCTGCTGCAACTGAAGCCTCCTCAAAGGCTTAGAAGTACAGGTTCCCATTAAAACAAGGCTTCATAAAGCAGCTCCATTTAGTCCTCAAGGTAATAGAGTTTGTTTTTTTCTACTGAAAGAGTAGAAAATCCAAAACAGGACTATATTAACTTTATAAGACAAAGGTGCTATTTTAATCATCCTTAACGTTTAAAAAAAAAATTAAAATTTTCTTTCTGGTTCACTAATTAGATAACTTTCCTTTTATTCTTATTGCAACCTATAAAGCACAATCCCAGTGAATGGTTTATTCCACTTATAAAATGTTTTATAGTTTAAAAAGCCTATACATATCAACTTAAAGATACAAAGTGAATCTTTAACGGTGATTAGACAGGGGCTGAAGAGATGGCTGAGTGGTTAAGAGCACTGGCTGCCCTTGCAGAAGACCTGGGTTTAAATCCCAGCACCCACGTGGCAGCTAACCACCATCCATAAGTCCAGTTCCAGGGTCAGGCGCCCTCCTCTGACCTCTGTGGGTATTGGGTAACACAAGTGCACTTACATACATGTAGGCAATACATTCATATACATAAAATTAAAAATGTTAATTTTTTTTAAAAGATGACTAGACAAATGACCGGAAAAAAAATGCTAATTCTGGCAGGGAGGAGGTCAAATCCATGTGAGGTTTGAACTCTTACTTTCCTTTACTTAATAAGATAGAAGAACAAAACACAAAAACTAGTAATCACATCCAAATAGCCTGTGAGGGTATACACAACAGCTGTAACTCATCTCAGAGCCAGGGCTCTAGAAAGCTTTCAGAGTTCACGGTGATGAGAAGCTGGCAATGCATGTCCCATTTCAGCATTGCTCTGTTGCGTGCCATCCGGAGATGCTCCTACCTGCCTCTGAAGCTCTGCCAGGTTGTAAGGTAAGGCCCCCTCAGCCAGAGGGGCTATTCTCTCAATATCTGCCAGAGTCAAGCGCCTTAAGGGAGAAAGGTGGGAGAGAGAACTGTTAGACACAGACAAACATGTCACATCCAGAGCACTTTTCCCTAAAAATCCCTCTAGAGCTAGAGTTTAAAGGTTCCGTTTCATTATTCACACAGATAATTTTAGTGAAAAAACAACAACAAATGTTCAGGTTCTGTTTATAAGAAAAGCCAAAGGCTGCAGAGAAATAACATGGGAGTGAACAATTCTAATGAGACTCCAGTGATACATGTAACCCGGATGTCAAGCAAGGCTCCACACTTCCTGTCCGTCTAAACACAGAGCTGCCAGTGTCTGAGGAAGGCCAGCTACAAAATGGTGAAATATAGTGGGGTGCCTTCGAGAAAAGGCACGAAGGGAGGAGAAGACTTTCTTTTCTTTCTTTCTTTTTCTTTTGTTTTCCCCCAGTGTTCTCCTTCAAATCTTTTGAGTTCTGAATCATGTGAATACATCACTATTATCAATTACCAAAAACTGACTTAAAAGGGACTGGAGGGGTAGCTCAGGGTTAAGAGTACTTTCTGTTCTTCCAAAGGACCTGGGTTCAATTTCTAGTGCCCACATGGCAGCTTTATCACCTTCTTTCAGCCTTCATGGGCACTACACACAAACCAGTAAACACACTGGCAATCAAAACACTTGTACAAACAAAAATAAATAAATCATTTAAAAAACTGACTTCAGAATAAGTATATTTTGGTCAGGCATAGTGGTACACCCCTTTAATCCCAGCACTTGGGAGGCAGAGTCTGGCAGATCTCTGTGAGATCAGGACCAGTCTGGTCTATATAGTGAGTTCCAGGTCAGCTGGGGCTACAGGAAGATCCTTCCCCCCCGCCCCCAAAAAAAAAACAAAAACACCCATAAAAATACATTCCGTGAGCCTTCTAAAAAAAGTTACTTCAGGTACAGTTCTGAGAAGGACCTTTTCTCAAACATTTATTAACATGAAGGAAGCTCAGAACATTTGTTTGAAAGTGACTTGTGGAAGGATGAGACAGGGCCTGGTAGGTCATGTCAATCACAAAGCACTGCTGAAATGTATCTTCTCTAATCCAACAACGCAGTTCATAGCAAGAAGGCAGTAAATCACCTCTATATATCCAGCATCTGTTAGGCCCCAATCCATGAGTTGGGGCTCATTTTTCAGATACTTTTACACTTAAAGAACTACTACAGTGAAAGAAAAGAAAACAAAACAGTCTTTCCATATGTAAGCTACGTATCCCTGGATATAGATTTTTCTTTTAGTTTGCATGTCTTTGCCCATTAAATACCCTCTACATGCCTTTTTGTTTCTAATTTATATTTTAAAAAATGAAGGCATAAGCATTACAAGCATAGTTTGAGAAAATAAAATATGTTCTCCAACAAAAAATGGTGTACACTACTCAATAAAATGACCATTAATGGCAATTGAAAAGGATACAACATTCCTCCATGTACCTCAATCTATTTTGATACATTGATAAATTTAATCAAATTTCCACAGACCTCTCTGAATTCCTAACACCTCCAGAGTGTCCATATTTAACGCATCTCTTCCCTCTCTGTTCTCTTGCCTCCCACCCCTTGTCTTTTTACCACTCCCTCCCTCCATCTCTTGCCTCTTCTTCCATCCCATTCTTTTTCCCTCTGCCCACTGCTCTCCCTCTCCCGTTCATCACTTTCTCCTCTGACTGTTCGTATTTGCCCGTTTCTCTTTCTTAAGACTCTGTCTGCCAAATAAACTGTTGTTAAAATGAACTGAGTGCATTCTAGTTCACATCTTAAAGACCTGCCCTATAATAAACAGACATTGTGAAGAGTCACTGAAGAGTTACCCTGAAGCATTATACAAGTCTGCAAGCTGGTACAGGATATCAATTTCTAGTGGAGTAACTTGTCCATAGCGGATGGCGTTCTGGGCAAATTCCTCTGCAAGAGACAGAAACGAATGTTAACATCTCAAAAGAACCTAATAGAATCTGAACGCAAAAGACATTTTGGTGCTATTTTAAACATCTAAAACTAAATTGAAATACTGAAGCTCAACTTCTAACTTGGTATTTCTGAAAGTTGGTGAAAGATGAAATACTAAGATGAAATTACAGAAACAAACAAATCAGCTTCAGATAAGGCCATCACTTTCCAATTTTCTCTCTTCTTTATTTACTTTGGTCCCCAGATATATAACACGAAGAAGTGGCCGTTCTGCAGTTACCCAAAACGTCCTATAACCATTCACCCAAAAGGAGTGGGCTTCCTCTCTCCCGGTGGCAGCTTCTTCCCAGTACAAACAAGCTGCTGCCACAGTGCCACTGACCTGTTTGACAGACTGGGCCAAGGTTCTTTTCAAAACTGTCAAAGCCACTTTTCTGTCCCTGACCTCAGAATCTCATTAAATCCACCTGGGTTTCCACATCCACATGGCAGCCCAAACTTTTGGCTCTGGTTTTGATATGGTGGACTTAGGTCAGCCTCATGCCCACCTGATGAAAAGCAAAAATGACTGAGATGGAGTTTTTAAATCTTACCCTTTGTGACTTCAATATCTTTCCTCGTGCCAGCTAACGTGCTATATATCTTCCGAACGAGCTCCATGTTGTTTAGTAAGGAGTTAAACGCATTGAAGTAGGAGAAGCTAACCTGGTGTGAGATGCTTCCTCCCGCAGCCTAGGAAGTGACAACACAAAACGTAAAACTCAAAAGTAAGAAACATGTCTGTGGACACTGCATTTTTTTCTCAAAGTGGATTCAAAGGGGTCTTCGTCATTAAAACAATTAGCAACCAGCCCATAAATATTAGGAGGGTATCTGACTAAAACACTCAGAGCATTTCGTGGCCTTAGGGAAGACTGTGTAATTTAAGTTTTACGGAAGAAAGCAACATCTGGAAGTTGGACTTCATGGTTCATCTACCGATAAGGTCAGAAACAACAAATATAATTACTGCAGATCAAAAACTGGTTATTTAAACAGGATTTTTCAAGACTCACAACTATGTAACTCCTGCTGATCCTGGAAAAATATCAGTGTATAATATAAAGGAGTATTTCCTAAACTTGTTCATTTCTTTTCTACAACATACACAAAAGCCAAGCAGTAACTTTAAAACTTTTTTTTCATTCAGTCTATACTTCTCTATACTAAGCATGTGCTCTACCCCTGAGCCACATCTCCAGTTGTAGCAGCCTTAACATTAAGACTATTTGATTACACCAACTAAACTGAATTTTTTAAATTATTTATTTTTATCTTATGTGCGAGTATTTTGCCTGCATGTATGTAAGTGTCCTATGTGCATGTGATCCTGCAGAGGCCTTGGAACAGGCGTTAAGGATAGTTGTTAGCTGCCACATCGGTGCTGGAATACAAACCCAGGTCTTCTAGGAGAGCAGCCAGTGTGCTTAAACACTGAGACATCTCTCTAGCCCAAACTTTAAAAAAAAATTTTAAACTATTATAAAATTAAGACACCCAGTTTGTGCTATTCTCTGAATCTGAAACATGAAAAGTTCAGCTACCAAAAGCTCCCCAAATGTCTAGAAGACCTGGCAAGGGTTTATTCTCTATAGTTATGTCCTCGACTCACTTGTACTGGATTGTAGGAGAAAACGGCTCTCGGCATCTCTGCAGGCTGCAGAAGAGTAATTCCCCCTGTGCCCAGCACTTAGGCATAATCTCAAAAGAGAAGATTTTTTTGTCAGGTTCCAAATATCTAATTTCCAAGTTAAAGATCAGAGGTAACTGAAAACATTCACTATTTGAAACACAAAGAAATGCTTATGGAAATTAAGAGTAAAAACCTTAATTCAAAAAGTCTATTACAAATAGTGTAATACTATTGTTTCTCTTGGGCTCATATAAATCTTTCACTTCTTACAAATAGATAATGATAGACAAACTGTTCTGCTCCACTACCCCTTGTAAAAACACCCAAAGAAAATACAGATTTAAAAAAATTTTTTTTATTTTTACAGGGTCCCACTATGTAGACCAGGCTGGCCTCAGACTCACAGAGATCCACTTGTCTCTGCCTCCCAAGTGCTGGGATTAAAGATGTTCACTACCATGCCTGGCCCCCAAATAGAGATTATATTGTTATTGATGTGAATTTGGATACCAAAACCAGGACTCAGATTATTTAATATATTTTCTAAGGACTGAGAATGCCTTTTGGCAAACTGAGGTAATAGCCATGTAACCTGGTCAGAAAATAGATACCTCCATCCTAACTCACTGAGGGAATCCTTCCCTCTGGATTGATTTTCTCTCCTCCTCCTCTCCTTTCCTCCCTGTTTCCTTTTCTTTCACATTTTGTTTGGGGTTGAGTATGAGGTAAAAGAAGTGGAGGGTGTGTATGGGGGGGTGAAATGTGGGGTGTGTATGAGGGGGTGAAATGTGGGGTGTGTATGGGGGTGAAATGTGGGGTGTGTATGAGGGGTGAAATGTGGGGTGTGTATGGGGGTGAAATGTGGGGTGTGTATGGGGGGGTGAAATGTGGGGTGTGTATGGGGGGGTGAAATGTGGGGTGTGTATGGGGGGTGATATGTGGGGTGTGTATGGGGGGTGATATGTGGGGTGTGTATGGGGGGGTGAAATGTGGGGTGTGTATGGGGGGGTGAAATGTGGGGTGTGTATGGGGGGATGAAATGTGGGGTGTGTATGGGGGATGAAATGTGGGGTGTGTATGGGGGTGAAATGTGGGGTGTGTATGGGGGGGTGAAATGTGGGGTGTGTATGGGGGGTGACATGTGGGGTGTGTATGGGGGGTGACATGTGGGGTGTGTATGGGGGGGTGAAATGTGTAGGGGAGAGTGACAATCTCCATGTTCAAATTCACTGAAGAAAAAGAACAGAAGTTGATCTTTCTACCCCAGTCTAAACCAGGGATAATGATCTTCAGCTGAAACAACAAGGGCATCCATTGGCTTTCCTCCATTCAAAACAAGCAGTAATCAGAAACTGATACAGCACTCTAGCATGTGGACAAGGAAACAGGAAGTGAGGAAGGTTTCTCCATTGTGTAAGTAAGTGAATGACGTGAGTTCGCTGTGGGTCCAGATGATTACTTTATAGAAAGTTGCACTTAGAAAAACAAAACCAAAAACACCACCGTGTCTGGTGCATACACAGCGAACGCACAGGTGAAGGGGCAGAGAGGAGTGGCCCCAGAGGGTGATGGCCACACGCCTCCATACCGTCTGCCGTGGGCATGCTTATTAAAACAGCGCAGAGGCCAGTGACCATCCTCCAGCAGACAGAGGAAAAAGCCATCCCAACCAGACCTGTGGCGTGGGGGGGGGGGGGGGGGTCAAGATGAAGGCATGAGTGCACTGGAAAACGATAACGGCTCACCCTTTTCTACACTCTGACCCATCTACTGGACTCTGTAGATGGAAATAAACAATTTGGAAATAGATGAGAGCAAGATGGTGGTTCGGAATGAAGCTAGGAACTGCGGAGGGCCCACTCACCCTCACCTCCACACCTCTCCCCACCCCGTCTGTTTTCCTTCCACCAGCCAAGCATGGAGCTTGAACAGCTAAAAGCCATGTGTGGTACAAGAGGGCGGTCCAGGACCCAGTGGTTCAAAATGTGTCAGGAAATTGAAAGTGAACGCACTTTCTTGTTACTTACTGAAACTAAGTTCTCCTCCACAAAAGGAGTAAGCATGTGAGACCGAATGGTGACCATGATGTCACTGAAATCCAGACCTGAAATCATGCCACTCTTGCTTTTGTCTTTAAGTGCAAAAGCTTGCCTCGCGTGTTCCAGCTGCAGCTCCTACAGGGAAAAGATTTAAAAAGAGCATTAAAATGGCCAAAGCACATCCCAAGTACACATTCTGGAGAGGAAGGAGGGTCAGATGTCCTTCCCCCGTGTGCACTTACTCCAGACAAAAGCAATGTACAGCTCTGAAATCACAACAGAGCTGTTAACTCTTTTAAGAGGCACGTCTTTTCTTAGGAATGCACTTCAGGTTACTCCCTGGGGAAGGAGAGTGACTCAGAGGGGCAAAGAGAAGAGGAGAGGACAGAACCTCTGGATTTCACTGAAAACAAAGAATATAGTCTTTGTAGTGCTTTTATTCCAGTCTCTAAAATATAGAGTAGTTAATTCTCTCCTGCTTGAAGACTTTGTCATCCAAAAGTATTTCCTGCATTAAGAGCTTCTAATCATTTTGTTTTTCAATTTTAAATGTTGTAATCAAAATCAGTCTCTCTCCTACTCTCTGGATCAGACACCATTTTTTTCAAATGATTTTTTTTTTTTAATGAAAAGTGTGAAACTCTACCAAACAGCAAATGCTTTACTTCATAATTTTTGTTTGTTTGTTTGAGACAGGGTCTCCCTGTAACCCCAGCTGGCCTGGAACTCACAGAGATCCACCTGCCTCTGCCAACATAAATAAATAATCTTTTTAAAACTAGGAAGAGAAGGAAAGAAAACTGGAGAAGAAAAAAGAAAAAAGAAATTGAGGGGAAACACACTTTGTAGGGAAATGAAAAAAAAAATTTAAATCAATAACCCCATCGTGGATATCATTAAAGAGGTTAAAAACAGTACGGCACATGAAATAAGAACATTATGCTATTTCTCTGTTTTGCTTTGCTTTGTCTTTGAAACACGATCTTGCAGGCTGACCTCTGTCTGGAATCATCCCCCTCCTCCCTGCCCACAGGCTGCACTGCCACACCCAGGTATACTATTTTTTAAAGAAGGAACGTTCAGAGAACCAAAAGAATTGAAATATTCAAAACACAACAAATTTAAATTTGAAATCTTAAAGAATGAGAAGAAGCCAGACATGATGGAGCATGCCTTTAATTGCAGCAATAAACCCCTTCAATCCCAACTCAAGAGGCGGACTCAGGTGTATCTCTGTGAGACTAAGACCAACCTTGTCTACACAGCAAGTTCTAGGCCAGATGTGAGACCCTGTCTCAAAAAAAAAGAACAAGAAGAAAAACAGAGAAGAAACTAAGGGATCATAAATATATACTAGTAGTACAAAGGGTAAAAATTTTCAAGAAAAATGCAAGGAAGAAAATTTCAAGAACTGTAGTTTTCCTATTGGAAGATCCTACTGAATGCCTAATAAAATGATTAAAAATACACTAATTAAGGCCAGATAGGGCTGCATAGTGAGACTCTCAAAAAATAAAAATAAATACATGAATAAATATAGTTATGAAACTATAGAACACCAAAGTGAGGCAGGCAGACACAGGGAATATTTTTGCAACCAGGGACTCCAGTTGGTATGGGACACACACACAGCCTTTTCCTAACAACGCACCTAGCAGCCTTTGGCAACCTGGGCCCCCACCAGCATCAAGCTGCACACACATCCCACTCCAAACAGTGGAATAAGTTTCTCCTTACCAGACGACCATCAAACGTGGTTTGTTTCTATTCACATGGATTCCTACTTCTATTCTGGAGGGCAAATGGTCGATCCAGCCTGACCTAGTTTTGAGTACATGTGCAAGAAGGCAAGTTGTGACCTCTATGTGAACTTCTAGGGAAAAATCTCCTATTTTATCATCTTTTTTTTTTCCAATTAAAAAAAATTACTACATTTTTTAAATGTGTAGTATGCATGTGGAGGTCAGAGGACAACTTGCAGGAGGTCTATTCTCTCTTTCTACCACGTGAGTCCTAGGGATTGAATTCATATCATTAAGTTTAGTGCCTTTACCTGCCGAACCATCTTGCTAACCCCCTATTAACCATCTTATCCCCATGCATAATTGGGTGTGCATATGATTAAAATTAGGTGCATTATGGAAAGGACTTGGTCAGTAAGGGTTATATAACTCAAATCTATCAATCAAAATAGAGAACTGCCCATGTTACACCCCTTGGTAATCAGCCCTCCTTCCTTCAGACCTCATCAAAGAAGCCCCAGGAAACAACTGGGGGCCCTTCAGCACTTTCTCACTCATGTGGGCCGCGGCTCTCTTTCAGTATACTCTGTACTACCACTGTGTTTTTGAATAAAGTTTCTTTGCTACTCTTCAGTCTTTCAACTTCTTGAATAAGAGGCCAGGAACCGGAAAGAGCCAGCCCAGACACTGACCACCAGTAACAAAAGAAAAGAAAAAAAGTCTTAAAACCCTGCAGAGCCCTAGAGGGAGTCTCAAACTGAATCAGAACAGAGAATGATGCTACGCTCTCAGTATCAGCACTACAAAGCAGCACGCAAGGGAGAGACACTTTAAAAGTCCGTGTCACTCAAAGTACTAAAACTTAGAAATGGGACAAGCGCTTTGCAGATGAGAGAAGTCCCACGCATTTCTTATTTTACTTTCCACAGAGCGTCAATACAGGAAACACACCATTAAAAAGGCCAGGCATGGTGGTACACACCATTAATCCCAACATTCAGGAGGCAGAGGCAGGCGGATCTCTGTGAGTCCAAGGCCAGCCTGGTCTACATAGTGAGTTCCAGGTCCACCAGGGTTACATAGTGAGACCATGTCCCTGCCTCCACCTCGCCCCCCCCCACCCCAAAAAAGGAAAAAGTAAAACACAATAAAGGAAAAGCTAAAATCCAGGAGTAGGAAATATAACCTGAAAGGCCAACGTATTCTTCGGGATGAAAGTGATAGAGATCACACAGGAGTGGTCACACAGCAAGCTTATCAAATCTACTTTCTGACATGATGGCAGTCAGGAAGATGGTGCCATCGCTGTGGAAAAGTCTAGCAGTTTCTGAAAGTGTTAAACACAGGGGCCAGGACATGACTCAAGGTAGAGCAGCTGTCTAGCATGCACAAGGTCCTGGGAATTGTGTCCATCACCACAAAAGAAGGAACGGAGGGAGCAGAGGGAGTTGAAGACAGAATTAAATGATTGCAATTCTACTCCAAGGTATATACTCAAAAGAACTGATAATGAGCATTCAAGCAAATATCTGTAATGAACATTTGTAGGAGCCACTATTGCAACGACCACAAGGTAAAAACAACTCAGATGTCCAGCAACTGATGAACGGACAAAAGTATGTTCATACAGTAGAATGTTATTAAGCCAAAAAAGAGAAAGACATGGGGTATTACTACATGATAAAATATGGACAAATCTCTATTTTGTTCTTATGTTTATGGTATTTGAGGCAAGAACTCACATAACCCAAGCTTGTAATGAATGGATTTTGTAGCTGAGGATGACTTTGAACTCCTGATCCTCCTGCCTCGAGCTCCTAAGTGCTAAGATTACAGGTGTGTATGACCACACCCAATTAAAAGCCTGCTGACTCCTTCTTTTGTTTTGTTTTGTTTTGCAGTACTGGGTACTAACCCTGGGGCCTCATGTGTACTAGGCAAGCACTCTACCACTAGGTGATAAGTCCAGTCCTAATATGGATAATTCTTAAAAATACTATGTTAAGTAGGAGTGCGGGGGGAAATGACACACAAAAAATCCTGGCATGCAATTCCATTTACATGAAATGTCTAGAATAGTTACAACCATAGAAACAAACAACAACAAAAAACAGATGGGCAGTTTCCAGAAGCAAGGGGCGAAGTCTCAATGGAAGTGACTAGTAACAAAAGGGTTCAAGAGTTTCTTATGGGACAATGAAAATCTTTGGAATAAGATAGAGGTAGTGGTTATAATACACTGTGCATGTACTAAATGCAGTGACTTCTAAACTTTAAAAGGGCTAGTTTTATATTATATATTATGTGAACTTTTATTCACCTCCCCCCAACTTTTTTTTTTTTTTTTTCACCTCTGCAGTACTGGGAGTCAAATCCAAGGCCTCCTGCATGCCAGGCACTGAGCCACACATCTGGTCCTCAATTTTTTTTAATTCTTGAAAAGTTCCAATAATATGAAACCTGTAAAATATCTCAAGTGCTTTAAAGATGCTAAAGAGGACAGCAAGGTTTGAAGATGAATTAACACTAAGTAAAAAAGTAAACAAAACCTGGAAATCCTAAGAAAAGTAATAATTCTAGTCACGAATAGTACAGTTGTCCCTCAGTATCTGTGAAGTATTTGGTTCCAGGACCCAACCCCACTGGTCCACTCCCAGTGGACAGCGAAATCTAAGGCTGCTTAAGTTCCTATGTGTGTCTTCCTATATACTTTAAATTACCTCTTCCATGTAATCTACATACATCTCATTAAATACATGTGTGTGTGCATAATTTTTTTAGTGTGTGTGTGCCGTGATGCACATGTGGAGATCAGAGGACAGCTTCTTTCAGGAGTCAGTTCTTTCTTACCACTGTGTGGGTTCAGGGGATGGAACTGAGTTCATCAAACTTGGTAGCAAGTGGCAAGTGCCTTTACCCACTAAGCCATCTCACAGACCCCTCCTGTATATTTCAAATCATCTATCTCTACATTACTTATAAAACCTAATACAGGGCTGGAGAAAGGGCTTGGCAGTTAAGGGCACTAGCTGCTCTTGCAGAGGACCTGGGCTCAGTTCCCAGCTACCCACGTGGTAGCTAACAACCAGCAGTAACTCCGGTCCAAGGGATTCAACACAGAGGTTCTTGCTTCAACAGGCATTACACAAAATGGCAAAACACTCATACACATGAGATAAAAATAAATAATTTTTTAAACCCTGATACAATATGAATGTTATGTAAATAGTTGTTACACTCTATTGTTCAAGAAATAATGACAAAAGTCTGTACATGTTCAGCACAGATACAACTTTTTACCAACATTTTCTATCTGTGGTTTCTTGACTCCACAAATGCAGAACCCGTAGATATGGAGAACTATAATTATAAAATTATAGTAATTCTAATGATTACTGATCTAAGCAGACTCATAGCATCATTATAGAAGGATGAGAGTAGAAAATGTCCAAGTCCGTGGTTGGAAGGGAGAGATAAAGAACTGACTCCTAATCTCACACACTTAGAACTCAATCAAATATACCCCAAAGTAGAACATTTAAGAAGACCTAAGTAAATGGAAAACACACTGAAGGAACAGTTGTGTTTAAAGACTCTGCTGGTGGTGGGACGGAAATGGAAAGGTGGTGAAGGGAGGACTTCCATTTCTATACTAAACTTAATAAAGCAGCAAGGAAGGGTGCCCACCTGGAGAAATTGGGTGAACTCCGTGTAGTTCAGGTGTTTCTTCCGATTGTGTCCAAAGTGCAGCCGGATGAACTCACAGTCCCAGTTAAAAGGGATATGATGATGAATAATAGTCTGTCCAAAAATTTCCTTGACATTTTCTTAAAAGGGAAAACAAAAGCCAATCAGTTATACCTGGAATAAGTCATTTACTCCACTGCAATGTTCCTACAGAGAAAAATTAAAAGAAGTTTTAAAAGTCAATCTCATCTGCTTCTAGTAAGATTAACTGCAAATCTCTTTGTGCCCAGAAACCCATGCAGGAACACAATTAATACATAATATAATTTTACACTTAGGATTGTGTACCATTACATATAAGGCCATGAGATTCCCAATTTCTCTTGATTTAATTTTAATTAGGAAGTGATTTCTATCTTGCACTATAAATGGCTGCTACTTTACACTCCAGCATAAAATCAATAGTGTTTTCTCAGTTCCTCAAGGAGTCGAATTAAGCCTTTTATCAGAAGCATGAATACCTAAATTACAGTATAATGCAATATTTGTCATACTAAGTATGGTTTGATTGAGGCTTGATTATTACATTCACACTAGCCTGAATATGTCTATTGAAGATAGGTATAAGAAATACTACCAAAAGCGTATCATTAGCTCAGCAGCAAGCACCTTATTAAAAGCTTCTGATATTGTCAAAAATACGGTCTTGACACAAAGCTTCAAAATCCCCCATTAAATCCAAGATTATTAGTCTGAACTATTAAAATATTTTAAGATAAGTGAAATTAGTGATTCGTTTTTCAGTGAAGAACCAGACACAGCACACTAACTCTTCCACAGAGACCAGTCACGAAGCATCACACACCACCCAAACCCTCTGCTGTTTGTTTTCATGCACTAGCAAGATAACTTGTTTCTTAGTGTTGAATTTGCTATGAAAATCAGTTCACAGATGACTGGTACTTTAGCAAGCATAAACTGGATACGCTAATTTAGAAGTTCATGCCAAAAAGAAATCATTAATGAAGTTAAGAAAGCAGGAAGCCTTTTTACTAATGTCTTAAGAACTAAATTATTTTCAAATTTAAGCCAATTTTATTAGTGAAAGGGTCTTACCATCAATAGCTATCAATTACACTAGAGAATTAGTAAATACAAGTTTAATGTCTTTAAATCACCTCCAACTATGCTGTTTTCTGTAATTTCTGCAGGTTCTTTGAATACGATACTGATCTCACTGCTGGCAATGGTATCATGGCTGCCCTTTGTTTTGTATACCTCTTTTCTCAGTGAAAGCACTGTTGTTATGTGGCAAGAGTGTACAGATTCTAAACTGGAAATCCTATCAGTAGGGACAAAGTACAACAGCTCCAGTTACAGGAAGCAGCAAAGTTGAAGGATGACACTGGATGTCACTGGGGAGATGGGATTCTCGTCTTTCCTATCAAATAAACACAGATTTTGTTTCTTGACTATGTAACAGCAGAATTTCAGAGCTTTCAAATCATGTCAAGTATGCTCACCTTCCATAAACATAAATGATGTATGGGGTTTCTGTTCTGAAAAGACCTCAATAGCAATCCATGACATTCCTGTTTTATTCAACACAGAGGATTAAAACGAGGCCTGGGGATGAAGCTTGTATAGTGGGCTTGCCTACCATGCCAGACCATGGGTCCAACCTCCAGTATTGTACCCATCCCCTGAAAAAAGAATTCGTATGAAATTTTATGTTGTAAGATATGTTAAAGCTTATAAGATAATTTAAAATGTTTAGGAGTTTTAAAAAATGAAATATCAGTAGAAAGTTTAGGATCTATCTAATTTAATTAGCTGCTTCTGTTCTAAATTAACCAACTTAACTACTTGCTTTAAAGGTCCAACAAAAAATAAGTGTTAAAATTAAAAGATGAAAATTTTAATGAAATGTGGAATGGGATAACATAAATTACTACACTTATGAAGAAATAGTAAAACTGGTTTGTTTAATTAATTATTTCACCTCTGTTTTAAAGGTGACAACTCCAAAAATCCAATCATTTAAGAAGAAATTTACATATTGCTACATAGCATGTTTGAGGCTATTTAGCAAGACCCTGTCTCCAAAAAGAAAAGAAAAGCACATATTGCTACCTGAATTATTTTTATGTAATAGCAGATAAAACTGAATCCCTTTTATAGGATTAGAAAAATATCAGAATTGTAAATGAGAAACAGCAACAAAATCAGACTCAAAAGTCTTCAAAAAATTTAATTACAGACTAAATTTTTATTTATTTATATATCTCTTTGTGGTAACAGGGATTCAACTCAGGACCTCGTGCATGATAGGCGAACACTTCACCACTGATCTATACCCCTGTCCCAGATCTTTTGTATTTTTTAATTTTTCAATTTAATTTTATTTCTATTTTATGTGTATGGCTGTTTTGCCTATGTAGGATTCCCTGGAACTGAGGTTACAGACAGTTGTTAGCTGCCATGTTGGTGCTGGGGACGGAAGAACTCCCAGTGCCCTTGTCCCTGAGCCATCTCTCTAGCCACTGTTTATTTATTTTTGAGACAGGATTTCACTATGAAGCCCTGGCTGGCCTGGAACTCACTATTAGACTAGACTGGCCTTGACCTCAATGATCCACCTGCTTCTGCCTCCCAAGTGTTGGGATTAAAGGTATATGTCATCACACTCAGCTTCTCTTTTAATTTTTATTTTTAGACAGGATCTAAGTAGCCCAGACTGGCCAGAACTTGCTCTGTAGCCCAGGCAGGCCTTGAAATTAAATTTATAATACTCCTACGCCTCCAGAGTGGCTAGAATTATGGGCGCACTGTCAGGCCTGGCATACTTTTGTATTGCTTTGTTTTTTGAAACAGGCTCTTATATTGTCACCCAGGCTAGGGTTGAACTCATGGCAATCCTCCTGTTTCTGCCTCCTGAAGGCTGGTATTACAGGTACAAGCTACCATGCTGGGTTCACAAATTAAATTTACAGTGTATATTTGGAGAAAAAAAAATCTCCATAGTTAAAAACTATTTTTTTTTTTAGTGCTACTAATGATCAAACCCAGCACCCCCACCCAATGCTAGGCAAGCACTCTACCAGTGAGTCACACCCCAGCTCTAGAATAAAAACTTTAACTGGAAACCCTGTCTCACTAACTTCCTAGCAATCTAAAACCTTACAACACCTTTTGAGCAATTAAAATAATGACCTAAATCACTTGGCAATCTCTCCAAACCCAGAAGTGGCATTTTTCATGGTTAGTATTTGAATATTCCCTGCTTCTCCCAAAGTGGTCCTGTGACAGTTCTTTACATGGTTTCATTGTGACGCTGTATCCTGTGGTTTATTAACTCCTCCAAGATACTTTTAATTCTATTAGTCAAATCACAGGCTCCAACTGTTGTTACTAGGCCTAACAAAACTGTAAACTTATTCTGGTATCTCTTGAGAAGTATTCTACAAATCTTCTGTTACTGTTTCTACCAGGTACCTCAGCCATGTCCCAGAAATAATCAGTGTAACTACTGTTTTGAAGTTCAATTTATAATCACCACTCTTCTTTTACTGGAACGTGTTTACTAAAAAAAAAGTTATATAAAAGTTCCAGAATTAAAGAGCTTATTCTGTGTGAGGGAATAGCTTGATCAGCTGATGTTCTTATCTCCCTTGGTTTTAACAGTCTTGCATGTCATGAAAGGGGATAGCAATAATCCCAGATACATCTGATCCATCCACTGTAGCTGCTTAGCAAGTTCTCCACCCAGACAGAATCCCGTCTTTCCAGTGGCGAGCAAGTATCTTCAGCTCTAAATAGTACTCTTTACAAGTACTATATCAGTGGCCATAGTTCCACTCTGGATGAATGGGATATGACAGTCACACCTTGGCAGCAAGATCAAGATCCATGATTTTATACTAGGTTGGCACGTTGTTGGTTTCTGACATACAGAAAACAATAGACCATTTTTTTTTCTCACTTCCTGCAGAGCATGGCTTAGGAGAGGGATGCTTCATAATTCCATTGAAAAGGGAACTGGGTCAGATACAAAAGTAGTCTGTCATTATGTTCTCCTTGCTCAAAGTAGAGGAGCACAATGATTTTTTAGGAAGGCAGAGAATGATGACAACTGTGATTAAGTAAAAATGTTCACAGATGTGTATTAGTCAGTTTAGCTGTATCAGTCACTTATAAAGATCAGACTAGATGAAATACATGATTGAAATACATATTATGTAAATATGTCTTAACAGAGGTTTCAATTTCCCCAGCAGCCCACACTGTGTTCTCCCCATCTCATCCACCCTCATCCCTCCCCTGGTTCTTATGGGGGATTCCTACAGGTCTTGATCACCTTTCTTCAGTACAAAATTACCTCTGACCGGGTCTGGCACTCTTCTCCAAGACTGCCACCATGCCTGTTCCATGAATGAGCCTGGAAGGAGCTGCTGTACCAACGGTGTGGCCAGAGAACTCCTCCTGTAGGTATACAAGCCATCAGCCCTGTGACATAGCCCACCTACCATCAGCCCAACTTGACATCCTGATTCCAAGGATTCCAGCCCAGCAGGAACCACTGCTTCCAACTTAAAGACTTAAGACCAAACATTCTTATGGTCAAGGTGGAAATGTTCCCAATAGCTGAGTTTCACCTGCACAGTTCTTAAGGTGGTCAGAGAGGTTCTTAGGATACCCATGGTGAATGATGACTATCCTTGTGTACAACTGAACAAACACAATGGTGAGACTTCTGGAAGTGTCTTCCAATGAAGGAAAAATTGGGAGGAAGGAGGAAGAACAACCAGGAGATCAAAAAGGAAAGCAAACAGCAACAACAACAAAAAAGAGACCAACATCAGGAACTTGTGGAGGAAGTCCCAACCAACAGCATGTAGACAGTCATAGCTTCCAGGTTCTGCTCCCAGGGAGGGTATTAGTGTCCTGGGTGAACTCCCGGTTACTCTGGGGGAGAGTATTTCTGTTAGCCCTTTACCTACCTCCAGAAGGGATTACTGTATAATCAGTCAACAGAGTAGTCCTGTGGCCAAACATATATAAAAGTACATTTCTCAAGAAAGATGAGTTCACAGTTAAAGAACATCCATTATCACAGAAGCTACAACCCTCAACAGGGGCATAAAAACCAGTAACCGTTGAGTTCTCTCTTTTCACCTCAATTTAAATGACTTGAGTAGCCTGGCATAATTTTTTTAATGGTCCTCTCTGTGATATCTGAAAGCAATACCAAGAGTCTGAAAATTTCTTCCTGATTTAATCAAACACCCATAAGAAACTACTAATGCCAAATTATCCTGGTTATTTGTCCCATTCGAATCTTACAGCATTCCAAGTCTACAGTTTCGATTTCACTGAGAAAGAGTATAGCATTCTTGGTATCAACACTACCATGTCCTGACACTTGAAACAACAGTGGTTATGTCTTCCCTTAGGGAAGAGTCAATTTCAGAGGCACAAATGGAACACATTTTTATTGCTGTATGGTGCGCATACTGACAGCCAACATGGTACGAAATCAAAAGGTACCCTTGGTTTTGAAGGTTTCTACAGAATGGGTGTGGCCTTGGGAAAGTTCACTTTGAACAGTTCTCAGCCTCAGCAAAACACTTTGGAACATGATGTGAATGAGCGTTTAATAGAGAATCCAGAACATATAATATATGTTATATTGTTTATTAGTTAAAAGAGTTTCTTTTATGTTCATGGTTTTGTTTTTCTGTTTTTGTTTTTGTTCTTTTTCGAGGAAGGGCTAGAATTTGTTAAAGTGATTAATACTTTCATTTAAAAACTAAGACCAATGCATGCCAGCATAAAACAGCACAATGCAATTGTATTACCACTTAACGACCTAATTCTACCCAGCAGGATACAAGCACAGATAATGGTGAGATATGAGAAATTTACACTGTATCTAGCACACACATGAGCCTCTAGAAGGCTCATGACACCTGGCAGTAACAGATATAAGCCACTGAGTAATTATCCACAGCATGCATTAGAAGTTTTGTTAAACATCATCAAAGAGGAAACGGTTAACTAATGCTTTATTTAACAAAACAAAACAAAAACCCATGTCCAGCAGTCAAGTTCAGTGTTGCTATTTATAGAATTACTTTCAAAGATGCACAGAAATTAAATATATAGCTTTATATGTATAAAAAGCTTATCTAAAAAAAAATCAAGTCTGGGAGTGGTAGCACACGCCTTTAATCCCAACACTCAGGAGGCAGAGGCAGGAGGATCTCTGTGGCATGGGGGCCAGCCTGGTCTATATAGCAAGTTCCAGGCCATCTGGGAGACCCTGTCTTAAAAAACAAAAACAAAACAGAAAAGGCAAAGAGAACAGTATACATACGCACACAGGTAACATCAAAAGCCATCAGAGTTCGAAAGGTATACCAACTGCAAAATGAGAGGTATACCAACTGCAAAATGAGAGGTATAGCAACGGCAAAATGAGAGGTATACCAACTGCAAAATGAGAGGTATACCAACTGCAAAATGAGAGGTATACCAACTGCAAAATGAGAGGTTCCAACTAAAACATTTAGCTCCATATATATATATATATATATATATATATGGCTATTTGATGCAAAGGACTTTAGTTAAAATGAATCTCAAATTTATTTTTCACTAAACATGTATAAGCATAATCCATTTTATTAAATAGGAACAAACATGAAAACTAACCTTTATCACAGATCCAAAACTCTTATAAAAATAAACTCCAAGTTAATGATATCCTTACGCAGAAAATGTGTAGTCTTAAAGACTTACTGCCTGAAATAAATGGCTCTTAAAAATATTTTTACCTGTCATTTGCCATAAGTAGTTCCAATGCTTATTTTTTTAAAACATAAATCAAATTTCCTCTTCTTTATTATAATTCTTTTCAGTTTAGTTGAGAAAATTGGTCTAAAAATGGGGCTGGAGCTCAGTGGCAGAATGCTCCCCTAGGATGCCTTATGCCATGGGTTCAATCCCCAGAACCACAAAAAAGAAAAAGGAATTATCTAAAAATGAATCCTGAAACTAGGAACGGCCAAAGTTCTTATGAAACAAGTGATCCAGAGAAGAGAAAGAACGAGACGGGGGGGGGGGGTACAGCAGCCAAGGACCCCAGGAAGTCTTTGTTATTCGTTAATAATAATCTTCTTATCTGTAGATCATGGAACAGAAAAATGGAAGCAAGACTCTAGGGGGTTTACACATCTTTCAGTTTATGTCAGATTGTCATTAAAAACTCAGACTGATGTTTTTCATTCTATAGTCCTTAAAATCCTAACTCATAAATCATAATCAAAAAGAAAAACAAAAGATTCGTAAAATAATAAAGTTAAGATCTAACAACCACAAGCTTTTTATTCATGAAGGCGTATCAGCCATTCGGCCGTTTCCTGTACTTGTTTTAATCTCCTAATTAACAGTGGCAGGAGTCTGTTGATTGTCTGTTGGACTTCAGTGACTCTGTTTTAAAAATACAAGCTGGGAAAAGCGTTCAAATGGAAGAGCTACAATATACTAAGGTAGGGGACAAAATAAATTAGAATTTGATTGAGAAATCCAATTCTTAGTGTGCACAGCACAGGGACACTCCCTCATTCAGACATGTGTATCTAATTTTGCCAACATTTCTGCACCGCATTTGAAGTGAGATGAGGGAGACCTGCTGAAAATAGAAAAATCAGCACTGCTAACCACGCAGGGTTGATCCTGATTACCCAGATGATAGAGACTTTGTGCTTTTCCTATAGATTCTAGGAGTTCATGTGGAAAGTCAACATTCTTCAGGAGGTCAAATGGCCAGAGCTTGCCCCCAAGGCAGGGAAAATGCAGAGATAGATGCAGGAATATATCGAGCTCTGCACAATATTCTTTAAATTAATTCATTTTTAATTTATGTATATGAGTGTATTGTCTGCAGGTATGTAAGTGCGCCTACGTGGTGCAATGCCCCGGAAGCCAGAAGAGGGCACTGGATCCCCTGGAACTTCAGTTACAGATGGTTGTTAGGCACCATGTGGGTGTTGAAAACCTAACCCAGGTCTTCTGTAAGCAACCAGTTCTCTTAACCATTGAGCCACCTCTCCAAGTCCTACTGCACAGAGTTTTTTAAGGAAAAATTCTTCACAGAAGACACAGGACCAGTGGGCAGAAAAAGAAAGAATGCCAGACTAGATAATGTGTCCACCCAGGTCACAGGCAAGCACGACTGGTCCTTCCGACGCACTTGTAGGTTCTTACAGCTACGGAGACACTGCTTCCTTCAAGTTTAAGTAAAGAACATCTGTTTTATAACTCAAGCATCACAGTGAATAAACACTGCTGTAAATTGGGGAAAGCCTGATTTTCAAGGGTTTCTCTACAAAAACTTGTGGTCATTCACACCAGAAAAGGAGGTCAAGTTCAGTTTTACAAGACAGAAAAGTTCTGGAGATCTGTTTCACAGCAATTGAACATAGTGAACATCACCAAACTGGACACTTAAAAATGGCTAAGATGGCAAATTTCATGTTGTTTTTTAAAACTGTAATTTAAAAAGTTTCAAATATTAAAAGTAAAAAGAAGGTAGGGGGGCTCAAGATCTTTGAAAGCACTATGTTGTATCTACTGAAAAGTCTGCTGAAAGAACAGCCAAATCTTTAAAAAGGATGAACTAATTTCTATGAATGAGTATCTTTAAAAATTAATAAACAGCCAGGTATGGTGGTGCACGCCTTTAATCCCAGCACTTGGAAGGTACTGGCAGACATATCTCTGTGAGATCAAGGCTTGCCTGGTCTACATAGTAAATTTCAGGCCAGCTGGGGCTACAGGGAGACCCTTCTCAAAAAAAAAAAAAATCGTAGTTTATACACTTGTGAGCCATTGTACCTAGTAAAGGACTTAAATCAATTTCTGTATTAACCTCAGATGACAATTTTAATTGTCTAGGCTTGTTTCCTAAAACCAAAAATCTAAAATGGGGAGAGGCTATGGAGAACACTAACTTTGTCTTATCTCCATCCTTCAGGTCCCTCCTAAGTGATATAACGGTATATGAGCAATTTTCCCAAGATGCCATAAAGAAGCTCTGAAATCCCGATTAAAAAAAAAATCCTTCAAGAATTAAAAGATTGCTCCATGTTGTTCATAGTTTTACTTTGTGGTGAATTTTGCCCAGGCTGGCCCAAAACAAGTAAATCTCGCCCTACTCTTTTAGGAACGTCAAAGTATAGGCAACGTAATTAGCTGAAGCAACAACATTCCTAAATTCCTTCATCTTTTGCCATAGTCTAATATTTTGAAAAAATAAAGTCACATATATATATATATATATATATATATATATATATATATATATATAAATCCTTTCAGGAAATTAATACTTCAATCATTGACTATGTCTTAAATAAGCAGCAATGTACATTTGGTTATTACATTTGAGAATTAAAGACTGGACCAGCATCACAAATTTATCACTTAGAATCTTTTCTTTTTTCCTTACCAAATGTCACCTCTCCATTCCCACTCTTGTCAAACAATTGGAAAGCCACTATGAACATGGAATCTGGAGCACATAAAACAGATTCAAATGCCAAAAACTCTTGATAGGAGATCAACCTGGAACAAAACAGAAAATGTTACTAGGGCTGGAGATCTGTCTTTGTGGTTATGAGTGTATAGTGCTCTTGCAGAAGAACTTTGTTTGATCTTCAGAGCCCATATCATCAGCCTGTAACTCCAGCTCTTTGGCAGACGTGAAACACACACACACACACACACACAAAATAAATCTTTTAAAAATTTTATAGGGGGGAGGCTGGAGAGATGGCTCAGCAGTTAAGAGCACTGGCTGCTCTTGCCCCAGATCTATGTTCAATTTTCAGCACCCACATGGCAGCTAACAACATCCATAACGCCAGTTTCAGGGGATTTGACACCCTCTTCTGACCTCTGAGCGTATTGCAAAACACAAGTACACTTACATACAAGCAGGCAAAACAGTTGTACACATAAAATAAAATGTAAATTTTTAAAAAGTTGTTTTGCTTTTTGTGTTTTAGAAAAGAGAGAGAAAGGTGCACAAAAGAAAGAGACATGTAAGTAAGAACAAGGGTGTGAGCTTCTCAAAGAAGTCACAGAAAGTAAGACATACTCAAGCGTATCTTGGCTTCTCAAGGCAGAGTAACCAGTACCAGACATTTAATTTGTTGTTTCTATATGACTATAGCTCAAGATAACCAGAAAATAGAGGAAGGGTAGATAACATTTGACAACGGGAAGGAATAATATTTCATTTCTGTAAGCACTTGATAAATTAATGAACATGAGCATTAATCAATAGCTCCAAACATCACAGAAATGAGTAGGCCAAAAACAAACCTGAATTTGATCACGAGTCTCTCAACTGAGCACTGCTGAGATTTTTAGCTGAATAAATCTTTTGTTGTTGGAATCTTCTATGTATTGCAGGATATTTATCAATATCCCTGGCTTCTACCCAGGAATGCTAATAGGATCTCTCAGCTGTGATAGCTAAAATGTCTTTGGACATTGTCAAATGTGTCCTGGAAAACAAAATTGCCCCCATTGAGAAGCAATGATGTAGAACCAATCCACAATGTAGAGAAAATGCACCACAAAGATGCAGCCTATAGGAAACCAGACAGACAAGAGGACCAAGAAAATGAAATTTTACAGATAGAGTGGGGATCTGAGCCTGGTGCATATGTCAGAAATCCTAGCACTTGGGAAGATAAAGAATTGTGAATTCAAGGCCAGCCTGGGGTACATGGTGAGACCTCTTTAAAACAAAACACAACAAAAATAGGCATGGTGATGCAAGCCTTTAAACCCAGCACTCAGGAGGCAGAATCAGACAGAGCTCTGTGAGTTCGAGACCAGCCTGGTCTACAAAGCAAGTTCCAGGCCAGGTGGGATTACATATTGAAACCCTGTCTCAAAAAATAAAAGACTGGGTATGATGGTACATGCCTGGAACCCCAGAACTGGGGACATGAAGCAGCAAAACCAGGAGCCGAAGGCCAACCTTGACTAGCAAATACAGGTAGTCTGGGCTATATGAGACCCTATCTTAGAGTAAACCAGAGAGGTCTTTTAAAATACAAACTAGATATTTGTACATGAACTATTTCATCTGGAGCTTCCTGAAAAGTAAGTCAAAGGATAGAAGTTTCAACAAAATAAATTTAATAATTATCTTGGTAATTATTAAAAGTGATGAGAACAAGAAATTCACTATAATACAATTTTAATGAAATCTCTGGTAGAGGTTCACATTACTGGGTTTCTAAAACTTAGTAAGTCCTGAGATATAGTGAATTGTGAGATTAACCAGTAGCCAAAATGACACAAAAATTGCCTTTAATAACCTCATGGATCATGCTAATGTTAACTCAGAGTCAGGATTCAGGGCAAACTTGCTAACTTTCTGCTATTCATTTTTGTTTGTTTCTTTACATTTTATATGTATGAGTGTTATGCCTGCATGTTTGTAAGTGCATCCATATCATGCAGTGTGTAAGGAGGACAGTGTGTAAGAAGAGCTCTAGACCTTCTGGAACTAGAGTTGTGGACAGTTGTTAGCCAACATGTGGGTACTGGGATTTGAACCCAGGTCTTCTGCAAAATCAACCAGTACTCTTAACCACTGAGCCATCTCTCCAGCCCCCGCCAACACCTTTTTTTAAAAGACAAGGTTTCATGTAACCCAGACTGGCCTCAAGTTCTGTAGGCGTTGCAGCATATTTACTAGTTTCCCTGACTTCTGCCCAAGGGAGGCCAATAGTATCTCCAAGTTTTAATAACCAAAAGTATCTTCATACATTGTCAAATTTGTCCTGGAAAAGAAAATTCTGATCCTGATCCTCTTGCCTCCAGTTCTTGAGTTCTGGGATTATAGGCATGGACTACCATACCTGGCTGATTCCCAAAATCATGGTACTGAGATGGAGGCCACCCTGTTCTTCACAATGAGTTCCAGACCAGCTGGGGCCACAGGAAGAGCCTGTCTCTAAATAATTCCATTTTAAAAAACCAACTATCCTGAATATAGGATACATCACTTTAAAATGGATTTCATGCTCAGCAATAAAGCTTTCTTTTTTATGAGAAAAGATCAAAGACTATCTCCTTTTCTATCAAAGGTCATAAACTGTTGGCTGGCAGACAGAATTTGGCTCAAATATGTGTTTTCCTTGGCAAACAAAGAATGACTTTTTTTCAGATGCACTGGTTGCCAACATTTGAAATCCTAAGATTTCACATGAATATCCAGTTTTCTGATTTCTCTTGACAAATTGAAAGCTTGGGCAGCTGGAGTTTCTGGTTCCAAGTGGCACCGGCAGCTCTTGAAGCAAGCAGAAATCACTCTCTTCAAAAAGGCAGCTGGAGCTGCTAGCTCCCTACAGAGCCAGCACACTGGAGACTTCACAGGTTCACTATGTAGGACCCCTGTTTAAAACAGAAGCTCTGAACTCTAGGGAACCTGCCAAAAACCCTGCATTTTTATCGATTAGCACAATCAAAAAGTAAGAATTTATTGAAATATGTGTTTTATCTTTGAAATAACATATTTGTGAATGTGTTGTACACTTTCCTATACAGTTCCTTAAAGAAATTAATAAAATGTCAAAATATTTACATGTTGCTTTTGTAATTTTTTTTAAAAAGTCAAGATTTACACAAAACAAAGGTTCTTCTACATACCTGTTGTCCATAAAAGAAAACACTTCTGAAAAAATTAAGAGAGAAAAAATGGCCTTTCCATTATAGGAGATAGAACTTCCAGATGAAATTCTGACTAGATTAAATATAGAAAGTATCATCCTAGAAATTACAATTTCAAAGAAGCAACTGTCTAAATATTTTAGATCATGTCACATGATAATAATCTCTGAGATCTGCATTTAATGCAGAAAATCATTTTGTTCTTCATCATACAACTAGAACTTCAGAGTTTAAGTCATAGTCTCACAAATAATATTTAGACACTGGCTTGACTTTTGGACAAGCCATCGGGCTATTTATAGCATTCAATGCTTTTACATGACTCTCCACAGCAAGCTCCTGTATCAAAGTGGTCCTGCCTCCTCTAGAGGACAGGAAATGGGGAAAAAGAACGGTTCACAGGTTAAAGAACATAGGAGGAAATATTGGCCTCTTAAAATTTTGTACACATACAGTTTCAAAGGAGAAATAAAACAAGATGTTCACAAGAGGCTTCCGATGTTGATCGGAAAGCGCGGCCTCCTAAAAGCAGATCCAGTTAGCAACAGAGTGCGATCTGACCACTCCACCAAACAACCTGACCTTCTCTGGGCTGACTCCCCTCCTTCACCTGGCTTCACTCTGTCTTGGGTGATTCTAAGTAATAACGTGTGATGACATTTCACCCTCCAGGCTCATCAGAAACCGTGACAGAACTAAGAAACATGTCCTGAGGCCGGAATAAAAGCCATGACTTCTTTCTAATCACTCATTCATTCGCCTGGGTAAGGGGGAGAGGGAGAGGGAGGGGAAAATGAAAATAGTAATGATTATAGATTATGAAAAGAAAAGTGGACTAAAAATTAAGAGAACTAACTTTGGTTTTGTTTGTTTGACGAATCTGCGTGTCGTGCTTACGCAGGGGCCATGCTAACCTCTGTATCGTTCCGACGTTAGTATGTGTGCTGCTGAACGGAGCACAAGAAAACTAATTTTGTATTTCCAGGAAAGTCAGTTAACCTCTCTAGGCCTCACTCTCCTTCACTGTTAAATAAAGGCTGTCTTCTTTGAATAAGCCAAACAGTCTCAAAGATTCTGATTCTTTTGGAACTAGTATGTAAATCCCTTAACCATGATATTTAGCCTTTTTGAAAGCCTGAGTTTCTCCCCGTAAAAAATGCTGATGAAATACCATTTTGCATTATATTCAGAAAGTTTAGTAACCTCTAAAGATCATTCGTGAACAAGAGGTTAAGAAACTGTTTTCTAGAAATGTCTACTTTTCTCTGCTTCTAGAAGTAAATTTATGTTTCATAAATTCATTTGACCTGCATGTACGTAGTGCCCATTTGGTGCAATGCCCTTGGAGGTGAGAAGAGGGCGTCGGATTCCCCTGGAACTGGAGTTACAGAAGTTGTTAGCTGCCATGTGGGTGCTGGGAATTGAACGCAGGTCCTCTGCAGGAGCAGCCAGTGCCCTCCAACATTGACCCATCTCTACAGCCCCGAACATTTACAATCTTTATCTAATTCCATGAATCATATTTCCTGATGAACCCCAATCTGGCTGATTCCAAAAAGGAAAAGAAATAAACAGGGCTGAAGAGTTGGCTCAGTGGTTAAGAACACTGGCTGCTCTTGCGGAGGACCTGGGTTCGATTCCCAGCACCCACACAGCAGCTGACAACCATCCATAACTCCAGTTCTAGGGGATTCAATGTCCTTTTCTGACCTCCACAGGGATTGCATGATACAAATGCACTTACACACATGGAGGCAATACACTCAATATACATAAAAATAATGAATAAAATATGCTTCTAAAAAAAAGAAATAAATAGAGGAGTAAGGGAAGGAGAGAGGATAGAAGAGCAAGGGAGAAAGGAAAGGAAAAAGGGAGGGATTAAGAAGCTTTTAAGGGGCTGAAGAAATGGCTTAGTGGTTAAGAGCACTGACCGCCCTTGCAGAAGACCCAGGTTCAATTCCCAGCGCCCGCATGGTGGCTAACAGTCAGCTGTAACTCCAGATCAGAATCTGATGCACTCTTCTGACCCCCATGACATTACACAACAGAGGCATTACACGACAGAGATGCACTTACACACATGTAGGCATTACACTCATACACACAAAAAATTAAAAATAAATAAATAAATTTTTTAAACTGAAAAGATGAGGTATGCCTATAAAACCAGCACTCAGGAGATTGAGGAAGGAGGATCAAAGAGTTCAAAGTCATGTTCAACTACATATCAAGGTCAGCCTGGGCTAAATGAAACTCTGTCTTAAAAAAAGAAAAAAAGTAGAAAGGGCCGCCAGGTGCGGTAATGTTTGTAATCCTGCATCTGGGAAACTAACGCAGGAAGAGCAAGTTTAAACACATCCTGGAATATAGCAAGATCCTGTCTCAAAACCACCAAAAAAAGAAGAGTGAAAAGGCTCGTTTAAAGGTCACTCAGGGGGCTAGAGAGATAGGTCAGTGGTTAAGAGCACTGACTTCTCTTGCAGAGGACCTGGGTTTAATTCCCAGCACCCACATGTCAGCTAACAGCCATCTATAACTCCAGTTCCAGAGGATTCAGTATTCTCTTCTGATCTCCATGAGCATTGCATGACCTGGGTATACATATAGGCAATACATTCATACACATAAAATAAAAAAAAAATAAAATATTTTTAAATTAAAAAAAAAGTAGACTCAGCCAGTCATAGTGCATAGTGGTGCATGCCTATGATGTCAACACTTGGGAGGCAGAGCCAGACAGATCTCTGTGAGTTCAAGGCCTACATCAGCTCTACAGTGAGTTCCAGGATAGCCAGGACATATAGTGAGACTCTCAAAAATAAGTAAACTCTACTCTAATTTATTAGATTCTCCATTAGATATAACCTATTATTGAGCCAGATGTGGTGGCACATGTCTTTAGTCCCAGCACTTAGGAGGCAGAGGCAGGTGAATCTCTCTACATAGTGAGTTAGAGGCCAACTGGGACTACAGGGAGGCCATGTCTTGATAGATAGATAGATAGATAGATAGATAGATAGATAGATAGATAGACAAATAGATCCCTATTATTGATCTACTCAGCCAACTTAAGATATATATTTTACTTGACCAAATGAAAAGTATCCTACTTTAACAATACACTTCATCCTACAAGAACCACACAAAGTTTCAAAGGAGATATAAAACAAGATGATCACAAAAAGATGTGAGATACTGATATAAAAACATGGCTATCTTAAAAGCAGGTCTCAAATCCAATAACAACAACAGACACATTGACAACTTCTGAAAGAGTTAAATGTGTTACCTTTAGTAATTCTGAAGGAAGAATTCTGATTGGATAAATTACTGTCCATAAGTCTTACTATTCACTCACTATTCAGACTCCAAGAATGATCTCATCAGAGGCTTAAGAACTGATCTGACATTTTTATACACAAGACAAAATGTAAAATGTATACTGTTATCCAGTATCTGCCTTTATAATACATCTTTCCAAGTCATAAAATATAGTCATTCGATAAACATTTGTGTAACCCAGCAAACTGTATGCACTGTGCCAGGTTCTACAAGACAATAAAAATGAAATCAGTGTTAGTCTTGGAATCAAAGGACTTATACACCAATCTCTCCACATTAACCATTACAACAGTCGCCTGACTAGTCTCACTGTGCAAGTCTTGTTCTACTGTAACCTTCTTTTAAACCTGATCATATTTGTGGTACTAGGTATGGATTCTACTGCCTAGTTGTTCACACAAGCACCAGCACAGCTGGGCCTTTAAAGGTTTAGGGATGCTGCTGAAAAGTACCATATCGAGCAATCATTTTCCTTACAAGTATTTCATTTGTTCCACAATTCAGCCTCATGTTATTTTACTAAGATCAGCAACTCTGAACCAGCACTCTAGGAAGATAAATCTAGTCATTTCTTTGACTTCAATCCCATACACTAACAGGCTAAAAAGCACCCCAAGACTGAAGAGTGATACAGATACAGGTAACGCTCACAAAGTTCCCAACACTCCATCTCCATCTCCTGCAGCAACAAAGCAATGCCACAGCTGCATCAAAGCACTTACAACACAACTTCTCCACTGCTACACACACGCACACACACACGCACACACACACACACAGGAGAATGCCCCTTCATGTCCCATGGCACACCTCTTTCTCTCACTCAGTTCTCCCTCTTTGTCTAGCAGAAAACTTCCACTGATTTCATTCGCCTCACTTCTTCCGTGATGCATCCTCACTACTGAAAATGGACTTAGCCGTGCTTTCTTGGTTGTCTTCTGTACTTTTCACATGCATCCATCAATGTGTCTTACCCCACTCCACTTTTTCCCACCAAGCTGTGAGCTTATTCTTAAAATCAGCAACCTCATTTTATTTACGCTTCACCTATAAGGCCCAACCATGCCTGACAAATGGTGGTGCTAAACATAATGTTTGCTGGCTGAGTAAGTAGACAGATGAACACACACTGCTCCCTAAACTCTTGATGATACTTATTACTTCTGAATGTGGCTTGTTTACTGATACATTCTAACACCAAGAATAATGCCTGAAACAAAGCAGGCACTCAATATTTATTATATACATGAAAGTAAGATTTTAAACGAGTTATCTGGAGCCCATCCTGATCAAATTATTTAAAACATGGCTTCTCCTGTGTAGCTTTTTTCAAAAAGAAAGAAACAACAGTATTCTTGAGAATGGGGGCAAATAATATGATTTTTATAAATGTCAAAGAAATAATTGACAACTACTAAAATTCTATATACAGGCTAGGTATGGTGATGCACACCTTTAATCTTAGCCCTCGGGAGGCAGAGGCAGGCAGATCTCCTGGCCTGCCAAGGCTACATAGCAAGACCCTGTCATGAAGAATGAAAAATAAATAAATAAAAAGAAAGGACAAGAAAAAGAAAAATATTCCATATAAACACAGGTAAAACTTAGAGCTTTTACATTTTTAATAAAGTAATTGGTTTTTCAAAAATGTAGAAAAGTTCCTACCCATCCTTGGTTTGATCAGCTACTCCCGCCAAGAGCTGCACAACCTTTGGATTGCTGTTCGGATCATTGTACAAGCCAAGATAGCGCTGGACAAAGTCTTCTGGGGTCATGTAATGCTCTCCATCAACCTCCGTACTGGCATACTAGAAGAGAAATAAATAAACACACTGAAAAAGTAGGACAACCCCACATCACCCTGTAGCTAACAGGTGTTTAGGAGGAAGCAAGCTAAAGATCACTATTGAAGTCAAAATAAGAATAATGAATGCATAGGTCTTCTCTGGGTAGTGGAAGATCAAACACCCAGATAATCAACTGAAGAGACTGTAAAGTACTGCAATGCTTCAACACTGATGATCCCTGAAAATTTGCTAAGTGAAATGAGATAGACACAAAAGGCCCACAAAGCAGCATCCTGTCTACATGACACATCCATGATGGCATGAGAACGAAGAACTGTGCTTGTCAGGAGGGGAGACACAAGCTAACTACTTAATGAGTATGGCGATTTCTCTTTGAGAATGATGAAAGCATTCTGAAATTATGTAATGAAGGTCATATGACACTGTAAACACACATACACACACATACAAACACACACACACCAAACCCACTAAGCTTTAAAATTACCATAATGGGGAATTTTATATTATGTGAATGGTTACTCTCAATTCAAAATACATGCAGGTGGGTGAAGTGGCTCTGTGGGTAAAGGCACTAAGGACCTGAGTTCAGTCCCCGGACCCACATGGTAAAAGGAGAAAACCAATTTCCCCAAGTTGTCCTCTGATTTCCACAAGCATATGGAAACACACACACAACGTCAAATTGGATGGGCTGGAGATATAGCTCAGTAATAAAGATTTTGCCTAGTATGACTTCAATCCCCAGGGCTACAAAAATAAAATAAATTTTTAAAAATATTGATAAAAGACATAAGAAAAACTAAGAAAAGTGAAAAGGAAGCCAGACCCCAAAGGTAAGTACAGACACCTCGAATTCCCAGATGCTTCGTGTCTCTAGGAGTCTGTCAAAGTTGGGGTGGGATTGGGGGAGCACTCATAGGCTGTCAAGTTCAAAAATGAAGTTACTGTACTTAAAAAAAAAAACAAAAACTTCCATTTATTCCAAGTCCCAGAAGCTGGAAATTTAGAAAGCATTCTATCTTTTACATCAGTTTTTTAAAAGCATGCTTATCAAAAACCTCCTCATTATTTCAAGGGTTCAGGGCACTGTGGCATGATGGAGCACCAACAAGAGCTTCGCTTTGGGCCACAGCAGATGTAGTTCCTTCAGTCAACCAAAAAAGAAGATCAGGAAATTTCCCCAAGTGAAGAATAGAAGGACTCTAAATGTCAAGCACTGAAAAAATTAAAACACAAATCCACACCAAAGCCTCGCCCATCTCATAAAACTGCAGAACGTCAGAATAAAAAGAAAAATCCTAATGTTTCCTGAGAGAAAAACCAGGTCAGAATAAAGAACCAGGAAGAATTCTTTTCATTACATTTATTTCTAGGGACGGGGAGGGACGCACACAAGACACAGCATGTGTATGGAGCTCAGAGGACGACTTTCAGGAGTCAGTTCTCGCCTTCCACCATGTGGGTCCCAAGGATAGAACTCGGGTTGTCAGACTTGGCAGCAAGTATTTTTACCTGGCGAGTCATCTCTTGCCCCAGGAGAAATTTTTTGAAAGAGAGAATGAATTAAGTCAAAGAGAGCTCTAGGCTCCAGGAATCAAATAGG
The DNA here is from genome assembly GCA_035773235.1 of Eospalax fontanierii. Taxonomy (NCBI): domain Eukaryota; kingdom Metazoa; phylum Chordata; class Mammalia; order Rodentia; family Spalacidae; genus Eospalax; species Eospalax fontanierii. Next base: position 60,247,773 of record CM069530.1, on the reverse strand, counting down.
TGATCCACTGAGCGAAGTGGGCAAAGGAAACCTGGCACCACAGTGCAGCAGACCTCCTGAGTGGGTCAGGTGGAGGCTTCTAGGCAGGAGCAAGGAGGAAACGGATACTGGGAAGAATGCAGGTCGACACAAACACTACTTCCTCACTAAGAGGTATCGTTCACCTAGTCAATATTCCATTCAGCCCTCTGTCTACACTCCAAATCCCCTTAGAGTGCTTGTTTTCCCCTTCATATTTGTCCCCTTCCATCACTAGGTTTTACCGTCTCCCACCTAGAACATAGGGAGAGGATCTTTGTCTAGGTAATATACCCTAGCACCCAAGACAATGCACATATCTGCACTTGAGGAATGCCTGTTAAATTAGCGATCCAGTACTAAGTATACAACTAAGCAAATGAACAGTTTGATCATTTTTAACTATGAATATGTATTTTGTTGGGCAAAATAGGAAATCTCAAAATAAATGACATGAGTTGGTAGTGGTGACATACCTGTAATTCCAGCACTCAAGAGGCTGAGGCAGGAGGATCACAGAGAGTTTGAGAACAGCCTGAGCTACACAGTGATTTCCAGGACAGCCTTGGCTACAGTATGAGACATTGAAGGGGGTAGCGGGGGAGCGGGGAGGGGAAGACACTTGCCACCAAGCCTGACAATTTCAGTTCAATCCCTGGGACCCACACGGTAGAAAGGAAAGAAATGAGTCCATAAAGTTGTCTTTTGATCTACACACACACACACAATGTATTTTTAAAATCAAAAAAAGACAAGCATGGTGGCCCACACCCGTAATGCTAGCACTGGGGAGATAAAGGCACACACAGGAAGGTTCATCCCTAGTACAAGGCCACCCTGGTCTGTATATCCACTCCAAACCAGTCATGGCATTGCAAGAAGATCCTGCCTCAAACAATAAAAAAAAGGGGTGGAGTGGCATGACTTGGCTCCAAGTAAACAATATCAGCTGTCAGAATAATGTTGATACTGAACAATAAACATTATATCTGTATTCAGAGGGATAGGAGAAAAATGAAAAGTATTATAAGGCGATAAAGTCCTCAACTACCAGAATACAAAATCAAAAAGGTCTAGAACTAATGGGACCTAGTGTCTCAGGTCTGAAATCCCAACTCCTTGGGAGGCTAAAGCAGGAGGACTGCAAATTCAAGCCTGCTGCTGCTACAGACTGAGTTCAAGGCTAACATGGGCAATTTAGTGATACCTTGCCTCAAAACAGAAAAACAAAACAACAAAAAGGGTTGAGGATATAGCTCAGCGGCAGAGCACTTGCCTAGCTACATGCATAAAGTCCTGGGTTCAATCCTCAGTACTGAGGAACATACCAAAGGAAATACCAAAATAAATAGCTAGAAAAGGTACAAGGACATGCTTCTGGAGAGCGAGACCGAGAAGCGGGAGGGCAAAGGACTGCTGGTTTGCTCTTTGGTTAAGTATTTCAAATGCTTGTCAATCTGAATCCAAGATGCCTATTCTTTCATCCAGGAGAGAATGTAATCCAGAAATGTTTGCTTTGTCAGATTCTGACAAACACCAGAGGCTACCACAGCAAGTGCTATGTCAACTTGCAAAAGAAAGAGCCTAAGGTGACCATTTTTTTCTCTAGCTGATGCTATCAAAAGTACTCAAGAAGCGCCACTCCCTAGTGAGTCATGCCCTGTCCGCATGACTGCACAGCAATTCCTGAACTAGTCTTGTGTTTTAATCTTGGCTCTACCACAAATCAACTCGCATGAGTCCTTGGACAAACTCATTCTTTTCCTAGGACTCTAGATCTTTCCCATTTCTGTGTAATAAAGATAAAGTAACCCTTGATATTTCAAGAGTGGATATATAAACAAAGGATCCAAAAAAATAGCAAACTAGGGGCTAGAGAGATGGTTCAGCAATTTTAAGTGTGGATACTGCTCTTGTAGAGGACTGGGTTTGGTTCCCAGCACCACATCCTGCAGCTTACAACTGCCTGTAACTCCATCTCTAAGGAATCTGATGCCCCTGGCCTCCTTGGGCAACTACACAGATAATTTAAAACAATAAAAATAAATCTTTTTTAAAAAATAAAAGCAACAGAGCTGGCATGGTGTCACGTGCCTTTAGTCCCATTCTGCAGAGGCAGGCAAATCTCTGTGGAATTAAGGCCAGTCTGGTCTACCTAGTGAGTTCTAGGCCACATGAGGCTACAGGGAGACCCTGTCTGGAAAAAGAAAACTAAAAGAACAAACTGTACAAGATATTAAGAATAACAGTGAATAAATTCTAAAGAAAACAGAGCAAACTGTAAAAGATATCAACAATGATAGTGAATAAATTCTATCAGCTCATCATAAGTGAATTCTACCATTTCCTGTCACCTGCCTCATCCCTCACTCTCTCTCCAGTTTTTGACAGCATGGGACATGTGTGTTTTGTTTTTAATTTTGTTTGTGAGATGGGGTCTCATGTATCATTCCAGGCCGGCCTTAAACTCATTATGTACAGAATGAACAGGACTTCTGATCCTGAGTCCGCCTCCAGCCCTGTACCATCGTCACCTTCCCACCTCCACCTCCACCACCTCTAGTACTGAGTTTATATGCATGAGCACCTAGTGCTGGGGATCAAACCTAGGGCTTGGTGCATGCTGGGCAAGTACTCTACTAACTGAGCTACAGCCTCCGTCCCTGAGTTTTATTAAGATCACAAAATCTGCAGACCTAAGGACAGGCAGGAGCGGGAAAAGGCTCAGTAGCGTGGAGATCACTGTGATTGGAAATGGGGATCGATGCAAAGAAATCTAAACACAGAATGGAAGGAGGCTGACAGTCAACCACTAACTGGAATACGAGTTCCAAGAACTAAGTAATGAGAAATGTGCTACAGAAACCCAAAGGAGTCCCTGTTCTAAGGACAGGTGGGGTGGGACTGAGGAAGAGGGGACCAAATGGTCCAATTTCAACTGCAAATGGAGAGAAAAGGTATTTCCACCCAATGTGGACAAATGTAGAAGTGAAAAAAAGCTCAGTTTGCTTTTCCTTGTGTGAGGGGTTAGTTGAAGGGAAAAATGGTACTAAAGAGAGTGTGGGCTGGGGACGAAGTTCAGTGGTACAGCGCTTGCACAGCGCGAAAGAGGCCCTGTGTTTGATCCTTAACGCCACAGATTTTTTAAAAAAGGAATAGAGTAGAAATTTAATATCCTCCTGTCTTAGGTATGTAATTCTGTGTTTTAGATATGTAATTTTCTTTTCCTGTTTAAGGAAGACAAAAGAAAACACAGAGGAATGGAGGAAGAGGAACAAGGGGGAGAGCCTGAAACACGGCTTGGAGGGTAAGAGTGTTTACTGTGCAACAAGAGAACCTGAGTTCAAATTCTCAGCACCCATGCAAAAAGCCAAGAGTGGCTCTACAAGCCCTTGTAACCATGGCACCTTGGGGGACAGGGACAGGAGGATCACCGGTGCTTGTTGGTCACTAGTCTATTACAGATTCAATGAGAGAACATGCATACCAGCATGCGGGCATCCCCTCGCTCCCATCCCACCCTTATAGCACGCACTACATGTTCACACATATACATATACACACAACCAATCGGAGAGGGAGAGGGAGAAGAGAGAGGGAGAGGGGAGGGAGAGGGAGGGATAACATACAGGTTGAATATGCTCAAACTTCAGATCAGAGGGCTGGATTTGCACATACTAATGGGGAAATACTTTAGTTGATGTTATTTTTGTTTTCTTGAGGTAGTCTCTTGTAGCCCAGGCTGGCCTCAAACTCTGCATGCAGTAGTACAGGCTGGCCTTAAATTGATCCTCTTGCTTCCACCTCCCAAGTTCTTCCTAAAAGAACTCAGGCAGGCAGCACCACACCAGCTCCTTAACCGGTTATTGAAACACAGGCCATTTGTTTCATACACATCTTTCTATAAACAGGCCCAAAGGTGACTTCAATGCAAAATTTCCATTGTGCCTGTATGTTGATTGTGACCTATTTTATAAGGTCAGATATGGAATTTCCCACTTACATCATCAAATCAATGCTCAAAAACTTTTGGATTCTGGAGCATTTCAGATGTCAAATTTTTTTGAACCAGGAATGTTCAGCCTACACACAAAGATACAGAATGGAAGGTAAGGCTGAAAAAGGTAGCTTGAGACCAAATCATGGGAGTATGTGATCGCTAGACAGAATGATAAACTTTGTTCCAAGACAAAGAATATTACTAAAGATTTTAGCAACTATTCCTGTGTCCTACTTTGCTTTCTGTTGCAACTTGGGGAGGATCAAAAGCAACCTGGGGAGGAACAGGTTTATTTCATCTTAACACTCCAGGTCACAGACCATCATAAGGAAAGTCAGGGCAAGAACTTACTGCAAGAGCTCAATGTAGAAACCATGTAGGAATGCTGCTTACTGTCTGGTTCTCTGGCACATGCTCCACTAGTTTTCTAGTATAGTGCAGAACCACCTGCCTAGGGAGTAATACTCCCCACAGTGGGCTACCACGTCCATCATCAGTCAAGACAATCTCTCACAGACATGGCCACAGACCAATCTGATAGATCAATCAACTGAGGTTTCCAGGATGACTGTAAGTTGTGTCAAGTTGACAATATTAACTAACCAGTGCACGCAGGTAGCCGTGTGAAAGGTGGGTAAAGACAGAGGAAGTAAGAAAGCCATGTAGTGGTCATCACAAAGATCAGCTGAAAGAGAGGAGGGACAGGGAAGAAACCCCAAGCGCTTTGGGCCAATGGTGTTTCCTTCTCTTTTCATAACTGCGTGCATGTTGTGACAAGGGAACAGAGAATATAAAATCATTTCAGAGTTATTATTAACAAAACTAGGCACGCACTTGCCCATTCCTTCAGACTGTATTCTCCAGTACCTGAACCTGGTAGCCAGTTCAAGAACATGACCTTCACAGAACACATGCACCTACAGAATCAGCAGGAGCCCCAGACTTGAAAACTCTCAGGAAATAGAGCAGCCTTAGCACAAGCCACTGAGGACACAGAAGCCAACAAGGAAAACAAATGCTTTTGTTGACATGAACTGAAACAGGCCTTGCCCGTACCTAGGGTTATAAATGATGCCAGAGAACCACTTACCCTGAGGTATTTTGCCAGTGTTTTCCCCGACTCTCCCAGTCTATTTTAACTTGATTTTATCTGAAAGATAGAGTGTATAGCTGAGGAGGAAAAAAACCCTAAGTCTTCTCATCCACAAGGAGTCAGTACTTCTACCGAAGACAGTTAACTAATTAGCCCATTAAATGAGAGACAATTACTTGGCAATGTCAGAAATCCTCTTGTCTGAACAGAAAGAAGCAAAGAGGGAGTTTAGAACTAAAACTAGAATCTACCTACAGTCAGGTAAAATGCTAAAATATTTTAGTTGTTATGCTAACAGAGCAAAGGAGGTGACCTGGGTCACAGGTGTAGCTCAACAGGGGCAGAAACTAGAAGATCAAGGCTCTATTCATCCTGTACCACAAACACACACACACATACATATTTTACTTTATTTAGTTATCTATTTATTTATTTAGAGGTGTGTGTGTGTGTGTGTGTGTGTGTGTGTGTGTGTGTGTGTACATAATACCATGGCACACATGTAGAGGGAAGAGGACAATTTTCCAGAATCAGTTCTTTCCTTTCACCACATGGATCTCAGAGATCAAATTCGGGTTGGCAGGCTTGATGGCAAGCACCTTTAATTGCAGAACCATCTCCCCAGCCCTATAGATACACAAATCTTTAGATTTGTGCTTCTAAAGGGTTCAGAATCCATATTTGTTTTTTTGTGTTTTTTTTTTTTTTTTGAGACAGGCTCTCATGTAGCCCAGGCTAGCCTCAAACTTGTTCCACAGCCAAGGCTAGCCTTGAATTCCTCCCCTTCCTCCTCTCTCCACCTTCTGAGTGCTGGGATTACAGGCATGGACCACCATATCTGGTTTTGTGTGATGCTAGGGATCAAACTCGGGGTTTCATGCACACTAGTCAAGAACTCTACCAACTAAGCTACATTCACAAGGCTCAAGTAACAAAATGTCAAAAAGAAAAAAAGAAATGTATTTAAGCCCAAAGTACTTTTAAAATAGTTTTTAAGGGACTGGAGAGATGGCTTAGCTGTTGCAGAGGACCCAGATTCAATTCCCAACACCCACATGGCAGCCATCTGTAGCTCCAGTTCCGGGGGAATCTGACACCCTCTTCTGATCTCCGTGGGCTCTGAACAACATGAGTGAACTTACGTACGTGCAGGTAACATACTCATACACACAGAATAAAAATAAATAAAATGGTTTGGGGTTTCTTGGGGGATTTTAGGTTTTTTTTTTTTTTTTTTTTTTTTATCTTTTTGAGACAGGGTCTCCTTATAGCTGGCCTGGAACTTTCTATGTAGACCAGGCTGACCTTGAACTCACAAAGATCTGCCTGCCTCTGCCTCCCTAATACTGGGATTGAAGGTGTGTGCCACCATGCCTAGCAAAAATAGTTTTAAAAATAAGTGTGCATGTCTTAGTTCAAATAACTTACTTTTAATATTTCTCTTAATTGAGTAATGATAGGATTGTTTAGGAAGTTTAGGACTTTTTTTTTCTTTTGGCTTTTTGAGGCAGAGTTTCATGTAGCCCAGACTGGCCTTGGGCTTGCCCCAAATGACACTGATTTCCTGCATCTCCAGCCCCACATTCCAAGCACTGAGATTATGAGCATGGACCACCATACCCAGCTGAAAATAATGTTTTGTTGCTGTTATTATTTGAGGTGTTTTTGCTTTTGCTTTTGTTTTGAGACAAGGTCTCACTATACAGCCCTGGCTGGCCTGGAACTCACTCTCTGTGTAGACCAGGCTGGCCTCCAACTCACAGAGATCTGCTTACCTGTGCTTCCAGAGTGCTGGGATTAAAGTATGTGTCACTTGGTAATTATGTTTTAAGCAGATTGTTTTAGAAAGATAACCAGAGCCATGGTGGTGCTCATTTTTAGTCCCAGCACTAGGGAGGCTGAGGCTAGCCTGGGCTAAAAATCAAGCAAGACCTTGTCTCAAAACAAAGAACAGAAAACAAAAATAGGGTAACCTAAGGCTAGAAACAAAAAATATTAAGGGCCTTATTGAGGCCACTTCTTTATGCTAATCAAAATGACATGAGTGTTTACATTAAAAATGACAAACAGCAATTTAAAATAAAGTTTTGAGGTCTGGAGAGATGGCTCAGTGGTTAAGATCCCTGGTGGCTCTTACAGAGGACCCAAGTTCTATTCCCACCACCCACATGGCAGCTAACAACCATCCATAACTCCAGTTCCAGGTGAATCCAACACTCCCCTCTGACCTCCACAGGCACTGCACAGCACAGGCGCACTTACCTACATGCAGGCAATACACTCATACCCACTGAATATTTTTTTTTAAATAAAATAAATTTTGGGTCTCCCAGAGTAACACTAAAGATTTAACATGCTAATTTAATATTTTTATATCTTTTCCATTTTGTTCCTATCATTTCAAAGGGTAAACCAAGTTGACTTTAAATGAAATCACCAAATAGTATATCCTTACTCCAAATAACTCTAGAGTTAATCATTTGCCATTTCAAAGATGTCTCTTAAGCAGTTGTAAATCCCTCCTGGGCAAGAAGTCAAGGGCACATGAAAGGCATTGACAAGAAGTAGCTGACAGTAGCTGACAAAAATAGGTGATCTGTTTTCTAGATTAAACTCGTTCCACCCTCAACTCAAGTACTGGGAATGCAAACACACTCATAGCTTCTGACATTTCCAGAAACATTTAAATTTACACTAAGTATAGTTCACATGTACTTTGAAAAAGCCTTGGGAGTCTGAAGCTTGAAAAAACAAAATAGGTCTTATGTAATCATAATCATATAATAAATAATGACAGGAGCTAGACAGATGACTCAGCTTCAAGAGCACTGGCTGTTCCTGCAGAAGATCTGGGTTCAGTTCCCAGCACCCACATGGCAGCTAACAACTGTCCATAACTCCATTTCCAAGGGATCACATGACCTCTTGCATTGCACACTTGCATACATGAAGGCAAAACAATCATACACAAAAAATAAAAATAAAATATCTTTTAAATGAGAAGGTTTCATGTGCAAATGCATGTTATAATTACCCTGAGCTGTCTTCAGCCCCAAATGATATCAGGCCACCCAGAACTGCTTTGCCTATGAAGTCAAAAGATGAATATATCAAGGCCTCACCTGACTGGTGTAAACTAGACAGTAGTAACTCCTTTGCATTTTGCTAGCCTTAACCTTAAGTGACCTTTAGGATTCATGACACCTTCCTTACAAGTTAACTGCATTGGCTGCACCTTGCAAAGGGCTCACACATCTTTAAATTTCCACTAAGTGAGCGAAAGATTAACTTAAAATTTAAATTAAAGCCGGACATGGTAATGCACACTTTTAAATCCCAGCACTTGGGACGCAGAGGCAAGTGGATCTCTGTGAAATCGAGGCCAGCCTGCTCTATAGAGTGAGTTCTCTATAGAGTGGAACTAGGGAGATTCTGTCAAAAACAAACAAAATTAATTTTAAAAAGGCTAAAAATGATAAAAACTGAATCTATTTAAGTGGTGTACATTTAAAAATGGATTCTTTGATACTTTTGATGCATAAAAAATTAGTGCTGAGCAGGGCAGCTCATGCCTGTAACCCCAACACTCAGAGAGGCTGAGGGGGGCACCGACTGTCATGAATTTGAGGGCAACTCATATTAAATCTTGGGTTCCAGGTAAGAGTCAGAGCCTGGCTAAATAAATAAATAAATAAATCCTAAGGCTAAAAGTAAAACTTGTGAGATATACATGTTATTTTTTTTCTTTCTTTCTTTTTTTCCTTAAAGGGGGCTTTATGTAGCCTAGGCTGGCCTGGAACTCAATATGTAGCTGAAGATGACCTTTAATTTCTGATCATCCTGCCTCTATCTCCCAAGTGCTTAGATTCCTGGCTTGGCCCACCATGTTGGATTTATGAGATGCTGAGGGCTTTCCTGCAAGCTAGGCACTTCCACCAGTAACTTACATTCCTAGCTCAAGGTTACATTTTTAGCAAAAAAATTACACAATGCAACAGGATCAAAGTTTTTTTTTTCAAATATGCATACAAAAACTAAGATTACGCATCTAGAAAAACAACTTTTCATGCCAAAAAGCTGCAGAAATCTAATCTTTTCATGTTATTGTGCATTCATCATAAGCCTGGGCTGGGGACTGGAGAGGTGGCTTGGCGGTTAGAGCGCTGACAGCTCTTGCAGAGGACACAGTTCAGTTCCCAGCACAACATGATGGCTAACAATGATTTATAACTCCATTGCCAGGGGATCCAACACCCTCTTCTGGCCTCCACCAGCACCACATGACATAGGCGTACATACAGGCAGAACACTCATAAAATTATTTTTTAATCTTTTAAAGATAAATAAATAAATAAACCTGTGCTGGGCACAATGCCTGACCAAGGGGATGGCTGAACAAACAGCTCAGTATAGATCAGTACGACATACCACATGCCAGACAGCAGGGGGCAGGATGGCACGATGCACAGTAAAACCAGAGTCAGAAACTGGGTTTTACGACTGTGCCAGTAAGGCACTAGGAAGTTTTGGGAGAAGCATGCAGCTTAGTTGGGCACTTGTACGCTCAGCCATGAGGGAGGCTGAGTCAAAAGGAGCTCCTGAGACCAGTCAAGCAACACCAGTAGACCCCATAGGTAGATTTAATTAAACTATGACAGGCGTCACAAGACGAGGCTCCTCACTCCCCTTCTTACCCATGAATTTCCCTGCTTTGCCCAAACAGGAAGGCCTTATTGTTCTTATTCTTCATCTCTCTCCAAACCAAGATTGCCCAGGGGTTGGCCGACGAGGAGATTAGTTGTGACTAGTCTAAGTGGCTATCTCTGCATATCCAACATGTGGCTGTAATAAGAGTCTAAACAAACTGTTCCTTCATGACTGTTCCAGTGGAGAGGAACTAACCTTTTCAGATTTTAACATCCTTCCAATTTCAGTGACTTCAGAGACAATGTCACAAAGTTTAGTAACTGCAGATATCACACAGAGCATTTCCAAACTAGAAAAATAAACTATGTGAACAATAAAAGAGAACATTATGTACCGAGGCCAGATTGGAATGCAAGATGCTAATGCTCTGGTGACCAATGTGCTGCTCCTGCTTCCCACTGAAGCCAAATTTAGTCAGGAATGCATGCCCTTTCACTGCACACATACTGTGCACGAGGAACAAACCACAGCAGACCTGACACACAAACCCACCATTGGAGGAGGAAGGAGAGAACTGACTTCAGAGTGTTGTCTCTGACCTCCACACAAATACACGTACTCCCCCTCAATAATAATAAATAAAAAATGTTTCAAAGATTTAAAAATTAAAAATGCATTTGTATTTTAGGGTCCATCATAGTAAGTACTACTTCAGCTAGGACAACATAACCCTATTTTGGCTAAATGAATTAATCATGATGAAAGCATATTCTAGGCTACCAAAGCTTTTTTCTCTTCAAAATGATCCAAAACCTTGGAAATAAAATAATGACTTCAGAGAATCCAATAACTGGAACTAGGGTGCTTCCTAGGGGAGAGTAAGTTGAATAATTAATTTGTAGTTTTTAAGTAAATACTGCAATCATTCTAAGTAAGCATGGGAACATAGAAGCATATATATTCATAAGCCTAGGCAAACTGTGTCTCATAGATAATCAAGGTACAGCTCCTAGGGAGATGGAATACCTTAATGTTGTTAAGGCTTGATTTAATACCAACATTTTTGTCATTGAAAAAGAAGGCCTTTTATTCGAAAAGAGAGCAGAAAATGCTGAAAAGATCAGAGGAACAGACCAACTTAAATGCAACGTATCAATCTTGTCTGGATTTCTTTTTTTATTTAGGAATCTTGCATTCTTTGTATATTTTTAAGTTATGTGTATACATGCATGAATCCAGGTGTCTGTGGAAGCCAGAGGTGTCACATCCCCAAGCAGCTGGAGTTTTAGGCAGTTGTCAACCAGCCAGCATGGCTTCTGGGAACTGAATTCAGGTCGTCTGGAAGAGAAATCCTGCTCTTAACCACTGAGCCATCTCTCCAGCCCATATTTATTTTATTTTTATTTATATGTGTGTGCATGCATTTGTGTGTGTGTGCACACGCATGAATGCGAATGTCCATGGAGGATGGAAGAGGGAGTTGGATGCCCTGGAATTACAGGCAAGTATGAGCTGCCCAACTGTGTACTTGGAAGAGAACCAGGGTCCTCTGCAAGAGCAGTACTTACTCTTAATGGCTGAGCCATCTCTCTTGCCCCACAAAAAGATTTTTTTTAAACCTACAAAAAGTAACAGGGTGATTCTGCATATTCTCATAGAGCCTATAATTGAACTCTTCTTGCTTTTCTGGTCCAGTTTAAGTAACTGAAAGTTCAGAAGAAACTGCTGATGCCTACCACAGTCTCAGGTCTATGAAATACCTCTTCTCAGAACCCAAAGAGAAATTATCTCTCAGGCTGATAGTTCTTCATATTTCTTCATATGAAGATAATTAGGTACAAGTCTTAGTAATGTGACTAACATACCTTTAATCCTAGCACTTAGGAAGCAGAGGCAGGTGGATCTCTGTGATTCAAGGCCAGCCTGGTCAACATAGCCAGTTCCAGGCCAGTTGGGGCTACAGAACAAAACCCTGCCTGAAAAAAAAAAAACGTGACTAGTTCTCACCTTACTTGTAAGAAATCATAAACACATTAACATTTGACTCATTTTATTAGTTTCAACATGGTTATCTGGATAACACACACAGGACTTAGATACTATTCAGGAAAAAAAAAAAGAAAAAGAAAAGAAAGGAACAAGAAACTAAGGTTGATTTGGTTCTCCATGTATCAGGTACAGTTTAGCCATCACCTCACTCACTCTCTAGAACACCCTGCTATACTAGATGCAGTTGGCCCTTCTTAGGCACATGAGAAAATGGGTTAACACTTAAGATCACTGAACAAAAAAGGGTCAAATGAGGATTCAGACCCAGGTTAGAAGCCAGATGTGGTGGTCAGTGTCTATAAACCCAACACAAGGGAGACTGAGGTAGGAGAACTGAGAGTTCAAAACCAGCCTGGAGTACACAGTGAGTTCAAGGTCAACCTGGGCTACACAGTGAAATGCTGTCTCAAAAAACAAAATATAAAATTCCAAACCAAACCCAACAAACAAAAAATCAAGTTACAAAGCAGAATAAAACATGTGAGCCTACAAGACCAATGTAGGCTCCAACTACATTCTGAGACCTCCTGTTTATGTTTTATGCTGTTGAAAATGTGCTAAAAGCACAACTGACACATAGAAGAAAATTAAACTCAAAGAACCACAGTCAACCATAAGAAAGCATAGAAATGGAAAAACCAGTTTATATATCAATATGATCTATTTAAATATATTCTATTTAAACTGTAATTTCTATCATTCCACTTCAAATTGGAAGATAAAAGACCTGCAATGGTTTTTACACTGCTGTAGGGAAAAAAATCCAGTCTCCTCTGTGTGGCCTATGGACAAGGCCTTCTTGATGTTGCACCCTTGGTCTCATGCTGGCCACCTCATCTCTGAGGCTTCAGGCACACAGGCCTCCTTTCTGGCTGTAGAACATACTGAATCATGTACTGTATACCTGGAATTCTCTCCACCACTTCACCTTGAGTTACCTTTCATTCTTAACTTTAATTCATTCTTGGGTGCCTTCACTGACCTCTTGAAAAATTCGGACTTTTTTTTGTCATTCTATTTACTTTTTACTGTACTTGTTATATCTGATGTAGTCCTTTTTTTTTTTTTAAACTTGTGAACCTTTTTATTTCTGGATCACTCTTAAATGTTAGGGATCCAAACTCGGGTTTTCACACTTTTGTGACAAGCACGTTACTAACTTCCATCTCCCCAACCCCTTAATATTTTACTGTGATACTGTGGTGCACACCCCACACTTGACAACACAACCCTAATGTACATGCCAAAAGGGTCCCCTGCTAAAAGCCCTGTTTAATGCCCTTCTCAGTCTTGCTGCCAAAAACAAATAAACAAATAAATAGTATATAAGCAAATATTTAGTGAATCAAAAGACATTTCTTTCCACTAAACATTTGTTATCACAAAACCCTAAGAAACTCATTGTTATTTACATTAGTGTCATCTTCTACTTATTCTCTAGTCTAAAGTAAACACCATTGGCTAAGGATGTAGCTCAGTGACAGAGACCTTGCCCAGCATGACCAAAGCCTTGAGTTCAATGCACAACAATCAAAGAATCAATAAAGCATAAGACTAAAAAGTACATTTCCATACATTTATAGGGCATATGACTTTCATTGTTTCATTGGTGCTAATAAAGATCAAATCATATGATAAAGAATAACAATGAATCAAAATAATATTTGAATTCTATTTTCTCAGAAAATCTTTGATTTGGCACACATGGTTGTGCAGCCTCAACACATGTTACTTTTATCATGCAGTACACCAATAAATGAATAACAGAAAGCTTATCAACGAAAACAAATCTTAAGAAATATTTTAAGAATTGTAAAAATCTGTTATAAACCTCCTTTGCCCAAAGCACTTCTTTTTGACATTTTTCAGGTTTGTAACAAGCAGCCTGTCATACGTCTGCTGTCCCCGCCTCACCTGCCTTTTATTGCTTCTTCTGTATTCTTTAGCTGGTGTATACTTCTGATGTAGAAAAATTGGGTCAATGACAGTGTGTGGGTGAGAGAGGAAAAAGAAGAAAGAGATAAATCAAGAAATGACAATCATACGGGCAGAAGTAGTAAAATCCTCAACTTGACAACCAGTTGTAAAATTACAGCGCAGTTGAATACCTAAGAATTCATTTGTTGTGCTCCAATTTCATGAGCTTGAGAGGAGATGTGGTGGGAAAAGGCAGAATCCTAGTGAATATGTCTTTTTTTATGAACTAAGAGAAAAGATATGGGTTGGGAGTGTAGCTCAATTGGCCAGCTTGCCTTACATGCACAAAGCCCTGGTCTTAATCTCCAGCACATCAGTCTGATCAGTCTGATGTGCTGATGCACATCTGTAAATCCCAGCATCTGGAGAGGTGGAAGCAGGAAGATCAGAACTCATTCCTCAGCTACACAGTGAACTTGAGGCCAGCCTGAGGTACATAAGACCTTGTCTCAAAGAAGAGAGAAAAAGTAGCTCATCAAAGTTTGAGAATCAATAAAGAACACAGTAAAAAAGAAACAAAGAAAAAGGAAACAAAGAAACTATTCCTGTACTTGAAATGTTTCACTTTTCTCAAGCCCTTCATGAATTTCACATTGGATTTCACTAAGTACAGATACAGTTGCACTTTCAAAAAGGAATGTTTCCTGTTTAACAAAACAAATGACTTCGGGGAATTTTTTTAAGCTCTATTTTATGTTTAATTGTGTGTGTGTGTTTACATGTGTATGAGTGCCATCAGAGACCAGAAGGCAATGTCTGATTCCCCGGGGTGGGAATTACAGATGGTTGTAAGCTACTCAAAACGTGTGCTGGAAACCAAATTCAGGTCCTCTGGAAGAGTAGGTCCTGGTTTTAACTGCTGAGCCATCTCCCTAACCCGCTTTGTTGCTGTTTTGAAGGTTTGAGACAAAATTCACTCCATACAGTTCAGGTTGGCCTGGAAGCAGTGTGTCTGCCGTCTCAGCCTCCTGCATACTGAATTACAGGTGCGCGCTGCTGCATCCAATTCTCAATTGTTCTAAATTTTTAAATTAAATATCTTCTCTGTGTATGTGCATGTGGATGCATGTGGGGTATATGAGTGTGTGGTACACAGGTGTGAGGGTGTGCAAGTGGGCATAGAGGTTAAAGGTTAGAGTTGGATTTCTTTTACCATCTAGCCTCTTTTTTGAGACAAGATCTTACTGTGTGGCAATGGCTGGCCTAGAATTCACTTACAAAACGCAACCTGCCTCTGCCTCCCACATGCTGGGATTAAAGGTGTGTGCCACCACCCTGGTCTCTATTTTCTGAGGCATGGTCTCTCTTTGAACCCAATTCTTGCAGTCTAGCTAGCCAGCTGGGGATACTCAATCTCTGCCTCCCCAGTGTTGGGATTACAGACATCAGCCACCATACCTACCCAGGTTTTACATAGGATCTGGGATATGAACTCTGAACCTCACTCTTACATAGCAAGCTTTTACCCACTGGGCCATCTCCCCAACCCTCTGTAGCCTTTTTAAAAAAGAGATTTTATTTATTTTTACTTATGTGTATGAGTGTTTTGCCTGCATGTATGTAAGTGCATTGTGTGAGTGCAATGCCCATAAAGGCCAAAAGAGAGTCAGGTCCCCTGGAACTTGAGTTATGAATGGTTGTTAGCTGCTATGTGGTTGGTGGGAACCAAAACTTTGTCCTCTGTAAGAGCAGCTAGTGCTCTTAAGCATCTCTCCAGCTCCCCCACCCCCGTAGACTTAACAAGCTCAAATGACTCTGAACTCAATTTACCTCAAAATCCTACTAAAACCAAATTACACTAAGAATGACCTATATTTTAACCTTTGCTTATCCATTCTGTGAAACATGGCACTCTTCCCCTAGTTCCAGACCTCCTTCCCTCTTAAACTATGAGCATCAACTATAAATCACTCCTTCCGTGCTCTCTGCCCTGTTTACATTTAGTCCTAATAAGGATCTGTTTACCACTGGTACAAATTTGTATCTGCTCTAACTTGACTTTAACTTAGTGGGTTACATTTATTCATCGATCAAACTTAAGTCTGTATCCCCTTCCCCAATTCTCAAAATAGATGCCCTATCAATTAACATCTATCCTAAAGCTACTACTTTCATTCCTCCTTCAGTACTTCCATGGTTAATGCCAAATCCAGTAGATTCTTCCCTTTCAAAGTCTCTGGTGTTGTCTGGCCTTTCCATTTCTCCAGACGTCAACCCCTCCGGGTCATTTCATAACCACATGGGTTATTTCAATAGCCTCTTAGCTGACAGCCTCACTTACTTCCAATCTCTCCACACTATTCAACACACACAAAGAACTGCCAGAATTTGCCACTCCAATTTGTCCACTCAGAAACCCATGGGGCCTACCTACTGTTTCAAACCCAACCCCTCAGCAATTTTTCTAGGTAGTTACAGCATAAAGGTACTTTCTTATTTTATCACTTAAGTAGGCAAATTATTTTTTCTATAATTTCTCAGCAAAGCACAGCTGCCAAACTTCTAATATAGTTCTGTCTTTCAAAAATCACCCCTAGTCTAAAAAAAAATAATAAAAGCTCTTTTTGAGGCACATAAAAATGGGGTCCAAGTCTTGGAGGACATCAAAACAAAGGCTTTCAGCTAGGCATGTAGTACATACCTTAACTCCAGCACACAGGAGGCAGAGGCAGATGAATCTCTGGCCAACCAGCTCTACAGAGTGAGACTCTATCTCAAAAAGAAAAGGCATGGAGGTCATCAAATTCTTTCTTCTACAACCCAGCTGTTCAAGTTAGCTTTCAATCATTTTTACCTTTCTAATAAAGCTGCTCTTCTTAAAGGAAGAGAAAAAAAAAAGAATATAGGTTCTGAAGTTTGATTTGATGTTGGTCTCTATCACTGAAGAACTAAGTGACATTAAGCAAGTCATTTAATTTCATCCATGTAACAGACCAGACAAGCCCACTTCTTAAGAGTGTTATGAAAATTAACATGATATCCTTAGAGCATTGAACCAGGGAACACCACACTCTAAATGATTAATAAATGTCAGCATCCACTGTTAATGTTTCATGGTAAACCAATCCAACTGTTCTACCCCAGACCATGCATAAGCCTTTGTTGTTCTTGACTTTCTCAACAGACTATTAGAGATAGAGCAGACCTAAGAGTAGGTTCACCATCATTCAAATTGTAGCTGAATTTTCTGCTTTAATTGGATGATTACTACTAAACCAAAAATAAGTACATGATAATATAGCAAATAGTCTTTAGTAAATATTTGTTGAGGGGCTGGCAAGATGGTTCAGCAGGTAAAAGAGTTTGTTTCACAAGCTTGATTGTCCCAAGTTCAATACCTGGAATCTCACCGAGGACAGAGAGAACCAACTCCTGAAAGTTGTCCTCTGACCTCTATATGCACCATGGCATGTGCACACCCTTACATATATACACACACACAAATAAATAAATTTAGAATATAGCCAGGCATGGTGGGTGGCACACACCTTTAATACCAGGACTTGGGAGGCAGAGGCAGCCTGGTTCAAGGTCAGCCCGGGCTACATAGTGAGCTCCAGGACAACTGGGGTGACAGAGAGACCCTGTCTCAAAAAGACCCCCCAAATATATATAATATATAATTATATATTCTTATATGATTATAAATAATATATACAATTGGATAGATATGTTAAACATTGAATATATAGCTAGCATATACTTTTGTCTATTATATATAAAGTATTCTTAAGTTATATGCCACTATAATGAAATTTTTTTTTAAAGCACCAAATAGCTTTAAGTAACTATACTTTAAAGTGCTCAAACCAGGAATCTAAATATGCTACAGAGGTAAAAATCCTAACTATGCTCCAACTAGCTATAATATATCTTTGTGGCTGCTTTATGCCTTCTTGAAATTTAAGTATCTTTGTTCTTTTCCTCTCTGGTCTATCAATAATGCTTGAAGCTAGGTGGAGCACCTCCTGTCTATAATTCCAGCACTTGAGAGGCTGCTTGCCCTGAATTCAAGGCCAGCTTGAGCTATAGAACAAGGACCAGGTCAGCCATAGTTATATAGCAGATTCTTGTCTTGAAAAATAAATAAGAAAGTTCTTCAGGTTTTAGTGCTAAGTATACAACAATAAACACAAATTTTCAGTGTTTATAAAACTAAACACAGGCAACATCAAAATAATGTGTAAGGGACTAGTGGTCTAGCTCAGTGAAAGACCATTTGCCTAATATGTATGAAAAGTTGGATCCCCAGCACCACAAAATAATAATGATGTGCAAAAAGATACTAAAAATATGCAAAACAGCAGATGAAAAGCTAAATTTAAATTTGACCAAATGGCTAGGCATAATTGTAAGCTCTCTTCTTGTAGCAGCAACCCTCCATCACCATCACCCACCAAAACACCACACCACACAGCAAACAAACAAACACAAATCCACAAAGAATCAGGGTTTTCCTTTTCATATAGAATTTTTAAAGTTGAAAATACTTCAATTTCCAGTTTCTTATCTTCCCTTGAGTCCCCACATGAGAAAGTGAAACCCAGGAAGTCTAGATAATTAGCTAAAAGAACAGGATCAGAGAGACACAGGCCTGGGATTTCAACCAGTGTTCCTGGTACCTGGACAGATGCTCTTTTCACTACATGCCACATCTCTACTGATTCCTTCCACTCCTCCTTAATCAGAAAATTAACCATATCACATGGACCCCCTCTAAAACAATCCAGTAAAGTTATATGACAGGGCTAGTACTTATTCGTGTTTGTGTGTCCTCAAGAATAACTATGAGGAACAAAAGTTTTAAGGCAAAAACAGTACACTTCTATTACAATTATTTCTGTTCTAGAAAGGATATTCTTCTTAAAACATTTTATAAAATTTAAGGCTCCTAGGGAGTATGGTAGTACATGCCCAATACTCAGGAGGCTTGGACAGAAAGATCAAGGCCAGCCTGGGCTAAATAGTGAAACTGTCTAAAAAATTAAAAAGAAATAAACTTTTTGTTGTTGTTCTTGCTGCTGCTGCTGCTGCTGCTGCTGCTGCTGCTGCTGCTGCTGAGGCTCAAACCTAGGGCTTCAAAACAGGGAAGCAAGCATTCTGTGAGCTACATCCCTGCTTCACTAACTCTTTTTCATGAGCTACACTGTATATGTATGCTGATCTGTATAGTCTCCTCTCCAACAATAGCTTAAGGAAACCACATGTCTCAGATAAAAACGGCATCTAGTCCTGGTTCATCAGCATATGTTAGAATCTGTTCCTAATATAGAATCATAGACTTTTGGAATTGGAAGGAACCTTGGAGGTCACCTTTCATATTCCAGAGGAAAATAATACCCAGCTGGCTGGAGTCTGCCCAAGGTTCTACACAGAACCCATACCCAAAATAGGAATTTCTCAAAAGATTTTCAGAGAAAAACACAATCTAGTGAAACACCTTAGAAATTTAAGAAAACAAAATTTTAAAACCAAGCAAACATTTTCTTTCTTTTTAAGTCTACAGCCAAGTCACCAATCCTAAAAGCTTAACATAAGGTAAAATCTTACAATAATTTTTACTTTAAGAAAAAAAAAAACTTTATTATTGTGTGTGTGCATACTATGTGTGTATGTATGTGTGCCATGGCATACATGTGGAGGTCAGGGGACAACTTTGTGCAGTTGGTTCTTTCTACATTTACCTACTGAGCCATTTCGCTAGCCTCCTTGCAAGAATTTCAAAGGAAATACTTTGTAGCAACTCCACCCAGACACATACCCCTACGGTTATTATATAAATAAGTAGAAGAGGAACCTAGGTCACAAGCTTGATTGTCCCGAGTTCAATACCTGGAATCTCACCGAGGACAGAGAGAACCAACTCCTGAAAGTTGTCCTCTGACACATACCCCTACGGTTATTATATAAATAAGTAGAAGAGGAACCTAGGTCTAATAGCTACAATTTTTATCTCTATAGCAAATTACATAGACATTTATTTGTATCTTAAGTCATATAAACAAAACCAGTAATTTCAGGAAAACCTTTATCAATCCATAATATAAAAGAAATCTTTCAATCAGTTGTTAATAGGAGAATTATAAACTACATTGTCCAATCATGTTGTATGAAAACAAAATATTCCTCAATGTTAAAGAAGTTAAAGCTTGAAAGGGACAAGAGATTACACTTTTTCTTTCTTTCCTAATTGCAAAATTCCTTAACTTACCTGTAGAAATATGTTCCTCAGCTCATGAGGATCGCCTCGTTTGGTTGTATGCACCTGTAAGGGGGAGGGGGAGAGTTGGTTAATGCTTCTCCAGAAACCACACAATCTCTTTAGATTACAGTTCACATCTGCTGACAATCAGCGTGCTTATCTTTTATAAGGGTATTTAGTGTAAAACAACCCCAAAGCCTAATTGCTGATAACACCTGTCAAACTGGAGATCTATGACTACAGGGTGGAAAATGGGTGTGAATAGTATACGATACAGCAAATTACAGACAGTGCTTTCTCGGAACTGAAAAGGGAAACCAACAAGTATAATCGTTTACTTTACTCCACGTCTACTAGCAACACAGTTAAGTAGCAACCACCAAGCTTCAAATCCAGAGAGCCGCAAGAGTGGAGCAACAGAAGTGGAACATCCAAATTAATAGCATGGCCTAGCAGCCTTTCTTCTCGAAGAAAAGCAGTAACAGCACAGAATCATCTCCGAAACCCTCTTTCTCCATCCAGCCTAAAGTATGAGAACTCCCACCAATACGGATACTTTCGACATCCAGCCACCTGCCAAGCAAATGTCAACCGGTGCACTCGGCTGTACTGAGACCCCAAATTACAACACTCAACCCCTCCCCCACCGAGATCCACGGATGCCCAGGGTATCCCCAGCTTAGCTTGCCACTTCCACTCCCTTTTCAATGCTCTCCAACTCGGTGTTCACAATCCCATATACCTAGGGCAAGACACTAGTCTTCCTTCACCCATCCATGGTCCTCAAAAGCACCCCCAACTCACAATCCCTCCTCTTTCCCCTCCCCCCAGCCGGGCATCCTCTTCCTCCGATCCAAGCCCCGCACAGCTCTGCACCGGCAATCTGGAGCCCCAGGACGCGCTATCCAAGAACCAGGCAAAGAAGGCAATGGGAAGAAATGGGGGGCTGCACTCAGGGCCCTTGGGAAGTCTCTTATGCAATAAAGGCAGCAGTAGAGAGTTGGAGTCACCTTGACCGCCATGCTGTGCTCGGAAGCCGGGGACGAGCTGTCAGGGCGCGCGCGCGCCACCGCCCGGGCCGCGCCCGCCGTTCCTCCCTCCCTCTGGCTCGCCGGGGCCGCGCGCGTCCCTATGCAAATCAGCTGGGGGCGCGGAGGCGCGCACAGGGAGGCCGGGGCTGCTGCTGGACCCCAGCTGGTCCTCCACCTGCCCACCTGCGGACCGGCCCGCGACGCTAGGAGCTCCCGCCGCCGGATTCCCACGCGCCCGGAGGTAGCGGGAGCCGAGTGGCGGCCAGGCAAGCCCCAAGTTTCCTAAGGCCTTGCAGTGGGTGTGGCTTTGAGCACAGACTTCAGCCAAAGTGTTTCCCTCTTGAGGCTTAAAGGAACACTTGGGGCCTATATTGAGCAAGGTTTCGAAGCATCCAAAAGCATGTCCCATTGATAATGAGTTAATGACAACTCGTGGCAAATACTGACAAAAAGAAAAAAAGAAAAAGAAAAAAAAAGATTAAAACGTAAGTAAACATAACCAGAAATATATTGCGAAATTGGCATAGGACGAGTACCCTTAATAGTTTTGTTTCGTGTACTATTATAAAGGTTTATTAATAGACTCGCTCCACTTTCCTAATCACCCAGATCCTTTGTGCAATGAATGAGGTGGATATCAGTGCATTTATAAAAGCAATTCCATTCATCTTAAATAGAGCTGGCACTGAATGCTGGCTCTTGCTTCTATATGAACACAAAATAATTTTTCACTGGATTCCCAGACCTACCTAAGATACACTAGCTCTACCTTGAGCCAAAATAATGTCTCTTAAGACTAAGTCTTGCCATTAAGATGTAAGAGAGCTGACGATGTACCTCAGCTGTTAGTTTAATCAGGCGAGTCGGCGATGGTAGTATCTGCCTATAATCCAGCGTTGGGAGGGGAACCTCACAGGACCAGAAATTTCAGGTCATCCTCATCTACACAGGAGTTAGAGGTCTAGTTAAGATACATAAAACACTGCTTTGAAAAAAGGAAAATTGCCGGGCGTGGTGGCGCACACCTCTAATCTCAGTACTCCAGAGGCAGAAACAGGTAGATTTCTGTGAGTTCAAGGCCAGCCTGGTGTACACAGAAAGTTCCAGGATGTGTATTGAGTATGTGGCCTGCATGTGTGTTAAGTGCACGCGTGTCGTACATTGCCCTCGGAGGTCTGAAGAGGGTGTTGGATTTGGGTCCTTTGCAAGGACCCAAACGGTGCACGCCTTTAATCCCAGAACTCAGCGGCAGAAGCAAGAGAATCTCTCTGTGTTGGAGACTAGTCTGATTTACGTAGCAAGTTCCTAATAATTTTTCACACGTGAGCGAGCACGTGCATACAGACTGGTGATTTTTTTTTTTTAATTAAAGAAGGAAAACGACTATTGAGTCACAGGCAGATTCCCTCAAACATTTCCTGAAACCCTCCATATGCTAGGCATGGTCCTGTTTTTAAAAAATTACACAGACAGGCAGTTTATCACAAAGTCATAAGCTGTTTTAAGATAGGACACTAAATAACAGCACTGAGTCCTGTAGCAGCCCGACCTGCTACACTGTACTTCAGTTGTTGCGATATCCAGCCATTGAATTGTTACAGAGTTTAACTTATTACTGATGTTGCTGCAATATTATTGCTGCCTCTATTTCTACCTCTAGTAATGGATTGTCTGTGCTAGATTTTAATATCCTTGAAACAGGACAAGTGCAAAAGTATTTGTTTTAAAAAGTAATAGTTTAGACAAAAAAAGGAGGGGGGAGGAGAGGAAGCAAGAACCATTGTTTACTTGCTCAAAACAAATCTTTATTCCGGAGGTCAGAAGAGAGCGTCAGATCCCCTGGAACTGGGGTTATGGACGGTTGTTAGTTGCCATGTGGGTGCTGGAAACCAAACCCCAGTCTTCTGCAGGAGCTGCCACTGATCTTAACGGCTGAGCCTTCTCATCAGCCCCAGTGCCCTGAATTTATATACTTGCATCTATCAATAAACATTGTTATATTTGAAAATATAGAGACAATAGTCCCCATCCCTTAGACAATCACATTGACCCACATGCTCTTAAAAAAAAAAAAAAAGGATAATTTCTTTAATAAGTGGTGATGGAAAAACTGGATTCACACAAATGAATGACACTGAACTCTTTTTTTAATGCCGTGTGTAAAATGGCAATACACTCAAGTTGTATTTTAGAAAATTAAATATGGAACTGGAGAGATGGCTCATTAGTTAAGAGCACTGGCTGCTCTTTCAGAGGACCAGGACACAAGAGGTAGATAGCAACCATCCTAATTCAAGTCCCAGGAATCTAACACATGATGTGAACTTATATACATGAAGGCAAAACACTTATATGCATATAATAAAATTAATTAATTAATATGGGACTGGAGAGATGGTTCAGTGGTTAAGAGCACTGACTACTCTTCCAGAGAACCTGTATTTGGTTCCCAGCACCCACAAGGTGACTATCATCTGTCTCTAACTCCAGTTCCAGGGGACCCAACACCCTCTTCTGACCTCTGTGGACATTGCACTCATGGGTGCACTTAAATACATGCATGCAAAACAATCATAAACATAAAAATAATGAAATTATAGTAAATAAATAAAAATAAAAGCTATCATAACATAAAACAATCATAAACATTAAAAAGTAATAAAATTATAATAAATAAATAAAAATAAAAAGCTAAACAGAAGACCTGAAGCCATAACAATCCCGGAAGTAAACACAGAGAGAGGCTAACTGACATTGTCCTGGCAGTAATTTGTTCAACCTCACACCAAAAGATAAAGCTCAGGTTACAGAAACAAAAACACAAGGAGCTAGCTCAAACTAAAATGCTTCTGTGAGGCAAAGGAGACAAAAAGTGGCCAATGAGTACTCAAAAGGGTACTTCAACATCACTTATCACAGGGAAATGCCAATAAAATAACCACTGTGAGATATTACCTCTCAGCTGCTCAGATTGCTATTATCAAAAAAGATAAAAGATAAGAAATGTTGGCAAGGCTATATAGACAAGGGCATTCTTGGCATTTGATGAAGTCATTATGAAAATAGTGTGAAGATTCCTGAAGAAATTAAAAATAGACTATGTAGTATCTAGAAATTTCACTTCTGGTCATATACCCACAAGACATGAAATGAGCACATCCTAAATACAGCTACACTCTCATCAGGTCACAAATGCCCAGCAGAGGGAGTCAGTCATGCCTTATATGCCAACTAGTACCTCCCCTAGGATGCTAAGTTCCAGTGTATAGCAGTCCCAAGGTAGAGCAGGACAATAGGATTAAATTCCTAAGTCACAGCTTTATATCTTTCTAGGACCTTCAGTACTCTGCTAAACTCAGAGGCTCCTCCCCTCTAAGCTTAGAAACCCCCTCCACTCTAAAAGACCATGGATTTTGTTCTGTAGGTTGCTCTTGGATCTTCTATTCCAGTATCTCCTGCTTCAGGTGGCTGACAGTATTAAAGGACCTGGTCATCTGAAATTCATCTCTGCATCTCTCTAAGGAACTTGGAAAGAATCTTGATTACTTAAAACAATATTTAGGACTGGAGAGACGGCTCAGCAATGAAGAGCACTTGTTACTTTTCTAGAGTTCAGTTCCCAGCACTCATGTTGACTGCTGCTCCAGCAGATCCAGCGCCCTCTTCTGGAGTCCACTGGCACTGCACACAAGTGCATGAACACATACAAATACATTAAAAATAAAAAAGATAAATAATAAACAATTTTCATTGAAGCATTGTTCACAATAGCCAATATATTGAAATTACCTAGGTGTCCATCAATTGATAAATGAATAAATTGTGATATATATAATATTTATTAATAAATAATATTTATTAATATTATTTACCCATTGTAAAAGGAGGAGAGAGGTAGAGATGTGATATGCTTGCCCAGAATGTACCAGTTCCCGGATCGTAAGCTCAAGACTGAAAAAACGTTAAGCCAGACTTGGTGGATGGTAACATATGCCAGGAATCCCAGAACTCAAGAGGTGAAGACAAGAGGATGAGAAGTTCAAGAGCAGCCTTGGTTGTATTAAACAAATAAATATAAACAATGGGGTCTGGTGGCTCACACCTCTTATTCCTAGCACTGGACAGGCTGAGGCAGAAAGAATGCCTCCAATTTGAGGCCAGCCTGGGCTATAGAATAAGACCTTATCTCAAAATAATCAATATAAAATAAATAAATCAAATATCAAATCAAAATAAAAGAAATAAATATTTTATTAGTATGTGAAATCTAAAAAAAAGAAAAGAAGTTAGGTTTAAAGATAGAAAATAAAACACCAGTTCTTTGGGTTGGAGTATACATCACAGAGAGGTGAAAGGGTACAAAGAAGTGAATATGTAATGTGAACAAGTTGAAACACTAATGGGCAACATGAGGATTATACTTAATAGTACTATTCTGGATTTTTGCTAAATGAATAATTACATATGTTTTTGCCATTCTATGAGGGAAAATGTGAAATGATTAGTATGTTTATTTTGTTCCACAATGGTATCTATTTTACTATATAAATATCTTAATGTGTCCTGTGTTTGTTTGTGGATTTGTGCTTTTCTAGGGAGGAAGGCTTAACACAGGATCTTATTAAGTAGCCTAGGCTGACTTCAAATTTACCATAATCCTCCCAGGTGCTGAGATTAGAAGTGTGCTCCATCATGCCTGGCTTATATGCACTTTTTTTTTTTTTTGACCTGGAACCTGACCAGGCTGGCCTCGATCTCATGGAGATCAACTTGCCTCTGCCTACCAGGCGCTGGGATCAAAGGTGTGCGCCACCACACCTGCTCAAATGGAGAAGGAAGAGGGGAATGCCAAAAACCAGATGAATTACATCTGTTTCTGTAATTATATCTTTTTCCAAACTGTTATTTTCTTGTAAAGATTTTATTTTTATTTTATACATATGAATGTTTTGCCTGAATATAAGTGCACTTGTGAGTGCAGTGGCAGTAGAAGACAGTTGTGAGCCACCATGTGGATTCTGGGAACCAAACCAGGTTCCTCTGTGAGAGCAGCCAATGCTCCTAAACTGTTCTTGTCACAATGTCACGGTATTCCTCTAAGTTCTATAAATTAAGCAATGGAGATTATGGTCATATCCTTGGACCACAGCCACCACCCCCCCTTTTTTTTGACAGTTTCCCTGGACTGCCAAATACACCAGGCTGACCTTAATCTCACAGAGACTTGTATGCCTCTGCCTCCCAAATTCTGGGACTAAAGGCAAGCACCTCACACCTGGCAACAGCCCCGCTTATAGCCAGTTTTCTTTTCAATGGATTTTGGAAGAAATTCATGGACTGAGCTGCTCTAAGGAGTATGACTGCTTATACTAGTCATGTGTAAACTGGTATTTAGTGGAAAATCATATATTCAGATGGGCAGTTGAACTACATAAGCTTTAAGGATTCGTCATTCTAACTTTGATTTGGAACAAGCCAAATTGAATTGATAAGCATTTTTGAGTGCCTTTTTTTTTTTTATGAAACTCACTGTTGCAATTACAGAAAATAGGAGAAATAAGTATATGATTCCCAAAGTATATGAAATTCTTTACTTAGTCAAATATTGCTATTCTTTTTTTTTTTTAATGAATAAAGTGAAAAAGGTGATACTAAAACTTTTGTCAGGGACTGAAGAGATGGCTTAGTAGTGAAAAGCACTTGCTGCTCTTGCAGAGGACCCAAGTTCAGTTCTTAGGTGACTCCCAACTGCCTGCAATGGCAGCTCCAGAGAATCCAGTGCCTTCAGGCATCTGAATTCCTGCATACAAATATCCACCACCACCACCACCACACACACACAAATACACATAATTAAAAAAAATTTTTTTTGATGTTACTCAGTGCTGGACTAGCACGTGCAAGGACCTGGATTAAATACTCAGCACCACAAAGTAAATTAAAGTGGAGGAGAGATATTTTCAGCCTAATAAAAAGGTATAGCTAGCAGAAAAATCTGTCCAATCCTTCAGTCAGCCACTCCTTTCTATCCTTGGGATTTACTTAGATCCTTTTCACTCTCTCCTACTTAAGAGGCCAATGAGGAAAATGCTTTGACCTGATTCAAGGTAAAGAAAAAGTGACTTTTTAAAAATTGTGTGTGTGAGGGCTGAGGAGATGGTTCAGCAGTTAGGAGCACTGGCTGCTCTTGCAGAGAACAGGGCTTCAGTTCCCAGCATCCTCACGTGGTGACTAACAACCAAACCAGGGAACTCAACACCCTCTTCTACCCTCCCTGGGTATTGCATGACATGGGTACACTTACATACATCCAGGCAATACTCATACACATAAAATAAAAATACCATTCTTTAATTTAAAAAATGTTTGTGTGAGGAGGACTGGAGAGATGTCCCAGCAGTTAAGGGCACTTGCACATCAGGCAGCTCACAACTGCCTGTAACTCCAGCTTCAGGGCACCTGATGCTCCCTTCTGGCCTCCATGGGTACTTCAGTCCACTTTCGAAAACAATACGTGAAAACACACACACATGCACGTAAATTAAAAATCTAAATAATAAATTAAAATTGCATGGGAGAAAATCAAAGGTCTCAGAAAAAGAACAGAGTTAGAATACTTGGGCTACCTGGCTTCAAGACTTACTATAAAGTTAAATAAATCAATATAATGTTATACTGAATGCCATTAAAAAAACTGATAAATTGATCCAATGAACAGAAGAGAGAGCCCAGAAATAGATCCAAAACTGTAAAGTCATTTTGTTCCTAACACAATTCAATGGGGTCAAAGACTCTTTTCAATAAAAGATGCTAGAATGATTAGAACATCAACATGGATAAATAACCTGATCTTAATTCCTATCTCACACCATACGGTAAACTTTATCTGCAATAAATTATATAGAATTCAAAGACAACTTAAGCTATGTAGTGAGTTCCTGTCTTAAATAGTATTTTTTAAAATATATTTTTATTTTTATTATTTTTTTGTGTATATGAGTGTTTTGCCTGCATGTGTGTAAGAGCACCGATGTCATACAGTGCCCACAGGGGCCAGAGGATGGTGTCAGATCCCCTGGAACTGGAGTTGCGGATGATTGTTAGCCACCATGTGGGTGCTGGGAATCAAATACAGGTCCTCTGGAAGAACAGCAAGTTTACTTAACCACTGAGCTGTCTCACCAGCTCCTCGAAATAATATTATTAAAAAAGCATGTACAAGAATGCTTATAATCACCCAAACTGGAAACAGCCCATTGTCTATCAATAGGAAAATGAATAAACGATGTGTGGAATATTTGCAGAATGGAATATTCTTCAGAAATAAAAACGAAGCCAATTGTTGGTACTCGTAACAACATAGATGAGGGGTAATCATCAAGCTAGGTGATAAAAGCCATACATAGAATCACATACCCACAAAAGAACTGATCCTGTACAATATCATTTATGTATGATCCTAGGACACATGGAACTAAACTATGGTGGGAAAAAAAATCAAAACTATGATTGCCAGGGGAGAGGAAGTGACGGAAAAGAGTCCAGAGGAAAGGCTGAGCGATGACAGCAGCCCATGCTTTGCTGGGGCTTACGTTTTTTCAATGCTTACAAAATGTAGACTTAAGGCTTATACATGTCATTATAAATAAACTTTTCAAAAGAAAAATGGTGAACCAATACACACAACACTGTGAAGTTTTGCACTTGTGTCTTAAATTTACTTTGAAATGCATTAAAATCAGAACGATTTATGGATTAACAGAGAGCTGGATAGATAGGTGGAGCACATCTCATCAATAGGGCATTGGGAGTTTTCTGAAATATTCTTACCATTTCCCAAATGTCTGAAGATTTTCATAATGAAATATCAGGGAAAATTGTGTCAAGCTTTTGTGTTACCACAGAGGTCTATCTATGCACATAATTGTTCCTTGGCAAGAAATTGTAATGAGACCTATTTCTTAACCTTCTGATAGGTCTCTGTACCGCTGGAGAGGAGGGAAGAGAAACTGAAACTGCCTGACAGTAACTTACCTCCTTTGAGGGCAGGGGGATTTGTGGAAATTATATTGCATTGAGAAAAAAGTGTTTTCCTTCACATGGATTCAGACAATAATTATATGTCCTTGGGAGGTGGGGATGTTTGGGTAACTGTGTCTGTTTAGCCTAATAGTTACTCACAGGAAGACCAAGAGAGGCATGTGGAAGTATATTTTCATAACCTCAGAAGGAGCCAGGCTTACCGCCTGGAGCCTAACTTGGAGCTGTCCTGATGGAGTACACCCAGGGTGTGATTCTGACTGAGGAAGTCAGACTTCAGTGGGAAAGATGCTATAGTGGGCTCTGCATCTCTGGATTGCCTGACCCTGGGAAGGAGAATGAGTGATAAGATGAAACAAATGTCTGTAAGCAAGAAGTTTCCAAAAGGGGAGGTGGGTTTGTGCTGGGAAATCTGGAAGCCGGAGGAAAAGAAGTCTGCAGATTTTCAGAGAAGAAAACTGGGAATTGGAACACATGTCATAGAGAAATTCTTTCATTTAAAAATTATTACATTTATTTATTTATTTGTGTGTGTGTGCGTGTGTGTGTGTGTGTGTGTGTGTGTGTGTGTGTGTGTGTGTATTCAGAGATCAGAGGAGCTTGCAGGAGTCGGTTTACTCTTTCCACTGTGTGGGTCCTGGGGATCAAACTCAGGTCATCAAGCTTAGTAAAAAGCACCTTTATCTGCTGAGCTATCTCACAGGCCCAGAAATCCTTTCTTAAGTATTACATTAGAATAATAAGCCCAGTGTGGTGGTGCACACCTATAAATCCCAGCTCTTTGGGAGATGGAGATAAGAGGATCAGAGTTCAGGATCATCCTCAGCTACATAACAAGTTCAGCCTAAGTTCCATGAGACCTTGTCTTGAAAAATAATTACATTAGAATAGTAACATAGTCAGTATCAAATTGTACTGAACAAGCAGGGCACAGCAACATGTGCTTGTAATCCTAGCTTTCTTTGAGACTCTGAGGCATACAGATTGAGTTTAAGGCCAACAACACCAGTTTGGGGTGGTAGGACTTTGATTCAAAAAAAATGAAACAAAAAATTGTACTGATCAGAAGAATAATAGAGGTATTTAAATTACGACATTCTAGAGAAGCAGCATGTAGCAGGTGAGGAAATATAGCCAGACCTTGTGGTTCAAGAAACAAAGCAGACAGGCATGTGAAGTGGGTAATGCTCTTCTAACCAAAGAAGAGAAGCCGAGAACAAAGGAGGAATTGACCAGGAAGAATTTAGTCTCAGTCAAAGCTGTTCTCTCCATCTTCCATTTCCAGTTGTCCTGACAATATGATTCCACTTAAAGAAATGATGGTATAAGAAGGAAAACTACAGGAAAATGAAATAAACGGGGATTAAGAGTAAGGAGTGAACTCTATTAACTTTCCACTGGCATAAGGTCTTTGTGTTGCAAAAGACATCTTTTATTTTATTTTATTTTATTTTTTACACGTAAGATTGTTTCGCCTGCATGTATATAGATGCACCACATACCTGCAATACATGTAGGAGCCAGAAGAGGGTATGGGATCCTTTGGAACTGGAGGTAATTAGATGGTTGCTAGCCTCTAAATTGGTGCTGGGAACCAAACTCAGGTCCTCTCAAAAGAAGCCAATGTTCTTAACCCCTGAGCCATCTATACATCTCCCACAAAAGACAGCTTACACAAACAAAGAGTTAAGGCACCTTTGAGAAAGCCTCTGAGTAATACCAACAGCTTCTCCCCTAACTGGGTCAAACCAATGCGAGTAATACGTCATGAAGTCCCAGAGTTATACAGTACTGCCTTTTCATTCCTCACGCTAGCTGCTGAAAAGAGTTCCAGAAGGTCATTGTCTGCTCCCTCTTGTTACTTCTGCCAAAATGGTTTGAGGTAAGGATGGAAAATAAAACAGTCAGCAACAGTATAGGTAATGCTATGTAAATTGTTACTTCATAGTTTATTGCTCACATTGTAATTCCTCTAGACATCCCAGTCCTTCAATGCTGCATTATCTGTGAAAAAGTATGTGTGTGTGTGTGTCTGTCTGTCTGTGTCTGTGTGCGTTTCTGTGTGTGTGTCTGTGTGAATAGTCCTAAATGCATGCAGATACCCGAGGAAGCCAGAAGAGGGCAATGGATATGGATTCCTTGGAGCTGTAGTCACAGGTGGTTGTCAGCCTGAACCAGACCCAGGTTCTCTGCAAGAGCAGCAAGCGCTCTTAATGTCCAAGACACCCTTCCAGTCCCTATGAACCATACTTGAAGTTGATAGCGTGGAAGAAAATCCAGTCACAGAATTGGGAAATGCAGCCTCCCTCGGTGAAGTGATAACCTTCTCTGAGATTCCTCTGATGGCGGCAGCAGCGTCCCTTCTTCGGGTCCTACGTGGTAAGCCAGAACAGCTGAAGAGCAATGAGGGACCATGGCTCAGAGAAGCAAGTCTGGAACTGATGAAAGTCCTCCTTCACTTGTTTTTTGTTTAATGGCAAAGCCAAGAATGTACTAGAAACCACTTGTAAGCAGCGACATGTACTCAGAAACTCTGCTTCTGCTGGAAGAACAGCGCCAGATGAGAATGGGGCCTTCGGGCCAAGTGGCCAGGGTCCCGCTGCAGCTCCCTCACGCCCCAGTCCTTCCCAGCCCACCCTCATTCTTGCTCTTTCTGAACCACTTCCTCTTTGGGCCTGGCTCCCTCAAAAACGGTGGAGTTGGGTTTGGCTACTTGGTCGAGAGGCGTTGCCATTGTCTGAGGGTTAAGCTGAAGCTGTGGTGACTGTGCTGGTTTCTCTGCTGTGGGTTCTGTGAAGTCCACACTGGAGCTGTACAGAAATGGACCATCTTTGAAACAGCTCCCATCTGAGTGCCTTCTCTCAGGTTTCTAGGGTACTTGCTTCCTCTGCCTTCTAAGAAGTCATTCCTGTAGCCAGAACTGAGTAATGCAGGGAATCCTGTCTTCCTTGGGTCTCCAAAGCCACCCATTCCTCTGTCATTGAGTCTACTTTTCCAGAATCCAATGCCTGCCTTCCTTCCTTCCTTCCTTCCTTCCTTCCTTCCTTCCTTCCTGTCTATCTTTCTTCCTCTCTTTCTTTGTTTTTCTTCTTTTTTAAACAGAAAAGAACTGGGGGATAAGCCCTGTGGGTAAATGCCTGAATTCAGAACCCCAGCACCCACATAATATCCTGGTTTGCTAGTTTGTGTCTGTAACCCCAGAACTGGGGATGGGGATGGGACTCAATGGCCAGCTAGTTTAACCAAAACAAGTTCTAGGTTTAGTGAGAGACCCTGTCTCAAAAAATAAGGTGGACAACAATAGAGGAAGACATTTAACATACACCTCTGGTGTCTCCACCACAAACACAGACACACATGCACACACACACACACACACACACACACACACACACTACACATACAAAAAAAAAAAAAGGGAAGAAAAAGTGCTTAGGTGTACTACAGAACCAGAAAGAAAAGGTGGGTGTTTCACTATACAGAATTCTACATGTCTATGAAGTTTCTGTCTCTGAGACATAGTGGATGCTTTATTAGTACTGATATCCATAAGCAGGAAATATGATCAACTAAAACACTGAGGACAGGATGATGAGATGGCTGAGCGGGTAGAGGCATTTGGCACTGAGTCTGATGACCTAAGCTTAATCCCTGGGACACAAGTGGTAGAAATAAAGAACCAACTCACACAAGCCCTTTCTCCACAAAATAGATAAATGTGATAAAAATTAAAACACTTAAGAAACAATGCATATACTAAGATGCTTAATTGTGATAAATAAACAGTTGCGGTCTAGACAAGGAAAAAAATCAATCTGGTATTGTGATGTACAGTTTATAATCCCAGCATTGAGACCCTGTCTCAAAAGAAAAGGGGGGAAGAAGAGGAGAGAGCAGTTTTCTGCAAAAAAAAATCAGAAGTTTCCTTACAAGGCATTAAAATAAGATGAAAAAGACACGTAAGCATAGATATAGAGAGACAACATAGAAGGGGCTTGAAAAACTGATGAGCTTAAAGGACTTAGTGAGCTAGAAAGGCCTGACATGAAGGCCATCTTAGATCTAAAACTCACTTGCTATGATAACATTACAAAGGTCTAGGATCTGGTTATCAGTTCTCCAGGGCAAAAATTGTCTTATTTGTTTATTTGGTTTTCTGAGACAGGGTCTCAGTTATGTAGCTCTGGCTGGCCTGGAACTATGTAGACCAGGCCGGCCTCAAATTCAGAGATCTGCCTGCCTCTGCCTCCAGTTCTAGGATTAAAGGTATGTACCACCACACCAGAAAGCACCTTGTAAATGGCCCAAGGATCACTTAAGCTAACCACATTCACAAGATAGTGATGAACAGCTAGTATCACCTAATAATCATTGAATACATTCTATGTGTCAGATACTATTTGAAGCCTTTTCTGTGACCTTGTCCTCAACCCTAATAACTGAGGCTGTAACTCAGTGGTATAGCACTTGCCTAGTAAATATAAGACTCTACACAGGAAAACAAAATAAATCATAATGTAGGGTTATTTCATATTATGATCTCCATTTTGAAGATGAGATTTATACCGAGGCTAGATAACTTCCCCAAAGTGATACAACTAGTACATGGTTATTAAAAGCTAGAGAAAGGACTGTAATAAAACTGTTGTGGCTTTTCTTTTTCTCAAAAATAGAGCAATAACTAAAGAAAGTCAGGAAAAATTTAAATACGGAGAACTAATCTAGGAGGTCCAATTGCTACTACCTTCTAGGAGAATTCCAGAGAAAATAAAGATTTTTTTAAAGGATGAAGAAAACTGGGCTAGAGAAATAGCTCAGTTGGTAAAAAGTACTTGCCATACATGCCTGAGGATCTGAGTTTGATTCCCCAGAAATAATGTAAATAGCCAGGTATAGTGGCATGTACTTATAATCTCAGTGCTAGGAAGGTGGAGACAGAAAGTTCCTTGGGACTCTCTAGCTAGCCAGCTTAGCCTAACCCACTCACCAGTGAGAGCTCTTGTCTCAAAAAACACAGTGGATAGTGTCTGAGGGAAGACATCTCTGGCTTACACACATGCACACATGTACCCCACATGCATACACATGAACACTCACCCCCCCATAAACAAAATGATGGAAGAAATTATCATAGAAATAGCATATGATAAATTTTCATATCTAAAAGATGAGTTTGGAGTTTCAAAGTGTCATCACCTAAAACATGATGGTGAAAGGTTTTATAGAAGGTATATGCTGAAATCTTAGAACATTGGAAATAGCCAGAGGATTCTTTGTAGTTATAATGTGCATATTCATAAGAGAATAGAAAGAGGTAAAATATGACCTCCCACTACCACAGTAAATGACCCACTAAGGAATCTATCTCCTTTTCCCATAATTTTGTGCTTACAACTTTTGAGGTCCCGGAATACAAAGAAGGAAAGCTTCCACCAAGAAATACCACCTTGCCACAGGTGAATTGAAAACTGAAACTGCTCCTATTTTTGGTCCTCTCAGCTTCACAATTAAAGAGAGACAAGCATCACCTTAGTTATTCAAAAATCAACTCCAGTCATCAAGGATGGGTGAGGAGCTGCTACACAATGGAGCAAGGATGGTTATGCCTGAAATCCAACTGGAGTAATTCAAAAAAACAGCCAACCCAAGAAAGTATCTCCATAACTGACCCAGATCATTTGGGGATTATGGTTTAAGGCAGTGCAGAGCATAAGAATAAGACTTGGTCAAGGTTCTTGCATGGGTAAGAGAACAGACCAGCAAAAAGGAAATTCTCAACTGAGTCCTCACGACTACTTACAGAAACAGGATTCAGTAGTAGCTACATTTTATATTATCTGCACCTTACATGAAGAGTGCTGATTGGCATTGGATTATATTTTTAAATGTCATCATCCTGTCATGGCAGCTGACAGAACTATATGGGCCATTATGTTGGAGACATTGATTACCACACGTGTGATACCAGAATTCTTTTTTTATTTTCTTGATTTTTTTATTTATTTTAATTTTAGGCATATGAATGTTTTGCTTGCATTTTTGTAAGTTAATCACATGCATGAAATGACCATGGAGGCCAGAAGAGGGAGTTAGCCCCCAGAACTAAGGTTACATTTATGATGGTTGTTAGCTGCTATATGGATGCTAGAAACTGAATCCAGATCCTCTGCAAAAGCATATGGTGCTCTTAACTGCTGAGCCATCTCTCCAGCCACAAATTTCTTCTTTGAAAGTATTTATTTATTATCATTATATGTGTGTAATATGTGAGAGAACATGCGTGTGTGTGCCATGGCACACTTATGGAGGTCAGAGGATTTCAGGAATCAGTTCTTTACTTCTACTATGGATTCCAGGGATCAAACTCAGGTTGTCAGGCTTGCACAGCAAGCATCTGTACCTGGTAAGCCACCTTTAGCCTAATATGTGACTTTCTTATAGGTCAGGTGACATAGGAAGATACCAGGAATTGAATTGTCCCTACAGTGTCCCATATAAAAGCGGAGCTCTCTGATTAAAGAGGCCCTAATGAGAACTTTTAGACTTAACTAATACCTCAGGTGTTTCAGAGTGCATCTGAAAGGCCATAGGTATTTTTAACTTATTTATTTTTATTTTACGTATATGAGTGTTGTGCCTGCATGTAAGTGCACCCATGTTGTACAATGCCCATGGAGGCCAGAAGATGGCATTGGATCCCCTGGAACTGGAGTTATAGACAGTTGTTAGCCACCATGTGGGTGCTGGGAACCAAACCAGGGCCCTCTGCAAGAGCAGCCAGTGCTCTTAACTGATAAGCCAATGCCAGCTAGAGAGGCAGAGCCAACAAAAATGGAGTAGTTACATAACAAGATTTATTTCTCTCCTAGTCCTTCTTTTATTACCTAACACAGAATGAGCTAGTCTTGAAGAGGATAGGATAAGAAATACCCTAAATCCAGACACTGTTTCCAGCTCATTCATAAAGTGCTTATGGTAGGTGAATCGACTATTCTGTAATCCTTTTCCCACTACAGGTCCCTATGGCTACAAATCTGGCCAGCAATGGGAGAAGTTTTTAAAGAACCAATTTTTAAACTAGGTTAGGCTAGAGTTGAAATAACTTTAAAAACCAGAAAACTGTGAAATCTGCCAGGGAAGGAGGTGGGGGAGAGTGTAGCTATTCAACATAGTACAGAGAAAAAAGGAAACACTTTATGTTTGTACCTCCAAGTTCAAATTCCTTAGTAACCTGATCACAGAAAATCAAAAGTAGGGTCTGCAGTAATGACTCAGTGGTTAAGAGCACTTGTTGCTCTTGCAGAGGACCCAGGTTCTATTCCCAGCACCTATACTACAGCTCACAATCACAACCACTCCAGTTCTGGGAAATCTGACACTCTCTTCTGACCTCTGTTGGCCCTGAACATACGTGGTGCACATACATACATTCAAGCAAAACACTCATACATATAAAAATATAAAATCTTTTAAATAAAAAATCAAAAGTGAGATTGGATTCATTATATGATGTTAAGTGAATGAATTAGAAATTGAAATTATATATCTGTGGCAAATACATGTACATGAACAATCTGAGTACATTAAACAAAGCTGAGTCCAGATAATTGAATTTTCTCTAAATCACAGTTTTACATGAGGTCAGCACTAATCAGATATTGAACCAGATCTATCATTTTATTCCTTTTTGCTATTTATTTAAGATTTACAATGTTTAGTTGATGATTATTCTCATAAACTCATGTTGAATGATAAATATATGTGGCTACTGTCTGTGGACACATAAATTGTGGGTGCCTTTTTGTTGTTGCTACTGTTTTTCAAAGATTAACACTCTAGTATTTCAAAGAAGCAAATTAAATAGAGTGTTCCTTCAGTTCCTCCCTTTTCCATTAAAAACTGAGTATTATGCTTGGCTTTTCCCATTGTCAGCAATCATTTCAGTTTGCAGGGAGTCCATACATATAATTGTTAATATCAAAGATATTTCAGAGAACAGGTCTTTAAGCAATCTAGCAAAGATTCCTTTGGCCACCTGATGTGAAATCATCCACCCTGATCTGTTCTATTTCCAACTCGTGTGTGTGTGTGTGTGTGTGTGTGTGTGTGTGTGTGTGTGTGTGTGTTCAATGTCTGTGGCTGCATGGGCAGGGGTAATTCCCATGCACTTGCATGCAGAGGCTAGGGGAGGATGCTGAGTGCTCTGCACTATCAACTGGTACCCATGAAACAGGGTCTCTCACTGAACCTGAAGCTGCTGTTTTGGCTGACTGACTAGTGAGCACTAGGGATCTGCCTGTCTCTGTCTCCAAGTGCTGAAGTTGCAGGCATGCATGGCTATGCATGACTTGACTTTTTTTATACGGGTGCTGGGGATTCAAACTCAGGTCCTTATGCTCAAGCAACAGCAAGTGCTTTGGGCCATCTTCTTTCCAATTTCTATAGAACCTTTTGTCCTGTTTCGGTGAATACTGTAACTGATGAAGCTGTCCTTCCACAGCATATCTAGGACAGTGGAAAAAGTTAAGAATATCCTGGAACTGTTTGTGATCTACTGACCTCATACATACATACAAATGCCCTTACCTCTTCCTAACCCAAGACTGGTATAAGCCAGAAAGAAGTTACAAAGTTTATAACTTTCATTAAAAAGAAGGAAAAAAAAAAAAACTCTAAATGACCACCTTGGAAAATACGTATGAACAAGATAGCACAAAAATAGGGTTCACCATAAGTGAACATTTCAGACTACAACTGGTGTCCTTATTTGTCAAATAATGACTTAAATAAGTATTAATCTGATTTTAACAAGCATGTGTGCTAAATAGCTTCAGTTGTCACCATGACAAACCAGGGTAAAGGAAACCTCAATTGAGGAACTTCCTCCAGTGGATTGGTCTGTGGCATTGTCTGTGGGGCATTTTCTTGATTGATGAGTGATGTGGGAGGGCTCAGCCTACTGTGGGCGGTGCCACCTCTGGACAAGTAGTCCTGTGTTTTGTATATATATATATCTGAGAAATCAGGCTGAACACAGGCCAGAGGAGCAAGCCAGTAAGCAGTGTTCCTTCATGGTCTGTGCTTCAGCTCCTGCCTCCAGGTTCTTCTTGCTCTGAGTTTCTGCCTTGGATTCTCTTGATGATGAACTGTGCTGTAAGCTGAATAAACCCTTTCCTTCCCAAGTTGGTTTGGTCAGTGTTTTTATCACAGTAGTATAAAGCAGTCTAGAATAGTGCATAAGGTATAATAATATAAAACATATAAAGTACTTCTAATTTGTGGTTAAATATGGGTTCATAATACAACTAATCTTATAGAAGTAAATAAAATTGTTATTTTGTACTTAAAGATATAATTAGGGGGTTGGAGAGAGGACTCCAGGATTGGGAGTGCTTACTGTTCTTGCAGAGGACTCCACTCCCTGCACCCATATCAGGTGGCTTACAATCACCTGTAACTGCACCTCCCCCTGAATCTGATGCCTCTTCTAGACTCTGTAGGCACTACACTCACATGTACACATTCCCACACACACACTCATAAGCAAAAAGAAAAATCTTTGAAAAAAAATAGTAGCAGGGCTGGAGAGATGGCTCAGCAGTTAAAAGCACTGACTGTTCTTCCAGAGGATCCAGGTTTGAATCCCAGCACCTGTATGGCAGCTAAAAGCTATCTACAACTCCAGTTCCAGGGGATCTAACACCCTCTTCTGGCCTCCATGAGCATTGCACAACATGGGTGCAATTACTTACATGCAGGCAAAACACACATATAAAATAAATAATAAAGGAAAAAATAATAATAGCCAGACATTGTAGCACAAATCTTTAATTCTAGTACTTGGGAGGCAGAG
Source organism: Eospalax fontanierii (assembly GCA_035773235.1). NCBI lineage: Eukaryota > Metazoa > Chordata > Mammalia > Rodentia > Spalacidae > Eospalax > Eospalax fontanierii. The sequence continues at coordinate 60,208,863 of CM069530.1, read as the reverse complement.
GCAGGCAGGTCTCTATGAGCTCAAAGCTAGTCTCGTCTAGACAGTTTCAGATCAGTAATGGCTACATAGGATACCCTGTCTCAAATAGCAACAATAATCATCATCATCATCATCATCATCATCATCAGACTTATTTAACAAAGAGGAAAACACAATCTGAAATAATAAAATTGCACTACCATGAATGAACTGAACACTGGACTTGTAATCTCTCTGCTATATAGTTCTGTGCATTTTACTCAAAGTAACAATTTGAAATGAACTTCAAATCAAGAGAATAAGAGAGCTTGAAGGTCCACTTGCAAAGGCAAATAGAAAAAAATCTTTACCAAATGGAAAGGAACATAACAGTCTAGCAAGATATTTTAGCAATGGAGATAGGCAGCCACAGTTTTTTTTTTTTTAAAAAAAGAACATTCCTTCCTGGTCTTTCTTGTGATCTGTTTTAAAAAGCTAACATAAAAAAATATGTAAGTTGTTTTCTAATATTTCTAAAACTTTGGGGGAATCTTTTGGGATTGTGTGTGAATGTTTTACCTGTATGCCTATGGGTACACTCATGTCATGAAATGCTTAGAGGCCAGAAGAGGGCATAGGATCCCCTGGAATGGGAGTGATTGATGGTTGTCAGCTGCCATGTGGGTGCTGGGAACTGAACCTGGGTCCTCTGCAAGAACAACCAGTGCTCCCAACCTTTGTGCCATCTTTCCAGCCCCTTTTCATTACTTTTTAAGTCAACATTTTCATTTCATTCTTATTCTTAAGAATATCATGTTTGGAGCTGGAGAGATGGCTCAGCAGTTAAGAGCTTTTGTTGCTTTTCCATAGGACCCAAGTTCTGTTCCCAGCATCCATGTTGGGTTGCTTACAGCCACCTCTAATTCCAGCTCCAGGGGATACCATATTCTGGCCTCCATAGGTATCCACATGTACATGCATATATACTAACACACACACACATACACACATGGAGACAGATAAATAATAATGATAATAAAAGAATATGGTTTTTAGACCAGTAAGTTCAGTGAGTACAGGCACTCATAATCTAGTATCAGTGGACAGGTAGTTCCATTGACATGGGGACTGTCCTGAAGGGTCAGGCAGGGAGGGAGAGAAATGGAGAAACCTGAGTGGGCTTAAGAAGAAAGGGTACAGGCAATCATAACTATTAACAAATTCCATTAAAAAGTTAATCTGGGGGCTGGAGAGAGAGCTCACAGTTAAGAACATTTGATGTTCTTCCAGAGGACCCAGGTTCAATTCCCAGCACCTACATGGAGGTTAACAACTGTCTGTAACCCCAGTTCCAGGAGATCCAACACCCTCTCCTAGCCTCTGCAGGGCATTGCATGCATGTGGTGCACTTACATACATATGCAGACAAAACATTCATACACATTAAACCAAAATAATAAAATATTTTTTTAAAAAGAACTTTTACAAAAGTCCCTTAACTAAAGTTAAAGTAATGAGTTCTCATTTCAAGAGAGAGCTCAGGGAGGAAGACAGCATAGTTCCAGCCCAGGAGGACTCATCATCAAGGGGTTTGGTAGTTATCGGTAATTACCAACTTGATTGGAATTAACTAAGAGACATATCTGGGGAGGGAGGGTGTCTGTGAGGGCATTTCCAGAAAGAATTAACTCATGGGGGAAGACCCTCCCCCAGAGTAAGAGGTACCTTTTGACTGGTGCTGGATATAAAGAGGTCCTAGGAGAAGCAGTGCTGCCTGTTTCCCTTGCCTTCTTGCTGATAAGTGTGTCTATCCTGTCGCTGTTGCTGCTGCCAATCTTCGCTGGCATCAAAAACCAGATTTTTCAGCTTTCTGACCTAGACTTAAGACTAGTGGCTCTCCAGGAATCCTCCAAGCCTCAGCACCAGAATGAGACTGCTGAGGCATTCATTTAGCCTTGTGAACCAGCAGCTGCTGGGTTCTCGGCCTCTCCAGAGTGCAGATGGTCATTACTGGACTACCAGCTCCTCTTGGGTAAACCAATCCAGTAAATCTCCTTTTATAATATATATTCATTCTATTGGCTCTGTTCCTCAAGAGAACTCTGGCTAATACAAGGATGACATAATGGGAGTAGAGAGTAATAATGGCAGTATTTAATTTATGTATTAACAATAGTATATATACATACTATGTAGCTATAAACAAGTTTTATACACATGTATATTCAGTAAAAAATATGATTGCTGAATTATATGATTTCTAAAATAACTGTGCTAAAATTTCTAATTCTAAATTACTCAAAGTATCTTAATTTCTCTAAGTATATATTAAAATATCATATCTATGATTCAATTTCTTCATAAGCAACAAATTTTAATTTTGGAATAATATAAAAAGACAACCTTTCATTCTTTATTTTTTAGATTTTCAGGGTTCTTTTTGTTTTGTTTTTTGAGACGGGGTCTCCCTGTAGCCCCAAGCTGGCCTGTAAATCAGTATATAGACCAGGCTGGCATCAAACTCAAAGAAAGCCAGCTGCCTCTGTCTCCTGATGCTGGAATTAAAGGTGGGTGCCACCACGGCCAGCACCTTTCATTCTTTAAAAGCATCCTAATTCTTTGAAAGCCCTGGGGGGACGAGATTAATGCCATCAAACTCAAAGTCTGAATCCCCCTAGTGAAATTTTCAGAAAGAATTCCTTTAATTTTTATTAATAAGTATTAAAAAGATTTCTTACATTCACTTTGTGTGTATGTGTGTGAATTTGGGTATGTGCATGCCAGTCAAAAAAAAAAAACATTGGTATCAGACATCACCTTCCACATTATTGGAGACAGTCAGTTGTTGTTAACCCTATGTATGCCAGGCTAGCTGGCACTCAAGATTCTAGGCATTCCCCTGTCTCCTCTTCCTAAATCCTCCAGAATTCTAGGATTATAGATACTCACATTATAAGTCTGGCTTTTACATAGGCTCTGGAGATTTGAACTCATGCCTTCATGTTTACATGGCAAACACTTTTACCCACTGTTCTAGTTTGCTTTCTGTTGTTGTGGTGAAACACTGACCATAAACAACTTGGAGGAATAAAGGGTTTATTTAGCTTACAGACTACAGTCCATTATCTAGGGAAGCTAAGACAGGAACTAAAATAGAGACTCTGGAGGAATATTACTTACTAGTCTTCCCCCAGCTTGTTCAACTATGTTTCTTATACAACTCAGGCCCACCTGCCTAAAATGGCACCATTCACAGTGGGCTGGGGCTGGGTCTTGCCCTTCTACATTGATTAACAATTAAGAAAATGTCTCACAGTGTTATGAGACATTCAGGCCTCTGGGAAGGACCACTCAGATTCCAGATGTTCTGAATCAGCCAAATTTATTTAACTGAACCAGTGACTGCACTCTGTGGGCCAAGAATTAGAGAGCACAGCACTGGAATATGAGATTTCTGAGAATAAAAATTCCCTACCTCATTAACATACCAAGTATTCTGCCCATCTATTTAGATAACTTAAGGTAAACCTGCCTCTCTAGGGGTGGTCCTAGGAGCAAATGATTGACTAGTGAAGCTGGAAAGGTGGGTTTTCTCAACAGACACACTGGAAATAGTTTAGACTATCTCAGTTAATTTTCTTGGGTTATTTATCACTTTAGCATTCCCCCCTCTGAAGAGGTAACCCTAAACTCTTTTCAGGATTAGATAAGAGTTCTTAAATACGTTTAGCATTTTTGACCTTTGGCATAGAGTAGGGTGCTAAAGGGTACAGATTAGACTAAGATTTGAAGTCTTACATCTGAGCAGGATTTTTTGGTTAAGAACAAAATAGTGAGAAATTGTGTAAATAACATCTTATATGAACATAATGTCTGGGAAATACAATTCCTTGTACTCTTAAAGAAGCATACCAATCATTTTAACCTTTGATTATACTTTTCTGTTGGGTGTTTAAGACCATACAGGTGCCCAAATAACCCAATTTATTTTTACTCTTAAGGTTAGTTGAGTATCTGTTCCTCAGGGGGTCACATGGGCTTGGGAGGAGCCTCTGGCTCCCTAGGCCTTTCTTTTACCAGTTCCATCTATGTGAAGGTAAGTCAGAAGGTCTTACTAGATCGTGACTTTTCTTGGAAGCATTGAGGAAATGTTTTCCTGTGCTGATCCGCCTCTTTACAGACGTGACACAGGTTTGAGTCCTTCTTTTGGGGGTCTCCATGACCTCCTTGAACAGGAGGACAGGTGACTCATCACAGTGACAGGATATTTTGAGAGATGTCCCATAGTTCCCTGAACTTAGTTGACCTTAGAGAGCAAAAGACATTAGTATAGGCCTCTAAATATGGTTCTTAAACACCCAAGAAGGTTAGTTCCATCAATCTGGTACTTTTAGTTACTGTATGTTATGTAGCTAAAGCTTGGGCAAAACCCAAACATTCTTGAATAAAACTTGACTAGGTATATATAAATATATATACAATTTATATAATATATAAGTATTATATATTTTAAACTACTTGACTGAATTATTATTTTAAAAATCTTAAGGTTATCTATATATAACTTTGTTTCATTTTTTATATACTATAACATATTATCTTGGACCTTTAATCACTTGTATAGACATTTTTATTTTTTATTTTTATTCTGGAAGTTTCCAGTCTTTATAATCTTTATACATAAATCTTTTTTTATAAAATCTTTTTTTTATTTTTTAAAATACTATGAGACTTAATAACATTAAGAAATAAGTTTTCCTGTTGGGAGAATTCTCTTCCTGGGGGTACTAAGCAATGTTTATCTCTTTTCTAAGGTTTTAGTGTCAAACCAATGTTTGATCACTTAAAGTTTATCCTGGGGAGATGAGTGAAGTGTTACTGACAAGTATATGGATGGTCTGATTGTAGTTGCACTGAAAAGTCTTTATCCAGCATGGATGGTGACTTTTCTATAACCTCATGGGTCAAGTCCTCTCTTTTTTGTCTTCCCCAGATTTTTTCCCCAAATCCAGATGACCATTTGTGATTATGGAAAAATTACATACAGCTGGCTAGGAGGAGAGGCTGGATACCCAAGAGTGGCTGGATACTCAATGACCCTGCTTACCCCTCCTTTATACCATGAGATGAATAACAATAATCTGTGTTGAAATTAGTTTATCCCTTAGTTATTTTTAATAGTACAATGTCTTTACTCTGAGGCTGTTTTGTTTCCTTTTTCCTTGTGACAGGGTCAGGGGGCCAACCTGAACCTGGATAAGTCTTGAAGAACATCTTGAGATAACAGGCTTAAGTCTGAAGTGGGCAGGCCAATCCCATCTCCAGAGTCAGCTTTTCAGTGAGAGTAAATAGCATGTGACAATTTACTAATAGGATTTACACAAAAAGGCATTTGTTTTTCTTCAGAATTTAAGTCAGTGGCTTACATTGGACAGGAGAGCTATTGAGTCCAGTGACTTCTAGCAAGAATGAAAACATCTGTCTTTTGTATAACCTGTATACATTTGTCTAGGCAGGTGACAAGAGACAGAACATTTGATATTAAGAGATTACTTGATATTTTTAAACTTTATGAAACAATGGGCACTTGGCAGTGAGCACCCAAGATCGAGCAGGACCAGGCTGACAGAAGTTTTTGCTTTACTAAACTTGAGATCCTCTCTGGTTATCCTTGATATGACCAGAGGCATGAAAACTTATACCCATAATCAGTTTGTGTCTATTCATGGCAACAATAACGTGAAAGATTTAATAAGTACCCTTTTTTAAAAAGTATTTTTTAAAATATAGATTAGGGTTAATAATTGCATAAGATAGGGAAGGTTTTTTTTTTTTTTTTTTTGCTTTCCTGTGGACTGAATCTTAATATCCCTTTAAATGTTTCCTGACTCTTTTCCTAAAAAGCTATTTTAGGAAAATTTTATTTTCTTAACAGATGAGAGGCAAGAATATTAGTTCTCAGGGTATTTTCTTTTTAAAGAGGGCTCTTAATCTGTCTGAATCAGAAACACTGTATTATAATTTACCATACAAAATTTTGAACTAAGTACCCATAATCTGGAGAATAAGGAACACAGAAAACAATGGTACGTAAAAGAACTTGGAAAGAGTTGATATGAGACTGCTGTTTCCCTGTAGTCTGTCCAGGACATTGTAATTAGAAAGTGAAAAGCAGTGGTGTCTAGGGAATGAAGGGGCAGGAACAAAAGTAAGGAGCAACTGAGTATCAGAGAGGGAAATACTCTATTTCAGAGAAAAATAGGCTTTGAATCACAATACAAAAAAGGCAGGAATTAAAACCAGTGAAGGTGGCATCTTAAGCCTCCCATCCAAACAGGCTATTTCTCTCTGCTTTCTATTTTTGTAGCTTTGTCCTGGCAGCAGCTTGTCTCTTGTAAGGTTTGGTCCTAGAGTAGTGCAAATTCACATAAGCTTTCCAGTCTAGCCACCACAAAGTGTCAGCTCACATTGTACTTGCCTGCCTTGGAGGTCCTTGGCTAGAAAAGCTTTAAATTCCCTGTAGAAACTGACAAATATATTATGTAAAACAACGCAAAAATTTAAAATAGTCACTTCTAGAAATTAGCAAATATACAATATTAAAGATGTTAAAATCCAAAATAATTTCCCTTAAAAACAGGTAGTCATGTAAACAATGTCAGAACCCAAAATAGTTCTCTGTAAGACAACATAAATACTTTATAAAAGTTTTTAAAACTAGTAAATATACTATACTAGAAGTTAAAATTCAAAGTAATTCCCTTAAGAAACAGACCAAAATAATGTTAAATTTTAAACTACTGTCATGGAGGCCTGGTATTGCTTCCCTAATCTGACATAAAAATTCATACACCTTGTTACAAAAGACTGTGTTAGAATCTCTTGCTTTTTCACAATGCCATCAAGAATCAGGGATGAAAACCAAAATAAAAACATAAATTGCAGAAGAATTAGGACATGTAATCAAATACCTGCAGTCCAGAGAATTCCTAGGTTGTCATGATCCCCTAGAGTTCTGCAGAACCAGTCAGTTCCTGAGTATTTCCATTTTGAATTATGTCATGTTGAATTATGTCAAGATGGCAGCAAGGTCAAACAGGTCACTGCCATTTTGAAAATGTTACTGTCCAAAATGGCAGCCAAGTCATGTGACTGTCCCCATATTTGTGTCATCATTCAAGATGAAGACCAGATCACATGGTTGCCTCCCTCTTGGAGCGGTCACAAGCCATGATGGCAACTAATCACATGATAAAATTGAACCCATTCCCCCAACCAGGATACAACCCCTGTGGGATTTACGTATCTCACAGATTAAATGTGAATAGAAACCCTTTTAGAAAGCACCCAGTTAAAAGTTATATACAAATATAACAGGAGAAAAGGAATGCATGGTCTCCAACCAAGGACCAGAGTTCATGTATCTTACCACAGTGTGATCGCGAATTTGAAACAGTGTCCTCTGGATCTCTTTATTTCTAGATACAACTTGTTACTGGAGAAATAACAACTTGAAATGTCAGTAGAAAAGAATGAGAAGTTATGTCCAGTACAAGTGTCCTTGGGCTGTTGCTCTGAGAGCACACATCTTCATGGAGCATGGTGTGTGACTCTCCTGTTCACTAAAACTTAAAATGCTTAGATCTAGTCAGAAAAGCAGCGGTCTTGGGCCCATATTCTCTAAGCTCTGTTTGCTTAGTTCCTGAAGTGACTGAGGTCCAAAGTTCAGGCCTATATAACTGTTTTTTCCCTACCCATGAAGAGAACCACAGTGGAGAAAAAGCCTAAGGAAAGAAATGGCTTTTACAACTTTTTTTTCCTCTTCTCTTCAGAGAGGCAAGGTGTTTACATTCTCAATTGTGTTGAGTCCAGACAACAAGCTAGATAAAGGCATTTAAGTGATTAGAACTTGCAAGGAGGTCAGACACCTGGCTGACTGGCAGTCACATGGTTTTACTCCATATTTTACTTTTTCACAGAATCTTTTCAGGAAATGTTTTAACATACAATAAGATAGGGTTTTAGCAGAGTGAGTTCTTTTCTCATTTTTACATCAGTAATTGCATGTGCACCAAAAGAAGACATTACACAAAACAAAAGGCAAGACACAAAGATCAGGACAAACACGGAAAACATACAGTGGCTATGTCCATTCACACACCAGAAACCACTGGGATAAGGAGACATCTCTTCTTCCTCTGGAGACTGGGGTTAAACCACCCCACATTTGATCTGCCCATCAGTCTCCCCAGATGTTAAATAGGCATGCCCACAGGACAGTTTGATTTAGGAAACTCCTCAATTAAGGTTCCCTATTCCCAGGTGTGTCAAGTGGGCAACCAAGGTTACCCATCACACCTACTGAGCATCTTCTCATCCCATCTTTCTTTTTTCATTTGTGTGTCTGTATGTGTGCACATATGAGGATGGAAGCCAAAACACAACCTCAAATGTGCTGTCTACTTTGTGTTTGGAGATAGTGTCTTTCTTGTCTGGGAGCTCACAAAATCAGTTAGCTGCCCAGCAAGTACTAGGGATCTGCCTTCCCAGCTCTGAGATTACACACGTGGCCTTTTTTTATGTGGGTGTGGGGAATTGAACTCAAGTCTTCATGCTTGTAGGGAAAGCATTTACCAACTAGGCTATCACCCAGGACAATATTTATTTTCTTATGATCATATTTTTTATACCATGGTAAAACTCTTTCTGCAGTTTTTAAGACTAGATCGTAAAATTTACAAGTTCATATGCACTTGAGCCAGCCAGAAACATAGTTTGCTTGTTTATTTCTTACAGTGCAATGTGGTCTTTTTCTCTGAAGAAAAGTGCCTTTGGGGCTGCAGAGATGCCTCAGTGTGTAAAAGCACTTACAAATGTAAGAACATGAGTTCTAATCCCCAGAACCCACGTAATGTGGGGTACAGTAGCACATGTCTGTATTTACAGTGTTTCTATGATGAGATGGAAATGAGAGGCAGAGACAGCTAGCCTGGCATACATGGTGTTAAAAAAATGAACAAAGGAGAGAGAAAGAGGGAGAGAGAGAGTAAGAGAGCAAGAAATCCTGTCTCAAAACAGCATAGAGTGCCTGGAGAGATGGCTCAGTGGTTAAGAGCATTAACTGCTCTTGCAAAGGCCCCAGGTTCGATTCCCAGCACCCACAGTCAGACAGTAGACACCCTTCTGTAACTCCATTTCCAGGGGATCTGATGCCCTCTTCTGACCTCCTTGGGCATTGCACAACACTGGTGCACTTACATACATGCAGGCAAGACACTCATATATGTAAAAGTAGAATAATAATATTTTAAAAAACAGGGTAGAAGGTAAGCACCAACAACTGTGGTTATCCTCTGAGCACATGTGAGCCACTGCACATGCATGCATGCTTGAGCACACACAAACATATGTCATATGTACACACACACAAAGAAAAATGCCTTTTATATCCACCTACACTAGACACAATGCTATCATGTTATCAGTTCCTATTTACAAGGAACTGATAGAGTTTACAAGGCTCTTCCATAGATATTCATTTGATTATCACAACTCAAATGAGTAACTGGAAAAGTGTTGTTACCTCCATTTAATAAAGGAGACAAGGTCAACCATGAATTTGTAGTAACAGGAGTGGACATTATGAACTTTCCACATGACCATATTGCCTGTTCACATGGATCAGAACAGCATAGTTCTTTTAAGAAATATATTCTGCAGTTTGAAAATATTTTATTATTTCTATATTATGTGGATTAGTGCATTGTCTGCATATATATAAATGCACCTATATTGTGCAATGACCTTGAAGTTCAAAAGAGGGTATTTGATTCCCCTGGAGTTCCTGTAAGCTGCCATGTGGGTGCTGGAACTTGAACCTGGATCCTCTGCAAGAGCAGCCAGTGTTCTCAACAGCTGAGCCATCTCTCTAGCTCCAAAGCATATTCTTCAGTTTTAGCAATCATTTTCTTAGGCAGATGTGGTGGTGCACATCTTTAATCCCAGACCTGGGGAGGAGATGGCAGGTGCATCTCTGGGAGATCAAGACTAGCCTGATCTACATGATGAGTTCCAGGCCAGCAGGGGCTACAGGAAAGGCTCGTCTTAAAAAGACTAAACAAACAAACAAACAAAAATACCCGAACATTTTCTTAAATCCTCTTTAGGACAAGGTAGTATATGAATTTAAAAGGAAAAGCATCTCTATAAAATAAAGAGAATTTTAAAAATTATCATTTTTATATGCATGAGCATATTGCCAGCATGTGTATAAGTGCATCCATGTTGTGCAATGCACGTGGAGGTCAGAAGAAGGCACTGGAGTCCCTGGAACTGGAGTACTGGATGGTTGTTAGCCAACATGTGGGGTGCTGGGAATTGAACCTGGGTATTCTGCAAGAACAGTCAGTGCTTTTAACCACTGAACCATCTCTCCAGTTCTGATGTTTTTTCTTTTAAGATAATTTTTAGTATTAGCTTTCTGAAAGAAGATAATTCTGTCTTTTAGATAAACTAAAGCATATATCCTATAACATTTTTAAAAGTATTTATAAATAGTTCTAAGATAAGGATGAGTTAAAACTATAGTCTTGATTTTTGAGCACATCATACTAAATACTCACACAATATCAATATGTTTTATCATATATTTTCTCTCAACCATTATGTCACAGTGTTAGAGAGCAAATAGCTATTTACCTGGGATAGACTATAAATTCTCTAGTTTATCTGTTGAAAGACCCACATTTCCAGTTTCACTGGTCAATCACCTGATCATAGGACCACCCTTAGAAAAGTGGGTTCAACTTAAGCTATACTAAATAGGTGAGTGGAATACAGAGTGTGTTAATAAGGCAGTGAACTTTTCCTGCCCGGAATCCCACCTCCCAGGGCAGTTCTTCTGGACCCAGCCACAGACATATAGCTCTCTGTAAGTCTGCCTGAAGAATTCAGAAAAGCGTAATCTTTCCTTCTCTTCTTCATATCCCTTTTCTAAGCGTGCTTTCTCTAAGGCTTTGGGCTGCCCTAGCATGTTGTATTTCTCTACTTTTCTCTAAAGCTTCTTCTCCCAGACATGTGGCTGCCAGTCCACCATGTCTGACCCCCATGCAGGTTTAAACCTGCATGACTTTTGGGCTTCTTTTCTTCTCCCTCCATTCTCCTCTTCCAGGCAGCTGCTGAGATCCCCAGCTTTGTTGGGCCTTAAGAAATCCTAATTGTCTGGCTGGCACCTTGTGACCTGGGCAAGATGGCACTGAGAGGAGCTAAAACAAAGACCAGCCAGAAGAGATAGGCACATACCACACATACCGTGATAATTAGGTGAACTAGGAACTTAAGTGCCATTGGAGGAAAATTACCTCTTCCCTTGTGAACAGTGAGTGGACAGTAGTAGCCTCTATGTAAAGTAAAAGCATGATCAGAGTGACCAGTAAAATGATTGGTAGAAATTTCCCCTGTATGCTAATACCTGTAACTCTAAACCTTTATAATGTGTCTGATAAGTTCAGTAAACAGCTCCCTGTGGTTCCATTGAAGAAGTTACTTTAATAAAGCTGTATCATCATAAGAGCTGACTAGCTGCACGCTTCTTTGGTCAAGACAGGGACCCCGGCCGGGCCTGATTGTTTTCTGGAGCGGGCCAGGGGGCTGAGAATGGGCAGGCCGCAGCACCCAACGTCCCTTTGATCCCTGTGAAGGCCCTCTCCTACTGCAGGGAGAGAGCTGGGGCAATCCAAGGGAAGTGGGACACGAGCTTGATGCCGGATCCCCCTCGCCGTTCCCTCCTGCTGGCCCGGAGACAGAGGACCTGGTGGGGGGGGTGTGCCTGCTGGTGCCTGTCCTTCCACCACAAGAGAGAGCGACATAGCTTGTCTATCTTGAGGATTTTTCTTCAAATTCCAATAAAATTGTCCTAAAGCTTCCGATTGGGTCCATTCTTAAATTCTTTTATGAATAAGACTAAGAACACTCTAGGGGATGCTCTCATTTCACCCTGTTTCAACAGGACTAATCGTAGTTTCAGATTTGCTACATTGAGACATACATTCTTCTTGATCTCTTTTAAGAATCATAATTGATGATCAGCTATTGAGAGAACATCCTGATCCAGACTATCTTATTGAGTGCCTTAACTGATGTGGGAAGACCCACCCTAAATGTAGGAGGTCTAAATCAAAGGACACAGAAGAAGAAAAGTTTTGTTTTTTGCCTGCTTGGCTTTCACTCTCAGTGGTGAATTCATCTGTCCTGCTGGTAGTGCTGCTGATTCCTTAGCTGATACTAGAAATGCAGCTTCTTCATGCTCCCAAAGCTGACTGAAACCCAGCAGCAACTCCAGGTCTTTGGGGTCAGATTGGGACTGCTTGTGGACAGAACCACCACCAGGTTCCTGGCCTCTGAGGAGTGAGGCTGTCATTGATTGGACCACTCTAACCATACTGTGTAAAGCAACTTAATTAAATCTTTTTATTTTATGTGTGTGTTATGCCTGCATGTATGTAAGTGCAACTATGTTGTGCAGAGGACAGGCAGAGGGTGTAGATCTGCTGGAGTTGGAATTACTGATGGTTGTTAGCTGCCATGTGGGTCCTGGGAAGGGAATCCAGGTCCTCTGTAAGAGCAGCCAGTGTTCTTAACCGTCAGCCAGTCAAAAATATTTAATATATATTCATTCCATTGGTCCTATTCTTCTAGTGTACCCCCAAGACACCAAAGGTCAATTTTAGATCCCTAATGCATCATTTTAAAGCTAATTAACAAATGTTAATTTTGAGAACACTTATGGATTCTTAATGAATCTATAGGGGAAATAGGTCCAACAGCAACTGAATAACTAGGACTATGACCAAAATTGGGTAGCATCCTGTGATGTTCAAGCCACTAGAATCTCCGATGTGCAAAACTAAATCAAGCCACTTGAGGTGTTGGTTATAGTTTTGGTGAGCTAACTAGTTGTCTAGAAACCTTCAGAACAAACAGTATTATTTCAAATTTTATTTTTGTGTAGAAACACATCTCCACACACGTCAGAGGACAACTTTTCAGGATTCTGCTCTCTCCTTCCACGGTGGGTTCTGGAGTACTTTTAATTCATGTTAAAAGCATAAAAGGAGGCCTGGAATTTATAATAGCGCAGCAGTTCAAGCATATTATTTAACATATGCATAACCGAGTCGGATACTCAGCTTTAAAAAAAAAATCTGTAACAGAAAATCCACGGAGAAGACAATGTTAAAATTATTTATAGGAAAAGTAAAGTTTAACACTTCTCCTTAAACTAAAGCATCACATTTTATAGTAAAAACTTGGGTTCAGGACAAAGTGAGTTTTTTCATCCATTCCCGAGAACACCTCTAGGAGGCTGGCGTGGAAAATCAGGTGATCCTCGTCAACTTCAAAGCCACTGTCGTGCATCCGGGCCGGGAACTCACACAGAACACCCAACGGGGGACTAAGGTGGCTAGGCAACCATCCGCGCCTTCTCCGCGGCGCTAGCCCCGCCTCCCAAGGCACTTCCGCCACCGCGCTGCTCGAATCGCCTCTTTTCTTTGGCTTTCGCCTCGCCGGGAAATGCGTCAGTCAGTGCGGTCACTTCCGGCCCGGGAGCGCGCGGGTTGATTCGTCCTTCCTCAGCGGCTGGCTCTCGCAGCTCGGAAATGGCGGGTAAGTTCCCGGGAAAAGTTTAGCAAGGGGAGGAGGCGGGCGAATCTGGGAAAGAACGCGGAGGCGGCGGTGACAGTGGCCGCGTGAAACTTTCGGGCTCTGGTCAGGGTTCCAGAAGGCTTGGCCGGGAGGCGCGGAGCTCGGAGGCTGGCTTCGAGAGGGCCGTGATCCCCCAGTGCTCGCGCTTGGCACCTCCCGCGGGCCGCCGGGCCCAGCCGAGGGTCAGCGAGGCCGGAGTGGAGCGCGCGGCCTCGGCTCGAGAAGCGCAACCTGCTTGGGGCCCGCTTCTCTGCCATTCCCCTTCGCCCCCTGCTGCTCTGGCCTCGTCGCTCGGGTGCTGTTCCCGCCAGCTGATTTTCATACTCGAGTCCTCCCCCACAGGGCCCTGCCCACCTCGCCCCCTTCCACTGAGGGAGCGCACCGCAGATCGCCTTGCACCCGGGCACTCTGCGTCTCGACTGTTTCCAGTACTGCCTGCGTACTGGATCTCTTACACTTCAGTATTCCTAAAATCATATTTGGATATCGTTGAGAAAGACTTTATTTCTGCACTCCAGAACTTCTTTTTACAGGACTACTGCCTCAGTAGTACTCTAGTTTGTCCTACTTTGTTTTTTGAATCTGTTCGCCTTCAACGTTTAAGAACTATAAATTGCTATTACTTTGAATTTGTATTGAGGCGTCTTGGTATATTTTCTTTTTTACAGTTACTTTCTTTTGAAGTGTTGGGCAGTTTCTTATCACCCCACCTCCACCCTGCCTTCACGTTAGTAACACTACATGTTAAATACTCCGTTTTTGTAGAGAGACTGATTAAGCAAACTATATAATGCAAAGCTTGCATGTTCAGGGAAGGATTGTTCAACCAGCTAGAGGCTGTAGTGTAGAATATTGGAATACACTGGTGCCAAAGAGATAACTGTGTCATGAGAATTGCATTAAAAAAAAAATCAGCCCCACCACTTAGCTAGTTTGGTGCCCTTCAATTAAGCTTGAGTCATTGAGAAACGGGGTTGATATATCACCTATTTATGGAATTTGAGATCATAATTTAATATATAATTTCACATGTTGCCCAGATTACACATAAATTCCTTGAAGTAGGTTCTGTAATCTGTTTGCTGTTGAGACAGTTTCTCACTATGTAGCCCAGACTGGCCCATAACTCAGTCCTCCTGCCTCAAGACTCCTGAGTGCTGGGATTATAGGGTTGTCTCAGAAGTGGGTTTTGTTTTCTTTCTGTTTTATAATGTAGTATTCATGCTCTTTACATTTATTGAGGGGTACCTGTAGAATGCTCTGTGCTGCTATAGCATGTTTAAAATAATATGCTTGTCTCACTTCTAATAACCCTGTTTATAGGTATTTAAATCACTTTCAACCCCAAATTCCATAATTTGTTCTCTTAGGATTTGGTGCAATGGAGAAATTCTTGGTAGAATATAAGAGTGCAGTGGAGAAGAAACTGGCAGAGTACAAATGTAATACCAACACAGCAATTGAACTAAAATTAGGTATGTATGTCATTTCAGAGTGATATTGTGTCTGTGTTAGGTATGTATATAACATAATCTTTAAAAATTGAAGTAAAATGATATGTAAGAATGATTGTGTAACTGTATAATTTTCTGCATTTATTGAACATTTAGATTTTATGTCGTCTTGGTTTATGCCATGGACTGGATAGATGAAAGGTGGCAGAATTTCACCTATGGGAAGGATTTTGTGCCACAAAGTCACAGGTGTATGTGCTTTCAGCTTAAAAATACTTTTTTTGCTTAGTTGGTGAGGATGTATACTCAATGTATTGCTGGTAGAAATCTAAAATTATATAATTATTTTAAAAAACAGTTTGGTAGTAAAAAACAAACAAATTAACTTTATGAACCAGCAATTCTACTAGATATCTTACCTATTCAAGAAGCGAAAATGTATGTCATTTTAAAAACATACATGAGTTTTCATAGATGCATTATTCACATAGCTAAAAAATGGAAACAACTGAGATGAAAGTTGGTTTTTAAGTGGATAAAGTATAGCATGGCTATACAGTGAAATATGATTTAACAATAAAAAGGAATGAAGTTCTATACCTGTCACTATGGGGAGAAATCTCAAAAACATTACACTGTGTGAAAGAAGGCAGACAAAAACACCTTATTGGATGATTCCTTTTGTATGAAATGTTGAGAAAAGTCAAATTCATAGACAGAAAGTAGAGTAGTCATTACCCAAGACTAAAAGTAGAAAATAGGGTAGATGTGAAGGGATTTTTCTGTGCATGGTAGAAATGTTTCAAACTTAGTTTGTGGCACAACTAGGTTTGCTAAAATTACATAGATGAAAAAAATACATGCTTATGAGTTCTAGTTTCGTTACTCTTCTTTAATTTCCTTGTTCTAAAATGTTATTACTACATCTTTGTGGTTGTAAACTTTAGTTAAGAAAAGGTAAATGCAAATAAACTAACTTGACATATAGAAAATACTTTGTAATTGCTAGCTGCTATTATCAAAAACAATATTGTCTTAGCCTTAAATGTCAACTTGTCATAGCCCAGTCACCAGAGAAGGGGGTCTCAGTCACCCAAATCAGATTTACGTGTGGGCAAGTGTGTGGGGATTATTCCCTGGGCAGGTGGTCCTTGGCTATATAAGGAAGTTAGCTGAGCAAGAGCCTGTGCCAACCATCAAACAACATTTCTCCATGTTTTTTGCTGTACTTCCTTGGCTGAGTGAGTTCCCTGGTTAGAGGTAATACAGGCCTGCCTTTGAGTTTGTGCCTTGTCATTCCTCAATGATGGACTGTGACTTAGAAGTATAAGCCAAATAAATCCTTTCATTCCCTAAATTGGTTTTGATCAAAGTGTTTTATCACAGCAACAGAAATGAAACTAATACAAATATAATAAACATAATGAAGTTGACAAGGAAAGGAATAGCTCCTCAAACCCTTACTACAATGGAAATAATGATCTAAATTGTATTTTTGTGCATACATTACTTTATCTTTCTAAAACTGGCTTTCTGTTGTATAGGCTGTTTTCTGTGTAGCTTAAAAGTATCTGTACTTTGTGTGTGTGGCATACATATGTTTGTGGAGGTGCACACTGTGCACACATATGTGAATGCCAGAGGGGAATATCAGGTGTTTTGTATCATTCTCCACCTTGTTTCTTTGACACAAGATTTTTGATCATAGTTTTTGCTAGGCTGGCACTGAGCTCTGGGGATCCTCCTGTTTATGGCATGTACAACCATGCCTTGCATTTTTATGTGGGTGCTAGAAATTTGAACTCATATCCTTATGTTTTATAACAGGTGCTTTTACCCATGGACCCTTAAAAATACCTTGAGGTGTACCAGAAATTGCGACTTCAGATCAGGCACAGGGACTGAGTGGAGAAATTACAGGCTTTATTTCTGCCAGCAGAGTCTCAGGGAAGTAACCTCCAAATCCTGAACTCCTAGCTACAGTTTCTTAGAATATTTACAGACAGTCCAGCATCCTTCCAGACCCATTCTGTCATTGGTAGGTTTGAATTCCTACTTATATGACTGCAGACCAGGCACGGGGGTTACATGAGCCTTCTAGCTTGCATGAGCCCATAAACTGGAGTTTCAGACAGGAAACATTTACAGAAGCAGAAGCATAGCTTAAGCAAGTAGCTGTTTTCATGGCAAGCAAGGGAGAGGCTGGTTTTTGAGACAAGGTTCTCATAGTTTTGTTCTTTAACTAGCTCTGAGTTTTTCTGTCTCAGAAGGGCCCATTGAGATGGCTCAGTGGTTAAAGCAGGTTGCCTTAAAAACGTAATGACTTGAGCTTGATTCCTGGGTCCCACAGTGGAAATAGAAAACTGACTCCAGAAGGTTGTCCTGTGACCTCCACTCAGAACTGTGGCATGCCAGTTTCCTGCATTCAGACATGTCATACACACACACATGTGCATGTACACACAATAACAATAAAATGTATCTTGACAATTGTTTCCTATCATTTCATATAGCTCTCTCTTGAATTACATAACAGTATGACTATATTATAACTTAAATATTTCCTTCTAGGAGATTTTTTTTAGTTGCTTCTCTTGCTGTTAAAAGTAATTTTTATACTGGGCACTGTTTTGTTTACTTGTGTTTTACATATTGTACTTTAGTAGTTGTTGACAAATTGCCTTACAAAAACCTACCCAAACTTTCACCATAACCTTTTTTACCTATTTCCTGGACAGCATAGTTTGTTTTGTTTCTTTCTTTTTTGAGACAGGGTCTCTTAATGTTGAGGATGGCCTTCAATACCTGATTGCCCTATCTTCACTAGTATTCTGGGTGTGCACCACCACACCGGACTGTTATTTTTCTTTTTGGTCATTTTTGTCTGTGAATTAACTTTTCCTTCACATAGTAACAAACATATAGTATAAAATATACCATCTTACTATTTTGATTTTTAAAATTGTGGGTTTTGCCATTTTCGTGTGTATGGGTGTGCATGTATGCATGTGTGTAGAGAGGGAAGAGGTTTGTGTGTGAGTCATATGTGCATGTGTATCTATGGATGCATGTGAGGACTTCAGAGGAGGGTGTTGTATGACCTCTCTCCACCACAGTTCTTTGAGACTAAATCTCTCCCAAAACCTGGAGGTTTCCATTTTTCTGCAGGGCCAGCAAGCCCCAGTGATCCTTCTGTCTGCCCTTCATAGGGCCATTACCGGCACATGTAAGACAATATCCAGCTTATTATGTGGGTGTTGGAATCCAAACTCAAGTATTTATGGTTGTGCAGCAAGCATTTAACCACTAAGCCATCTTTCCAGCTCCTTCACATTTTTAAAAATTAAAATTAAAAAAAAATATTTTTTATGTGTATGAGTTTTGTCTGCATGTATGTAAATGCACCATGTGTGTGCATTGCTCATGGATGCAGAGGAGAGCATCAGATCCCTGGAATGGGAGTTAGTGGTGCTCGGTAGCTCCCATATGGGTGATGGGAAGTGAATCTGGGTCCTCTGCAAGAACAGCAAGTACTCTTTAACTACTGAACCATCTCTCCAGTGCTTTAAATATATTTTTATTACATTTATTCATTTTTGTGTGTATGCACTTGTGTATATATAGGGATGAGGAGATATCCCTATTTTTTAAATTAAAAAATTTTTTTGGTTTTATATGTATATTGCCTGCATGTATATAAGTGCACCCATGTCAGGCAGTACCAACAGAGGTTGGAAGAGGGTGTTGGATCCTCTGGAACTGGAGTTAAGAACGGTTGTTAGCTACCAAGTGAGTGCTCGGAACTGAATCTGGGTTCTTTGCTAAAGCAGCCTGTAACTACTGAACCATCTCTCCAGCCCACTTAGAATCCTTTATTAAAAGAAGGAGCCTCTTTGTTGTCATGTTGCAAATATGTTTTCCCAAGTTTTGTCTTTTGACTTTATTTTGCTATGTTTAAATTAAAATACATATTTTTAAAAAATTTATGTGTTTGAATGTTTTGTCTGCATGTATGTAAATACACTTGTACATGCAATGCCCACAGAGGCCAGAAGAGGGCATCAGATCCCCTAGAACTGAAGTTCCTGTTGTTAGCCACCATGTCGGTGCTGGGGACCAAACCTAGGTCCTCTGTAAAAACAGCCAGTGCTCTTAACCATTGAGCCATCTCTGCAGCCCCAAAATATTTTAGGGGAAATTTGTGGTTCTTTTGAATTTTATCTTACAAAGAAATCCTTGCCTCCTTAAGAATATGGGAAAAAAATTGTCCATCATTTGGAGCACTTCTCAGTTTTTTTCTTTTGTGATAGTCTTTCTGTTAGCCCAGCCTAGCTTCAAATGCAGAGATTGCAGGCAGGTACTACCATGCTTGACTTCTATCTATTATTTTAATAATTTAATTTTTGTTTTCTTTTTAAAATGTAATGGGCCAGAATTGGAGAGATGGCTCAGCAGTTAAGAGCACTGAGTACACTTGTAGAGGATCTGGGTTTGATTCTCAGCACCCGATTGGTGGCTAAAAACTGTAACTCCAGTTCCATGGAATCTGATATGTTTTTCTGACCTCCATGTGCATTGCACCACACAGGTACACCTACACACATCCAGGCAATACACTTATACACATAAAATAAAATTAATAAAACATTAAAAAATAAAGTGTAATGGCCCGAGGGCACTAGATTGATTTCCTCTACTACCTAAAACAAACAAAAAATGAATTTTGCGTAGCTTACATAGTGGTGCATTCCTGTTGTCCCTTCCAGGAGGTGGAGGCAGGGGTAGCCCAAGAACTGGGATTATAGGCTTGCATGTCTGGACACAGCTGAAAGATATAAATTCCTTGGTTTATTTTTGTGCCATTTTGTTTGGTCTCTGATTCATTAGTGTACTATTTTAATAATTATAATTAATACTTGGTATTGGCTCTCCTTGTTATTTAAGAGTTTTCTAAAAGTTTTGTTTATTCTTTCAGAATAATCAAGTTCCCAAAAGATTATTAATTTTTTTAAGCTGAAATCCTATTTGATTTTGTTTGGTTGGATAGCACCAACGTCCTTATAGTTCTGGCTCTTTGGTTTCAAGAGTAGTTATTTACTCAGGCCTTTATAATCTTGATTTGTAGAGTTTTAAGCTTTATAGAAAGACATTTAAATTTTTCCCTAAGTATGTCATCTAATCTGTTTTGCTACTATTATAATTGAGATTTCTTCTACGTTTTGGCTTTACCCATTATGTATAAGAAATCTAGAAACTTTGGTTTTTAGGGTTTGGGATTTGGGTTTTTGTTTGTTTGTTTTGAGACAAGGTCTCATAGCCCTGGCTGTCCTAAAACTCACTCTATAAATCATAGAGATATGCCTGCCCCTGCCTGCTGAGTGCTGGGATTAAAGGTCTGTGCCACCATGCCCAGTGGATCTTTTTAATATATGTTTGTCCTGTATCAAAATCCAGTTTGGGGGCTGGAGAGATGGCTCAGTGACTTAAGAGTCTGGCTGCTCTTGCAGAAGACTCCCAGTTCAAATCCCAGCATTCACATGGCAGCTAACAGCCATCTGTAACTGTAGTAACAGGAGATCTGATGCTCTCTTTTGTCTTCCTTGGGCACCGCATGACATGGATGCATGTGTATTCATGTGGGCAATACACTCACACACGTGAAATAAATAAAAATTCATTTTGCTTGCCTCAGGTTTTATACGTAATGACAACAGTAGCATCATGCTTGGCCCTTCTGACCTTTACACTTGGAGCAGTGCCTTCTTTTCCTTAAACCAACCCTTCTTCATTGCTTACCCTTAGTCTTCCTGGATCTCCTTCTCTGGATAAACAATTTTGAAACCTACTGTGGCAGGCATTGTGCTAGGCGTAGGGGATATAATTTAATTCTGAATTGCATAGTGGTTATACAACTAAGATTTATCCAGGAGTCTGTCACTGTAGGAAGAATCTTTCAAGAATGGTCACTGTAGGAAGATTAACTCTTTCCTTATTTCTCACATTACCAGTTTCTAAATGTAAAATTAAGTGGCACTAATTATATTAATAACGTGTTACTATTATCACTATTGCCAAAACTTTCATCACTCCAAACAAAAACTCAACCAGATAAGCAACAACTCCCAATATGCCTCACTCTCCAGCCATTGGCAATCTTCAGATAGAATAAGAACTTGCATTTGTTTATGGTGTCTTTTAATGACTTTTATAATATGGACATGCTTTTTCATTTATAAAACAGAAGAGGGATGACTTGCAACATGGACAGAATCTGGACTAATGACTTATTTAACCTTGCAGGAAAAAGCTACACTTTACAGTGTAAATAAGCTCATTGAACTATATGGTCTTGTGAGCTGGGGACCTGACCTTAAATCCTCAGGATCCCACTTTGCCCTCCATCATAGATAGTATATGAATGTGGGGGTGCTTGATTAGCATGTCACAGTGTTGCAAGCTGCCTGTATTTCTCATTGAAAACAGAATAATTGAGAGGTATGCTTGTTTGTGAGCTATTTTAGACCTGGGAATCATAGGACAAGACTCTTCTAAGATGTGAGTAGATCCTTCCCTTCCTCAGTTGATGCTGGAGATACTGTGACTAAAAACTTGATATGGCTGATAAGATGAATCAACAGTTAGGAGCACTGGCTGCTCTTGCAGAGGACCCACTTTCAATTCCCAGCACCTATATGGTTGGATCCGATGCCTTCTTTTGACATCCACGAGTATTGCATGACATTGGTGCACATATACATGGAAGCAATACACTCATTCACATAAAATAAAATAAATAGTAAAATATTTAAAAATAAACAGTATGAGTGAGACTGGACTGGGGAGCACAGTTCATAGTTCTGTGAGACATCTGAAGGAATGAGTGGGTGCTTCAGAGTTTAGGTCTCTCGGCCTTAAAACTAACCCCTAAGAGTCAGGCTAATTCTTTATTTCAGATATAAGTGTAATGTGGCTTAGTAATGCCCCAGTGTCCTTTTTTTTTTTTTTGGCTCCTTTAGACTGGCACAGTTCATCAGTCTTTTCATCTTTTGTGACCTTCGTATTTTTTGAGATGATAGGCCATTTTCTTCGTATAATTTCCCTCAAATTGGGATTGTGTTTTTTCTTATGGTTTATTTTAGGATATATGCCTTGTATAGAAATATTACAAAGTAGCTCTCTAATCTCATTGTACCCTATCAATTTTTCATCTAACTTCCAATTCTTTCATTTATTTCTTATTTAATGGGCTCTCCTATTATCTCTACCTCAGCTTTGGAATTAACATTTCTCCCAGGAGCCCTGGATTCTTTCAGTGGAAAGTAATATTTTGAAGCCATGATTTGGGTCCTAGGTGAGCTGGTTCTATTAGTGTTGTTCTAATATTAATGAGAGCATGTCCTCACAGTAGGCAGAACTTTGTTGCATTCCATTCAGTCTTTATCCTCTGAAAGCTGATTACGTTGTTAAGCTCATTGAACTATATGGTCTTGTGAGCTGGGGACTTGACCTTAAATCCTCAGGACCCCACTTTGCCCTCCATCATAGATAGTATATGAATGTGGACTCAAATTAGCTTTGCCTAGTCTGTCTAGAGCTTTGTTTTGTTTTTTAAAAATGGGGTCTCTAACCAAGAAGTGAATTTACAGAGTTGTGTGGCTTTTTTTTTTTTTTTTTAATGAGATACTTGCTGAACTGACTTCCACAGTGTTTTTGTATTCCACCAGCATTGCATTTAATTCTGGTTATTCCATATCCTTATCATTTGTTGTCAGTTTAAATAATTTTTATCTAGTAAGTGCATAATAGTATCTCCTGGTTTTAATTTGCACTTCCCAAATAACTAATATTAAGCATTTTCTTCTGGTGGTCATTGAACATTTATATGTTTCTTTGTGCCTCATCTTTTTCATTTTTTCTCCATTTTTAATTGGAGCATTTTTCTTTTAGACTTATTTATTTTTCTTTATATGTATATGTGTTTCTCAGTGAGTGTGTGCCACATGTACATGTGGAGACTAGAAGGGAGCATCAGATCCTCTGGAAATGGAGTAATAGGTGGTTGTAAGCTGCCTTATATAGCTGCTGGGATCCAGACTCTGTATCTAGTGCTCTTAACCACTGAACCATCTCTCCAGTCCCTGTATTAGTCTTTCTTTAAATTGTTTTTTTTTAATTTAGTTATTTTTATTTTATGTGTATGAGCATATTTCCTGTATGTAAGTGCACATGTGTTGTGCAGTGCCCTAGTGCCCACAGAGATCAGAGAAGGGTGTCAGATCTCTTGGAACTGAGTTACAAATGGTCAGTAGCCACATGGGTGCTGGGAACTGAACCTGATTCTCTGCAAGAGTAGCCAATGCTCTTAAAAACTGAGCCATCTCTCTAGCCCCTGTTCTTCTTTTGGGTTACTTTTTAAAATTTCCTTTCTTAAAGTAGACACATAATTAATTTATAATTTTCTCTAGTATTGACATTAATATTTTACATTTGTTTCTGATGTAGTTGTATTTCATCAATTGTTACGTTTTTATTAGTATTCAATTAAAAGTATTTTTTTGGAAAAAAGAATAGGGTTTAGTGAGTACTGAGCTGTAGTTAGGAGTAAGTAGTTCTGGGATGATATTGAAGTAGGGTGACTTGTTATCAGTGATATGCTGAGTGTTTCAGTGGGCTAGGAAAAAGGATTTTGGATGTTTTCACCATAAAGAAATGACAAATGTTTGAGAAAATAAATGTTTAATCAGATTTAAACATTACACAGTATGGTCAGAATATCATGGGCTGGGAATATAGCCAGTTGGTAGACTGCTTGCCTAGTGTATATAAAGCCCTGTGTTTGATTCCCCAGCACTGCATAAACTAGACATGATATAGCACATCTGTGATCATAAAACACTCAGGAGGTAGACCATCCTTGGCTGTATGGTAAGTTCAGACCAGCCCGGCCCCCGTGGGATCCTGCCTGGAGTGGGAAAGAAAGAAAGAAAAGTGTCACTTAATTCTAAATATTTGGGGGGTTTTCTAATGTTTTGTTTTTGCTGATTTCTAATTTAGTCTCATAGACAACATTCTTTTAAAAGTATTGTATTTTTTTATTTTTAAAATTTATTTATATTTATTGTTTGTTTGTGTGTATTGCCTGCATGTATGTAAGTGCACCAGTGTCATGCAGTGCCCCTGGAGGTCAGAAGAAGGCCTCAGATTCCCCTGTAACTGGAGTTACAGATGGTTGTTAACTGCCATGTGGGTGCTGGTAATCAAACCCAGGTCCTCTGTAAGAGAAGCTGATGTTTTTAACTGCGGAACCATCTCTCCAGCCCCGTTAAAACAAATTATTTTCAATATACCTAGGACAGTAAGCAAATATAAAAAAATGATAAAGTGTTTTATAAATATTTTTTTGAAGTTTTATATAGTGTTCTGTATATGTCAACTGGCTTAACAGTATTATTCAGGTCTTCTGTATTTTACTGATTATCTGCTTATTCTATCAGAACAATTGAGAGAGGACCATTAAATGTCTGACTGTAATTATAGATTTCTGTATCTTCAGTTGTCAGTTTCTTGATATATTTGCAGCTCTAGTGTTTAATGCATACAGATTTAGGGTTCCATCCCCACCCCTAACCCCACCTCCCATCATCCCCACTAGGGATATGCTAGGCAAGAGCTCTAATACAAGCCACATCCCCTACATTGAGACTTCTTATATCTTAGTTAATGAGTGGATCTTTTTTGTTTGTTTTGTTTTTGGAGCGGAGGCTTTAGGAGTACCTTGAATTTATGATTCTCTTATCTTTACCTCTTGAGTGCTGGGATTACAGATGTGCAACACTCTGTCCAGTTTATGTGGTGCTGGGGATTGAACCCAGAGGCCTGGTTCATGTTAGGTGAGCACTCTACCTGCTGAGCTACATCCCCAGCCCTACTTTAACTATTTGTTATGAAATATTCCTCTTTTATCTCTTTTAGCTCTTCATCTCTGTTCCCTCTTTAATTCCTCATCCTGATTTATAGTGACATCTACTATGTCAGATACTAATCTTGTGATGAGACTTTTTTTTAAGATTTGACTTTTATTTGTGTGTGTGTGTGTCTGTGTGTATGCACACATGTGTAGGTGCCTGTGGAGGTCAGAAGAGGGCGTCTGATGACCTGAAACTGGAATTACAGGCAGGTGTGACCAGCCTGAGGCAGGTCCTGGATCCGAATTCTCATCCTCTATAAGAGCAGCAATTGTTCCTAATCACTGAACCATCTCTCTGCTGGATACATTTTTGTTTTGGTCTTTTTTTTTTTTTTTAAAGCATGTGAGAAATTACAGCATTCTTACATGTTGATGCCTATAGTATATCAGACAAGAAAAAATACTGGCGAGGAAAGGGGATGTTTGTAAAGTTGGTATCTTTGGGAGTATTTTTTTAATCTTAATTTTTTTTTTACTTGTAGAGTTGATCTCAGAATTTTGAGGGTTTTGTTTTTGAGATATCTTTGAGAAGAGGAGAAAGTATTCTATTAGTCAGTTGATTAGGTACGAACATGGAGAATTCCTTCCCTTGGAAGAGGAAAGAGAAGCTCTGGGGAATGTCCACAGAAAATTAGAAGATGTAGAGATAAGTGGCATGCACATCTGTTCAGATTATCTTGTGAATGTTTCTGTTTTCTAAGCGAGACAGGAAGCAGAGTCATTTGGGGTAGAATGTGTGATTGTAGGAGAAAGTGCTGGTTTGAGGAGGTAGTCATCTAGGTGAGTGGGAGAAGTAAGTAGACCTGAGAACTATGTTGTGATTATCAGGTAAGGCCCTGCTTACAAATTAGTATTCAGGAATATATAAAGTAGGTCAGCCACATCCAATTACAAGGACACAGTAAAGTCAAATTGAACTGGAGGTGGGGTTTTGCCATGCTCCAACAGGATTAAGGAAAAGGAATTGAGGATACTATGAAGGAGTTAAAATATTGATGGAATCTTGGCAGAGCATGGTGGCATATGCCTTTAATCCCACCACTCAACCACTAGTAGTACATCAAAGAGGGAAAATAAGAGTAATGGTAAAGTTGTGTGGTCCCTTTCAGTTGTAGGTAATGATAAATAAAAGCTAGGGTATACTATGGGAATATAGGGATAAGTGACTTGGGTATGAAGTGTTTCCCCCAAAGACTCATATATTGAAGATTTAATTTCATGATGTATGCAGTATTTAGAGGTGGGGCTTTTGAGATGTGATTTGATCATAAGGACTCTACCTTTATTGAAAAAGTTAGACTATTGAGAGATTTCGGGACTTTGGAAGGTAAGTTTGGTTGGAGGAAGAAGGTCACTAGGAGCATGTTCGCCGGGATGGGGAGTCTTATGTTTTGTCCTAGGCCCTTTTCTATTATTATTTAATGTTTCTCATTGCTGTGACTGAATGTTGGTGCTCCACTTTCCTTTTTGTTCAGCCCAGGACTCCAGTCCATGGACCAGTGCTTTCCACATTTAGTTAGGATGGGTCTTCTCAGTTAAGTTAACCCAGCTAGAAATTTCTTCACAGATATGCTCAGAGGTTTACCAGCACACTGGGACTACTCCTGCATTTTGAAATAATGCAATTGCAATTTATTTTTCAGTTTGTCAATCAGGAGATTATGTTATTTAAAAAACACAGGATGTGTAACTCAGTTGTAGTATTTACCTACTAAAAGGAGGCCTTGGGTTGTTGAATCCCTGGTACTACAGAAACAAAAGAAGCAACAACATTCCCACAGTATTATAAATACATTTAGATATAATCCAGAATACAGTTAGATACTCTGAAGGGATTACTTCTCAGCATTGTGGCTAAGATCAAATATAGATACTTTGGGGAATGTTGTGGCATCTGTGAAGTTGCTTGAGGATTGGAGTGCTTTCAAATGTGCAGTAGGAGAACGCACCAACAGATTTTATATAAATTGCTTGCAATCGTTAAACTTTCAAGTTTGGTTAAATTTATGTGCTTTGGTAATTTCTCCATTTTGGTCCTTTGAGATGGGGGTACACGTAGCCCATGTTGGCCTGGAACTCTTGATCTTCTGCCTCCCTCTTCCAAGTATTGGGATTATAGGAAATGTGCTACCATGCCCAGCTTAATTTTCTTCTGGCTGATAAGACATGCTAGCTATATTTTCTTTTCTACATCTTTCTTTAAAACTACAGAAATGATTCTGAGAATAGGGAGTATAGAAACTGTGTTTAAAAACAGTGGGACACATTCAAAAGGAAGATTGATCACAAACTGTATCCTCTATGTAGAAATCAGGTACCATGAAAAAAGTGAATAATTTCTTTTTAAGATTTATTTTATTTTTAGTTATTTGCATGTATGTTTGAGCATTAGTATGTGCACATGGGAATGAAGGTGCCAGAAGAGAGTAGCCATTCATTTGGAGCTGGAGTTACAGGCTGTATTAGTTACTTTCCTGTTGCTGTGCTAAGACATCATGACCATGGCAATTTATAAAAGAAATAGTTTGAGTTTACGTTTCCAGAGAGGCAAGCGTCCATAATGACAGGTAAGGCATGGTGGCAGAAGCAGAAAGCCCAACAGTCATATCTTCAAGCAGGCACAGGAAGCAGAGGGAGCCTGGAAATCTGCCAAGGCTTAAAGCTATCCCAAGTGACGTGCCTAACATGGCCACATTTCCTAAAGGTTCTGTGACCCTCCCCAAACAAACAGCGCCAAAACTGAGTACTATGTGTTGAAATACTTGGAGCCTATGGAGACATTCTCATTCATACCACCACCTGTGGTTGTGAGCTGCCTTTGGAAGAGTAGTATGTGCTTTTAATTGCTGTATTCTCTCTTTAGCCCTTAGTGACATAGATTTTTATGGAAGGAAAAATTTTAGTGCTTAGGAATTTTTTTTTTTTTTTAAGTGAGGGGGATGTTGGTGTGGGGTTTCTTTGTTGTAGTTTTTAATGTAGTATGAGTGTTTTACCTATTTGTATGTAAGTGAACTCATATGTACAATACTTGCAGAGGCTGGAAAAGGACATTAGATCCCCCGGAATTGGAGTTTTGGTTGGTTGTTAGCTGCCATGAGGGTGCTAGGAACTAAACCTGGGTCCTCTGAAAGAGCAGCCAGTGCTGAGCCATCTCTTCTTCTTTTTTTTTTAGAGATGGGGTTTCCTAGTGGTCCCAGCTGGCCTGGAACTCTGTTATGTGGACTAAGCTGACTTTGATCCCATAGAGATCTGTCTGCCTCTGCCTCCTGTGGGATACCCACTGTCCAGCCTTTTTTGTTGTTTTCAGAGTTTCACTATGTAGCCATGACTGATCTGGAACTCACCATTTAGCCCAGCTGGTCTTAAACTTGCATTTGTGCTTCAACTGTGCTCATATTACAAGCATCTTCCAACATACCAGGTTTATTTCAGCTTTTTCTATTACATATTTATCTACATACTGGAGTAACATGTTTTGCTGAAATTTTGAAAAGCACAAAAGAGTTACTCATAGGTTATCACTTAGTTGCTATGGATATGGATCGTTTTATTATGTATTTATATTATTCCTGTTTTACAAAATTGAGGTCACAGTGTTGTGGACAGTTCATTTGGGTTGTTTCCTTGCTTGCTGAACAGACAACTGAATTTTATGTAAAGACTTAAAAGTATTTAATAATTCTGTTTCCTAGCAGAGTTTGCACTTGTGTGTGTGTATGTGTGTGTGTACATGTCAGATTGAGTCAATCTTAGACTTAATGTCTTAACAACCTTTAGTTTCTGTTTTCTTGTTTTGTTTCGAGACAGGTTACATGTAGCCCGTGTTGGCTTCAGAGTGGCTATATAACTGAGATTGACCTTGCCTTCGCCTCCCAAGTCCTCGAATTACTCATGTGCTCCATCACCCATAGCTTTTTCTCTTTTTGTACATACCAAATTCCATGGGCAAAATAGTAAAGTCTAATTTGTATGGAAGGGACACTGTAGAAATGATATCATGACTGGGCTTATCATAACACTTGGTCGTTACTTGCATTCCATGTATCTTTAATCACTTCTATCAAATTGTTGTATTATGTACATATGAGAAGCAATACATTGAAATTAGTGTTTTAAAAATTCTAGATATTTTCAAAACATTTGAAATTTAACAGTTGGATATTTTAAGTTATTGAGCCCAAATATTATTTATCTATGAAATATTACATTAAAAAATCGCAGACTCGGAGCTGGAGAGATGGCTCAGTGGTTAAAAGCACTGTTTGCTCTTGCAGAGGACCTGGGTTCAATTCCCAGCACCCATATGGCAGGTAACAGCTGTTTGTCTGTAACTCCAGTTCCAGTGGATCCAGCTCCCTCTTCTGACTTCTGCAGGCATTACAAGATATGGATGTACCCACTGTGTACAGGCATACATGCAGGCATTACACTCATACACATAAAATAAAAATTTAAAAAATGAAAAAAAATTAGCAAACTAATGAATGCATGTGATCTCATCACTTGCTTTTCAGATATATATCTATTCTTATTTATAAATAAGGTCTCATGTATTCCAGGCTGGCCTTGAACTCACTATGTAACTGAGAATGACTGAATTTTGATCCTCCTGCCCCTACCCACACCTTTTGTGTTAGGATTACAGGTATGGACCACCACACCTGGTTTTTAGATGGTGCTGGTGATCAAACCTAGGGCTTAATGCTAGGCAAGTACTCTATCAACTAAGCTACATTCCCTGTCCTCTTTAGATTTTAACATTTGACTCTGTCTAGGCCTTTTTTTCCCCCCCAGTTGTTAAATTGAGAAACTTCAAACATAGGAAAGTTGGGCAGATAAAACAACACTTACAAATCTAACACCTACCTTTAGCAGTTAACATTTGCTTTAGTTTTAGTTTGTATTTTTGCTGACTCATTTGAAAGTAGTTTCTGTACATTCTTCTGTCATAGCATGTCTCCTGAATGATCTAGTTAGTATTTATATGTATATAGAACTATGATGTATTGTGAGAGCTAAGAAAATCAAAAGTAAATCTTTCTATGGAATTTCTTGATTCCTCTGGTTGTCCTCAAAATCCTTTACTAATTAAAAAAAATAGTTAAAGTATGATCTAGTCAAGAGCTATGTACTACATTTATTCTTCCTTGTGTGGTGTTGGGGGTTGAACCAAGACCTTGTTCTGATAAACCCATATTGTATCCCTGAGCTATACTCTTAATCTCTTGTAATTTAGAACTGTCAATCTCTCCTATATGCAGTTTCACCTAGCCATTAGTTTATTTGGAGAGTAATGTCATTATGCAGAATTATTAGAGAAATCTGTATTCAAGATTTATCTTTTTCTGTGTTTTCTTAAAATTTGTCTTTTCTAAAATTCTGCAGTTGGGGGCAAGACTCAGCAGTTAAAAGCAATGGCTGCTTTTACAGGGGAGCCAGGTTTGGTTCCCAGCACCCACATGGAAGATAATAAACATCCTTAACTCCAGTTCAAGGGAATCTGGTACCCTCTTCTGGCCTCTAAGGGCATTGCACGCACAGATACATTTAACCATACTCAAACACATCAAATATATTTTAATGAATAAATTTTTTAAAGCCTTGTTTTTCTGTCTTTGTATACCCCATAAATTATAAAAAATTTAAAAGTTGGCTAGGTTTGGGATTGATTTTGGGCAGAAAAAAACTTCATGAGTGATTTCTGCTTCATATTGCATTGATTGAGGGTACACAGTATGGTCTGTCTCACAGTGAGTGATGACACTAAGTTTTACTACATGGAAAGGCGTTGGCTACCAGAACGAAGAGGCAAAGAGGTGACGCCACTTTCCTTCTGTAAATTAATCTGGCTGGGTGTTCCAATACCCAGGAGGCAGAAGCAGGTAGATCTTTGGGGTCAAGGCCAGCCTGGTATACAGGGTGACCCTGTCTCAACCCTTCCCCCCTCCAAATTAGTATTACTTTGGCATCCAGTGACTAACATCATTGACCATGAAGACTACTAAAAAAAATTTAATCGTTATCTTCTTTTCAACTGCTTAAGGGCTTAGTTTTTTTTGGATTTATTTTTATTTGTATGAATGTTTTGCCTGCATGTATGTAAGTGCACCCATGCATGCAATGCCCACAGAGGCTAGAAGAGGGTGTTGGATCCCTTGAATCTGTAATTATGGGCAGTTGTTAGCCACCTTGTGAGTGTTAGTATTCAAACCCAGGTCCTCGGCAAGAACAACCAATGCTCTTAACTGCTGGGCCATCTCTCCAGCCCTGCTTTTAAAAAAAGCTACATTTTTATCTTATTTACCCATTTTGTGGGGATCTGGGGTGCTGTACTTGTGGCAGTCAGGGGACAGCTTGTGAAAATCAGTTCTCCTGTCATGTGGATCCTGGGGATTGAACTCAGGTTGTCAGGTTTTTTACCCACTGAGCCAAGTTGTCAGTCCAATGTGAGGATTTTTGGTAAATTTTTCTTCATAGACAAATTGTATCAGCAAAGTGTCCAATGATATCAGTACTTACAGCAAATATAAATAAAGGAACAGAAACATACCTGTTTCTGTGGTAGATTGGTTGAGAGGATGCCCAAGACTATAGGAAATAGGAGTTTAATGTAGCTGCTGGTGCTTGAGGACACCTAAGTAGTATTTGCAAGAAAATTTCAATGCTGTCGCTTTTCTACTATCAAATATTTTCCTTTTAATATATTCCTAAAAGTACAGTAAGATGTACAAAAGGGGTGTCATTTCAACATTTTGTTTGCTTGTTTTACAGTATAGGGATGGAACCCAGGGTCTTTCAGTCATGCTAGGCATTTACATCCTCAGCCCCATGCAGCATTATTTTTAATATGAGGGCAGAAAAACTGGTAACAAAATAAATGTCATCTAGCAGTCAGAAACAGTACTGGAGGCTGATGAAATGGCTCAAGCCACACAAGTCTGATGACCTGGGTTCAATCCTAAGAACTCGAACAAAGGTGGAAGGAGAGAACGGACCACAGAAAATTGTCTTCTGATCTCTGCACCAAATGCTGTGGCATGTATATGTATGCACTTAACATGTACACATGCAGTCATAATTAAGTTGCTTTTTTTGAGAATGATGGGATGTTAGGGACACCATCAAACTCAGGTTATCCTTGGTTGCAGAATGTTTTGAACAGTAGTGTTTTCATTTCTGGGTGCTGTAGTTTTGCGTACAGCACAGTGCCCTTTTTGTTTTGTTTTCCATTTAACTTTAATTGTGTATAAAATACAGAAAGTCAAAACTAAACTAAGTTCCTAAGTCATACTGGGTTTTCTAATTCTTAGAATAAGTAGAGTTTTAATGCTGAAGCTTTAAAAGCATATTCTAATTTTCATGGTTCACCAGTCTCATGAGAATATAGTGTAAATTGTGTAATAGAGAAGTGACATTTTAAGTAAGATAAGTGTTGGTTGTATCCTAGCTATGTGAAACTCCTGAAATAAAAATACCTTTCCCCCATAATATCTTTAATATATCTGTATTATTTATTCTTTTAAACAGTTCGTTTTCCTGAGGATCTTGAGAATGACATTAGAACTTTCTTTCCCGAATATACCCATCAGCTCTTTGGGGATGAGTAAGTAACTTATAAAATATTTGCCAAATTATCTTTTATTCTTTTTTTTAAGACTAGAAAGTCAGGGGTCTGGAGACATGGTTCAGTGGTTAAGAGCACTGGTTGTTGTTGCAGCAGACCCCAATTCTAATCTCAGCACCCACATCTAACGACTGTCCATAATTCCAGTTCCAGGGGATCTGATGCCCTCTTCTGCCCTCCAAGGGCACTGCACAACATAAGTGCACATCTATACATGTGAGCATAACACTGATATGCATAAACTTTTAAGAATTCAATTTTTAAAAAGATTTGAAAGTTAGATTTGGGGTTTTTTTTTTTCAGATTTTTCCTGTAATTTATATCTCAAAATATGTATCAGAATAGTATTTTTTAACACTGAGATACTACTCAGTGTATGTAATATATATTGTTTACGATAAATGCATCTTTTTTTTAAGTCTCACTGTACTGTTAACCATTGTATTATTTACTACTTTGTGCATTGGTGGAACTGAGCAATTGCCTAAGGACTGGAGTTCGGATTCAGACAGTCTTAACTCCAGAACCCGTGTTTGTAATTATTAATTTTTAGTTTTACCTACTTCTTGTTATACTACTTCTAGTATAAACTAGAAAGCCCATTTGGTGATTAAATAAGTAATTCGAGAAATTTAATTGATGCATTTAGTATTTGTGCCCACATGTGTATGGGGTTCACAGAAGCCGGAGGAGGACATTGGATGTCCTGTTCTATCACTCTCCACATTATTGTTTTGAGACAGGGTCTCTCACTCAACCTGGTGCTAGGTGGCAGCAAATCCGAGCTATCCTCCCATTTCTGCCACACAGTGCTAGAGTTAGAGCGTATGCATGGACACCTGGATTTTTACTTGGGTGCTGGGATGCTACCTCAGGTCCTCCTGCTTATGTAGCAAGTGCTCTTTACCTACTAAGCTATCTTCTTAGATGCTAAAAGCAACTTCAAAGACAAGTCCACATTCTTTGATTTTCTAGACCTTATTTGGATTCACCTTTTTACTGTTGGGTTGTTTTTCATTGTTTTGTTTTTTGTTTTTAAGATAGTTTCATGAAGCCCGTACTGCTTCAAACTTGTTCTGTAGTAGAGGCTGGCCCTCGCTACTCCTGATCCACCTACCTCTACCTCCCAGGTACTGGTATTACAGGCATGCACCATCATGCTCAGCTAGGCTCTTTAATTTTTACCCAAATTTGCTTTTATAATTTCTTCATATATATAAATATTTTGTTCTTTGGGTGAACCATTTGAAAGTAGGTCTCAGATATGTCTTGATCCTGAATTTTGAGGCTTACCCTCAATTTAGTAGGTATCTCTTAAATACAAGGACTAACTGTGGTGAAATGATCAAAATTCAGGAAATATAACATTGACATAGTACTGTTTTCTAATGTACAATACATTTTTCAAATATAACTTCCAAAACTTTTATAGCAATTTATTCCTCCTGGATCCAGTCTTGAATGACATTGCAATTAGTTGTCATATTTCTTTGTTTTCTTTAGTCAGAAAAGATTCCTTAGCATTTGCTTTATATAGTAAATGTTTATAAACAATATAAGCTAGTTTTACAGAACCCTCATTTTAATTAATTTATTACAAATTCAGATAGTGCCTATCTTTAAAAATTCTACAACCAGAGAAGTATTATATCCTTGATGTCACATCAAGGATATGATGTCCATAATATCTGTTTGTTCCATAGTTGATTAGATAACTTAGTTAACTTAGAAGAGTCTGTCAGATTTCTCTACCAAGACAGTTTAAAGTTTTTTCCTGTTGTAATTTATAAGTAATCTATGAGAGATACTTTAGGACTGAAAATATCTTGTGCCACATTAAACTTTCATGTAGTAGTTCTAGCATCCATTGATGATTTTGCCTAAATGAAGATTTTACTATGAGTATAAAGTGAAGATTTTTCTGACTCTATGCTTTCTACATTGTTAATTGGCATTATACTGGAAGGAAGAATGTGTTCCTGTTATTAGCGTCAACTCAAAGATTCAGAGATTCTTTTTAAAGATTACATTTATTTGTGTATGTGCATGTCATAGTGTATATGTGGCAGGGGGTGTCAGGATAATGGAAGGAGTTGACTCTACTATATGGGTCCCGGGTATCAAACTTAGGTTGTCATGTTTGGCAGCAGGTACCCTTACCCACTGAGCCATCTTGCCAGTCCCAAAGAAAATCCAATGAATTATAATCCATTACTAGTTTTAATTTTGGTGCCTGTGTTAGTCCAAATTTGGCAACCAGCCACACTTTCAAATATTTTTTTCTCCTTTCTCCTAATCATCTTAAGAGACAGTCTAGTATAATAAGGTGTTTCAGATTCATCTTGTACTTTTCTTTTAGTTCTGAACTTAACCAGTTTCCCAAGGAGCTCTGGTTTGTTATAGCTGGGAAGAATATTTAAACATAATTAACATTTTAAATGTTTTTTCATCACAGTTTCTTCTATTTTTTAACATTATTTTATTTAAACATGTATTTAACACATTTCTGAGTATTAATGTATCAGAGTAGGTATTTTGTGTACTTTTAAGTATTGATAATCACATACTGTATATAGACTCATTCCAATATTTCAGCATTTCATATTTTTTAATTTGTTTTTTAAAGGTTTATATTTGTCTGTGTATATGCATGTGCCTGAGTGAATACAGGTGCCTGCAGAGTCCAGAAGAGGGCATTAGATCCCTTGGAGCTGGACTATAGGTGGTTGTGAGCCACGTGATATAGGTACTAGGAACTGAACTTGGGTCCTGTGAAAAGACGAGTAAGTGCTCTTAACCTCTGAGCCATCTCTCTAGTTCTGACATTTCTTTTATTGTCCTTTTAAGACAGGGTCTCCCTGTAATCCCAGCTGGCTTGGAACTCAACTATGTGGACCAGGCTGGCCTTGAACTCACAGAAATCTACCTGCCTCTGCCTCCCAAGTGCTGGGATTAAAGGCATGTGCCACCACACTGACATATTTCATGGTTTTAAACAGATTTGTTTTATTCTAAAAATAAGATTTTTTTTCTTTAGAGGGATATTTAATCTCATCTTTTTGCTATTAAAAAAGCTGAGTATAGTTCAGGTGGTAGAGCTTGTTTTGTCTCTAGAAAAAAACCCAACCTCTTCCTGTGGTAATCAGGTAAACCTGGATAAGATCTAGTTTTCAGATATTGCTTCTTCACGGCATGATGCACATTCATCTACTTGATTTGTATAGTATCATTGCAAGTAAGTGTACTTGCACACCATTGGTCTAAGTTGAACAGGTGACAGTCACATAATGGTAATGACCCTAAACCTTAAGACCCAAGCATGACATGGTCCTGATCCAAGTGTCATTGCCATGCCTTTGTCCTACATATACTTTAAGAATCCCTGCAATGAACATATTTCAGTAGCCTAGACATAAGTCTGGAAACTGCTTTTTTTTTGTTTTAATTTTTATTTATTTTTATTTTATGTGTTATGCCCACATATATGTAAGTGTACCCATGTTGTGCAGTGCCCGTGGAGAACAGAAGAGGGGGTCTGATCCCCTGGAACTGGAATTATGAACAATTGCTAGTCACCATGTGGGTGCTTGAATTTAAATCTGGGTCTTCTGCAAGGACAACTCAATGCTTTTAACCACTGGGCCATCTCTCTAGTCCCTGGAAACTGCTTCTTACAAGTACTCTTTCAGAATTCTTTTTGTTTTTAATTCTAAACAAGGAAACAACTTTCTTGGATAAATTGCATCTGTGTAGTTCATTTTCTTAAAATTTACAAGTCAGTTGTGGTTTTTCGTATATTCAGTTGTACAACTGCACTATAGTCAAGTTTAGAATGTTTTCATTACTCTTCACAAAGGTTAGGTCCTGATTGCATAGCTAGGTCTTAGTTTAATATTACCTATGTCATTTGAATCCTTTGTCATAGTATCACAGTCATAGTAGCAGGGTAATAATGTCTAATGTTTATTGAGTACTTACAGTGTTCTAGTCAGTGATTACTTTTTAGTAATCACTTACCCATTTAGTCCAAACAGCATTCCTAAATTAGGTCCTAGTATTTCTCTTTTGTATATGAAACCAAGGCATAGTTTCATTGCAAATGTTTATTTTTATTTATTTTCCTTTTTAAAACAAAAACATAGTTTAAAAAAAAATCTTAAAATTATCCATGAAGTTACGTTTGTTTATATGTGTATTATTAATCGTTGGCAGTAATTCATTTTGGCTGTTTTTTGTTTTTCATTTCAGTGAAACTGCTTTTGGTTATAAAGGTTTGAAGATCCTATTATACTATATTGCTGGTAGCCTATCAACAATGTTCCGTGTTGAATATGCATCCAAAGTTGATGAAAATTTTGACTGTGTGGAGGTAAGAACAGAAATAACATTTGTTTTAACTGTTTTCCATTTGCATGTATGAAAAACTTTCATTTTATTTATTTTTATTTATTTATTGGTCTTTTTGAAGCAGTTTCTCTATAACCCCAGCTGGCCTGGAACTCACTATGTAGACCACGCTGGCCTTGAACTTACAGAGATCTGCCTGCTTCTGCCTCCTGAGTGCTGGGATTAAAGACATCCGCCACCATACCTGGCCAAAAATTTTTAAGTTTTAGGAGAAATTGTAATGTAGTAGTTTTGGAACCACCTACTCATTTTAGTTATGGAAAGTATTTGTCTTTTGCTTTAATCCTTTTTGATACTGAGCCCTTTCATTTCCTGGGTGAATTTCATTCTTTGAAAAAAAAAAACCTTTTATGATCAGAGTTTTAAATTTACAGACTTTGGTTTTTATTGTAGACATACAATATACTAACTTCATTCTTAGAAAGCAAAGCAAATTGAAGGCCGTTTCTAAAGTCTATCATTTTTTTCCTTTTTTTGAAACAAGATCTTGCTTCATAGCCCAAGTTGACCTTGAATTCTTGATCCTCCTACCCTTGCCTACTAAGTGCTACATTTATAGATTTGAGTCGCTATACCCACTTTAAATTTTCTGCTTTTACTTCTTATACAATTTCTTTAAATTTATCTTGCATTTCTAATCTCAAAATTTTGCTAATATATACCTTTATAAATGTAGGTAATTAAGGTGATTGTGTTATAGAACTATTTTAAAATGAGTTTCAAAAGACATGGAGTCAGCAGGATTAAAGAAGTATATGTACCTGTAACAGGCTGGATAAATAGCTTCTTAAAAGATACCTATGTCCCAATCTCTGGAACCTTTTACTGCTACGTGAACTGACAAACACCTTGTAGAAATGATTAAGAGTTTTGAGACTATTCTGAAATATCTTGAAGGGCCCCAAAATGCAACTGTATGTATTCTTCTGAGAGGAAGACAGATGTTGTGGTGACATGTGCCCTCAAGCTAAAGAATGCTTAGTCACTAGAAGCTGAAAAGTGCTAAAAGAACAGATTCTCTTGATCTAGAGGGAGAGTAACTCCAAGATCATGGGTTAGTGATACTTACTTGAGACTTTTCCTCCAGACTGAGAATAACTGCCTGTTGCAAGTTACCAAGGCCTTGATAATTTGTTAGAGCACCACAGGACTAATTCACATTTTCATACCAAGAATTGTACCATAACTAATTATACCATAACTAAAAATCTAGAAGTAGCTTTGGGAATGATAGACAGAATTTTGTGCTGCATAATATTAAAAACAGATTGCCTTGAGTACCCTGTTGCTAGAAATATGGACATTTAAGGCATTGCTGGTTAGGGATCAGAATGAAGTTAGTATAGGAAAGTAAGCCTACATTATCATACAGAATATATATATACATACATACATTTTAAACATAATTTTGGCAGAAAGGTTCTTCTGTGATGGCCCCAAAGAAAATGAACAACAGGAAGAAAGGGTATCCTCATTACAATAGGGGCAGAAAGCCTGGCTGAATTTTGTCTTGTTATGGAAAGAACTTAAAAGCACTGGATTTGGTTATTTAGCTGTGGAGATTAAAGGGTTAGGGTTAGGGTTACTGGCTGCTCACAGTAAAATGAGAGGGAAGAGATAATTGAGGAAAGACATATTAAGGAGAAAGCGTCCAGGAATTGACTTGGGAAGATTTCAAGTTTACCTAGATGAAAGACTAAAATTTAGGAGATTGTTACAAAAGGGTTCTGGAGAGAAAGCTAAGGGTGTGGCAGACTAACCTTTTGTCAGTTCTAAAAAGATTAGTCATAAATGTCATGGAGTCTTCAGTCACTAGCAAAAGCTAAAATTATAGAATTTTTTAAATGATGCGAACTTTTGAGACATACACAAGTAACCCATAAGGATTATAAGATTTGAAGCAGCAAAGTCCAGCTTGGACTAGACGAACAAAATGAAGAAAGGTTTACTAACTCCTCAAATTCCATGATCGGGAACCAGGCTGTTAAAACCCCTCAGCTGCAAATATGTGTTCCCC
This sequence comes from Eospalax fontanierii, assembly GCA_035773235.1. Classification (NCBI taxonomy): domain Eukaryota; kingdom Metazoa; phylum Chordata; class Mammalia; order Rodentia; family Spalacidae; genus Eospalax; species Eospalax fontanierii. The sequence continues at coordinate 60,169,732 of CM069530.1, read as the reverse complement.
TTCAAGAATAAGGAAGGATGGCAGTGGAACTTCAGGCTATGGTTGTTTCTAGGTCTCAAGGCCTGATAGAATTTGCTCTGCTGGGTTTATAGGATCATTAACTCTGCTGCTACTTCTCTATCTCAGAATGAGAAAGTTTCTAACTATTGAAAATACCTGCCCCACCAGTGAATTTTGGGAGCGATAACCTGTTTTGTAATTTTGTTGTTCTGTTTAAGACAGGGTTTCTCTGTCTCTACAGCTGGCCTGGAACTGTTAAGTTTGAGACATACAGGAATCTTTGAAGACCTTAAGAAATTATATATTTTAGACTTACATTAAATAAGACCTCCCTTATTTAATGGTATTGAAACTTCAATTACTTCGTAGAGATTTTGTTTTGTTTCTTTGTTTATTTTTATTGTTGATCTTTTTGAAACAGGTCTCCCCGTAGCCTCAGCTGACCTGACCTGGAACTTGCTAGGTAATTCACAGAGGTCTGACAGCCTCTGCCTTCCCAGTGCTGGGATCAAAGGCATGTTCCACCACGCCCGGTTTGTTTAATTTTTTAATCCCATTTTGTCACTGGGTCATATAAAAATGAGAATTATATTCTTATTTTTTTCATAAGCGGGTGGGGTCTTTGTGTGTGTGTGTGTGTGTGTGTGTGTATGTGTGTGTGTGTACACTGCAGGAATTCTGCCCATAACGGAAAGTTACATTCTTATAGTAAAGTATCTTGTTCTTTACACTTATGAATCCAGCAAATTTAGTCATAATTATTATATTGTTAATACTATGCTGCATTCAATTAGGCAGAGAATAAAAATGTAGAAAACAAAGGTACTTTGTATGTCATCACATACACTTTGTAAGTCTGGATGGCTTACCTTTTTTCTGTAAAAGGAATAGTTTCTAAAATGGCTAGGTGTAGTGGCACATGCCTTTAATCCCAGCACCTGGGAGGCTGAGGCAGGCAGGCCAGCCTACATCTTGAGACCGGACTCAAAAAAACAAAGTACTAATAGTGAAACCGACTTTCTGAAGGCTTTTAACTTATTTGAACTTCTGGCTTTTCCTGTTATTTTTCTCTTCAACATATAATCTGGATAAAAATACTATATTGGAAAATTTAGTGGAATTATATATAACATGAATTGTGTGTATAACATGAAAAATGCTTGAAATCTTTTTATTTTTAATGGCACATAATAATTTTACATATTTATGAGGTATGCCATGGTATTTCAATACATCTATACAATGTGTAATGATCAGTACAGAATAATTGGTATGTCCTTCACCTTGAATATTTATCAAGAAATATTCTCATATATTCCTCATTAGTGTTAGAAATATTTTGAATACTATTTGGGTTTTTTTTCTTTGTTTTCTTATACTTCCCAGCCATATTTAAAATAACTAAGCCTGACAGATAAATAATAAGTACATGCACTTAATATTTGTTCTGTCTAGTAGTTTGTATCTCTTAGGAGTTAAAAAAAATTTTTTTCTGTTAAGAAAGTGGCTGTGACTAATGGCTGTAGTTGTGGTAAATGGGTATTTGTAACTAATTCCAGATAAACCAGCATTGAACAGATTTACTGAAGTAGAGGTTTTCAATGATCAGATTTTTCTTATTAGATAGTTAAATTCTCCAGGGTTTAAGTATTTTATGCTAGGTGTTTTTATTTAAAATGCAGGTAATATTTATTATGTGCAGTGAAAATTTCACTGACTTCTAATTGTTCCATTCTTGAAAACCAGATTTTTCCATTTAGAAGTATTGTGTTAAATATAAGGACTCAAATCTTGTATAATCTTTTGTTTGTTGTTCATTTTTTGAGACAGGGTCTCCCTGTAGCCCCAGCTAGCTTGAAACTCACTAGGTAGAACAGATTTGCCTCGATCTTAACAGAGGTATACTGGCCTCTGCCTCCAGGTTGCTGGCATTCATCACTACACCCAGGTAGGATTACATACTTGCTTCGTGGTGTCAAAAAATCATTCAGTGTTAAAGCATAGATTTCACCTTTTGTTAATTATAAATAAATAAAATAAAGGTAAAACCAGATAATCTATGGGTATAGTGAGCTAGCCTTTAGCAGTGACAATGCTCATTCTACAATGCCTACTGTATTTTTTTTCTTATTTGAGATCAGGTCTCATTTTGTAGCCCCAGCTGCAGACCATCCCAGGCTAGCCTTGATGCATCTTCCTATGCTGCCTTCTGAGTACTGGAACCATAGGCATGTGTCACCATGCCCCACCCACCTCCTGTGTTCCTCATGCCAGGAATATAGTGGTTTTTTTTAAAAAAAACAAAACCCCCAGCCATTGCTGTCTTAGAACTTACCATAAACAAATCATCAATGAAATCTAGGTGGTATTAGAAATATTTTGCTGGGATGGTTAGAGAGTAGCAAATGTAGACTGTGTGGAGCCTTGGAATCTTCTGTGCCATGAGAGGGTATTTAGGAGAGACAAGAGTAGTTGGTAGCTTTTATAGGTTTTAAGTAGGTGGGGACTTCTAAGATGGCATGGTATACACTCCTTTAATCTCTACAGTCAAGAAGTAGAGGCAAGAAGATCAGGACAACATTGAAGACCAGATTTGGTTACCTAGCAAGTTTGAGGACAGTCTGAGTTAACTTGAGACCCAGTCTCCAAAATAAAAGAAGAAAAAAAAATTCTGTATGCCTTGCAGAGAACACACAGTAGGGGGCAGGAGTGAAAGAAGGGAGACAGGGACCAGGACATTGCAGTATTAGACACTGGATTTAGTGGTCAGGTGGAGAGAGAGAGAGAATGAATGAATAAATATGTATATATATAGCATTTTTATATTTGAAAAAATACCTTCCACTATGTGGGCCTAGAAGAACAATTCAAGTTGTCTGCTTGATGGTGTCACCGATACCTGCTGAGCCATCTCACTAGTCCCATTACATTAATTTTTCATCATCTGTTCTTCTAAGCTGAGTTCTCCAGTTGCACCTAAAATACCGTAGTCACAAGTAACATGGCTGAGATCTCCTTATTTAGCCATTGTCTTTAAAGGCAGCATAATTATGTTGAATTTTAGGAATATAATAAACTTGATTTTTCAGACATTAATTTATCTTTGGTTGTCTCTGACTTTTTCTTTTTCCTTTTTAATGACAGGATCTCACTATGTAGCACTGACTGTCTGGAAATTACTATGTACCAGGCTGGCCAGGATTAAAGGATTATCATGCCTGACTTGACCTTTGCTTTTTATTAATACCTCCTACAAGCCTGGCTTTTTTACGTGGGTGCTAGTTATCAAACTGAGGACCTTGTGCTTGCCTTGGAAGCACTTAACTGACTGAGCTATCTCCCTCGTCTGTACCTTGACTCTTTTTTGTTTGATACAGGGTCTTCCTATAGCTTCAACTAGCCTGGAATTCGCTATGTAGACCCTTGTATGTGTATATATCTACACATACACACACATGAGGGTCTACATATCATTAAAAGTTTTAATATTGTTTGTTGATGGCTTCATCTTGCTTAGTTTAAGTAACAAAACACTAATACAGTGTCAATAAACATATTTCTACAAATCAAAAAGTTCACATTTTAAATTTCTCTAATACTCAGGCTTCTTCCTTTAAAATGAAGTATTATCAAAATGTGTGAGCGAGCAAATTAAGAAGATATGGAACTTCTTTTACTTTTTATAACATATCTTAGGTATTCTTACAATTATAGTAATGTTAAATCTTGTGCCACTTAATGTCAATAAAGAACAGCATGTTCCACCTACTTAACATGCCTTTAATTACAACCTCGAAAATAACTCACCAGGGGCAAATTCAGACAAATAGTACTGCTTAAGATAAGATAACAGAAAGGTTATTGTACTTCCAAATGTGTATACATTCAAAACAAATGTAAATATAATAGATAACCAGTTTTTCTCAGGCACATTGCTTTATTCAGTGATGATGAAAAGCACAGATCATTGGAACTTTAACTGACCACAGTGAGAAATAATGCCATTTAAAAACACCTCAAGCTGGCTATGGATGTGCACATCCATAATCCCAGCACTTAGAATGTGAAAGCAGGAGGATCAGGAGTTCAAGGCCAGTCTGAGCTACATAATAATTTGAGACCAGCCTAGCCTATTGAGACCCTGCCTTATAAAATGAAGGGAAAAAATCTCATTTTCCACCTGCTAAACATGTAGGACACTTTTATGTTATTTGTTTATTTGTTATCTTTTGAGACAAGGTCTCCCTGTAGCCCCAGTTGGCCTGGTGATCAGGCTGGTGAGATTTGCTTGCCTCTGTCTCCTGAGTGCTTGGACCAAAGGCATGTACCACCATGCTTGGCCGTGTTTTTGTTTTTTGAGAAATCGTCCAGTATGGGCTAGAAAGATGGCTAAGTGGTTAAGAACACTTGCTGTTTCAGAGGACCTGAGTTCAATTCCCAGCAACAATGTCTGGCAACTCTGACTTCTGGACACCTACACCCATGTATACATCCCCACATACAGACATATAAAAATAAAATCTTAAAAAAGAAAAAATGTTAGGGAAACATTTGTAAAGATATCTTTTTAAAAGTATAAATATATATGGTTGTATTCTGAATTCTTGGTCTATTCCTTTAATTCGGGGGGGGGCATGTGAGTGTGGGTGCCTGCAGAAGGCAGAGGTGTCAGATCTGGAGCTGGAGTTAGAGGCAGTTGTGAGCTGCCTGATGTGGGTGCTGGGAATCAGACTTGGGTCCTGTGTAAGAGCAGTATATGCTCTTAGCCACTGAGCCATCTCTTTAGCCCTCCACTTAGTTTCTTAGCTTTTCTATATTTTTACATGACTCAGTTGAAGTTTAAAATGATGTTCTTCAAGATAGGAAAAATTTCAGTGATCTTTAGAATCTTAATTTTTTGGCCACAAGAATTAGCACTAAACAGTTTACGTTCAATTCATTTTGAGCTCAACAGTCAATTAAAAGTGATTAATGGAACTTTTCTCTAGCCATAATTTTATCCAATATGAAAAATGAGTATTTTTAATTAAACTGAACTATACATTTTAGACAAGTACAGATTGCTAAGACTTCGTTGTTGTAATAGGGTTTTGTTCTGGTTTTTTTTTTTTTTTGGCAGAATCCATTTAATAGAAAATTGCAGTTTTCCTGTAGTGAACAGAATGCCAACTTATAGGCTTAAAAAGGTACTTTTATTTTAAAATATGTTTTATATAAATAAATCAGATACATATTTACACATACAGAGTCCTTGCTTTTAAATTCAGCCCTTTTACATATAGACTTGCCCAAAGCAAAATATTTTATTTGAATATATTTATTATAATAAATATCTTTGAGTACTGAAAGTTAAATATTCTTTCAATGTTTTGGAGCTCAGATAGTTTTAGTAGCTTTCCTTCCAGCAGAATTGCCACTTAAAACCTAACAGTTTCTGAGAGATCTTTGAAGTAGTTTTCCATATGCAGAGCAGATAAAGTGACAGGATCATACTTTTTGATGCCTTGTGTAGAAGACAGGACAGAAGAAAAGCCCTTTTTAATTTTTTTTTTTTAATTTATGCATCTTGAGAGTTTTGCCTGCATGTTTATAAGAGTACCACATGTGTGCCAATGCCTGCGGAGGCCAGAAGAGGGTATCGGATACCCTGGAACTGGAGTTGAGAATGGCTGTTAGCCACCATGTGGATGCTGGGAACTGAATACAGTTCTCTGTTAAGAGCAGCCAGTGAGCTATCTCCAGCCCTAGAAGGAAAGTTATTAAAAGTTAAATTACAATGATTTAAAACTTTTCAATTGACATTTTTCCTGAAGTTTTTATAAACTGTAACTAAAATTGATTGTACTGTTGTGCCCATCATTGCTTTGGGGTTTTTGATGCTGTTATTTCTTATTACAGCACAACAAATCTACTGCAATTATCTCCCTTTATAACTACTTCCTTAGGTTATTATTGAGAATATGGTAAAGTTGTCTCTTCATATTGGTAGTTTTGGGGAAAAATATTTATCAAAAGAGTGTGTATTTTAAAAATAAGCAAAGTAAAGTGGCTGGAGAGGTGGCTCAGTAGTTAAGAGTACTGGCTGCTTTTGCAGAGGACCTGGATTTGGTTCCCAGCACAGTACATTCACACATAAAATATAAAAAAAATAAAATAAAATATTTTGGGGGCTGGAAGAATGGCTCAGCAGTTAAGAGCACTGACTGCTCTTACAGAGGACCCTGGTTCAATTCAAGTACCCACATACATGGCACCTAACAACTGCCTGTTTCAGGGTATCCAACACTACCTTCTGACTTCCACGGACATTGCACAACACGGTGCATTTAAACACATGCAGGCAATACACTCATATACATAAAAGAAATAATAAATAATAAGCAAAGTAGACATCAAATCATTTGATCTTGAGGGTGAATGAATTGCAAGTACTGATGTAAATATTAGGAATAACTGTTGGGCAGAATATTGAAGAACCGTATTTTAAATAGTATCTCATATTTTTATGACTATAAACAAGGCATTAAATATAAAACTTTGTGATAAGCTTCATCCTTGCATCTTTATCTTAAATTGTAACTGACTGATAATAAAGTGCTATTCATCTGCAGGTGCATTGCTCCTACTTAGTTAAAAGATGGTTGAAAGGACAGGAATTAGTAGCATGTTGTATTAGCCTTTTGTAGTGTATTTTGTCCTAAGCATCTTAATTTCCCTGTTTTGAATGCTAAGTAGCAAGGGTCTTGGTTTAGAACTAATACCCATCATGCATGTAAACGGTATGAAAGAGCTGCTTAGTAAGTTAACACAAAGTGTTCTTGTGTCAGTCCTTGTGGAAATAGATACAATACAAACATTACAGCTGAACTCGCGGCAAACTCCATTAAGTAAAAACCTGGCCTCATTGTTCAGGAAAAAGTTTGAATAGAATGCAAGCTCATTTTGTTGAATGTAATGTCAGGCTTTTAGGGACTGTATTGAAGGATAAGGTTTTGTTAAGTTGAGACCAATTCATTAAGTTTTATTGCCTGGTGAGAAGCAGTAATACTTTATTGTAAGACTTCATCAAATATTCATGGTTAAAGAGAAGTAGTAAATGTATTCAATCAAGTGGTCTTTGGGGTTTGAAAAGGATTATGAAGTCCGCTCAGCTGATAGTTTTTAACATTCATCGAGGTTGTTTAATGGGTAATTTTAATCTCCGAGTTTAATTTTGTTGTCCAGTCTTTTCTCTTTTTTTACTATCACAAATCCAAGTCTATAAAAATTGTGTCACATTGTGGAGATGAGTGGATAATACCATTCATATAATTTGTGTATTTCCTAAGTGGAGATATTTTTTAAATTATCATCTTAGTTTGGCATATAAGGGAGTTATCTGTCTACTTGTTCATTACGAGGTTGCTATTCATTTGGTCAGACTCCGTCTAGCTTCCTTCCCTACTGCTGGTGATCTTTTCATGTCATGGGTAATATAGTCTCTTTGACACATGTAAAATAATAAGCAGCCTTTTGTTGCAGTTTATTCAATTTGTCATAAAGGGAGGTCATCAGCATATTCTGTATGATGTTTGAAATTTCAGTGGGACTACCTTTGACTCTTGTGCTTGATATTAGGCTCCCTGCATCCTCTATTTTATTTTTATGTTATGATCATCTCAAATTTGTGTGACAGTACTTTGTATACACAAAACCTCACCCTTTTCCATTTCAGTACGTTTGTCAAATTTGTGATAATTGTTGGCTTTGTCCATTTCGAAAAATTATATCTTATTTTTGTTTGTTGAGAAAAAGTTTCATAGCCCCGGATAGACTGTAATTCACTGTGTAGCCCAATCTGGCCTTGAACTCAGAGATCTGCCTGCTTCTGCCTCCCTGTGCTAGGATTAAAGATGTGCACCATCATGCCTGGCTCAGTTTTGTCCATTTTTTAAAAATGAGACATTTTAAGCTAAAAATGAAATTCATTAATTTTTTATGTTCTTCTGTCCATTTCTTAGGCAGATGATGTTGAAGGCAAAATCAGACAAATAATTCCACCTGGGTTTTGTACAAACACAAATGATTTTCTTTCTTTGCTGGAAAAGGAGATTGATTTCAAGCCATTTGGGACCTTACTCCACACATACTCAGTTCTCAGTCCAACAGGAGGAGAAAACTTTACTTTTCAGATATACAAGGTAAAAATAAAAGTAAATATTTCTTGGTCAGAGTTTTTCATTTACTTGGAACCTACATACTTTTTTTTTCCCCCAGCAATTTATTCCAGTTTCAGAAAACAGACTTTTTTATTGGCACCAAAAACAGATTGTTTTGACTATATGTTTGTGTACATATTTAATCTGAGACTTCTAAACATTTTTCCCACAGGATAGCTTTGTGTTCCATAGACTTTCACTTACTTCTGTGATGAGTTTCACCTGACTCTTCCTGGCTTTTTCCCTAGGCTGACATGACATGTAGAGGCTTTCGAGAATATCATGAAAGGCTTCAGACCTTTTTGATGTGGTTTATTGAAACTGCTAGCTTTATTGACGTGGATGATGAAAGATGGCACTACTTTCTAGTGTAAGTACAGTTCTAAAGCAACAGTAGACCTTATTACCTCCACAAAGCCAGCATTTTAATTGTGGCAGCCCAATTATTGGGACAGTATAATGATATTTTTCCCAGGAAAGAAAAACTATTGTTTATGGGGCTTGAGTTTGCCTTCATTATGCTTTGGGAGACCTTGAGAATAGAACTGAATTAAATGCTGTTGTCCGTTAGGGCCCTGAATGTAGGCTTAAACAGTAAAATGAGCTTTGCCTGTGTTTTCTTTTACTTGCCACCTATTCATCTTTATAATAGGCAAGTGCACTGAAGTGATGTAAAGAGGTCTGATTTATCCAAGTTGCTGCACACCAATTAAGTGAATTGTACATTCAGAACATAGCAGGTGTACCCATTGGGCCCTCACAGAGTAGCTTGCTGACACTGAAATTTCAGTCAGAGAATGGAAAAGAAAATGGACACTGCATGGGAGCGCGACTGTAATTGACCTGCTTGGCTTTCTGTTTTCTCTGCAGATTTGAGAAGTATAATAAGGATGGAGCTACGCTCTTTGCGACCGTAGGCTACATGACAGTCTATAATTACTATGTGTACCCAGACAAAACCCGGCCACGTGTAAGGTAATTGGCAGTATAACACGTGCCTTGTCTTTTATTTCAGAAGAAGGAACTGCTGAAGTTTCCAATACTTGTTAGAATACTGTTGATTTGTTTTTGTTTTTTTTTTTTTTTAAATCACCGTTTGTTGGCTATGTACTGATTTATTGTTCCCTTTGAAACGGTGTGGCAGAGTAAACCAGTTTTGAGTATATTGATAAGTTTTGGATTTCTTGAAGTTTAATTTTTAAAATTAATGTGTCATTTTTAAACTGGCCATGATGTAGTGATGTTTTAATTTCAAAATACTTTCTTTATGTAGTCAGATGCTGATATTGACTCCATTTCAAGGTCAAGGCCATGGTGCTCAACTTCTTGAAACAGTTCATAGGTACTACATTGCATCTCCTTCAGTTCTTGATATTACAGGTATGTAAAATTCCATGGTACTGAAAGAACCTTTCTAAAATGTCTTTAATAATTTTATTTTTGTCAGAAATACCTACCCTGTTTTAAGTATCAGCATTCTTCTGGGAGGTCTTTTGGAGACTGTCTGAAGGTTGCTTTAGGTTACATTTTAGATCATAGACCTTTATGGAGATTGGATTGCATTTCTGTCAAGGTAACAAATTAAAATTAACAAACCAAGTATATTTAGGAAATTCTTGATCAAGCATAAATGCCTAAGTATGGTATAACTTATTTGTTTGGTTTATTTGGTAAGCATTTGCATCATCTAGGGGATACCCATGCATTAATTTTCACGTAAAAGCAGAGTTCTCTATAATATTAGAGAGTAATAAATAGTTCTGTAGTAAAAGACACTTTTTCTAAAATGTGTTTTCTATTTCTAAAATGCATGCCATGCCAACAGTAGTAGATAATGTAAAATATAGTCTATGCTTTGGAAACATCTTTTAGTGTGAATTAGAGAAATAGTATAATGGAGAAAAGAAAGAGAAGGGTTTGTGTATATACAATGACCCATACCTATAATCCTAGTACTGGGGTGGCTGAGGCAGGAGGATTGCTGTAAGTTCTAGGCAGACCTGGGCTATATGGTGAGATCCTATCTTTAAAAAAACAGTAAAAAGAAAGGGAAAGGGGGAGAAGGAAAGACATCATTAAGATAATATTATGGGCAACACTATCTTAACATAGAACTGCCAAAGAACAAAGTGGCCTAAGGCACATTTATGTTTTATTTTCTTACCCTGAGTAACTTTCAAATTTGTTGCTCATAAAGTTTTTGATTAAACTTAAAGTCACTGCCAGGCGTTATGATGTAAGCACCTAGAATCCCAGTACTCTAGAGTCTGAAGCAGGAGGATTGAGAGTTTGAGGCCACCCTGTACTATATAGGGAGTATCTGTCTCAAAGTAAAACTGAAAGTCACTCATCATACTGTACAAGTTGAGCACCCCCAATCTGAAAATCTAAACTCCACAATAATCCAAAATTCAAGATATTTTTTAATTTTAATTTTTCTGTTTATGTGTGTATATTTGCCACTTTATGTGGATAGCTGGGGAGGCCAGAAGAGGATGTTGGATCCCATGAAGCTGGAGTTAGGGCACTTGTGAGCTGCCTGACATGGGTTTTGGAACTGAACTCAGGTTCTCTGAATAAGCAGCAAGCATTCTTAATCATTGAGACATTTCTCCGGTCCCCTGAGATTTTTTTTTTTTTTTTCAATTTCATAGTTCAAGACTCTTGAGTGTCAATATGATACTGTAAAGTTTCAAAATTCTAGAGGATTAATTTTTTTAAATTTATTTATGTATGCTTAAGTATTGTTTTCTACATGTATGTAAATGTACCTTATGTGTAATGCCAGTGAAGGCTGGAAGAAGGCATCAAATCCCCTGAAACTGGAGTTATGTACAGTTAGCAGCTGTTTGGATGTTAGGAATTAAACCTGAGTCCTCTGTAAGAACAGCCAGTGTTCTCAACCACTGGACCATCTTTCCTGCCCCAGATTTTCAAATAAAGGATTCCAACAAGTAAAATGTATAAAAGTACTCCAAAGCAAAACAGCTTCCCTTCCCCAAATCCGAAGCACTTCTGATCCCACCCATTTCAGCTAAGGTTGTCCTGTATTCACATCCAAATTAGATACTGAAAATTTATTTTATAAGTTTGAATGTAAGACTGGAAATGTAGTAGAACTCACTGGTAAAATGTTTGCCCTAGGGGTTTCAATTCCTAGCACCTCAAAATATATTAGTTTGAATACATTTTTTTCATTGGTTGAGATGTTTTGCTATGTAATTGAGACTGGTAGCTTTGAACTTAAGAATCATCTGCCTAGGCCTCTCAAGTGCTGGAATTAGAGGTATACTATCACATCTGGCTTAAATACAAATTTGCTTCTAAAATTAATATCGAAGGTGCACCAAAATGGTGATTTGTTTTTAATTTTTTTTCCAGAATTTTATCAGTTTATTTAAAGAAACAAAAATTACTGACTGTGGAGCTGGCAAGCTTAATCAATAGGCAAACTGGCAGATTAGTTTCTTCCTTTTTCATGTAATATACTGGTTTTGCTTATCCAAGGGTGGGAAAACAGTTGTTGAAACAATGAATTGATAAAATAGATTAATAAACTAGAGAGAGAGCATGCTAGGTTTTTCTTGTTTTTGTTTTTGCTGTACTAAAATAATCAAACCCAAGACCTTGTGTACACTAGACAGGCATTCTAGTCCATTGAACTATACTCCCAGCCCAGCATGTTTTTTTAAAGGAAATTCCACATTTATAGAGTTGAATTATCTTTTCTGCCCTACTCCTGTTTGTTATATGGGTTGAAACAGATAAAGAAGAAGTTCTTAAACTTAGTTTATGTTAAAAGTTCTAAATGGACACCTTCACTACTTTAGTGACTTGTAAATTGAAACAGTACAGAGCACATTAGTTCTTTTAGCTGAACTAAGGCTGTTTGAGCTTCTATTCAGTTATAGAGCTGGGACTTAGTGTTTCATGAAGGGACATTTTTGGTGAATTTAATCTGGAGTTCACATAAATAGTCTTTGTCTACTCTAGTGGGTAATGTGCCAGCAGGGGTTGTTTCTCTGAAGCCTCTTAACCACTTTTTTCTGTCTACCCCAGCCAATGAAGTCCTTGATACTTAGCACCAATTAGCAGATAAAGAATTTTATTTCTTAAATCTCAGTGAAGAGTCATTAATAATGGTAGCCTTTATTCGTGGCTATTATTCATTAGAAACTGAAGTCTTAGAAAAGCTAAACATGCTAAAAGGATGTCTAAATTTGACAATTATCAACCCTTATTTTCAGCATTAATGTTTTTTAACATAACAAAATACTAAAAATGTTTCATTGGCTGTTCTCAATATATTTCTTGTAGATTTCCATACGCCATCCTTAAAAAACCAAAACAATCCTTAGTGAATTTTGGACTCCAATCATTTTAGTTGTCTGTTTCTCCATTATTTTGTATGTTTTTGAGTTTATGACTCTTGCAGGCTTTGCTCTCCCTTTGAAATCCAGGCTGTTTGTATTGAGTTGAACTTTTGCTTCCTTGACATACAGGCAAGACTTACCTATAATGTAATAATCATTGGTAGCTAGCTTAGGTTCTATCTGCCAGTGGATATATATTTGGGATATATTGTCTTTGAGAATGTCAGCCTCTAGATATATAGCACTTGAATACTTCTCAGTTTATGACCATATAGTTTGTTTCATTTGGCAGTAGAAATTGGTGCTGACTAGACTATATATCAGTATCATTAGTTAATCTAATAGTATATTAACAGCTAATTTTATTTGTCCTTTGAATGTCCCTTACTGTTTTGGGATATGTTATATAGATTTTAGAGCATTTTATGTGGAGTTTTTTATACTTAGATGATTTCTGTTGTCTCATTTTCCTTTGAAGTATGATCTTTTTTCCTAGTGTAGTTCATTAATACAAAGTAACTTTTAAAAATGATAGAACAAGGAGCTGGAGAGATGGTTCAGTGGTTAAGACCACTGGCTGCTCTTGCAGAGGACCCAGGTTTGATTCCCAGTTCCCACATGGTGGCTAACAACCATCTGTAACTTCAGTTTCAGGGGATCTGATATTTTCTTCTGACCTCAGGGGTATTACACCACACAGTATACTTACATGCATGTAGGCAATACACTCATACACATAAAATAAAAACAGTAAAAAAATTTTTTAACAATAGAGCACCTAATGTCATTAGATGATGTATTTCATTTGGAAAAAACTCAAATTTTTTTATTCTACATATCACTATAGATTTATATTCGAGTAAATATCATCTTGAAATATATTGCTTCTCGTTTGTGAGTATGGTGTCTAAATGTAGTTCTGTGCATGTGTGTGCCAGGTGTATACTCAATTCACTTCAGAAGCCAGAGGAAGATGTCAAATGCCCTACTGTGTCCTTTTCTGCCTTATTCCCTTGAGACAAGGTCTCCTACTGAACCTGAAGCTAAGTTGGTGGTCAGCAAGCCCCAGCTATCATCCTGTTTCTGCCTCCTACAGCACTGGAGTTACAGGTGCATGTGGCCATCACCTGGCATTTTACATGGATGCTGTGATCTGAACTCAGGTTCTCATGCTTGTGAAGCAGGTTCTTTCCCACTGAGTCATCATCTTTCAGAGTACACTGTCCCCCTATTTTTGAGACACAATGTCTCATGTATCCGAGAGTGACCCTGAACTTGCTTTATAACCCAGGATAACCTTGAATTTGTGATATTCTTGCCTCCAACTCCCAAATGATGGGATTGTGGTTTGTACCACATGCTGGATTTTTATGCAGTGCTGGGAATTGAACACAGGGCTTTGTGTATGCTAAGTAAGCACTTTACCAGTAGAGCTACATTTCCAGCCCTATATATTGCTCCTCTGTATAATTAAAAACAGAATTGAAGGATGTCTAAATTATTGGGTATCATCTTAAGAACATTTTTATTTACAGTTAATGGATAATCTTAAAAGATTTTAAAGGTTAAAGCTTAAACCCCCTGTAGGGGGCTGGAGAGATGGCTCAGCTGCCAAGAGCACATGCTGCACTGTTACAGAGGACTTGAATTCTGTTCCCAGCACTTACTTTGGGTGACTCACAAAAGCCTATAACTCCAGTTCCAGGGATATCTGACCTCCTCTGGCCTCTGCAGGCACCTGTACTCACATGCACAAACCCACACACATACACAATATATATGTATATATTTTTAAAAGATTGAGTGGGGCTAGAAAAATGGCCCAACAGTTAAGAGTGCTGGCTGCTCTTGAGAAGGACCCCCCAATACAGTTCTCAAGCACTGATATTGTGGCTAACAACTGTTTGTAACTCCAGTTCCATGGGATCATACACCCTCTTCTTGACTCCATGAGCATTTCATGACATGGGTGCATTTACATACAAACAAGCAGAAGACTCATACACATAAAATAAAAATAAAGGTTGAGTGGTGCTGGGTGTGATAACACATCATGCCTTTAATCCCAGCACTCAGGAGGCAGAAACAGGCTGATCTCTGAGATTGAGGTTAGCTTGGTCTATAGAAAAAGTTCTGGGCTAGCTGGGGCTACAGGGAGACATTGTTTCAAAAACTGACAAAAAGGTTGAGTAGTGTTATGGTTGCTTATATTAAACTTCAAATAAACTTTTACCATTTTAAAGGAACTTATTTAAAATTAATTGGAAATTTTTTGTTTGAAATTTTTAGATAAAATATGAGTTTTTAGATTTTCCTTAACTAATTGATTTTGCTTTGATAATGTTTTTTTTTTCCCTAAACTTTCCTGAAGGTATGTAAGTTTCTTGATTTTTACTCATACTGAGTTTTATTTTAAATTAATATTAGGAATACAGGTTTTAAAATTTTGTTTAGTCAGACTTAGGAAAACTAACATTGGGTAAGTCTGTGTTTATCGATTAGGGAAAAAAAAATTTTTTTGTTTTAGTTTTTAGAATCTGCTCCAACTGGCCTAGAACTCCATATGTAACCCTGCTTGGTCTCAAACTTATGATTTTCCAGGGCTGGAGAGATGGCTTAATGGTTATAAATACTGGCTGCTCTTGTAGAGGACCCAGGTTTGATTCCTAGCACCCACATGGTGGCTAACAACCATATCTAACTCCAGTTCCAGGAAATCTGACACCCTCTTCTGACCTCTGCTGGCATTGTTTGACATGAGTACACTTATATACATAAAATAAAAATAAATAAATAGAAAACAATAATTTTCCTAACTCTGCTTCCTGTGCTATGATTATAGGCTTTCACTACCATGTCCAGTTTATTTTAAAAAATTCTTGAGCTCTGGGTATAGCTTAGTGGTAGATTACTTGCCTAGGACACATGAGATACTAGGTTTGAGCTTCAGCACCCTACACACACACAGTTGTAAAGTGTTTGCCATTTAGAATTTGTAGTATAATTTCTGTAAAATTCATTGACATTAACTGTACAGTTCAATGATTTCTAGCAGATCTGCAGCCATCATCATAGTTGTGTTTTAGAATACTTTCATCATCTGTAAAGATTTTCCATGTCCATTTGCAGTTGGTCTCCTATTGAGATATGTTTCTATTTAATTATTTGTGTAGTATAAGGCTGTTAAGTTTATCTTAAATCTATTACTCTACTAACTAATCTATATGGCAAAGACTAAATGCCTTAATTTTTTAAATTATTTTTTATGTTTATGAAGTGCATGTATGTAAGTGTACCATATGTGTGCAATGCCCATGGAGGCCAAAAGAGGGCATCAGATCTCCTAGAACTGAACCTAGGTCCACTTAACCATCGAACCATTTTTCTAATGCCCTCCCCGACCCCTGTGTTTTGTTTTGTTTTGTTTTTATATAGACTGATAGACTTTCACTGTGAAGTCTGGAACTTGCTATGTAGACCAAGATGGTCTGAAACTTTCAATGAACCTCCTGCCTCTGTCTCTCCAATGCTGAGTTTTCTGGTGTGTACTGCCACATGTAGGTAAATTAATTTTTGTCCAGTTGTTGCATCATTTGTTGAAAGTTATTTTTCCCTGTTGAACTGTTATGGTACCTTTGTTGAAAATCAACTGATTTTCATAAATACGATGATTTATATACTGTGATGCTCTATATGACTGTCCTTATGACAGTGCCGCACCATCTTGATTAGATTGATACAGCTTTATATTGAGTCTTGATTTTTAAATGGTTATGTCAAGTTTAATATACCCAGTATTAAAGTTGAATTTGAGAAGCATGTTTTGCCTGGGTGCTGCAAGGTAAACAGAAGTTTCTTGAAATGTTTGATGTAAGGTGGGGTTAAAAATGAGCCTGGCCACTATTTCCGGGTCATTGGAAATAGGAAGGGAAGGGCAGAGACAGGAGACTGAGTCTGAGTAGACAATCTACAGATGAACCATGACTGTTCGGGACACAGGTGCAGACTATATATAGTCCCTCTGAGTCAACATGGATAGGGGCCAATACAGATTCACAGCAGCTGGCACCCCCCCTTCAATAGTCACCCACTAATGTGTATCATAATGGAAGCTTTTCTTACTTACCTATCTCCTGGGCATCCATATGCATTAAAAGGTTCAAAATTCCAAAACAGCAGAAATAAAAAGTTAAAATTTTGTTACTTAAAAAATAGTGTTTCTGCTCATTTCCACCAGTCTCTTCTCTTTTCTGCTAAATGATTTCTTTGCTAATATGAACGATTGCTTCAGTAGTCCCAGGGTTCAGGAACCACTTAAAAGTTCCTTTGTCCTGTTCAGATCTATTTGAGTGACTTTCCTGGTTCTGCCATGTAGTAAGGGCTTACCAGTGGTAATGAATCCTTTCACAACTTTGTGCTTTTGCTGGCAGTTGTCCATATTCTTACTCTCATTTGAAGCTAAAAATTTCTTCTTGGGGAGGGGCATGTTCCTGCAGCCTCAGCTATACTCTCTTTATTCTTCTGTGGCCTGCTGACCAACCTGGAGCTGTGCATTGATCTCCTTAGGGCTGGGGTACTGCCCAGCTTCTGGCCTCTCTTTTCTTTCCCATAGGAGAACCCCTGGTGGCAACAGCACCTTGGTCTTTGCATTGTATATAGAATTAAGAAGTAAAAGTCCTCCAACTTTTTTCTTTTTCAAAATCCTTTTGGTTATATAGGGTCTTTTTGGTTCTATAAAAGTTATAGAGTCAGTTGATCAAATTCTGCAAAATATTAAGTAAAGACTCTTAAGTTTTATTAATTATTACATTAAATTGATAGTCAATTTGAATAGAATGGTCATCTAACAATAAATATGGAGTCCTCCGGGGTTAACAAGAAACATCTCTAATTATTTAGAGTTTATAACATTTCTCCCTCAGGCAGCTTGGGGTGTCATGCAATAATAGAGCATCTAATGTGCACAAAGCCCTAGGTTCAGTCCTCAGTACCACCACACAAAATATTTCTCAGCAGTGTTATGGTCTTCAGTGTACAATCTTTTTTTAAAGTTTTTTAAATTTATTTTTATTTTATATGTATGAGTGCTTTGCCTGCACATATATAAATACATCCATGTCTTGTTAAGCCCACAGAGGCTAGAAGAGGGCGTTGGATCTCTTAGAATTGGAGTTAGAGACGAATGTTAGCTGCTTTGTGGGTGCTGGGAATTGAATCTAGGTCCTCTAGAAAAGTAGCCAGTGCTCTTAATCTCTGAGCCCTCAATGTACAATCTTCTTAAAAAATATATTTATTATTTTTATTTAATGTGTATTAGTGTATTGCTTTCGTGTAGGTGGGTACATCCATGTTGTGCAATGCCCATGGCGGTCAGAGGAGAGCATCAGATCCTCTGGAGCTGGAGTTATGGATGTTTGTTAGCTGCCATGTGGGTGCTGGGAATCAAACCTCAATCCTCTGCAAAAGTGTCAGTGCTCTTAACCATTGAGCCATCTCCAGCCCCTCAGTGTACAGTCTTAATACTGTTTTTGTTAAATATATTTGTAAGTAGTGTGTTTATTTTGATGCTGTTGTAAATAAGATTCTTGATTTCTTTATTTTTATTGGATTAGTATATGGGAATTACAGCTGCATTTTTGGTTTTGTTTGTTTTTAAGCAGGGTCTCATTTAATCTGGGCTCATCTCAATATATAGGCTAGGATGACTGAACTCCTGATATTCCTGCTTCAACCTCACTACCACATCTAGTTTATTTATTTAGTTAACTTGTTTATTTATACAAGGTTTCCTCATCGTAGGCCCAGCTGGCCTAGAATTGGCTATGTAGATCAGGCTGGCCTCGCTGTCACAGAGATCCATTTGCCTCTTGCACAACCATGCTGGGCTGTTTTGCTAATACTTTATTGAGGACATTGCATTTATATTCACAAAGAACACTGATACATAGTTTTTATGTTGTCTTTGATATCAGGATAATTGTAACCTCAAACAATAGTTGAGGAATGTTTCCTGATCTATTTTCTGACATTTTGTGAAAGATTACCATTTCTTTAAATGCTGATAGGGTTCTCCCATAAAGCCATGTGGTTGTGGACTTTACTTCCCCTCCCAGTTGTGAATATGAGGAGTACAGGCATGTGCATTTCGCAACATGCCTTTGGAGATAGAGGACTGCTTTTGGGAGTTGATTCTTTCCTCCCTTGTTGAGGCTGCTGCTATACCATGTACCCCACTAGCTGGCACATACACTCTCAGGTAGGTCTCCTGCAGGATGCTTTTTACATAGATTTTAGAGATTGAACTCAGATCATCAGGCTTGCAAGGCTAGTGCTTTTACCCATCGAGCTATTTCGCTGACCTTCTTTTTAAATTTTTTTAATTTTGTGAGTGTGAGTGTTTGCAGGTATGTTCCCTCATGCTTTGTGTATAAAGAACAAAGATCAATGTTAGGTGTGTCTTCCTCTATCACTTGGCACTTTTTGTGATACCAGGTTTGTTTTTTTAACTCAGGTTCTGGGGATCTGAATTCAAGTCCTCGTACTTGCACAACAAGTATTTTTACACATTGAGCTTGAGCTGACTCTCCGGTTCATATACTTTTCTTTAGTTGTTAATTTTTATTTTCTTTTGATTGTATTTCAGTGTCTACATATTAAAAATTGGTTCAAAAATTCTAATTCTTCTTAAGGCATTTTGATAATCTCTCTTTTTTTTTTAATGTGTGTGTTTAATCTGCCAAATGCAAATGCACACAGGCCAGAAAGGGTATCAGATCCCCTAGAACTGGAGTTTCTGATGATTGTAGCTGTCATGGGGATGCTGGGAACCAAACCCGGATCCTCTGGAAAAGCAGCCAGTGCTTAACCACTGAGCTATCTCTCCAGGTCTGTCGTTTTGATAATCTTTGTCTTTCTAGAATCTGTTATATCTAAGCTGTCTTAATTTATTTGCATAAAATTCTTGGCTATCCTCATTTTTCTAATTTCTATAGTTGAAATGATAATCCATTTTTTCCTTACCTGATTTTGCTAATTTGTTGTTGCTGTTTTTCCACGGTCACTCTAGCTTAAAAGATTGACAGTTCATTGATATTTTCCAAGAACCAACTTTGAGTTTATCAAACCCAGGTCCTTGTAAATATTAGGCAGATGCTCTCCTAATTATAGACTCCCAGGATTCCTCCCCCACTCCACTTTGTTTTGTATTTTTATTCTTATGAAGAGACTTTGGCTTATTTTTAGATGTACTTTTTATTTATGTGTATGTGTCTGCATGTGTGTATGTACACATTCCTGCAGGTACCCATGGAAACCAGAAGAGGGCATCAGGATCTCTTGGAGCTGGAGTTAGAGGCAGTTGTAACTGCCTGGTGTGGGTTTAGGGAACCAAACTCCAGTCCTTTGTAAGAGCAGCAAGTGCTTTTAACTGCCGAACTCTCTCTAGCCCCTTGTTTTTTTGGTTTGTTTGTTTTACATAGGGTCTTGCCATATAGTCTAGTACTCACTATGTAGCCCAGGCTGGCCTCAGATTCATAATAGTTCTCCTGTCTCAGCTTCCTCAGTGCTGAACTTATAGGTGTGTATCACCAAACTTGGGCTCCCATTAAAAAAAATTTTTTTTTAAATTGTGTGTGCATATGACATGGGGAGAGGGACATATGTGGAGGTCAAAGGAAACTTTCAAGAGTTGGTTCTTTCCTTCCACTGTGTGTTCCTGGGATTGAACTCAGGTTGTCGGGCTTGCATGGTAAGTACATCTACCTACTGAGCCATCTCATTGGCCCCATTTTCCCCCCTATTTGTGTGTGTTTGTGGTATGTATGTGTGTTTGCATGTTGGTCACACATGTGGGAGTTAACGTGCATGTGGAGGTTAGAGGTTAATGTCAGGAATCATCCTTGATTGCTCTACCACTTTATTCATTGAGACAAGTCTCTTAATCAAATGCAGACCTCATGAGTTAGTCTTGTTAGTCACCTTTGCTCTGCTTTTTGAGGCTAAAATTACAAGCAGGCTTCCATACCACCTAGCATTTACATAGGTCCTGGAGATCCAGACTCTGGTCCTCATGATTGCATAGCAAGTGTTTTAACAATAAGTTATCTCCTCAGCCTCTATTTTTTAAAAAGTTATTTTAGGGGCTGGAGAGATGGCTCAGTAGTTAAGAGGACTCACTGATCTTACAGATAACTCAAGTTCAGTTCCCAGCACTCATGTGGCAGCTTGCAACCATCTGTAACTCCAGTTTCAAGCGATCAAACACTCTTCTGGTTTCTGTAGGCAGCAGGTAATTTCTTCATGTAGAACTACACTATGTTGTAGAATTCCCCTAGTACTTCTAATAAAGTGGGACATAGAAGATTTCTTTAGGCTTTATTTTTGTCATTTTGAAGGATAGTTCTACTGGATACAGAACCTTTGTTTGATGTAATACTGGGGGCTTTTTTTTTCCTTGTTAGTACTTAGAATGTGTCATCCCATTGATCTGGTTTCTTTGGTTTCTAATGAGTTCTTTCTCCCTTGCTGTTTTAAAGACTTTTGTTTGTTTCTTAATGGATTTTGATAGTTTGACTATGATGTCTTAAAAGTTCATTGACCTTCCTGGATGTTCAATTTTTTATTTCTTCAAATATTCTTTCTATGGCATCTTCCTGTGTTTCCCACTGTAGTAATGCTGATTTGCTTGGGCAGTTTTAATTTAGAGAGAATCAGAGTCCACTGTTATTTAAAAGGCAGGGGAATACAAGAAAGGAGAACTAGTATAGAAATTACCCAAGTAATTGAAAATAATACTAATGGAAACAGAAGAAATCTGTATCTTATAGGTTTCTGAGTGGTTTGATAACTAAGAATAGAGAAGCTGAATTGCAAAGGAAGACACTGAACTAAACAGGTCATCATGGCCCTGGTGGCCCATGCCTTCAATCCCAGCACTCAGGATGTAGAGGCACAGGAAGAGGCAGGTGGATCTTCACAAGGTCGAGGCCGGCCTGATCTAAATAGCAAATTCCAAGCCAGCTGGGACTACAGGGAGACTCTGTCTCAAAAAAAAACAAAAAAAAAGAGAATAGAGAATGGGATAATGTAGCAAATTATTTTGCAATCTTATGTTTACTTAATAATTTTCTGTATGAATCTGCATATTTTGTTTTATTATTGATTTATTTACTGAGCTATGGTTTCACTTTGTAGTCCAGGCTGGTCTCAGATTCAGTGATCTGCCTACACCTCTGCCTCTTGAGTGCTAGGGTGCTAGGAATAAAGTCCTGCGCTACCATGCTCTTTTTTTTTTTTTTCTTCGTTCTTTCTTTTACCATAGAGAATCTAGATTAGGGAAAAGAGAACTCCCAAGAATGAGAGGGACTCCAAGGATGGAATATCGATATCCTTATTCTTACTAATGCATTGATGGAATTTCAGTTATTGCTTTAAAGCCATAGTCAAATTATTCTTATTAACTGCATGAATATGATGTATTAAATGACTAAGTACTACAGACACTTACAAGTAAAGTAATCTGTATCAGTGGATTGAATGAAAGGATGTATCCTATTAGCTCCTTAAAAAGGCCTGTTGGGGCTGAAGAGATGGCTCAGCAGTTAAGAGTACTGGCAGCTCTCACAGAGGTCCCAGGTTCGATTCTCAGCACCCACATGGTGGCTAACAACCATCCATAACTCCAGTTTCAAGGGATCCAATGCCCTCTTCTGACCCCCGTGGGCATTGCACGACACAGGTACATTTATACACATGCAGGCAATACATTCATGCACATAAGATAGACCAAATTTTTTTTAAATTTTAAATAATTCACTCATTTATTTTAGAAAGCACCATTTTTTATGGCGTTTGTAGCATGTCTGTCAGTACTTCATTTCTTTTCATTACTAAATAGTATACCATTGTGTGCATATGTCACTTTTTTTTTCTTTTCTTTCTTTTCTTTCTTTTTTTTTTTTTTTTTGTTTGTTTGTTTTTTGAGACAGGGTCTCTCCATAGCCCCAGCTGGCCTAGAACTTGTTATGTAGATCAGACTAACCTTAATTTCAGAGAGATCCACCTGCCTCTACCTCCTGAGTACTGGGATTTAAAGGCATGTGCCACTGCACCTAGTGATTATATCACACTCTACTTGTTCACTAGTTTGTGCACATTGGGTTATTTCCATTTTGGGGCCTTCATAAATAATAATTATCTCTACCCTTCTGAGGAACCACCGGACCGTTTACTAAAGTGACTGCACTGTTAGAGGTTTCCATCAGTGTATTAGAATTTTGTTTCTGCACACTAATCAGATTTGATGTTGTCTCTTTAGTACTAGCTTTCTTGGTGAATATGAAATAGTATCTTGGTGAATATGAAATAGTATCTCATGATTTGTATTTCTCTATGGCTTAATGATGTCATCTTTCCATGTCCTTGGTATCTGCCCATTTGTATATCTCCTTGAGAAATGCTATTTCAATCCTGTACCCATTTTTGTAGAGGACTTTTAATTTATTTTAATTTACTTTTTTACTGAATGGTAGAAGCTTTTAATCTGATCTGATCACAGTCTTTTATTCCATATGTTTTTGCAAATCTTCATTTATGTCAGTTGTCTTCATTTTCTTACTGGTATTGTTTGAAGCACAAAAGTGTTAAATTCTGATAAAACACAGCTTATCTATTGTTTTTTCATTTTTGCTTTTGTTCTTATTATTGGAGAAATCATTGCCTAACTATAAGTCATGAGGATTTAACTCTTGTTTTCTTCTAAATGTTTTGAAGTTTTACCTCTTACATTTAGGTTTGTATTTTATGTAAGGAAAGAAGTCTCCAGCTTTATTCTTTTGTTTGTAGAGATCCCATTTTTCAACCCCCATTTGTTGAAAAGACTATTATATTGAATTGTCTTGTCAGCCTTTGGTCTCTGAATTCAATTCCATTGAGCTGTATATCTGTCCTTGTGTCAGTGCCATACTGTTGAATTTTAGCTTTGAAGTAAATGCTGAAATCAGAAAGTTTTAATGATTTGTGAACTAATTTAAATTTTTGGCATTGGGGATGAGGTCATTGTTAAAAAAAAAGTGTTTACTGCTGTTTCAGAGGACCCAAGTTCAGTTCCCAGTACCCACGTCAGATAGCTCACAACTGCCTATAACTCCAGCTCCAGGAAATCCAGCACCCTCTTCTGACCTCTGTGGGCACCCACACATTCATGTATACAGACACAAACATATAACACTGACCTTTCTCCAGCCCTAAAACACTCTTAACTTTTTAATTCATCAAGAAATGGGAACACAGAAGGGAGATAACTTTCCCACATTCCTACATCTATGAATGATAGAGCTCTGTTCAATATTATTTCTGTCCATTGTGTTCCACTCTTGTCCTGCTCTGCTATTTAATATAATGTAGTCAACCATAGAGAAACAAAGATCTGTGATAATCAGAAGTAGTGAAGGAAGAATCAATATCATACGCTTACTGTATTCTCCACCAAAAAAGCTTGTTTTTATAAAGGGATTTTTTTTGGGGGGGGGTGGGAGGAGTCAGGCATGGTGGTGCATACCTTTCATCCTAGCACTTAGGAGGCAGAGGCAGGCAGAACTCCATGAGTTCAAGTACAGACTGGTTTACATAGTGAATTCCAGGCCAGCTGGGGCTACAGGAAACTCTGCCTCAAAAAGACAAAAAACAAAATTTAAAAATAAAGAAAAAAATGTAAATTAGTGAAAGAAATATGGAGACCTATAAAAGCTATCGGATTACAGTTAAACGTTCCTGGGGAATACAGGAGGAGAGGAGATGGTGAAGGGTGGATTTGATCAAAACACATATGCATGTATGAAAGCCTCAAACAATAAATTTTAAAAACGTTTTTAAAAGTTAGCCAAGTACAGTGGTGCATAACTTTAATCCCAGCATTCAGGAGGCAGATCTTTGTGTGTTTGAGGTCAGCTTGGTCTACATAGTGAATTTCAGGTCAGTCAGGTGAGATAGGTAAGGTTCTATCATGCCCACTCCCCCAAAATTATAATTGACTTTAAATCTTAGTTACCAAAAAGTGCATGCATTTGGAATTGCTCATCCAAAGTTGAATATCTCACTTAAACATCTACTTTAATTGTGTTTTAAACTAAGATACATATGGTAACAGAGTAGGCAAAAAGTTGATGTTGGAAATGACTCTCATTTCATAAATAATATAAATGTCTTTGTTAAAGTACTTATTTTATTTGGCAAAGATAATTATAAGCAATTCTTTCATATTGTAACTTTGTATATAGAATTTTTTGAGGAAATTTGCCTTGTTAAGATTTATTGAGATTACAAATGATGATGGAATTATGTTGAGTAAGAGAAATGTTACTTTAATTTTAGCGGAAGATCCATCTAAAAGTTATGTGAAATTAAGAGACTTTGTGCTTGTGAAGCTTTGTCAAGATTTGCCCTGTTTTTCCCGGGAAAAGTTAATGCAAGGATTCAATGAAGATATGGCAATACAGGCACAGCAGAAATTCAAAATAAATAAGGTATTTGTATTGTTTTTATTTTGTAAGAGGACAATTTTTTTTTCCTTTTTTTAAGCTTAACTAAACTATTGTAAGGACGTTAAAATGTGTGGGAAGTAATAGTGGTTAAGAGCACAGACTCTGAAGCCAGACTGTCAGGTTCAGACCTAACTAATACTTTGCTCTATCACGTACAGCAATTTAATTTACTACTTTGTGCCTCAGCTTTCTTTATTAATAGAATGAGATGTTTTATAGCAAAACCCAATAGAATTTAGCAGAACAGAGATGGGCATGAATATCTTATTTTTGCTTTAAAAAATTTTTTTTAACTTGGCTAGCAAAATGGCTCAGTGGGCAGAAGCGCCAAGTCTGATGACCTGACGTGATCCCAGGACCCACATGTTAGATGGAAAGAGCTGACTCCGGAGAGTTGTCCTCTGGAGCCCCTCCATACATACATCTGAGTACCCCAATAAATAAAAAAATTTAACTCTTAAAAATTAAGTTGTAAAGTAGTTATATCCCTGGAGACAATATAGGTGGAAAGAGGAGCTAGAGAAAAATGTGTGACTTTGTTTTATTTATTTGTTTTTTTAATTTATATATTTTATGTTTATAAGTGTTTTGCTTTCATGTATGTAAGTGTACCATGTTCATGCAGTGTCCCCAGAGGCCAGAAGAAGGCGTCATATCCCCTGAAACTTGAGTAAAGGATGGTTGTTAGTGGCCATGTGGGTGATAGGAACTGAACGTGATTCCTCTGCAAGAGCAGCCAGTCCTCTTCATTGCAGAGCCATCTCTCCAACCTTGTAACTTTCATTTTACATACATTGGGGGTGGGGGGTCTTGGAGAGTACATTGTGCCTCAGTGTGAGTCAGAGGATAACTTGCAGGATTTGTTTCTCTCTTTATGTTTCTAGTATTTGTTTAAATGTTAAAGTAGTAAGTATCTTAAGGTAGGGATAGGAAAGAATGAATGACAAAGAAGAGAGGTTTGGTTCTGGGTTGATTTCTTTGGTTTTGAGGCCTTGAGACAGGTTTCACTATGTATGTATCCCTGGCTGGCCTGAAACCCAGAAATCCTGCCTCTGCTGGGATTAAAGTCCTGCATTGCCACTCCTGGCTTCCTCCAAGTTCTTTATCTTCATTTTTTTCTCATTCTATTGAAAATTTTACTTGGGATGCTGCTCAGTTGGCTCAGTGGTTAAGAGCACTTACAGCTAGCTCTTCCAGAGGACCCAGGTTTAGTTCCCAACTCCAATATGGCTGCTTACACCAGCACTTAACTCCAGTTCCAGAAGATACAATACCCTCTATGGCTTCTGAGGCACCAGGCACCTATATGGTACACTTACATACATGCAAGCAAAACACTCATACACATACAATGTTCAAATGCCATTTGGGAAATTTCATCTAAATTTCAAATCTAGATTTTCCCCTCTGAGCTTCAAAACAATAACCAAAAACGTGGTTACCTTCAGCAACACAATCTGAACTGAAACTCTCCATCTTCTGCACTTTAACAGTTTTCTCTCTCTAGAGAGAGAAATATTTAAAAATATCTACTAACTATATTAACGCCATATTTATTGAGTAATGAATAGCTCAGCTTCCCAGCTTCTGTGGTGTATATGAACTCATTTTTTAAAAATGATTTGGCAAAAAAAAAGAATTAAATCTCCTGAATTGGGTACACTGAGCTCACTGTAATCTGGCTCCTACCCACCTTGCTAATTTCATCTTCCTTCTGATTTTCTAGGTGCTCTTGGCTTTACTGAATTTATAATTTCCCACCTATTCCAAGTCTTTCCTCTGTGTCCTTGTATAAATGTCATTCCCTTTACTGGGCATACCTCCTTTTGCCTGGCCATAGTAGTCAGTTTTTAGACTGAATTCACTTACTTTTTAAGAAGTTAAATAAGACATCACCTCCACAGCCTTCCCCTCACCTAGTTCCCACAAAAGTAAATTCACAGCTGAAGCAAGACAAACAGAAATGGAATACTAGCTACTCTTTTGGCTTCAGTGACACCAAAACTTGCTGAATTTTCTTGATTTTTTTTTTTTTTTTTAACATTTTCCTCAGCCTGACTCTCCTCTCCCTTCCTTCTGTTTTCTTCAGGTAGCTTTAACCAACCTTACTGTTACAACTCTTACATATACTGTTTAAGTCCATACCTTAGACCTGAATTAGAAGTTCTGCCTGTCAGTTCTCTGGTGCATACAGACTCACTACCCTTTCACACTCTTCCCCAGTTAGCTCTCATAGCCGGAGTTCTCGCCCCCTTAGTGTTCTTCACTTGTGCTGTTTTGTTTATGTCTTCATCATGATTTCTTGTTTTGAATAGTTCTTTTTAAAGAAATAGCTTAGCTTCTTAATTCATGTCTATCTCTCTGTGCACTACTGGGGATTGAATCTAGGACTTATGCATAATGGCCAAGCACTTTTAACACTGTGCCAAATCCTCTGTCTGCTTAATTGGTCTCTCTACCCTTAATTTTTGCTGTTATCTGTAGGCAGCTAAAAGAATGATTTATTTAAAACTCAAATTTGTGCATATCACCTATACTTCTATTTAAAAATCTGATAACTTGTAGGTTAAAGTCCAGCTCTTTAACCCTATACACCAGGCCCCACCCCAGTGCCTTCCTCCTGTTGCTTGTTTTTTATTTTACCTTTAAGTAGTGGCAAGCTTTTCTGTTTTGTGTGCATGTGTATGTGTATACACATGCATAGTGCCCTCCCATTTCTAGAGTAAGGTTCAGCTTAGAGGCTGGGGATATAGCTCATTGGTGGAGCACTTGTCTAGCATGTGTGAGTCCATGAGTTAGATCCCTAACCCCACACCAATGGGGGAATTGAGATTCAACACAGGTTTTATTTTCATTCTTATAAGAATCCTCTTCTGCTATTTCCCACATTCCCAGGCTATGCTCCCATCATATCCTATGCATATTTCTATCGTTAAATAACGACATTTTGATGATGTGTGTTGCCTTAAAGCCTACTAATTTATTGAGAATGTATCTTTTACATTTCCTCTGCTATTCATCATAATTACTTGCTGGCTACACATATTAAATATATTGTATGTTCTTTTAGAAAGAAATGTCACTTTTTTTAATAGGAAAATGTTCATCTTTTTTATTTAGCAACATACGAGACGGGTTTATGAAATTCTCCGATTGCTAGTAACTGACATGAGCGATGCTGAACAATACAGAAGCTATAGACTGGATATAAAAAGAAGACTAATTAGCCCATATAAGGTAATACCTTCAATACTCTTTAACTGTCCTGTATATCTCTATATCTGTTCATCTATAAAGTTTTTAAAAGATTTTATTTATGTGTATGTGTGATCTGCAGGAAGTTTGAAGCCAGTCCAGACTAGATAAGGCCCTGTCTCAAAAAAAAAAAAAAATGCTGATGAGATGGCTTAGTGGGTAAAGATACTTGCCAAGCCAATCCTGATGAATTCCATCCCTGGGCCTAAATGGTGAAAAGAGAAAACTTGACTCCCTCTGACCTACAAACACAGACACCTTGGCACCATGCGTGACCGCACACATACACAAAGTAGAATATGTAATTTGAAGGAAAAAATACAGCTTTAATAATTTTTAAGAAATATTAAAGTGCAGTTTAACTCAAGGGTCAACTTAATTTTTTTGTGGGATATAAGATAACTTATTAATAAAGACTTACCTCCATACTTTATTGTACTTTCTTTTAAGTATTGTATGATTACAGATTTAAAGTAATGAGCATGCATATTTGCCTAATATTCCAAAATTCAAAAAAGGTTCCTTTTAAGAGACATTTACTGGTTTTACAGCTGGTTTATTATAGTACTGTTTTAGAGTTGTTTTTGTTTTGTTAATTGTCTTTTGAAGGGCTAAGCATACTAAGAATTTAGACTTCTAAATGGACTTTAGAATTTGAGTCCTGACTTCTTAGCTCACAACCTCTGTGAGGTTGGACAAGTTATTTAATTCCTTTATGATTTTTTTCTTCTATCTAAACACTATCTCATAGAGTTGTTAGCATTATGAAATTACATAATTCGTGATTTCTTTATGAAGTTGTTTGAGACAGGGGAGCCCAGGCTGGCCTTGAACTTCCAGTCCTTTTGCCCCTACCTCTTGAATGCTGGGATTATGTTTTGAGGAGGCTACTAATCATGTGTATATATTTACTATCATTTGACACAAATACCAGGTCTTATTAACTCTTTTTAGAGGGTTTGCAGTTTGTATGTGTTTGAACTTCCTTAATAAAGAAACTGCATATGATAAATCCTGCAATTCCTGCTATTATTTCTAACATTGAAGTCATAAAGTTATAGGAATATAAGCAAATGTTTTCATTTAACAAATAACCATGTTTACACCTTAGAAAAAACAGAGAGATCTTGCCAAGATGAGAAAGTGCCTCAGACCAGAAGAACTGACAAACCAGATGAACCAGATAGAAATAAGCATGCAACATGAACAGCTAGAAGAAAACTTTCAGGAATTGGTGGAAGATTACCGACGTGTTATTGAACGACTAGCTCAAGAGTAAAGATTAAAGATTGCCTTACTCTGTTCAGGAAGCTTCCAAATTTCTGTACATTGTACTGTGAAAACTGATGATGATTTTAATTTTAAAATCTTGTAACATTTTACTTACATTAAATGTTATCTATGTTATCTTTAGTGGAATATTTTCCTTTCGAGAGATTGTATATTTTAAAATACTGTCTAAGAGTTTATGAACATATATTGCATTAAAAAAAAGATGGCTTGTGAAATACTGCAGTTGCTTTTCTTCTTAAACAGTATAATAAATGCTTAGTTATGGTATGTTAAGGTGTGACATGGCACTTAGGTATTTAAGACAGACTTTTTCAGTTTTGTTTAAAATCTTAAGTTTAGCTGTGTGATGGCTCACAAGAGGCTGAAGTAGAAGAATTTGAGTTCGGTGCCAATCGAGGTTACATCGTGAGTCCTTGTCTCATAACCTGTAAACAAGCTGGAGAGGGCTCAGTGTTAAGAGTGCTTATTGGGCAATCACAACTGGAATTGGATCCCAGCACCCAGATAAGAAGCTGGGCATCCAGCACACTCCTAGAGCTTGCTGGCTTCCAGCATGGCCAAGAAAACACAAGTTCCAAGTTCAGGGAAAGATCCTGCCTCATTTTTCCTGGATGACTTTATTAGTTTTTAAAAATTAGCATATAAAGCAGGGGTTTATAGCATTTTCACACATATTTTGATTTTATTGGTCCTCTTACCTCTTCCTTCACCACCACCTCATGCTGCTACCCCTGTATTTTTCTAAATGAAATGTTCCTATATTAGTTTGCCATAGATTGTGGTGGTGATGTGTTTTATTTTATTAGTGGTTATATTTTAAATAAATTGCTGTCTACTTTAACTTCTTATTTGGGGGTAAATAAGAGAAACCGGAAACTAGATGCAGCCTAAAACCTGTTTGCTATCAGATATTACCTGGAGATAACTCAAAGTTAGCATAAAACATAAGACCAAAATGTTATTAAAACACAGTTTAAATTGGGATGGTGGCATACCTATAATCCCAAACTGAGGAGGCTGAGGCAAAAAGATGCAGAATTTGAGGCAGGCCTCAGCCATGTAGCAAGAACTTGCCACAAAGTAAGAAATTTATGCACCATACATAATATAAAATACATATTAAAGTTTTCAATAAGGTAAATCAAGTGTTAAAAGTATAAGAAATCAAAGTAATGACAAATTGTTTTGTAATTGTCTCATTTCTTAATGGAGTAAAATAACATACAGAATCATTATAAGTAAAGCTTGATGTTTAGAATGTGCTAGTGAACCGGGTGTTACAGAACATTAAAAACAGATGTAAGTTCAGATTTTAAAACCTGGTTTGTTTGATACTTGGGACAAAATCCTAAGAAGCACTGTCTCCTCCTTAGATCAACTTTCCATTAGCAAAAAACCTGTCAAACATTGGAGAGACAAAGTAACTAGTAGCCTCTGGACACAAAATAATGTGACCGGCAGCATTAAGCTGTCTTACCTACGTGAGCTATAAAAGCTTCACACTCTCCTCAGAAGACTGTATATAAATAAAATTATTTTTGTGAAATACACAGTTTGCTATAGATGGAATGAACTACTTCAGTTAAAATCTCATAATATTAAAGCAATTTGTCTTCCATCTAAATTAACTTAGATGCCCGAAGATGAGCTCTGGGGGCTGGAGAAATGGCTCAGTGGTTAAGAGTGAGTATTGCTCTTGCAGAGGACCTGAGTTTGGTTTCCAACACCCACCACTGTAACTCCAACTTCAGGGGATCTGAGCCTCTGGCATATGAGGGCATTGTACACATGTGCACAATCGTACAAATAAATATACACAGAATTTAAAATTTTTAAAAGATGAGCTTTGAGGAAAATAATGTCATCTAGACAAATTATGTTTGATAAATTTTTAGGTAGAAACCAGAAAGGAAAAAACACCAATGCCAATTTCCTATAGCTTTTTCTTCCTTGTTATTTTTTAATTTTTATTTTTATGTATATGTGTGTGTTGTCTGCATGTATGTAAGTGCGCTCATGTCATGCAATCCCTGTAGGGGATCATTTGCAAGACCAGCAAGTGCTCTTAACCACGGAGCCATCCCTCCAGCCCCTGGTTTGTTGTTTTTTGTTTTTGAAGCAAGGTCTCATTCTAGTCCAGGCTGACCTAGAATCCACTCTAGGCTGGCCTCAAACTCTTCCTACCTCAGTCTTCTAAGTGCTGAATTTACAAGCATGAGCCACCATGCCCAGCTTCTTGGCTATTTTTAGAAAGCAATGTTCTATGCTCAGTTCCTAGGTAAGTATCTGGTTAAGCATTAATCTTTGGGACATGAACGCCTTCCTCCTACTTTCCTCAAGAGCCTCATATTTAGATCTGTACCACATAGGGTGGTTATAGATCAGAACAGTGTAAATACTCAGCTGGCCAGTGGTCACTTACCACGCCCAGTCTTAGACTTCATATCATTTGTCAAATTCGTATCTGTACTTACTGTGTTACTGTCTTTCTATCATCACTGTCCTTCCCCCTTCTATCACTCTTTTTACTTTGCCCTGTTCTCTACAAACTGATATTTTTCTACTGTAAAATATTTCTAGTCCAGACATCAATTGTTTTTGTTTGAGACATGGCCTCACTATGTAGATAAGGCTGTCTGAGAGATCTGTCTCTGCTTCACAATTGCTAAGATTACTGGCATGCACTGCCCTACTTGACAACTTGCAGGGTGGCACAGGGTGGGGGCATGTGTGTTCATGTAGGCGCAGCGCATGTAGAACATGAATTTAGCACTGCTGGTAATAGAAGATAGTGAAAACAACCTAAATCAGTAACTGGTATAACAGTACAGGAGTCTACCATGCATCTCCAGGATATGCTGCTTAGAAAAGGCAAGCTAAAACACAATATATCTGGCATGTTACCATGTATGTATATATGAAAAAACAGATATACTAATTATGCATATAATCTCTGAAAGAACTGGGTATGGTGGCATACACTTGTAAGCCAGCACTTGGGAGGCCGAGGCAGACCAGTTCAGGCTACAGAATAAGATCTTGTCTCAAAAAAGAAAAAAAAAACTGAAATAAATATAATTGCTAACAATTCTGTAAGATTAGAGCTTTTCATTGTGTGTGTCCTTTGGCTATTTTTGGCAATCTTACCTCCCAGAGGACATGTGACAATGTCTGGAGATGTTTTTGATTGTTACAAGTGGTAGTGGCCATGAACAGGTATATCTATAGATTAAATCCTAGAAATCATGGACTTCAGTTTAACCTCATTCTTGTCTTAACTATATTGTTTTACAAAAGTTAAAAATAGTAACATAAACTAAGGTTACAGAAAGTAACAACAGTTCAGAATAACTTCTACATACAGGAGTACACTGGACATCTCCATCTTTTTTTATCGCTAGAAAATAGAATTCTTTTAAATGTACAATGATTTGAATGTTTAGACAAGTGTGCATGACTTCAAGAAGGGTCTTAGTTCTCAAACCACAGCATCCTTAAGAACTGACGTAACACAACGTTTCTCAACTTCAGCACCATTGACATTTGGGGGCCAAATCTTTGTTGTGTAGGCCTGACCTCTACTGTGGGATATTTAATAGCATCCCCAGCCCTCTTTCTAGTTGTTACCATCAGTATCATGGTCACTACCACTTGTAACAATCAAAAACATCTCCAGACATTGTCAGATGTCCTCTGGGAGGTAAGATTACCCTTGGTTAAGAGCCACTCCAGGGCTGGCGAGATGGCTCAGCAGGTAGTGAACTTGCTGCCAAGACTGATGACTTGAGTTTGATCCCTAGGACCTACAATGTGGGAGGAGAGAACTGACTCCTACAAGTTGTCCTCTATCACATCTACACCATGGCACATAAGCCCCTCCTCAAAATGGAATTTTTTTAAATAGTTAAGGGTCTGGAGCGATGGCTCAGCAGTTAAAATCACTTGCTGTTCACAGAGGACCTGAGTTTGGTTCCCAGGACCCATATGGCAACTAAAGGCCGGCTATAGCTCCAGTTCCAGGCAATACAACACCCTCTTCTGGTCTCCTTGGCATTGCACACACATGGTACACTTACATGAAGGCAAAACACATACACATAAAATACAAATTAAAAATTTTAAAAGCATTAGCTGCTCTTGCAGAGGACCTCGGTTTGGTTTCTGGCACCTATGTGGTGACTAGCAACTGACTGTAACTCCAGATCCAGGGGATTTGATGCCTCTGTAGACACCAGGTACACACATGGTGTGCTTACATATATGCAGGCAAAAAATCCACATAAAATTAAATAGAATTTTCAAAATACTTAAGAATAAAGAATTTCTCCAGGCTGTAGAGCACTCACTTTCTACACTTGAGGCCCTGGATCCTGGATTTGATTCCCAGTACTCTCGAAGAACTCTTTAGGGTGAAGTACCCATTTGCTTGAAGCACTATTTTTTTTTTTTTTGTAACATGAACAGAGTATAGAATTTTAAATGAGTGTCAAAATCTGCATACAACTTCTGACATTCCAAAAGTTACTAACATCCTGCTTTTGAACATGGCTAAAAATGGTCAACAGAAGTATTACATATGGTAAACTAGAGAACTGCAAGCGATCACTTTCACTGTGATGGAAGGAGCGCCTCAGGAAGAGCGTGTTAGCGTCACACATTTCAAACAGATACCTGCAAAACGTATCTGTTAGAGCTTACCACCGAAGCACCAGGAAGGGGCTATGAATTACTGTGGTAGTAGTGTGTACAGTTAGTCTTGTACAGTAATAGTTGAATACTGTATTTTCACCTTTACTTTTATGTCTCTCAGTTCTAAATAGTGTCATTATCTGGTCTGTGTTTGTATAAATTTTGATAAATTTTAACTTTCTGGGGGGGGGGCGTCCCATGAAGCCCAGGCTCGTTTCCAAGTCAGTGAGTAGTTGAGGATGACCTTAAATTCCTGATCCTTTTGTCTATACCTCCCTAGTCCTGAGCCCACAGGTTATGTGCCACCATACCCAGCATAGCTTTTAATAGTAGATTTGTGTATATTTCAAGGTAATAAATGATAAAACAGAATTACAAATATTTTTTACATTCCTGACATACTTTTTTCTTAATTTTTTGGTATCTCTAGACTATATGGTCATCTGAGGTTTTCAAAATAATGCCGTTCTCAGAAAGCAAAATCGAAATATATATGGACAGTCTCAGTGCAAAATCGTGCATTTTTGTTTTTGTTATATGTAGGAGTATCCTGCCTACATGCATGTAAGTGCACCACATGCATGCAGTGCCTACAGAGGCCAGAAGAGAACATCAGATTCTCTAGAATTAAAGTTAAGAATGGGCGTTAGCTGCCATATGGGTGCTGGGTGCTCTTCCTCTGGAAGAGCAGTCAGTGCTCTTAACATGGGCCATCTTTCCAGCCCCTAAAGCCATGTTTTTGAGAATCAATTGTATATACTTCCTAGAAGCAATTTTATTCTCCAAGTAATTTTATTTATCATTATGATGTGTGTGCGCACACACCTGCGTGCACACGTGAGATATGCTTGTGTTAGAGTGCAGGAGCATATGCTACTGTGTAAGTGTAACTCAGAGGACAACTTTTAGGAACTGGTTCTCTCCTTCCACCATGGGGTCTGAAGATCAAACCCAAGTCCTCAGGCTTGTGTATCAAGCATTTAAAATACTGAGCCATCTTGCCAGCCCAGCAATTACAGTTTTTGAGACAGGGTATTGTACATAACTCAGGCTAGCCTTGAACTCACTTTGGAGTTCAGGCTGGCCTCAAACTCAGAATCCTCCTGCCTCAGCCTCCCAAGTGCTAGAATTATAGGCACGTACCACCATGCCCAGCTTACTTTTTTTAATTGTATAAAATTATGGGCTTTATTACATTTTCATATGTATACATCATATACTGTACATAGCCCTTCCCCTTTCATTCTTCTCTTGTCTCTCACCTCACTTCTGATGGGTCCCCTTCCTCTTCCATAATAGTATTTCTTCTACTTTGCTGTCACACACACACACATTCTGTATGCTAGAAAACATCTAATATTTTTATTTTTATATTTCTGACAAGCCTATTTCACTTGATGATGACCTCCATCTTTACCCATTTTTCTGCAAATAACATGTTTTTAATGTGTGTATGTAGCGTGTGCATGTGGGGGCAGAGGGCTGTGTGTGTCAACATTGCATGTCTTCCTCAGTCACTCTCCACCTTACTTTTTGGGACAGGGTATCCTTCTGAACTGAAGCTCACCTATTCAGCTAGACTGGCTGGCCAACAGGTCTGAGGGATCCTGGTCTCTGCTTCCCCAGCACTGGGATTACACGACTACACTGGCTTTTTTTAAGCAGGTGCTGGGAGGCACAACTCCGGTGCTCATGCTTGTAGAGCAAGCACTTCACTAACTGAGCTATCTCCACCGCCCACATTTTGTTGTTTATGGTTGACTAATTCTCCACTGTGTATATATACCACATTCTCTTTATCCACTCATCAGTTGCTTGGCATCTAGGCTTATTTAAAATCTTGACTACTGGACTGGAGAGATGGCTCAGTGCTCAAGATTACTGGCTGCTTTCATAGAAGATCTAGGCTCAGTTCCCAGCACCCCATATGGCAGCTAACAATTGTCTGTAACTCCAGTTCCAGGGAATCTGACACCCTCTTCTAATCTTCACTGACACTACACACATGTGGTGCACTTATATACATGTAAGCAAAACACCCATACACATAAAACAAAAATGAATACAAAAAAAATCTTAAAAATAAATCTTGGCTATTGTAAATGGTACCACAATAAACATGAATGTGTGGATTACCAAAAGCAATCGAGTTTCTTTTTATATTAGTTAACTATCAGTCTCAAAAATTCATGAGTTTTTCCAAACATAGCGTAATATGCTATATATAGCACTCCAATCTTTGGCTTTTCTGGTTAAGTTTAACTCATAGTTTTATCAGTGCATATGAGTTCAATTCTCAACCTTTTAATTCTAAGCAGTTGTCTGATACACATGTCTGATTTCAATGTGT
Organism: Eospalax fontanierii; assembly: GCA_035773235.1. Classification (NCBI taxonomy): domain Eukaryota; kingdom Metazoa; phylum Chordata; class Mammalia; order Rodentia; family Spalacidae; genus Eospalax; species Eospalax fontanierii. The sequence goes on along the minus strand of CM069530.1, from coordinate 60,133,035 downwards.
TTAACCTGATGCAATGTATTGGACATTTGGTTGTTTCCTGACTTTTATAAGCAATCAATGCTGCAGTGAATACTGGTATACATCTTTTTATCGATATGGAAATGTACATGAGGAAAAGACTGATGGGATCACTAGCTGAAAGGGTATGAATATTTTACCATTTCACACATATTTGAGACAATAAAGAAGTTTGAATATGGATTCTATTTAATGACAGTCTCCATAGTTGTGATAATGCTGTTGTGACTGCATAGAACAATGTTTTTATTCCAAGGAGTCATACACATGTTTTGCATTTAGAACAAAAGAGTCACAAAATTTGTATTTTATGTTCAAGTTGTCTAGAAAAAAATATACTTCCATATATGTGCTGTGTATATGCATGTATACACATACATATATACATTATGTCATATATGCTGTACATGTCTTTGTATATAAATAAATAAAACAAATGACAAAAATTTTAATTCTTGAGTATAAGTTGAAATTATACACAAGTACATTATGGTTATTTCTACATGTATATATTTAAGGTTTGAAACAACACTTGGGAGCTGGGGATATAGCTCAGTTTAGAGTATGTGCCTAGCATGCACACAGCCCTGAGTTTGATCCCCAACACTGAATAAAACAAGTGTTTATACATGCCTGTAATCCAGTACTCTGGAGGTGGAGGGAGAAGGCTCAAAAGTTCAAGATCATCCTTAACTACACAGCAAGTTGGAGATCCTCTCTCAAAAGATAAAACACCAAAAAATCTGGAGAAGAAAAGATACTGCATATTGAAAATAAGACTATGAAAAAGAAACAATTAGAAAAGAGCTCTTGGAAATTTAAAATGGTTGTTGTAATTCAAGCAGTGGAAAAGATGAGAAAGGAAATTTCAAGAATCTCTTGGAACATTAATAAAACAAAGGGGGGTAAACAGAGAGAGGATCGATGTGGGAAATCCAATAGGCGGTGACTTGAATCAGAGAAGTAAAGCAAACCAAGGGCTGTTATGAAGGAGGATAACTATGCAAACGTTGAAGAGATGATTTTAGGAGTGGAGAGCTCACTGCAGGCTGAGCTAGATTAAATCACCATCAGATTTTCTGAGCACTATCTGCTAAGCCTCTGTATCAGGAATCTCAGCTCTCAGAACAACCTGTGAGGTCTGTGGTGTCACCCTCAGTGGGCCCCAGCATGATTATCTTGACTTAAGTCAGGATGCTAGTCAGCGGCAAAGCTGGGTCTTTCACCTGGATTCTTGTCTTTCTTTTTCACCCCCAAAGTTCTTGCTATCACTCAGAACCCACAATCCTCTTGCCTCAGCCTCCTGAATGTTGGAATTATAGATGTGCACCAGTTTTCACTTGAACTCTTTTTGCAAAATTTAATTTAGAGGCTAAAGAGAGGGTTCAGCAGTTAAGAACATTTGTTGTTCTTCCAGAGGACCAGGATTCAGTTCCCAGCACTCACACAGTGGCTCACAACCACCTGTAATTTCAGTTCCAGGGAATCCAATACTCTCTTCCGACTTTCTCAAGATCCTGCCCACAAGTAGTGCATATACATACACTCAGGCAACATACATAAAATAAAATAAATAAATAAATACGTAAAATTTTAGTATATGATTTTTTTTTTTAGGTAAGGGATACAATGGTTAGGAATCCAAGTGAGGGCCGCCAGGATGTCTCAGTCAGACTCAGAAAAGAAAGACAAATCACAGATTTTCTCTCATGTGGAGTCTAGATTTAAACACACACACACACACACACACACACACACACACAATGATAATAGAAGGGAGACTTTTGGGAACAAATAGGGGGGCAAGGGAAGGTAAAAAAAACAAAGCATAATGATATAAATGTATGAAAAAGTCATAATGAAACCCGTTATTTTGTGTACTAATGAAAATGTAGCTATAGATGATAGATAGATAGAAACCTCTAGTCTTTTCACAATACATACAGAGTAGAAAAGGCTGAGTCTTTCCTCCACCTTCCTGGTCCTCCTTTTGTTTATTTTTTTGTTTTTTTTTTGTGGCCTGGTCACCATCTAGATCTTAAAATTAGAGGGGAGAGGTTAGGGCTGAAGTTGATCTTTGAAGCCATCTCTGGTTAATCGGCACTCTGTCATCATCTTAATAAAAGGCCAGTTAGAAATGTCGTTTGGTTAGACTCTCAGGTCATCTGGACAGTGATTTAAATGTGCAATTAACATTTAGGCAGGTGAGCCTGCGGGTCTTCAGCTGGGGGTTTGTTTGTGGTGTTTGAATCGGCCTTTGTGATGGCCGGGCTGCACAGTGAGGCTTGTCTGTGGACGGCTCAGGAGCAGCTGCCGCTTCTCCTTTATCCTTTATCAAGCAAAAGAAAGTCCTGGATGCTTGATGCTTGTGCCGCTTCAGATGCGGACGAGGCACTCCAGACGGTGGTACTCTCCGGCTAAACTGCGGAGCTTGGAGGCGCTCTGCTCAATAGGAAGAGGTCACAGTGGCCTCTTTTTTGCATCCCAGTCTCAGCTTGAATATAGAATTGGCTGAGTAGAAGCAGCCAGAGTGTGGAGCAGAGGCTGAGAGCGCAGGGCGAAAAGGGATACACTAGTTTTTGAGTTTTATTACTGAACCCTTATTTCATAATCTCCACCCTGTCACCTCCACACCCCCTTCTCTTTCGGATGTAGGGTCTGCTGTGTAGCCCAGGCTGGCCTAGAACTCCCGATCCTTCTGCCTCAGCAGACGGAGTATTGCTTATTTCATCCTTTTGAAAAGTGCAACCCTTAACACATCAAGGGCTATAGTGTTTCATGTTTTTTTAATAAGGAATCATTAAAAATCACACAGATAAAATGTTCAGCCACTGATACTGATGGTTCAATTGCTCTCCATAGGAACTGCTTCACAGGATCAGATGTATTAAATCAAATGCACTAAACATTTAACAGCAAACAACAAAAGTAAATCAACAAAAGAATAAGCCGTGATGGAAAAATATAAGAAGAGGGGGAAAAGCCATTTTACAGAAGAGTAGCAAAAGCTAAAGAAGAGAAACCATGAAGGAGGAGGCACAGCAGGGTGCCATGGAGATCTCCCATGCCATTGCCTTGTTAGCCAACTCATTCTACAGAGATCTGCTGCCAGTCATGGGAAAAATGCATGTGTTCCCTTAGAAAGTGTAGCAAACAAAATAGACAAAACATCACCCTGTTAACAGATTACCTGGGAAGCACTTTGGGAACTTCTTTTTATTATATTATCTATTCCTATTTTGGACTGTTTTTAGAAGAACACATACTATACATGTGAACAGAGAAGAAAACAAAAACTAAAATGGACTTTTATTTTTAATCTCACAAAGCGATCAAAATAACATGTTCCTTCCTCTTTTGAGAATACGGATTTGAGGTGCTGAAGGAAATCTTCGTTCCCTTTCACCCCTTCATCCTCCATTTCCTGGAAGCTGCATCTCTTGAGTTTGGCTTTTTCTCAGTTCTTGCCAGTCAGGAATGGTTTCACTCTCTAACACCTTTGTACTTGAAGTGCTCTGCACAAGCCTTTTCTTTGGTACAATTTGTGACCCTGTGAGTCTCAGCTTTCCAATTAGGTTAAGCAGAAAAACAGTATTAAATCTCCTTAGAGCCTTGAGTTCACACTTACATATTTATTGACTAGCAATCACTTAATTTTCTTGGAAACTTTTTCCCTTTCTTCTGTACTCTGAATGGAAATTTTCTTTCTCCAGAAATCTATAAGCAAGTGCTGCTTTTCCAGAGATCATCAGACAGGGAATAGAAGGCAGACTCTAACAGCTGACACTTATTTAGATTTTATATTTAAATTTCATGGGACAAAAACAAAGGATTTTTGGTTTGATACAAGATCTCGTTGTTTAGGCTGGCCTTGAACTTGCTACATAACAGAGGCTATGTACCAGAGGATGACCTTGAGATTAGAGGCATAAGCAACACAGTTGGTTTTATGTGGTCTGGAGATCAAATCTAGGGCTTCTTGCATGCTAAGAAAACATTCTACCAACTGAGCATCAGCACCTGCAGAGTTCTGCTTAAATCCAAGCAGTCCCAAGAGATGAAGTCAGAGAAGCCTGGTAAATGCCAATACAGTTCCACGGGCAACTCTGAGCAAAGCAGGCACTATTATTAGAAAGCTCTGATGCACAGAGGGTCAGGGACCACTCACAGGCTCTTCTATTTGGTTTTCCTTCTTTTCCCTCCCTCAAATCCTGCCACTATTCCAACACTGGATACGCTATTACACTGAAGCATTATCACTGCTTGCAATTTCCCATTGCATTTTCAAGCTCATGGTTTGAAAAGGTGTCAAGAAGATGTTGTTCCAACTGTACCTAACACCAACTCTTTTGGGACAATGTTTTGGTCTTCCTCTCCAGTTAAATTACTCCTGTCTGGCTCTGTTCTCCTTCTCTGACTGCTCAAGAGAAGGGCAATAAGCTGCTTGCTGATCTCAGTGTCTGTAAATGTCTAGCTTTGGAAATCTTCAGAATTTTACTCTAGGAGGCACTCAAATAGGATAATCTCATTAGAAGTGGGTGGAACTTAGTTTCATTTGCAAAGAATTCTTGGACTGAGACTGTATCACCAGATGAATCAAAGAATGGGAAGGGCAGGAGTGTCTGTACAATTAAGCCCCCTCCTCCCGTCCTTCCCCACTCCTCCCATCCTGTCCCCCTCTTCCCGTCCTGCCCCCTTCCTCCCGTCCTGCCCCCCTCCTCTAGTCCTGGCTCCCTCCTGGAACTGCTAAAGATCAAGGACAAGCACAGATGTTAGAGAAACCTCTTGATTTCTCATGATTGCCCCACACATGGCGTTGTTTTCCTTATAAAACATGTAGTATTTACATAGTTTCTTTAAGACTATACTTCTAGATCGTTCAGTAACATATCCATGATTATCTCAAAAGACTGGTGCAGGGTATGACATTCTGCCAACAATTTGGTTAGAAGAGTGCCCTAGAGACTACCTGCCTGAACATACAATTACTCAAACTTTCAAGAGGTCCAGTCAGCTATTGTGAAAGAAAGATTATGTGTATATAGCACTTTAGTTCATGGAAAGAATGTTCATTTGGCTTTAAATATGCAAATAAATAAAGCATTCCCTCATCCTAAAATTGGACAAATTAAAGAGCAGGATTGGAAATGTTCTTCGAAAGCCACAGAGAAAAATGTCTAGAAATTAACCTGAAATCAAATCAAAGGCTAATTTTTCTGATTCAGAGGGCAAAGCTGAGAAGCAGGGTCAGAGAGAGCAAAAGTTCTGGGTCTACACAACATGCGCCAGAAAGATGTGCAGGTTCAAGGTACCTTGTGTCCCAGCAGGAAGCACTGTTAGCTTGGTTAACTTCATAATGTGTTCATATGTAACAAAATTTTCTATAAATGCTTTTGCTCCTTTTTATAGTCTAGGTTTAAAAAAATATTCTGCATTATAGGCAATCTTAGAAAGTATGTAAAACTCTAAATTTCTGAGACAAATCACAGGATAATACATCACAACGTAAAATGTCATTTTATAAGGATTTAATTTATGTCTCATAATCTCTAGAGCATTTAAAAATTAATGACTCAGGCTTTAATTCCAGCACTCTGGAGGCAGAGACAGGTGGATCTCTGAAAGACTGAGGTCAGCCTGTTCTACATAGCAGGTTTCAGGCCAGCTAGGGCTACAGAGAGACCCTGTCTAAAAAATACATTACAAAAATCTATATAATTAAAAATTTTCACAAACATAACATCACAAAACTTGGGTGGCATAAATCTAAAACAGTATTAGGTAGAAAAAAGAAAATGGAATGTTTGATTTTTTTTAAATGTACATTAAAAATGTATAAATTTGGGTGTGGTGGCACGTACCCCTTTAATCCCAGCACTCGGGAGGCAGAGGCATGTGGATCTTTGTGAGTTCAAGGCCAGCCTGGTCTACATAGTAAGTTACAAGCCAGCTAGGGTTACAGGCAGACCCTGTTTCAAAAAGACCAAAAGAAAAATATATTTATATAAGAATTTCTTTCTGACTTTAAAAAGGATTTTTTTATTTTTATTTTATGCGTATGTATGTATTGCTTGCACACATATAAGTACACACGTGTTACACAATGCCATAGAAGTCAGCAGAGGGGGTTGGTTCACCTGGAACTGGAGTCACAGATGGTTGTTATCTGCCATGTGGGTGCTGGGATTCAAACTTGGGTCTTCTGCAAGAGCAGCCAGTGCTCTTAACTAATGAGCCACCTCTACAGCTCCTAGTTCTGAATTTTTTATTTTATTTTATTTTATTTATTTATTTATTTTTTTTTGAGACAGGCTCTCACTAGGTATATCATTCTGCCTGGCCAAGGACTCATTATATAGATCAGGTTGGCCTCTAACAACTCAAATATTTTGTTTTTGGGACCAGGTTTCACTATGCAGAACAGGTGGTCTCAAATTTAGAGATTTACCTGCCTCTGCATCCCAAATCATATGTCATAACTCCTGGGAAGACAAATTTTTTTTTTTGTACGTGGTCTGTTTGTGCATGTATTTGTGTGTAGAAGCCAAGGGTCAAGGTTATGTGTTGGGGGGTCCCAGCACTCAGGGCCAGCCCGAGGGGGACTGAAAGATCTCTGCCATAGCGTGAGGGGGTGAGTAGGCGCGGAATCAAGACACGGATTACGGGAGCTGAGTGGAAAGCCAGCAGTGGTGGTCTGCTGCAAACTCATTTATTCAAGAAAGAGCAGAGAGTCTTACGGGTCTTGTTAGCCAATAGCCTTATGGGGTGGGGTCCTGACCACAGCCAATCACAGTTTGTTCCCAGGTGGATCAGGTTCCCTCCAGGTGTTGGGCAGAAACTGGCTTCACAACCAACTGGTGTGGAGCACCACATGGATGGCCGAGAGCCATTCCTTCATTCCTCCTGGCAGGTGGCCTAGCTAGGCCCACCCTGCATTATGCCCAACAGTTATGTGTCTTTATCACTCACCACCTTATTTTTTGGAGACAGGATTTCTCACTGAACCTGGAGCTCAAGTTCCATGTGTCTGTTCTCCCCATACCCCATCACAGAAGATGCTAATGAGAAATGACTTTTTCAAGATCAAAGTAGAATGAGACTGGAGAGATGGTTCAGCAGGTAATACCACATGCTGCTCTTCCAGAGAAACTGAATTGAGTTCCAGGCACATATCTGAATCCTCACAACCATCTGTAACTCTAGCTCAAGGAAATCTGACTTCTTCTTCTGGTATCTTTGGGACCCTGCAAACACACACACACACACACACACACATGCATGCACAAATCAAGGTAAGGGGGCTGGAGAGATGGCTCAGCAGTTAAAAGCACTGACTGTTCTTACAGAAGATTGGGTTTGAATCCTCACACCCACGTGGCAGCTAACAACCATGTGTAACTCCACTTCCAGGAGATCTGATGCCCTCCACAGGCAATGTATAACACAGCTGCATGCATGTACATGCAAGTATAACACTCATACACATAAAATAAAAATAAACTTTTTAAAATACCAAAGTAAAAGACATACAAAACAAAAATTAATCGTAAGTAATTTTTTTAAACATTTGACAATAAATTTTGTACCAAGAAACAGCGGTATTCAGAAGTAATCCTCAGGCCAGGCATAGTGGTGCATGCTTTGAATCACAGCGCTTGGGAGGGAGGTGGTCTACATAGTGAGTTCCAGGTCAGCTGGGACTACAGGGAGACCCTGTCTCAAAATGAACATACAAACAAACAAAGAAAGCAAAATTTTAAAAAGGAAAGAAGGAAGGAAGGAAGGAAGGAAGGAAGGAAGGAAGGAAGGAAGGAAGGAAGGAAGGAAGGAAGGAAGGAAGGAAAGAAGGAAGGAAGGAAGGATCTTTGGGCTGGGGAATGTCTCAGTGCTGCACAACTTGAAGACCTGAATTGGGATTCCCAGCAGCCTTGTAGAAGCTGGGTGTGGAGGCATACATCTGTAACCCCAAGTTGGGGCAAGAGTGGAGACAGGCAGATGCTAGGGGCCTGTTGACCACTCAGTATAACCATAACAGGAAGCTTCAGGTTCAGTGATAGTCCATGGTAGGAAGCAGCAGAGGAAGACTCCTGACATCAACCCACTGTCCTTCACAAGTGCATGCACCCGCACACACATGAATGCACAGGCACACACCATACATATGTCTACACACACACATGCACACACACACAAAAGAGGGTATCCTTTATTTCTTGAAACATGCTTCTAAAAATGCTTAGCTTTCTCCTTAAGAATCCCAAGCATTGTTGCATATGCTTCTAATTCCAGCACTTAAGAGGCTGAGTCAGGAGGATCTCCAATTTGAGGCTAGCCTTAGCTATATAATGAAACCCTGCCTTGAAAAAAAAAATCAAGGACCATGAATATAGCTCAGTGGTGAGGCCTTGTCTTGCATGTGTAAGACTGTATGTTTGATCCCTGGCACCACCAAACATTTTAAAAATCTAAATAATGATAAAAATTAAAATCAGGGGTAGGGAAAATGGCTCAGTTGGTAAAGCATCTATTTAAAGTACTTGAAACTCATGCACAAAGACCTGCATTTGGATCCATGTAAAAAACCTGGGTGTCATCATGCATGTATAACCCAGTGCAAGCCCAGGGTGTAGGCCTGTTCCTGGAACAGCCAATCTAGCCAAGTGGTGAGCTCTAGGTTTGGTGAGAGACTCTGTCATAAAAAATAAGATGGAGGGGCTGAAAAGATGGCTCAGTGGTTAAGAGCAGTGGCTTGCTCTTGAAGAGGACCTGAGTTCGATTCCCAGCACCCACTGGAAACTAACAACCATTTGTAGCTCCAGTTCCAGGAGATCTGACACCCTTTTCTGACCTTTGCAGGCATTGCATAACACAGATGTGTGGGGACTTGGGTATTGAGCAAGGCAAGCAACTCTGGATACCCTAAAGGGATGGCAGGTGTCTGACCTGCTCTGCCTGATGTAATATGAATCTTCCTTTCCCCCACCCCAGACCAGAACCAGGTTTTTGGGTTTCATTTCCTCATTCCTGAACTTCTAAAGCCTTCCTGCCATTTACCCCCAAACCCCACCTTTAACTTCCCGCCTTCTGTAATGGTCAGGAAGGCCTCCCTATATAAACCCCTGCGTTGGCTCTAATAACCGAACTATCCAACAACATAGTCTCCCAGGAGGGAACTCCTCCCGCTGCACTCTGAGCCACCTGAGGTCCCGTTCAATCGTCCTCCATTCTCTGGCATGGCTGGAGCACAACAGCCGTGCTGGTGATGGAGACCCACCCACAAATGGCGCCCAACGTGAGTGGATAGAGACCAACAATGGCAATTGAACAAGGGACACTCCAAGACGTGCTGAAGAAGGTGAGTGCTCCCCACGAGGGACATCAGCTTCGGCCCCGCCATCCCACTCTGAGGACAGGCACAGTTTCTTTCTAACTTCCACCTTTTTCTTTCGGTCTGAGCCCTCTCGAGGGACCGGTTATGTCATGGGGTAATTGAAGCTTTCTGACCAGGGTGACTCTCTGGTGTTAGCCGAAGGCCTGCATGTCCTCTGACCAGATCCTGACTGCCCAACTGGGTGTGGGCAATGAGCTTCTGTCTTACTCTCTATGATCAAAAAAACCTGGTTACGCAATGACCAGTTAAAGGCTATTAGAGCGGTCGCCAGTCTCTTAAACTTGTGGTGAGGCTTACGTGTGTATACTGGATTGAATCCCCCAGGACCCTTCTACAGACCTGGGAAAGTTCTTCCTGTATTACACAATTCTCTTCTTTCTTATCATAGACAATGCACCAGCTCCATCAAGCTGCAGATGAGGGATTGAGCTCCAATAGTTAGAGCTTGTTATGCCTCAGGGCAGGTTAAAGCTGTAAATACCTTGCCTCTGAGAGTTAAGGGAAAAAAAAGGGTTTAAAAGTCATTCCGTTCCTTCAGCTTCTCGCCACCACGGTTCCCCTCCACGGGTATGGAAAAGAACAGTTAGATTGACCTGAGATTCAAACCTCAGTCACCTGTAAGCACCAAACATATGTAAAAATGGCTAGCCTAGAGTTTTTGTGTCTATTTTTGGTTCCTGTCTCAGATCCTGTCTCTGTGACTTGGCAACAATCTGGCTTGTGTTATTGTCTGTGTCTGTTTTGGTTTTGTCTTAAGTGTTGTGATTGCTTTGTTGTGGGCCAGAGTGAGTCCGAAAATGTCAAAAATGTTGCTACTTTTAAATGTATACTGATCAGCTTTTCTAAATGCCTTTATCTAGCTTGTTATCTGAAAATGTAATTACCTCTCTACAAAAAAAAAGGAGGGGGGTTTAAAAGTTATTTCTTTCCTTAGATTTTTTCTCCACCATGGTTCTCTTCATGGATTGGGGGAAAAGAGCCATTAGACGGCCTGAACTTTGGACCTCAGTCACCATGGTTCCCAGACAGCTGCCTTTCTAACTAGATCTAAGCATTTTAAGTTTTCGTGAACAGGAGAGTCATATATCAAGCTGTATAGAACATTTAACTGGGTGCCTTCTAAAAGTAAAAAAGAGGTTTCTATTATATACCATGTGCTTGTTCATGATTATGGCCCGTGCCCTTACTAGGAGAGAGGTAACCATGTGGTCTGGTTTCCATATCTTACGTGTGTAATTTCATCAATATGGTGACAGTCACATGGCCTAACTGCCACCTTGGACAAAAATTTTCAAAATGGTGTCAACCTGTTTAACCTTGCCACCATCTTAATCCAGCCACATGGCATAATCCAAAATGGCTACACCCAGGAATTTACTGGTTCTATAGAACTCCAGGAGATCATGATAATCTGGGAATTCCCTGGACCACAAGCATTTAATCCTATGTCCTAATCCTTTTGCAATCTATGTTTTTGCTTTGGTTTTCATTTTAGATTCTTGATGGTATCATAGAAAAGCAAGCGATTTTTCACATGGTCTTTTGTCACAAGGTTAATACATTTAAAAGTATTTTAAATTTTAACTTTTAGTATGGTATTTACTGGTTTTTAAAATGACTTTTTACATTGTCTTATGCATTTACTGGTTTTTTTTACAAGGAACTATTTTAAATTCAGATATTTGTTTATATAACATCTTTATCTATTTTTAAAGGAAATTATATTTTGGATTATAACATCTTTATATGGTATATTTGCTGATTTCTAAATGTAACTATTTAAAATCTTACAATGTTTTGCATAATATATTTGTCAGTTTCTAAAGGGAACTTAAAAAGGTTTTTCTAGCCATAGGCCTCTAAGACTAACTAGGTACAAAGTGAGCTGACATTCTGTGATGGCTAAACCTAGGGAGCTCATGTGAATTTGCAGTACTCCAGTACAAAACTTTACACGAGACAAGCTGCTACCAGGAAACAGCTACAGCAATTGGGAGGTAAAGAGGAATAGCCTTCTTGGATGGGAGATATGAGATTCGGCCTTCACTGGTTTTAATTCCTGCTTTTTTGCATTATGATACTTCCTCTCTGATGTTTAGTTGCTTCAAGCTTGCTTTTCCATGTCCTGAGCATCACTGCTTTTCACTTTCTAGTTACAATGCCCTACACAGACTAATGCAAGTGTATAGATAGATAGATAGATAGCACCCTCTGTTAAAAATTCCTCAGTTAGTGATTTATGCTGGAAATTCTAAACTCAAGTTGATACTGTATTACTATGTACCAATTGCTTCTCTCTATCTAGTATCTACATTCTCAAGACCTAAAGCAAGGTTTTGGTAGACCAACTCACTAATATAGATAAAGTATAAAGGATTTTAATGGTTTTTATGTATTCTATAAGGTTTTACTAGAAACTTATAAAATAAAATGTACATTATCTTATGTGTGTAATTTACATTCCATGTTCTCTCTTAAGATGCTGCACAGCACCCCTGAGTCGAGTAACTGCCATGCTCATGATTTCAGCTGTGCCTACTTACAGAAGTTCATCACAGTTGGGTTTGCTAACAGTTGTATTCTTTCACTGAAGGAGGAGTAAGCTGGACCCCCATCTGAGTATCCAGCCACTCTTCTCAGCCAGCTGTATGTAATTTTGCCCTAATCACATATGGTCTCCTGCATTTGGGGAGGAAATTTGGAAAAGGCTAAAAGAAAGGACTTGATTTATGAGGTTATAAAAAAAAAATCAACATCCATGCTAAAGACTTTACAGTGCATCTGCTTTCAGGTTACCTATATACCTGTTAGTAATACCTCACCCATCTGTATGAGTAAAGTCATTCATTCCCCAGGGTGAACTTTAATATGATCAAACATTAGTTTGATACTAGAGCCTTAGAGGGAATAAACATTGCTTAATGCACCCAGGAAGATAATTTTCTTAATGTTATTACATCTTGTGATCTTAAAAAAAAAATGAGAAGGTGAAGCATTCATGTATAAGATCATAATGACTAGACATTTCCAGAATAAAAAAGAAAAATAAGAATGTCTATACATGTGATTAAAGATCTAAATTTATATGTTATAATATAGGAAGCATTAGATAAATAATGTATACATAGTCTTAAAGTTTCTAAAGTAATAGTTCAGTCAAATACTTTAAGGAACAAAATATATGTCTAGTCAAGGCTTATTAAAAATGTTTAGCTTTTGCCCAAGCTTTAGCTACATAGCATACAGTAATTACTAGTTCAGTATTGGTGGAACTAACCTTCTTAGGTGTCTAACCACCATATTTAATGGCCTCTAATCTGGTCAGAGGGACTTAAAGGGACAATTTTTTTGTTTCTTGCTCTCCAAGGTCAACTAAGTTCCAGGGAACTATGGGGCATCTCTTGAAATGTCCTATACCTGTGATGTATCACCTGTCTTCCTGTTCAGGGAGGTTGTGGAGACCCCACTAGAAGGACTTGAACCAGTGTCCAGTCTGCAAAGAAGAGGGTCAGCACAGGAAAACGTTTCCTTGATTTGCTTCAAAGTGAAGCTATGGTCTAGCAAGACCTTCTGACTTATCTTCACATAGATGGAACTGGTAAAACAAAGGCCTATGGAGCCAGGAGCTCCTCAAGCCCATGTGATCCCCCTGAGGAACAGATACTCAACTGACCTTAAGAATCAAATTAAGTTGGTTTATTTGGGCCAAATTATATGATCTTAAACACCCAAAAGGAAAGTATAACCAAAAAATTAAAATGATTAGTATGCTTCTTTAAGACTATAAGGAATTACACTTCCCAGACATTATGTTTAAGTTTATGTAAGATGTTATTTACACAATTTCTCACTAATGATTTTGTTCTTAATAAGAAAATGCCACTCAGATGTAAGACTTCAATTCTTGGCCTATCTCAAGACTACAGTGCATACCTGTGGCCAAGAAAGTCAAGCCCACCATTGTTCTAACCCCAAAATTAAATGATTTCTTTTCTCTCCCTGTCTAGAAGCCATTTGGGAGGGAACTCACCCTGATTCTAGCCACTCCAGCTGTCAAGGTGCCTGAAAACAAATCCTGACTTCAAGACTCTCAAGTTCAGCCTTGGCAGGCAAAAAGAAAAACAAAAAGGAACCCAAAGATGGAAGCCTTTGAAAGTCCTTAAGCAAGAAATTCTAATGGACTTTGAATTGGACATTTGAACTCTTCCCTGTTATGACTATTTTAATTTCATCTTCCAGGGACCAGTCAAGGACTTTCTTTTCTCCCTACAACTAACAGTTATGCAATTCAGGGGTCTTTTAGATAGACTCACTGAAGGGGTACCCCTATTGCCACAATCTACGACCCTATTCAGCCTTGAAGAAGCCAGAGCGGTCTGTGCCCCAATTCCCTACTGGCAATTAGGGTGACCTCTTCAGAGGGTGGTGTGATGAGAATAGGAGGTAGAATTTGGCTAGGCAGTTTAGGGTAAAAAGACCCAAAAGACCAAAAACTGTCCTTGTGCCCTTCAACAGCCTACTCTATATCAAAGGCCAAATATGTCCAAAGTATTTGGGAGCTCTTATTTAATTCCTAAAATATTTTAGATTTACCTCTTCAAAAGGAGAATGTTAGAGAACAAATAGCTAACTGAGAGACTATAAATTCTCTCACTTATACCTTTCATAGACTCAAGAATGAACTTAAAACCCATTATCCCCCTGGCTTGCCAATCCCCTCATGGCCTGGCTCCTCCCTTTACTGGGCCCTTATATACCTCCCCATTATATATATATATAAAAAGGGGGAGATGTGGGGACCTGGGTATTGAGCAAGGCAAGCAACTCCAGATACCCTAAAGGGATGGCAGGTGTCTGACCTACTCTGCCTGATGTAATATGAATCTTCCTTTCCCCCACCCCAGACCAGAACCAGGTTTTTGGGTTTCGTTTCCTCGTTCCTGAACTTCCACAGCCTTCCCGCCCTTTACCCCCAAACCCCACTTTTAACTTCCTGCCTTCTGTAACAGTCAGGAAGGCCTCCCTATATAAACCCCTGCATTGGCTCTAATAACCGAACTACCCACCGATGTAGTCTCCCGGGAGGGAACTCCTCCCGCCGCACTCTGAGCCACCTGCGGTCCCGTTCCATAGTCCTCTATTCTCTGGCATGGCTGGAGCACAACAGCCACAAAAACATCCCACACGGATGCATTTACATACATGCAAGCAATACACTCACACACATAAAATAATAATAATAAAAAAACACCTTCTGCTCTTGTAGAAGTTTGGTTCCCAGAACCCACATGGCAGATCGTAACTGCCCATAACTCCAGTTCCAAGGTAAAACACTCATATACATAAAATAAAAATAAATAAATACATTTTTAAAAGGTGGAGCCAGGGATTGTGGCACATGCCTTTAATCCCAGCACCTGGGAGAGAGAGGTAAGTGAATCTCTGTGGGTTCCAAATCAGCCTGATCTACATAGCAAGTTCCAGGTCCGCCAAGCAACACAGTGAGACCCTGTCTTTAAAAGGATAATAAATAAATTAGGTGGAAAGTGAAAAGCACATGACATTAACCACTAGCCTACACACACACACACTACATATATATATGTATATATATACATATATATATAATCATATAAATGATTTGACTCCTTAGTGATTATTCATCTAAATGAAAGCACTCTGATACTATTGGATGGCTAGCACCACCAATGTTAAAATGACAAGAGATCTTAGATGTCAGTAGGCTATCCTTTATCTTCTTGATCAGTAGGCATGAATCACATAAACTGATGATGCTGGATATTTAAATTCTCATGTTAGGAGAATATGGCATGAGAGAAGACGAGTCAAGTTTACTGAACGCACAAGTTCTCATTAGCTTCAATTCTAGATATCCATATCCTACGCTGAACTTTGTTTTTTTGTTTTTTGTTTTTTTGACACAGGATCTCACGAAGCCCAGACTGGACACAGGATCTCAGTCACTTGCCATGTAGCTGGGAATGACCTTGAAATTAAAAAAATGTTTTTTGATAATTTCAAACATATATACAATGTATTTTGATCGTTTCCACGCCCAGTGCCCTGTACTTGAACTTCTGATCCTCCTGCCTCTATCTCCTGAGAATGGAGATTAAGGCATGCACCAGTATCCCATTTATCTGGTGTGGCGAGTACTGAACCCAGGGCTTCTTGCATGCCGGGCAAGCATTGTATCAACTGAGCCACACCCCCTCTATGCTGAACTTACTTGAGATTTCCCCCAAGAGCTTATAGTGCCATTGATGTGTTTGTTTTCCACCGGCTGGGCTGAGTAAGTCAGATGGATGTGTGTTTTATTACAGATGTGTTTGCATTGGGGTTTTATACTTTTTGACATTTCATTAGGGATTTCACATTGCTTTCCTCTGCACATTTCCTGAGCTTAGTTCTCAGCTAACACTCTGGTTCCTTTGCTCCCTTCAAGTCACTAGCTGCAGTTATGCAGAGGACAGACATGCCACACTCAGAAACCCTCTCTAGAGCAGTGATCAGAGTTTGTAAAAGGTAAAGCTTGAAGGAACCTGAAGAAATACACTTCCTATTTTCTTGTCCTTGTATATCTTATTTATTATAGTAGAAAATGTTTCTTTCTTTCTTTGACACAGGATCTCACGTAGTCCCAGCTGGCCTCAAACTTCCTATGTAGGCAAGGCTGGCCTTGAACTAACTTCTAAGTCCTGAGATTACAGGCGTGGGCTACCACAGCTGGCTTTTAATCTTTCAAAGTGACTCAAACCCAAACTGGGCTTCTGAGAATTATAGCATATATCTTGAGAATCATAGCATATGTCCTCCAATGAAAGTCCCAGACACACTCTTTTCAAAAGTAAAAATATCAGGCTTATATAGAATAAACTTGACAGGTACCAACCTGGAAGCTTTATTCCTACTACCTAAAAGGTGCTATGCATGTTACCAGAAGAGAAAAATAATCAACTTACCAGTAATCTTACCCAGCTGTGAGCTCAGTTACAAAATGATGGGTCTAGCAAGTTAGGCCCACTAGTGCAACAGTAACTTGAATGTTGTGGGGATAACCAACCACTTCATGCTTTGATTTAAGGTTCACTCCACAAGATGGAGCTTATGCCTGGTACTGTTAACTGGGCCAGAAACCTGTGGCTATGTAGCTCATAGCCCTTAAGAGGGAACCTATTCTGCTAGGTGGACATAGTACTTATAAGTACTTTATATCCATAGACTAGTGTAGCTCTCAGTCCTCATCAGAGAAGCTTCTTTTTGCAGTAGACGGTGAGTAATACAGAGAATAACAACTGGTCAACATGCAGAGATAAGAGACTATGGAGTGCTCAGCCCTAAACAGGGATCCCCAAGGTCAGGGATCACTGAAGAGAGGATGTGAAGATTGAACAAGCTGGAGGTAGTACATGACAGCTGTGAAACCGTGTTTTCTGGACATGAGAGGACCATCACACATATGAACACAGGGCTGCTGTCACTGCATTCATAAGACCTGCATAAGATCAAGTCAGTTAAAACCCCAGCATGGACAGGGGAAGGATTCACAAAGTCCCACCCATAGCTGAGGAGCTGTTGGCAACTGATGGCTGCTGGGGGAGGGGGAGTTAGTTTTCTTTAGGAATGTAGTTCCTGAGAGCCTCCCAGTGCTCCAGTACATGATCCTCCGCTCATGCACATACTGGCAATACTAAGTAAATTCAGTGGATTTTAAAAATATATCACAAAAAGTCAGGAAAGGAAAGTGTTGGGGAGATAGGGAAGGAGGTGGACGGGAGGAAATGGGATGGGTTTGATTAAGACACATTATATACGTGTATGGAATTGGTAAGCAATAAAAAACCCAAACGAGCTAAGCTGATGTTTATGATGATTAGAAAAGGTTAAGTTTTAAGAGTACATGACCTTACCTAAAGGTAAAGGCAGAGATCTGGAATGACGCCTCTGGAGAGGGTCTGCAGTGTGCTGAGATACAAGGAAGAGGTGAGAACTTTCTCCATATTTATTTCTAATTGTCTAATATTTCACTGAGTGTATAAACTCTTAAAAATCAACTGGAAGCCATCTCACTCGTTCACAAAGAATCCTTATCGATCTTGACTGCTTTTAAAGTCCAGAAACTTCTACATTTATAGTTTGACTGGCTCCGTGGAAAGATTCCTTCACCACACACTCCTTAGATATCACGATCTGTGCTGAGCCCTGGAGGTTACCAAGCTGCTAATGCTTGGTCCATGACCTGGGTGGAATCCACACCAGAACATTGGTAAAAGGCACAGAACTTGGTAAAAATGGGCTGTAGCGATAGACCAGCTGCTCTCACTTGACTCATAACTGGGTTTTCTGTAGGGTTCATTTATTGGCTGTGTAAACTCGCAGGTGTCATTCTTTAAATGTCAGATTTAGGAATAAAACTAGCTAATACTGGGGAAAGATAAGTTCCCTGAATACTCCCACCAGGGCACACAGATACCTTCTGGAGTCTCTGCTGAGTAATGTTGATTCTAGGACAAATGGCAGCTGATGACTTTGAACCAAATTTTACCTTTCAAATGAATTCCAGGAAATAATTTGCGACAGAGTGGAAGACAATACAAAGTGCTATGCTGGACACTGAATTGCACTTTTTTTATTCCACCCAACTTCACGTTTTGATGCACCAAAATGTTGATGCTATAAATTCTGGATGCCACGCTTACCTGACAGTTTTCTTCCATCCCACCCCGGCGCGGGGCCGCAGAGCGAGCGCACCCGGAGCCTGCCTCTCACAGCTGGAGCGGTCTGAGCTGGCCACCAGCAGCGCAGCTGGCCGCGCAGGAGCCGGTCGCCCGCCAGGACTCCTGCAGGCAAGTCCCCCGCACGCAGGCGCGCTCGCCCGGAGGCTTCGGAGCCTCGGGGCTTAAGTCCCGAAGGCTCCAGTGGGCGGGGCTGAGAGGGGGCGCTCCCGACCACGTGACCCGAGCCAACATGGCGGCGCCCAGTGGCTTCTACCTGCTCTTCGGCCGAGGTAAGCGCACCAGGACTGCACCCGGAGGACTCGCGTGCTCTCCCGCTAGCTCGTTGTGTTGCCTGCCGGGGCTCAGACACAAGTCGGTGCGCAGACTTGGTGCGCAGCAACGTGCTTTCTATCAGACCCCCACACGCGATGACACATCGGACACCGCAGAAACACAGACACGTTGGTTTACGCCTCACTCACCCAGACTAAGTCGCTGCATGGTTAGTGCTTGAGATTTACAGGCGGTTGTCTGAAGTTTTCTTCCCCAGCTCTACTGGTATCGTTAGTGTTGCAAACATGTATACCAAAGGCCGAACAGCGAAACCTGTGGCGACTGTGAAACGTGCCTGGATACTCAGTTGCCTTCTCCAGAGCTATTCTGTTGGCATGTCTTTGTGAGAGACTTGCAAAATGTCGTTATTCTCATGGGGTGACTTAAGAGAACAAATGCTGTCTGGGTAATTCCGAATAGGTGTTATCTCGAGTATTGAGATTTTAGTTAAATACGCAAATGCTTTGAATTAAAAATAAGTTCTGAGTCTTTGCTGGAAAGAACTTGGAAATTATTTCAAGGAAAGAGGAGCATTAAGGATTTGAGAGTGACTTAGGTGTCAGGCACACAGGAACAGTCCTATGACGCAAATATTATTTTCATAGTAATACTACGTGCCTTTCAAGTACATTGATACTGTGTTAAGCATCTTATGCTACCTTTTAAAACCCAGTGGATTGGAAATTATTCCCTTTTTGCAAAGGGGAAAAGTGAAGCTACAAAGATAAAGTAACATGCCTAAGGTCACCAAGATGGTTAGAAGCAAAAACGTGCGGTTGAATACTAATTCTTTTAAAGGCTCATTTGATGTACTACATGTCTGTCATAGAAGTTACTATGCAAAGTTTAAGTAATGGAAGAAAGGTGCTTTTAGAAAGGAGCAATGTTGGTGGACAGGTAGACTTCAGCATTTCAGTGCTTGTGGAGATGAATAAAGAGCCATTGAAAGATTTGGTGAGGGTGTGTAAGGTGAAGGTGATGTGGGAAGCGTTTTGGACTGGTTCTATGGGAGAACGGAGGTCAGCATGAGACTGCAGCCTTGTGAAAGGAGAGTCAGTATACCTCTCAAAGTCTAGGCTCCAGTGTAAGCTATTTACAAGTTACTTCTCTATTTCCTTTTTTTTTTTTCTTTTAATGTGGATGAGTGTATTTATTACCTGCATTTGTGTAAGTGCACCTGTGTCATGCAATACCCAAGGAAGTCAGAAGAGGGTGTCAGATTCCTATGGAACTGGAGTTACAAATGGCTGTTAGTTCTCATGTGAGTGGTGGGAATTGAACCTGGGTCCTCTGCAAGAAAAGTTAGCATTCTTCACTGCTGAGCCATCTCTCCAGCCCTCTGTTTCTTTTTTTGACAAGAAATAATGTGATTAGAGTTTGGCTTTGTGCCCTGCAGGAAGTGGTAAAAGGATCTAGGGAGATAGTTAAGGTGGAGGAGCCAAAATCATCAAACCATATATTTGGGTGTATACACATATGAATATAATTTTATATATTTTACATGTATGCATATATTATATGAAGTTTCTTTGTAGATATAGCATAATAAAGATTTATTTCTTTCCTTGTCGCAGGATTTTGCCAAGTACTAACTTAGATAATCTTAGGAAATGCTACCATAGGGAAGCTCGGCCGTGTTATTGGTTCCTGTAACGGATCCCACCACATCAAACAGGCCTGCAACACAAGGGGATCTTCTGACCAGAGAAAGAAGGGAAATTTTGTCATCAGGAAAAGATTTTAGTGCTGGGGAAAGGCCTTCTCTGTACTGTACTTAGCTAGTTTGGGACGCAAGTTTCCCACCACGTGCTTTCTACCCTTCCCAGAAAGAAAACAAGAAGGAAATTTGTAGATTCTTTTCACTTTTTTCTTCCTCTTTATTCATCTCTAGTGGTGTAAATCTATCACAAGTCTTTACAGACCAAATTCATCTTGGAATCAAGAAAGAAGGTACTTAGAGCCTTTTAGGTTAGGACAGAAATATTCTGAGGTTTTAACTGGCAGGAAATCTTAGATTCAGGGTGCTCTACCCTCTAGGCATTCTCTCTTCTAGCTTGGCTTCTCGTCTCCAAACCTACTTTACTGAAATACTATTCTAGCTCCCGAAGTCACTGTGCAAAACTGTTGCTTGGTGAGTATGGAAAGAAGAGGGAATGCAAATAAGGGGCATATTTTCTTTACACTCTGGTCCTTGTATGAGCTCATTTCCCCTGAGTTGCCTCTTGTCTGATGTTCTCAGTCTTTCACCAGGGTCTTCTGTCAGGTTTCTCCTGATTATCTCTCCTGCCGAAATGAGAGCTCCTGATAGGCAAGGGCCTTACCTTCTTCTTCTTTGTCTCCCCACAGCCTGCAGCACATTGTCTATGCATAATACATATACTCAGTTTCATAACAAAGAAAAGCCTTCAAAACACAACTTCATATGGAAATATTTGTGCATAAAATTACATAGTAAGCCTAGTGAGTAATTTATCCCTAAATGTTAGTTATCTTTATATGACAGGCTGAGATTGTAACTTTCTTCCTGTTTATCCTTCCCCCACTCCATTTTCCTCAAGGAATAATTGAAGGCAATTTTACTTTAGCATAATTGCGGGGGACAACTATAAGAATTTCATTTCAGATAATTTGAACTTTGAGTTGGACTTTTGGAGATAATTAGAAGAAAGATATTAGAATGAGAAAGGCAAAAAAAAAAACTAAAGAAATGCTTGAAGTTTGAGCAGTATACCCACAGAAGAGATGAGGTACGTGAAACTAATGAAAAGAAACCTTCAGACCTGAACACCCTCCCGTTGTTCTGCCATGTGAAGGAAGCTGCAGCCAGCAAGGGGAGAGGGAGAGGACTCTACAAGACTAGCAGAGAGTCTGAGTTAAAAGACACAGTTGAAAATTAGGTAAAATAGTTTGGTTTTCTCAAAGGGAGGCCTATATGGTAGTATGTATCATAGTGTAAAGTATGTATATCTTTTACCTAGCAATTTTGCTCTAAGAGTTTATCCTAAGAGAGAATGAGATGATTACACAAAAATGTATAAACAATACTATAACTTTATAATTATGATAATTTGGAAATATTGGACAAACTGAAATACTTGTTGGTAATAGAATGGTTTCATGACAATGGTTCATCTGTGCAATGAAGTGCTAATTAACCACTAAAAAGATGATGTAGGTATATTGCATGTTTATAGTCATTGATATATACTGAAAAAAAGAGAGGCTTTATTAATTACTTTTCTAATTGCTATGAGAAAATATCTGACAAAAGCAATGTAAAAGAGCAAAGATTTATTTTGGCTCACAGTTTAAGGATACAGTCCATCATGGTGGGAAGGCATGGGGACAAGAGTGCGAGGCAGCTGGTCACATTGTATCTACATTCAGGAAGCAGAGAGGGGAATTCTGGTGCTCTACTTGCTTTCTTCTTTTAAACTTGTTATTCAGTCCATGCCGTGGTGCTGCTCACATTCACAGGGGTCTTTCCTTATTTAAACCTCTCCGGAAACTCCCTCACAGATACACCAAGAAGTGTGTCTTCTTGGTGAGTCCAGGCAAGTTGACAATAAAGATGAACTGACACCAAAGGTAAAATGATATATCAGTGTTTCTTTGTGTGAAAATGTATGTAAAAGGATATGTGGAGGGTCTGGAGGTGCAACACCATTAGTTGGTAATGAACTTGCCTCATATGTGCAAGTTCCTGGGTTTGATCTCATTGAAATTTTGAGGTTTCTGTGTATAGTATTGTGCTGGATAACTCTAGTTATCACCTTGATGCACCTAGGATGAGGAGCCTCAATTAGGGAATTACCTCCATTAGACTGGCCTGTGGCCATGTTGGTGGTATAGTTTTTGGTTGTTGAGTGATATGGGAGGGCCCAGCTCACTGTGGGCAGTGCCATTTCTGGGCAGATTTTTCTGTATTGTATGAAAAAGCAGTTTGAGCATGGACCAGAGGAGCAAGCCAGTAAGCATTGTTCCTCCATGGCTTGTGCTCCAGCTCCTGCCTCCAGGTTCCTGCCCTGAGTTCCTACCTTGGGTTTCCTAAGTGATGAACCTAAGTTCCCTAAGTGACCTAGGAAATGTAAGCTAAATAAACCCTTTCCTCTTCAAGGTGGTATTGATCAGAGTGCTTTGTCACAGCAACCGGAGGCAAAGTAGAACAAGTATAAAGCATATAGATCCTCAGTGATACAGGCTATACAGTCCTTTAAAAAAGAAAAGGATATCTGAGACACTGTTCATCCAAATTAATTGTTATTTCTAGATGATAGGATTAGATTTCATTTTACTATCTTTATATTTAATACCATCTCCATTTGTGAAATGGGATAACTATATTTGTGTATATATGTGTATCTAAGTATATGACACATACAGAGAATTATGTATTCTGTTCACAGTTTTTGTGAAAATAAAAGTTACAGTTTTTCTGAAATGCCAACATTCTTCAAGTATTAGAAATCTGTGAGAATGTGGAGTGTCTGTTACATCTCTCAGGGAACTTGGCAAAGATGGGTGAAGAATTATGTGTATGCAGAGCAGTATCTTGTTTTATACATCAAACAATTTGTTTTTGTGGGATTTTGGATTTCTTTTTTTAGCCTTTAAATATGAAAAATTTCAACATACACAAAAAAGAGAGGGCTGGAGAGATGGCTCAGTGGTTAAAAGCACTTGCTGCTCTTGCAAAGGACCCAGGTTCCATTCCCAGCACCCACATGGTAGCTAACAACCATCTGTAACTCCTGTTCCAGGGGATCCAATGCCCACTTCTTGTCCCTGCAGGCACTCAGGTGGTGCACATACCTATATGTGGGCACAGCACTCATACACATAAAATAAAAAACGAGAGAACTGGGCGGTGAACTCCCCATGTTGATCATCTACTTATAAGCCATCAGTTTAGAGACAGATGTTTCTTCTCTACCCCCAGCCACTTTGCCTTCTCAAAGCTGTAATTTTTTTAGGTATAAACTAGGATTAGTTATATCACATCATTTATAGATTTATTATTATTATTATGAATCCTAAAAGATTAGGAGCCTAAAGGTTGGAAGTGTAGTTCAGTGGTAAAGGTTTTGCTTAGCATGCAAGAGACACTGTGTCCTAGTAACTTCCAATTGCTCTAACAAAAACGTTGACTTAAACCAACTCAGGGAGGAATGGGTCTATTTCATCTTACAATTTCCAAGTGACAGCCCATCACTGAGGGAAGCCAGAGTAGGAACTCAGGGCAGAAACTGGAGGCTCGAACTGAAGCACTGGAACTGATCATGGAGGAATGCTCCTTCCTGGCTCGCTCCTCCTGACTTGCAAAGCTGCTTCTCTTAAAGGCACCAGGCCCACTTGCCCAGGCCCACTTGCCAGCGGGTGGGACCACCCACAGTGGGCTGGGTCTTTCTACATCAACAAGCAATTGAGAAAACGACCCACATTGGGGCTGGAGAGATGGCTCAGCAGTTAAGAGCATTGACTGCGCTCGCTCGTAGAGGATTGGATTCTGGTGGCTAACAACCATCTGTATCTAGAGTTCCAGGGAAACCAATGCCCTGGAATGACCTCCATGGGCATTGCATGACACAGGTGCGCATACATACATGCAGGCTATACACTCATACACATAAAAATAATAAATATTTTTTTAAAAAAGAAAATGCTTCTCAGCCAGGCCCTTAGTCTGGTGGAGGTCATTTCTCAGTTGTGGTTTCCTCTTCCCAGATGTGTCAAGTTGAGAACTGAAGCTGAGCAGGACACCCTGGTTCTAGGCTCCATCCCCAGCTACTACAAAGAAAAAGGAAAAAACAAAAGAACAAGAACAACCCTACCTACCCCTCCATGTTGTACTTATTTTTTAGAATTTTCATTTTGCTGTTTGTTGGTTTAGAGATAGGGTCTCATGTAGCTCAAGCTATCCTTGAACTCCTGATCCTCTTGCCTCTACCTCCCACATGCTGCTGAGATCAGATGTGTGAGGCACCAAACAGGACACTTTGTTTTTTGTCCATTTCTCTGTTGAGGTTTCCCAGCCATTCACTCATTAGATCTATCCTTTCCTTTAAATTCTTGAATGTACTTAAAGAAATTTTTTTTTCATATGTGTGAATCTATATAGATATGTATATGTGAGTGTGGAGCCAAAGTCGTTGGATCCCCTGGAATTGGAGTTATAGGCAGTTGTGAGCCACCTTATGTAGCTCCTGGGAACTGAATTCAGATCCTCTGGAAGAGCAGCAAGTGCTCTTCTTAATGGCTGAGTCACCTCCCCAGCCCCTGAACATGCATAACTATTGTATTTTTATATTATGAGACAGTGTCTTATGTAGGATGACCTTGAATTCCTGGTCCTCCTGCCACTCCCTCTAAACAACTGAGATTACAGGCATGCAGCACCACACCCAGTAAAATATAACCGGTCTTTTAAAAAATTTATCTGTATTTGGGGGGGCCTGCATGAGTTTATTTGCGCAAAGTGTATACAGGTGCCCATGGAATCCAGAGGGCATCAGATCCCTTGAAACTGGAGTTACAGCAGTTGTGAGCAACCTGATGAGAGTACTGGGAACCAAATGCAAGTCCTCTGCAAGAGTAGTAAGTGTTCTTAACTGCTGACCCACTTCTCCATTTCTATAACAACCGTTCTAAACACTTGTAATCTGGGTTATATCAAGGTCAGTTGCTGGGTTTTTTTGACTGTTCTTTTTGATGTGTTGATTTTTCTCCTTCATGTGTCTTATATTTAATTGTATATGTGACTTAATAGTTAATATCTTTTGGAGATTACATTGATTTTCTTTAAAATATGTTGAGTGCTATGGCAGGCAGTTTGGTTCTGCCAGGCTTGGTCCTGTTCATTCTTAGGGTGGATCTATTTGTGTTTTGTCCTTACTTCTAGGGGGTGGCCGTACTTTAGTGTAGAATTCAGCAAACCTTATTACAGAAGGCCAGATAGTGTCTTAGACTTTTGTGAGACATGCAGATCTCTGTTACAACTACTCAACTTTGCTGCAGTGCAAAGGCAGCATGGACTGTATGTAAGCAAATGAGCATAGCTATGTTCCAATGAAACTTTATTTTCAAAGGCAGGCAGGCAGCCAGATGGAAGTTTCCCCCTCTGGCGTTGTGAGCATGTGGTTCTTAACTCTTAAGACTGTCTTTCTGAGGTCTCAATTGAATGTGTGTAGGGGTGGCGGAGGTGAGGCGGTGGGTGGTGGTGGCGGTGGTGGTGACGATGACGACCTGGGGAAGTGTCTGCTCTGGACTTGAGCTGGCACTCCTCCTCCTTCTGCAGCCTCTGGAATCTGTTTAGCTCTCAGTCTGCTGCACTTAGTCTGATAGAGCTGTGTGTCCCCAGCGTTCATATGTCTCTTTCCAGTATCCTGCCCCTTAAACTCCAACTGCTTCTGCATCAAAACTCTGTTCTCTGACTTTTAGCTAAGCATCCAAACAGTGCATGGCATCAGTCTCTAATGTGATAGCTGCAGTTTTCCAAAGCAGAGACCTGAGGCCGATGTGGGCTCACCTTGTGTGCTGTTTTCTCTTAGGGGTCCCTGTCCAGCATTGTCCCAATATGCAGTGCCAACAACCATTTGGTCTACATTTGATCCACTTGCTTGAGGCAAGAAAGAATTCCTATAGCAGTTGTGCCGATATGAATAGGAGAGGTTGTTTTGTTTTATTTTTAGACAGGGTCTCATGTACTAGACTAATGGAGAACTCACTATGTAGCCAGGAATACCTTGAACTTCTGATTCTCCTGCCTCTACCTCCCAAGTGCTAGGATTCAGGGACACACCACCATACTCAGTTTATGTAGTGCTAGGGATCTAACGAAGGCAAGAACTCTACCAACTGAGCTTCATCCCCAGACCTGAAATTTGTTTATTGAAGTGACTAGTGTGTCTGTTCTATGGAACTGTTCACGTCCTAGATATCTTATGATTGTATTCTACTGGGATAGTTAAATTTTTCCTTTGTAAATTGACAGATCCAGAGTCTCACTTGATGTAAATAGTCTACTGTTTGTATGTATGTATGTATGTATGTATTATGTATGTATTTACTTATTTAATGGGTATGAGTGTTTTGCCTATATTTATTTAAGTGTACCATGTGAATGCATTACTGGCAGAGACCAGAAGATGGCATTGGATCTCCTGGAACTGGAGGTTCAGATGGTTGCCACTATGTGGGTGTTAGGAACCAAACCCCAGGTCCTCTTCAAGAGCAGCCAGTGCTCTTAATCACTGAGCTCTCCCAGCCACCTATTGTATTTTTTAAAAGTTTATTTATTGTGTGTATGTGTGTGTGTGATGGCACATGTGTAGAAGTCAGAGGACAACCTGTAGGAGTTGGTTCTCTCCTTTCACCATGTTAGTTCTGGGGATCAAACAAGTTACAGTCTTGGTGGAAAGCACCTTTACCTGCTGAGTCATCTCACTGACCCCTAGTGGTTTGTGGTTTTTTCTTTGTGTTGTTGTTTGGGTAGGGGGACACAGGACACAGGAACGAAACTTCATAGGTATGTATGGCCTGGAACTCACTATGTCAACTAAACTCGTCCTGAACTTGTAATGATTCTCTTCCTTCCTCCTGATGCTGGGTTTATGGGTATATGCAACAATGCCCAGTTCAAATGATAGTATTTTTTATTTTATTTTATAAGAAATAGTGTGTCTGTGTGTGGTATTGGGGGGGATATGCCACATAGAGGCCAGAGGACAGCTTTCTAGAGTTGATTCTCTTCTTCCACCATGAGTTCTGGGACTCAGATTCAGGTTGTCTTGCTCAGAAAGCGCATTTACCTACTGAGTCATCTCACCAGCTACCAAATGGTAATTTTTGTTTTGGGTTTTTTTTTTTTTTTTTCTTTGACAGGGTCTCACTATAGTCCTGCCAAATGGTTATTTTTGAAACTGAATTATTATTTTATCATTTATCAAAAAACATTTAGAAAGAGAAACCTTATGAAGAATTTGATTTTTCTGATATACTTTGTCCCCCACAAGAAAAATGAACCACTTTGGTCTCTTACCAATTTTGAAAACAGCAACCTTGGGACTGGAAGGGTGGCTCAGTGATTAAGAGCAATGGCTGCTCTTGAAGAAAACTCAGGTTCAGTTCCCAATACCCACATGGCGGCTAACAATCATCTATAACTGTAGTTCCAGTGAATCTAACACTCTCTTCTGGCCTCCACAGACACTGCATAACATGGATTCACTTACATACATACAGGCAAAACACTCTTACACATATAAATAAATAAATAAATATTTTTAAAAATATATAGCAAATTGTAGATATGGCTTCATGCTTAAGACCATTTGCTGCTACAGCAGTGCAATGCCTAAACAAAAGCATCCTGACTCTTAGTATCCATTTCAACCTAGTGTGGGATCCAAACTGTTCTGAGAACTTGTTCCTTCAGATTTCTCCTGGAACTGTACTCTTGAGCAACAGTGCTCTTTACTATTTCATTATTGAAAGCATGTATCCATCATGCAATGGGGAAGGAAAAGAACTGTCTTATCAGAGGATTTGTCCCTTCTGATTGTTACTGACATAAGAGCCGCTCACAAACCACAAACAGATGTTATCTGTCTAATCCCACCTGTTGTTTACAACATAATGGAATAATCCATTCTTACCAATGCATATTCATACCTAATGATTTTTATAACACAAACATACATTATTCTGGGTCAGGGGCGTGGAAGGGTCATGAAGGATTAAAGCCATGTGTTCATCTGCTGAGCCATCTTACCAGCAAAAATGAAGACTCTGCGCAAGCACCTTTTCCTTTCTGCTGATATGCCTTTGTATTTCTTTCTCTGTTCTCTAAAGGTTGCAGCAGTTGCACAAGGCAGTTCTCGTGGGGGACATGGACCCCCTACAGGGGACTAAGTGTGAAGAATCTCAGTATTCTGAGGCTCTTTACTGAGTGCAGCAGGGAGGAAGTTTCCCTAATATAGGCAGATTTGTGTATATCAGTAATTTCCTGAGGTAAAGCATTCGTGACTTCATTAATTTCTCATAGTAAAGTGTACTTTTTTTGAAAAAAGAAAATGGAGTATCAGAATTCTTTGTTCTTCCCCTCAAGTGATGAATCTGTGGCGTCTAGACAGTCTTGAGGCATCTTCCACACAGGAACATGGGGGACATGATGTTGTATGATTTTGTCCAATCAGTTTCTCAGATCATCAGCCTTCCAACCACCTCCTTTTTTCTCTCCCTCAGAGTTGAGAAATCCTGTTAGACTTGCCTTTAAGATTTACCAAGAGCCTGGCATGGTGGCACACATATTTAAATCCGAGCACACGGGAAGCAGAAGCAGGCCGACGTAATGAGATGGAGGCTAACGGGGTCTACATAGTGAGGTCCAGGCCAGCTGAGGCTACAGGGAGACCCCGTCTCAGAAAAAAAAAAAAGATAAACCCAGAAACCAGACTTTTCCTCTCTCCCACTGTAACCACCAGATTTTAGCCAGTGTGTCTTGGCTTTTATCCTGCTGGTCTCTCTGCCTCTGTCCTGGCCCTGTACTCCACTGTGAGCAGAGCTGCCTGACTGAGCTTTTAAAAATGTAAATCAGATCATGTCATTCTTTTGCTTAAAACCCTCAGAGTAAAAGTCAAATCCCAGTAATGTCCTAGAAGGCCCTCCTCCCAGCACTTAGCACTTCGTACACCTCGTGATTTAGTTCTTTGTCATGATTGTCTGCTGTCAGTCTCCTCCTCTAGAATGTAAGACCTATGAGGATTTTTTGTTTCTTTTGTTCTCTGATGTATGTCAAGCACCTGATGTGTGTCAAGCACCTGACACATAAGATTCAGTGAAGATTTTTTTTTGAATGAATGAATGGAAAGTGACTAGCTATTAATAATGAATCAAGTAATTTGTTGAGATACATAAAGCAAGAACTGTTAGAAATAAAAGGGAAAATGGATAAAAATCACAGACATACTGAGAAACTTTAGTATTCCTCTAAGAATTTGACAAGTAGGCATAATAAGATTATTGAAGTTCAGAATGTTATAATTAGTAAGTTTGATTTAATATTAAATTTTATTCTTTGGATTTAAGATTTCTTTTTTTTCACAAATACATTTGACAACAGCAAAACCAAAATACATATGGAATAGAATAAAACTTGATAAATTAAGCCATTATAATCCCTAATAATTCCATAAAGAAGAAATTATAAACTACATTCTCTACCACAAAGCAGTAATGCAGAAGAGAGAGAAGGTTTGACCCAAGTGTTATGGAAACACAACAGGAACCTAGATAGTGGGGGATTCTGGTAACATTGACCTGGACTTGAAATAGATGATTCTGTCCCCCCTAGTTCCTGGATTCCTCCTTGAGGGGAATCAGACATGTAACTCAGTTACTGAGGCAGAGAAGACTGATGAACAGACAGACATAAGCGACTGGTGTGGTGTCCATCAGTCCATCCAGTAGATGCTGAGAATGCAGTACCTCAGAAGAAGCCTGAGTCTGAGCCCTCTAGGACAAAGAGGGCTTGATCAGGGGAGGAAGAGAGGTGCAAAGCCTCTTGTTCAAAAGTGGCGAGATCTATGAAAGCCTCTCTGGCCTTCTGGGATCTCTGCTGAATTGCATGGCACCCAGGTTAGGTAAGAGCGAGAAAGTAATGAGAGGAGAAGTTGATGAAGACACTAGCACAGTGAAATATACAGGACTTGAGGACCACCTGAGTGGGACAGCCAAAGCGTGAGTGGGAGAAAGTGGAAGACAGACAGACTATTCTCTGGGGGTTGGAGGAAATGATAGATGTCCCCACAGTAGGCTTTTTACATGGGAGACGGGACAAAAATTGAAGCAGCTCCTAGTCTTTATTACTTCTTTCTATCCATTGTTTCAGAGATGAGATGAGGTGGAGGATTGGGAAATAGTAGAAGAAACTCAGAATGCATAAGGAGAAGGCTCACCCAACAGAGCTGAGACCACCTGAAACGACAGTAGGTATAGTGGCCCATCCTTGATACTATGTGATTTTCTCCAAATGTGTATCACCTTGTGTGTTACAATATAGGTGGATGGGCTGGGCATTTTGACACATACCTTTAATTATAGCACTCAGGAAACAGAAGCAGGTGAATCTCTGTGAGTTGAAGGTTAGCCTAGTCTGCATAGGGAGTTCCAAGCCAGCCCAGGGCTATGTAGTGAAACCCTCTCTTAAAAAAGAAAATTGTGAAGATGAAGAGCTAGATTGAATCAGATTTTCCAGATGAACATTCTAGAAAGAACAGAAGGGAAAAAAAGGCATAAATCTGGCAAGATGACGAGGAATCAGAGTCCAGCCTAGGCTACAGGCTCATGTTTAAAGTCACAACCATTATAAAGATGAAAACCTGGAGTAGAAGAAGTCAAAAAGAGAAGAAACTGACCATGTGAAGGAAAAGATTATCCAAAGATGAGGAATTTCCAGGAAGATCAAAAACCAGAGTATAAGAAGGAGGAGACTGGATGCAGAGGTGAGGGCCTGGAATTTCACAATGGAGATGACTTCTGGACTGAGCCCAGCAGTTGTGAGTTTAATTGGAGAAGGAAGCCCCATGACCTCATGTATATGACAATATAGTATGGTGTCCTTGAGCTCAGGCAATAGAGAGGGAGGGTAATTGGGACTGGAGCTTCTTCATAGAAGAAATAAGATTTGAAGTGTGTCTTGAAGGAGGAGTAATATAGCTAGCCGAGGGGTGAGGAGGGCACTCCCGAAGAGTACGGCAGCGTGGCGGCAGCTGCATGGGGGCACGCAGGACGTGTTCAGAGTGTTCTTGGATAGAGGATTTAGCTGGAGCTCAGGGTTGTGTATGGGCTTCATAGGAGATGAAGATTAAAGACAGGCCAGGATCTGATCCTGGGGAACCCTGAAGGCCAACTTAGGGGTTATCTGATAGGCAGCAGAGACAGCTGAGATTTCAGACAGGGAAATGAGACTGTGTCTCCATTTTAATCTGCTGCCGAAGGACTGTACTGGAGAATATTTCTGAAGGTATTGGAGAAAGTCTTTGCAGTCAGACAACAATGCTGAATCAGGGCAATGACTGGCATTGACCGGAGGAGATGAAGAGAAGTGGCAGGACCAGTGACCGGCAGGACCTAGCGACTTCCTGAAAAGGGGGCAAAGGACGAAACAGCCTAACCCTCCCTCCTCCCTCCCTCCCTCCCTCCCTCCCTCCCTCCCTCCCTCCCTCCCTCCCTCCCTCCCTCCCTCCCTCCCTTCCTTCCTTCCTTCCTTCCTTCCTTCCTTCCTTCCTTCCTTCCTTCCTTCCTTCCTTTCTTTCAAGTTCCATGTAGCCCAGACAGGCCTCAAATGTGCTATATAGCGAAAGATGCCCTAGAATTTCTAATCCTATTGTACCTATCCCCCAAGTGCTGGGATTACCAGGATGCCCCACAGTGCCTAATCTGTGTGGTACTAGGGATCAAATACAGGGCTTCGTGAATGCTAGTAGGCAAGCACTTTGGGGAACCACATCTTCAATCCTTGGACATTTTGTATACATGCAATTATGTAATATGATGTCTTATGTGATTGGCTTCTTTCACTTAGCGTGATGCTTTCAAGGTTCTTGTCTGTTACAGCACTTACCAGAACTTCATTCTTTCTATTACCGAATAATATATATATATATATTTACATATGTAGGATATGTTTATTAAATGTTGTGAGCAACAAGGGCAGCCTGTAGGCTGTTGGCATTGGAATATAGAATGTCTAGACAGAGATCCTTTTCAATATATGCTGAGTTTATTTTGCACACCAAAACATGGCATAGACATTCCACACATCACACATTCCTTAACCATCGTAATCACAAAACAAGTTACACCTATCCTACTACAGGGTGCTCACCCTCACGGTGTCAGAGAGTGAAATGCAGGTGGTCTGTGGGGTTCAGCCATGCTGCCTCTCAGTGTCCTGTTAAAGGAGTCCAACTGCATCACACGAGCCAGCAGCGGATCAGAGAAAGGCACTGGGGTCCAGGTTTCTTGAAAGCAACTGTCCGACAGTGAGGCTTAAGATCCTCAGCTAAAGTGCCAGATGATCAGCTGTCACCAGGGCCAGAGGAACTTCTGAGACCAAGGAACATTGCTGATGGGCTCAGCATTACAACAGAGATCTGGATGTCTCTCAGGAGCATGCTCGCACATTCTTGTCTGAGTCCATTCTCTCTAGAATTTTTGTTTTGTTTTTTAATTTTTGTTTTTTATTTTCTTATCTTTTTTTGTGTATGAATGTATTACTTACATGTGTGTAAGTGCACCCATGTCAGTCAATGCCCATGGAGGTCAGAAAAGGGCATCATATCCCTTGGAACTGGAGTTACAGATGGTTGTTAGCTGCCATGTAGGTGCTGGGAATCAAACCCAGTTCTTCTGCAAGAGCAGCCAGTACTCTTAAGTATTGAGCCATCTTTCCAGGCCCTCTCTGGGGTTTTTATACAGTTTTTCTAGGTGTTTATCAGAGTAGCCACCTGAGGGTTGCTCATCTGCATATTGGAGCCACCCTAGGGTTGGCTCATGACGTCAGGGCTGTGTCTGCCCTTCTCCTTGCATCTCATTAGCATGTTCACTGCTGTCTGCACATAGCACCTCATTAGTGTGTCAGAGCTAGGCATGTTTACTAGTGCCTGCTCCTTACATTAAGCTATACATGAAAATTACTTTTTGTTATCCTTTTACCTGTTGACAGACATTTGTGTTATTTCTTTTTAGCTGTCATGTATAATGCTGCTATGAACATTTGTGTATATGTTTTTGTGTAGACATGTTTTGGTTGATTTGGTTTTGGATTTTTTGTTGATTTGAGGGATTTGGGGGGTGGTGAGACAGGGTTTTCCTATAGCCCCAACTGACCTAAATCCGACAGAGATCCACCTGCCTCTGCCTCCCAAGTACTGGATTTAAAAGTATGTGCCACCATAAGCCTAGCCTATGTTTTTGTTTGGGATTTTTTTTTGAAACAGGATCTCCCTGCAGTCCTCAGCTGGCTTGGAACTTACTATGTAGAATAGGCTGGCCTCGGTCTCACAGAGATCTCTCGGCCTCTGCCTCCCAAGTGCTGGGTTTAAAGGCATGCAGCATCACACCAGGCTCTTGTTTTATTTTTTGAAAGAAGGTCTCACTATTGAGCCCAGGCTGGCCTTGAACTCATTTCTTCTGCCTTAGCCTCCTCAGTTGATGGGATTACAGGTATGCACCACCAGATCTTCCTCTTGCTTTGTGCAGTGTGTGTGTGTATGTGTGTGTGTGTGTGTGTGCATGCAGCTGTACATGTGGGTATACACATGTGCGCGTGCTTGTGGAGGTTAGTGGTTGATGTTGGGTGTCTTCCTCATATACTCTTCACCTTAGTTTTGAGGCGGAATTTGAGGCTCTCACTGAACCCGGAGCTCACCAGTTTCTCTAGGATGACTAGTTGGTGTTGCTCCAGGCATCTGCCCATCTCTACATTCCCAGCACTGTGATTACAGATGCAGCACAATGCCCAGCTTTTTATATGATGTTAGGATCTGAACACAGGTCATTATGCTTGTGCAGCAAGTACTTTACTAAGTGAGTCATCTCCTCAGCCCTTGCTTTGTTTTTTATTATTTTTTTGATTTGTTTATTTTTATTTTATATGTATGAATGTTTTGCCTGCATGTATGTAAGTGCATCCATGTCATGCAGTGCCTGTGGGGGCCAGAAGAGCGTGTCAGATCCCCTAGAACTAGAGTTACAGATGGTTGTTAACTGCCATGTGGGTGCTGAGAACCAACTGGAGTCCTCTGTAAGAGCAGCCAGTGCTCTTGAGCACTGAGTCATCTCTCCAGCCCATTGTTTTGTTTTTAAAATAGAGATTCTAGCCATATTTAGAAGTGGAATGAAGGAAAGAAACTGGTAAGGAAGCAGGGTCACTGCAAACCCTGGGGACCAGGAGGCTTCCCAGAGAGAATAGGCGTGAAAGAGGTAGGGAAGAGCAGAAGAAAGTGCCCAGGAACCTGAGAGAGAGCGCCTCTGCCTCTGAGGCAGTGAAGAAGGAATGTGGAGTTTCTTTCCCTAGGGCAAATGTACTTTCCAACTATTATTTCTGATTATAAAAGTAATCTGAGGGGCAGAGGTGTGTATAGGTAGCTCAGTGGTAGGGCACTTGCTAACATGTATAAAGCCCTGGATTTGATCCCTGGCACCACCAAAAATTAATTAATTAGTCAATTAATTAAAAAATAGCATGAGACTGACTGTGAACAATAACTAAAAATATAGGTTCTCAAGTTGGGCTGCTTAGGTCTGAGCCCTGATGTTTCAGCTTCCTAGTTATGCTGGTTCATTTGTAAAATGGTGGTAAAAGAATCCCTACCTTACTGGGCTACTAGGAATATTTAAAAAATAATGCCTAGGCTAGGGGTATAGCTCAATTGATAGAGTGCTTGCCTAGCATACATGAAGTCCTGGGCTTTATTCACATGGAAAATCGGTATAGTGGCACAGGCCTGTAATCCCATCATTCTGTTCAACCTTTGCTGGATAGTGAGTTGGAGGCCAGCTTGGGGTACATGAGACCCTGTCTTAAAAAGGAAAACAAATAAGTAAATAGCCTGTTTAGCTGCTTAATTATCTATTGCTGTATAACAAATTATTCTCAAACAACTAATACTCCATCAGCTAACATCTGAGAGCCAAGGATCCCATGATTAGCTGAGTGCCTCTGGCTCAGGATCTCAGAAGGTTGTAGTTGAACTATAGGCTGGAGAGTCCAATTTCTTGTCCCAGGCTGCTATTGAACTCATGATTCTCCTGCCTCAACCTCTCAAATGCTGGGATGACAGGTGAACTCCATCATGCCTGGCTTTTAAAAAGTATTTTACTTATCATTTTTATTTTACATGTATCAGTGTATTGCCTACATGCGTGACAAGTGCACCTGTGTCGTGCAATGCCCTTGGAGGTCAGAAGAGGGCGTTGGATCCTCTGGAACTAGAGTTATATTATACTGGATCCTCTGGAACTAGAGCTATATTATACTGTTAGCCGCTATGTGGGGTGCTGGGAATGGAACCTGGGTCCTCTGTTAGAGCAGCCAGTGAGTGCTCAAGTGCTCCAGCCCCTTGTTTTGTTTTTGAAAACAGATACTCTGGCCACAGTCATCACCACATGAAACTAGTAAATGGAGAGAGGGAGGGAAGAGGGAGGGAGGGAGGAGGGAGGAGGGAGGGAGGGAGAATAAGAACTACCATAACAGAAGTCACAGTCTTCACTTACCAAACCTCAGAAACTCAGAAGTAAGTGACTTCCCATCACTTCTGTCATCTCCATCACACTGTACCCTGAGGCAAGGAGCAGGACCAGGGTGTGAACAGCTATTCATAGTGGCAATGTTACAGTATTATAAAACTAGAGCTGGTGCACACTGGTAATCCCGGCACTTGCAAAGCTGAGGCAGTAGGATCAGAAGTTTGAGGCCAGCTGGGCTAAATCACATTTTGAGATCCTGTCCAAAAAAAGAAAGGTGTGAGAATGTGCAAAGATCTTAGCAATCCTGGGCTAGGGGTATAGGTGTAGTATACCTGGCATGAACAAAGCCCTGTGTTTGATTCCCAGCACACCATAAACTGGGTGTGGTGGCCCACATGTAATCTCAGCACTGGAGAGGTCGAGGCTAGAGGATCAGAAGTTCAAGGTTGCTCTTGACTATATACCAAGTTTGAGGCCAGCCTGAGTTACATGAGACCCTGTCTCCACAAAGAAAAAACACAGCATCGAAGTATTGTTTAGATAGAAAAAGTAGACATTTCTTCTTATTTTTAAAATTTGTGTGTGTGCACATTTGTATACACGTGTACACGTAAAGTCACAGAGCACATGTAGAAATCAGAGGACAACTTGCAAGAGTCGATTCTCTCCTTTTACCATTCTTGACAGCAAAAGCCTTTACTTCGTGAGTCTTCTGTTGCCTCCCCTTTAACATTTATTTATCTATCATCTATCTATCTATCTATCTATCTATCTATCTATCTATCTATCTACCTATCTATCTAGTGTGTGTGTGTGTGTGTGTTAGAGGACAACTTGCATGTGTCTTTTTCTCCTTCCGCCATGTGAATCAAATTCAGATGGTGGCTGAGTCATCTCATCTGAGTAGGCATTTCTAAAATGATCCCCCACTCCCCGCCCCATTGTTATGAGTGATTTTTCTTGGGGAGATGTGAACAAACTTCTGTTCATTTCAGATAGGACACCAATGACAGACCAAAGAACAATTCCACCCCAGTCTAGTCTGGCAAATCAGTAAGCTAGGGGTTACTTGCAGGAGTGTGAGTGACTAAAGGTACCTGCATCCCTAAAGGCCCAACCCCACATGGGGGACAGTCTCAAAGATGCATCTCTGGAGCTTCCTGCCCAACTTGCAGGCAGTTTCACCTCCACCAGAGAGTCTCCTTTCTCCAGCTCTTGCTTAAGTATGTATATAAACTTTGGCAGGGCCTGTGAATCTGTAACTCTGAGCCTCCTCAGCTTCTAAGTTTCATTTGTTTCCTGAGTCTTATGAGCCCCCCTTCTCTCCCAGGTGAGAATATTTCAATTCAGATGAAATGGCTACCCAACAGTAGGCATTTCTAAGATTATTTTCTGTCCTTGAGGTTACTAGACCATGATTTTTAAAACTTTCCCCTACACACGCAAGAGAAAGTTTATTGACCATTGAAATATTGCCTTTGGATAATTAATTTCATCTCTCAACATGTACATTCTCTATATCCAGCCTGTTTTTCCCTTCAGTTGACCTGTGATAACTCTGCCTTTGGGGCCTTGTACCACCTTGTCTGTAGCACAGGTAAGATTATGCTTTTCCTATACAATCAGATAGAAATAGGTCAGCACTGAAAGGAACACATCCTGTCTCCTCCAAGAACTGATGTTTCAAGAGACAGCTCCTCTCTGTCATGCCCCTACTCCACTGCCTGTGTAGAGCAGCTGTTCAGGGGATTAGGGAGGGGGTGCTGGGTGCTGTGACCAGAAAAGTGAATGAAGGCCACAGCAGGAGAAAGCTGCCCAGACCAGTGAACACTGGAGGCAGGACAGACAGTTTGGTAGCAGTAGGTGGCTTCACCATGGGGGATTATCTGTTAACTAGGTTAAGAAAAAAAAAAAAAAGCCATCCAATGTCCCCATCGCCAGCTACTTTTCAGCTGAGCCTTCTAAGTCAGGAGACAAGGAGACCACTTGTCAAAGAGCTTGTTAAAGAAAAATCCCAGCTGCCAAGGAGTCTTAGGAAGTCGGTTTGGGTGGTTAATACTTGGTGGTAGCTTCTTTTATAAGGGCCAGATTAATTTTCTAATGCTGCCTTCTACTTTAATGTTATTGCTTTAATCATTAGAATACCACCCCATCCCTTCAGGCAATAGGAAGCTATTGAGGATTTAATGAGATTCATATTGCTTCAATGTTGATGACTTCCTGCATGCATATTAATCATTCCTGACCTTGATCTTAAATTCCTTCTCAGTATAGATTCTCATCAAGTATACCTACCAGATCCCTCAGTGTTCCAAATACCTGGTTTGTTTCCAAAATTATGTAAAAGAACAATAAATCAAAAGTTCAGTGTGTGTAGATTTTGAGTACCTTTGTCTGATTTGTCGTTCAGTTCCTAATGTAACCATAAATCCAGAAAATTTAGGGGGAGTAAAATCAGTAACTCTTTAACAGGGTAAGAGTTAGCCCTGTTAGTCCTTGTTCTGTGCAGCAGACCTTGAACATGCCCTAATTGGTTGTCTAGGTCACAATGTCCAACTGGCAACTCTCAGAGCCCATCCAGGCCGCAGAGCTTTTCCGAGTGGCCTGTGTACACTCCAGCTGTCAAAGCAGCAGGATTGGGCCTCTGACTGGGCCTCTGGCTGAGCCTTTGCTGGCCCCATCCTTTAGTTCAGACCCTACCCCCACCCTCCCACCCCCCACACAAAGGCCTGGGAATCCTGGGCTGGCCACCTGGTTTCCTCATGTCTCGCATTTATGCATCTGCCACCTTTTCCCCCTCAGCCACCTTGACAGATTTACTGAGCAACAGTCCTTCGAATTAGGACCCAGGACAGGAATTAGAGAATGTGAGAGGAGAGATGACAAGTCTCAAGAGTCTGCAAAGATGAAAGTGCAAGGAGGCAGGCGGAAAGGACCCTATCGGCTGAGGACAAAAAAATAAATGTGTTATAACTGGAGGGCAAGGAGGTACATCTCCAAAGAGACAGGATGTGAGGGCAGAGAAGTAGGTGAGGAGGTGAAGGAGCTTGTGTGTGGTGAAGCCAGGCGCTGACAGGAGGAACAAAAGATACATTTGCGTGTGAAGGAGGCCACATGTGTGAGAATGAGAACTGTAGAAAGAGCCAACAGTCACTCTGCCCTGCAGAAGCTGACCTCACTCCCCACTGGGAGACGTTAGGACAAGCAGTGTGTTTACAAGGACGAGCATGTGTAGCTGAGTAGTAGAGTGCTTATCTAGCATGCATGAGGCACCATTTATAAAAAGGCACACCACACATAGATGTATACTTAACATACTATATTACACTGAAATTTTTTAAAGATGCCCCAGATGATTCATATTTGTTGGTATCTTAACTGGAATTTTTGTCACTGTTGGTTGTTGTGTTGAGGGGTGGGAGGTTGAACTCAGGATCTCATGCATGCTAGGCAAACATTCTACCAACCAAGCTACATCCTCAGCCCATGTGGTGTTTTAAATATGGCATGTCCCAACCAACCAAGAAGTTGGACAGTATTGCTTTTGATGGCTATATGTACTTACCACTTTAAATTTGGAGGTATTATTTGTATACAGATAGATTTTCACATTTTTTTGGTTTTGTTTTTGAAGTACTGGGGTTAGAACTAAGAGCCCTGCACATGGTAGCCACATGTTCCACACTTACGGAGCAACCCCACCCTTAGTTCAATTATTTAATTCCATTTCTAGAGTTCTGTATTTAGGAAATAATCAGAGATACTGGCAAAGATTTAGGTTGAAGGGTGTTTGTTACACTGTTTGATATCTGTGCTGGTTAGTTTTTGTCAACCTTACACAAACTCAATCACCTAGGAAGAAAGAACCATGAGCATTGCCATCTCTGGGCAGGTGGGCTAGGCTATATAAGAAAGGGAGCTGAGCAAGCCAGTACGCAGTGTTCCTCTGGTCTCCACTTCATTTCCTGCCTCCAAGTTTCTGTCCTGCTTGAGTTTCTGCCCTGGCTTTCCTCAGTGATAAACTGTCACTCGGAAGTGTAAATTGTAATAAACGCTTTCCTCTCCAAGTTGTTTTTGATCAGAGTGTTTAATTACAGCAATAGAAAGCAAAGTAAAGCAATATTTTAGCAAAGAATTAGAAACAACCTAAATCTCCAATGAAATAGAGAAATAAGTAAATTTTGATATATTTCTAAGATGCTGTTACTTAAAAAGAATGGAGAAATGTTTTCTATGATATATGTTTTAATTCTTTAAAATAAAATGTTGATCTGAAAAAAAAAACCAATGATGTAACTGTTATACAGTCATGAAAATACCTCTTCTCACCCATTCTCATCACTCATTTAAAAAGTATACTGGATGCCAGGCATAGTGGCTTGAGTCTTTGAGTCTTTAATCCCATCCCTTGGGAAATAGGCAGGCGGAATCCCAGCCTGGTCCACATAGTGACTCCCAAGAAGTCTGGGACTAGGGAGACCCTGTCAAAAACCAAAAAACAAATAAACAAACAAAAGTACACTGGGTCAAGGCATGGTGGTGTGTGCCTTTAATCCCAATTCCAGCACTTCTGTGAGATGGAGGCAGCCTGATCTATATATCGAGTTCCATGCCAGCTGGGACTATAGGGAGACTCTGACTGGAGGAAAAACAACAACAACAACAAAAAAAAAAACCAAAAAACACTGGGGGTTAACATGATGGCTCAGTGGATAAAGGTGCTTGATAAAACCTAGCAACTTGAGTTAGATCCAAAAACCCACCTAAAGGTAGAAGAGAACAAACTTCAAAAAGCCCCCTGATCAACACATGTTCACCATATGCTCACACAGAGATCAATAATATGTTTTTTTTTTAATTTATTTTTCTTTTGTGGGATAACCTTAATATAACTGGCAGTCATTTTCCTGTACACAGTAACAGGTACCCAACTTAATGAATGGTTCTTGAGGTTTTAACCATCTCTGATATAATGGAGATGAAAAGTCTTCAAGCCTTTCTGTAAATCCTTTTATTTTCCTGTTAAATTATGGGCAGAATAGCTATATCCTATTTATTCATAACTCACATTTTGTTCACCTTTACTAATTGTTTCGTTTACTTCATATATGGTCATTTTATTAGTCAGAGTCTTTAGTAATTAATAATTAGTCAATTACCAAACATGAATTTTCAATGATGAAAAGGTCCATTCCTTGCCTCCAGAGAGCTTGCACCCTAGTGGAAGGTTCAGAGGTAGGAAGGTGATGGTGATGGTAATATGTGGGATCTGGGAACACACTGTGACTGCAAAGCACAGAAATAAACCGCCTACTCAGGTCTTAAATGATTAGAGAAGACTGAAACATTGAAAGAAAGGGAAGCACAAGAGCATTGGAGATAGTGGAATGGTAAATAAAGGCCTAAGATGGAGAGATGTGTTTTGTTTGAAGCAAATGTGCCCTGTGGGTCCTGGGGCAAGGCCAGGTTTCAGATGATAAAGCCTAAGAGGTCTTCAGAATCCAAATTATATGAAGTCTGTACAGAATGTTAACATGGTAGATTGCAAAAAGGCTACAAATACTTTCTCTGTAATGTGCATTCGTTTGAAATATGACCGAAACTCTTCCTGTAGCTCTGTTCTGTTTTGTTTTCTAGTGTGAACTTGACCAGTAAATCCTTCACTCAGTGGGATAATAAAAGCTTGTCAGATGCCACTTTAGTTTCTGCCTCTTAGATGATTCTCTGTGAGACCTGTATCATTTGTCCCCTAACATACTTCACTAACTTTTTCATTTACTTCCCTTACTCTAGTCGGCCTCCAATATACTAGTTTTAAGATAAAATTAAAACTCCTGATTTTAAAATACAAAGCCCTCCTGTTAGTCAGCTTCCTGTTAGTGTAACATACATGAGATAAATCACCTGAAAAGGAGGGAAGGTTTATTTTAGCTCATGGCTTCAGAACTTTCAGGCTATGGCTGATTGACTTCATATCTTTTGAACCTGATTTTGAGGCAGAACATTATTGTGAGGAACATTATAGTATAGAAAAGCTGCTCACTTTACATCAGTGGATGTAAGATGCAAAGAGTGACAGAAAGGGATGAGGTTCCAACATCCCACTAAAAACACTCCGTTAATAACCAAACATCTTTCTACCTCTTAGAGGTTTTACTGTCTCCCAGTAACACCACAGGCTGATTGATGATCAAGCCTTCAACATACAGGGACACTTCCAAACCACAGTGTGCTTATATTTTGATCCCCAGAATAGTCTCTGATTTTGTGATGGGTCCCGTTTGCTTAAGCCACAGTGCCTATAGATCTATGCTGTATATGTGACATGTGTGACAGGAACACTTCTAATGTTCCTCTAGTACTTCACTTCTGCACATTCCTTAAAACTCATCTTAGGTTCTATTTGATTTATACTATCAGCTTTGGGTTCTGTTACCATCCTGATCACAGCTGTCATGCCATACTAAAACCATCAGTTAATTGATTTATCATATTGTACATTCTAGATTATAAACTACTTGAACATAGGTAGTCTAGAGCAGTAGGAGTTGGGTGGGGTCCAAGAGCCTGCATGTTCAACAGACCTCTTGAAGACTTGGACCTTGTTTACTTTTTTTTGTAAGGTCAGTTTGAGACGGGGCCTCACTACGTATCCCTGACTGGCTTTGAACTCACAGAGATCCTCCTGCCTCTGCCTCTTGAGTGCTGGGATTAAAGATATGTGCCACCATGCCCAGGTTTTTTTTTTCTTTAAGAAAAAGTACCTCAGTTATTTATTTGTGCATGCATGTGCGTGCATGCTCATGTCAAAGTCAGAGAACAACTTGTAGGCGTTGTTCTCTCCTTTCACCATGTGGGTCTTGGGATAAACCATGAGACTTAGTGGCAAGTACCTTTACTCACTGAGCCATCTGACCATCCCATGGGCTGATTCCTAAGACCCATTTCAATTCTGATATATAAGACTTTTCCTCCATACAATTTTACTAATATTGGGGAGAAAGGAAAAGAATTGGAGGTAGCTGACTAAAACATCCAAAAAGCATAAGCAGTCTTCTTTCCACAGTAAGACTGCTTATTGTATACTGAGGTATAGCGCAAGCTAGATAAGTAGAAATGGATAGCCTTATTTAATTTAAGAGTGCTTGATAAATGCATCGAACCATTTACTTGTTAATTTTAACAAGTTTATTGAACCAGACACTGTTCTAGTCATCTGCAGTACAGCAACACAGACAAAAAGCTCTACGCTTGACAAAGCCTGCATTGACAGACAATCAACAAATGTACTAAGTATTTTTAAAAGTGGTACGTACTGTGGAAAAAAAATAAAACAGCAAAGGAGTTTTCCTTTTATAAA
The DNA here is from genome assembly GCA_035773235.1 of Eospalax fontanierii. NCBI lineage: Eukaryota > Metazoa > Chordata > Mammalia > Rodentia > Spalacidae > Eospalax > Eospalax fontanierii. The sequence continues at coordinate 60,089,945 of CM069530.1, read as the reverse complement.
ATTGATAACAAATAGCTTTCCTGACATGTCAATAGAAAATAACAATCCAGTGGTTCTGGGAATTGCTTGTGGGAAATAAAAAGAAAATTATGTTGATATGAAATTTTACACACATATATGAAGCCACAAGCTATGAAAAAGTATTTTCTTATCTGCAGGATTGAATTGATCTTATTATATAAAAACAACAGGATTGGTGAGATAGCTCATTGGGTAAAAGCACTTGCTACACAAGCCTGATGACCTGAGTCTGATCCCCAGAACCTATGGTGGAAGGTAAGAACTGACTCTGAAAGCTGTCCTCTGGCCTCCGTACAGGTGCCGTCATGTATGCACGCCTGCACTCACACACCAGACACACATATATGCACTAACAATAAAAATTTTAAAGTAAAAATAAAAATAACAGATTTAGTTCAGTTGGTAGAGAATGGCCTGTCATGCACAGAGCTCTGGGTACAGTCTAATACCATGTAAACTAGGAATGGTGGGACATGCAAGTATGTAATCCCAGTATTTGGGAGGCAGAGGCAGGAGGATCAGTTCACAGTCATCTTCACCTACACAGGAAATTTGAGGCTAGCCAGGGCTACATGAGCTGCTGTCTCAACAATATAAACTTTTACTCCGGAACTTCTCAACTCTCTGAATGTTTGTTTGTTTGTTTGCATTTTTACATGTAGGTAAAGATAATGTGGATCCTTTTAGAATTTCTAGGGAGGCCACATGGAGTGGAATGAGACAGAGAACTTCACCTATGGATGCTTAGACGGAAAGCAGCCCGTTTCTTGCAGGGGGCCGGGGGGAGCAGGGATCCCTTCTCCATCTTTGCTCTCAAATGACTTAATCAAAAGATTTAACATTTCATTGTAAACAGTCTTAAAAGTCAAAATTAATGTCACCTGCAGAGTAAGCTGAAAGAGCCTGAGTATTGTTTCACACAGCAGTTGAAATTGTTTTTCAGAGTCCTAACATAATGAAAGACTTTTCTTGTATTTCTTAAAAACTAGAACTGAGTAGTAATTCTGATGACTGTCAGTTCCTGTGGGGTGTTTACACAAAGGTACTTTTAAACGAAGAGTCATTTTTAGAGCAATTAGGGAAGAGGCTAGACAGAGAAGAGGCAGCTCAGGGGCCCAAGGGTCGGGGTTAAAGCCTATTGACAGGCCAGGGTCAGCCTGCTGCTCCTTGCCCCATGTACCTGCCCTCCGGATACACCCAAGACCTCCCCGGCCTCCGCTCTTGCCACAGGCGGAACTGTCCAGAATGTGGTGAGGAAAGGAGGAAGAGGAAGGCAAGTCTGCTGACATATCATAGTTCCATATTGAAATGCAAGTTTGAAAATACTTGTATATATTTCTCTGGCCCAGATGTTGTGTCACATAAGAAGAAGAAACCTTAAAAACACACAAAGCATTGTCTGTTCTTTCCACTTTGTAGTTTGTAGTTATTGCATCCTGAAGAAAGAAATTGCCTGTCTAAGTAGTCTTTTAATTTCATTTTTTAGTTTTGAGTTACAGGTTTCTGGCAAGCTCGGTGACCACTACTGTTACCTGGTGGCGCCTATATTTCATCAAATTTAGACTTGCAGACTACCTGGACCAAGGCCCAGATGAACTGTTGTAACTGATAAACGTGATCCCACCCCGCCCCCATGCGTACTGCTGCTTTTCCCTTTAAGGGAATCTAAGATTCTGAGTCACAGGATCCCCAAGGGAGCCAAAGAAAACTGTGTCCCAGCTCTCCCATTGCTCTGTGGTTTTCTCTGCTGCATCTCTGCCTGCCCAGAGGCCGCTGAGCATCCCAGCAGTGCCCTCTCTTCACCAGGGCTGGTAATTACTGGAGGGAACATTTTTGTTTTGTTTTGCTTTAATAAAAACAAGCAGAGGCATCTATCAGTACTCACAGCAAAGGGGGAATTTGTTTGACATCTTCTGATTGCTGCTTACAAAAAGAATGACAGCAGTTATTAAACAAATAAGAAAAAAGTTGGCATTTGTTGAGAGTTTTCAGATATCCTGAGAATATCCTTGATATTCTTACTGCTTTTGCTTGCCTGCCTAAGAAATAATAGCCATTAATTTTTGAAATCTGGGTTGCATTAGATTTGGAGTCATAAAAATTCAGATATTAAGCAAATATATGCTTTTTAGGTATGTAATCTGCTAGGGCTTTTCCTTGCCTAGAGTATGTTTCAAACACTTGTTTTTAAGATTGCAGGGTAAGTATTATCAGCCAATGTAATTAAACATAATTGCATTTCCTATGTGAATTATTTTTACTCCCTTTTAAAACGCATTCATGATCATTTTCCTCTATATTAGCGATTCGTATAGGTCTGCCTTGATAAAAGGTTATGGAAAAATTGTCTACTTACATGGAAGCAGTCAGAAGTCATGAGTTTCATTTCATTTTAACTTAGAAATTTTGAAATGAAAATGTGGTACATAGTCAGTTGGGGAAAGCATTAAAGTAACTGCTCAAGAGACTGAAGTTTTTAATTCTCATGTTATGTTAATGTGATCTGAGAAAAAGAATTAATCTCTCTCTGACCTAAGTTATCCTACTAGGGAAATATTACAGTGACTCTAGTCCCTCACCTCCCCCAGTAATGTGACAGCAACAGATGCCAGCTTCCATAGGTACAGAGTAAGGTAGGAATTTGCTGGGAAGGGAGCAGAGAGAACCTTCTGGAATGTTGGTAGTAATGTGTATCTTTATATGGTTTGTACATTTGTCAGAACTCACTGAATGGTATACTTAGTATGTTATATGTGTTATATATACAATTTCTTCCTAGCTCCAAAACAAGGAATCTATAAATACATTCTGAAGTCTAGTTAAATGATAGGCATGTTGTCCTATGATGGGGAGGAACCGATCTTGATCTTTGAATCTTACTTTGGAATACATTTTAAAAGAAAAGAAAAGCCACGTGTGGGGTTATGGCCACACCTGCAATCTCAACAAAACAACCAACAAAAAACACGGCTCTATCTATTGGCAGAAAGATCATGGTGAGATGGTCCTAAAGAGCAAGTACAATGAAATGCTAGATTCTGGGTAGTAAATGTGAGTACTCCCTGTAAAATTCTCCCAACCTGTGTCCATTTGAAATTTTCTGTACTACAGTGTTGGGGCTACAATTGGCAACAGTGGCAGACAGCTTGCCAAATCTGCATAAAGCCCTGGTGTCGATCTCCAGCACTGGTCTGGGCTCGTCTAAGGACCTGTGTTTCTCTTCTTTAGACCTCCTTAACTCAAAATCAGAGCATTTGGGTTCGTACCAAAAAGAAGAGGAATATTAACGTGCCATTTGGATAAAGAGAAAAAGTACCCATCTCATACTTTCTCTGGTTACCTGCTGAGACCATTACCAAGCATGGAAGCCAAGGACATCTTTGCAAACAAGGGGAGCTCTGAGAAATTGAAGTTGTGAAGCCCAACCAGTGACCTCTTTGGTCAGAAAAAAATTAGCTTTCAGAACCCACATCATAGAAAAGGACATGGCTCCTGACACTTGACCTTCACTCACAGCATGCAGGTGACCACAACCACATTCCTGTATTAAGGCTCTATCAAATGAAAATGGGCTTTCAGTTTTCAGCCAGATTCCAGAGAGTTGGCCATAAACACCTCCACTTTTATCAGAATGCCAAGCTATCTCTTACATCCTGATAGAGCTCTTTTCAAGATATACTAGCCCAAGTACGTGTGTGTGTGTGTGTGTGTGTGTGTGTGTGTGTGTGTGTGTTAATCTTAAAGGGTCAAAAGGGTAAGTTGGTTCTGGTGGAATTTGAACCAAACTTTTAAAAGTTATTGATAATATATTTTACATGAGGCCATGTTGCTCAGTTGGTACTTGAAAAGTAAACTGGAAAGTCAAGATTTGAGAGGCTGAGAGATTATAGTACTATCTGTATTTCACAGTGAACTCTGGCCATTTAATTTATCTCTACTCTGATTTTCCTCCCCCAGAAACTAAGAAATAAAACCTCACACAAAATGCCCAGCCCATGGTTCTCAAACTTTAATGTGAATTAAATAAGAGTTAATTGTGTAAGAAACTTTAGTATGTAAAATAGTGGTTGGATTGTTGAGCTTGGGTCAAGCCTGGACATCTGTACTTTATTAAGCATCCGGTGTAACACTGATGGACCTGTTGGACTATGTGGGGTATGATATCGATGCAGAGGCTTTGTCTTTAATTTTGTTTTAAAACAGGGTCTTGCTAGGTTCCTCAAACTGGCTTCAAACTCATAAACTCAAGAGATCTTCCTATTCCAGCTTCCCAAGCCACTGGGACTACAAGTGACTACTGTGGAGGTGTTTTATGTATAATATGGTGATGGACTGAAATCTCTCTCTTCCTTTCCCCCCTTTAGCATTTTGCCTTGGAGAAATTTCAACATACATTAGACAGTATAGTGTGATGAAGTTCCATAAACCTATCATCCATTGTAATCCCAGTCACCTTGTACCCATCCCAGTACTCCTTCTCCAAAATTATGTGTGATTGTGATGTTAGATGTATCACTGTGTATGTGAGTGTTTTAGAATGCATCTCTAAAATGTTAGAATATAATTTTTTTTTAGACAGGGTCTCCCCAGCTAGCCTAGAACTTGCTATGTAGACCAGGATGCCTTGATCTCACAGAAACCTGCCTGCTTCTGCCTTTTGCATGCTGGGATTAAAGGTGTGCCACTACTCCCGCTAGAATATAAATATGCCATCATAGGGGCTGGGGAGGTGGCTCTTTGGATAAATCACATGCTGCTTAGGTGTGATGACTACAGTCCCAGAGCCCATGTAAGTCTGGTCAAGTATGGCTGCTCCTACTCCTTTAGGAGGCAGAGATAGGTGATCCCCAGAGCAAGCTGCCTACCTAGACTAGCTGGACTTGGTGAGCAGCAGGTTCATTGAGAGACCATGATTCCATAAATAAACTGAGAACTGGGGTTAAGAGTGCTTGCTGCTCCTGCAGCGACCCAGAGTTCAGTCCCTAGAACCTGTGTTAGATGACTCACAACCATCTGTAACTCTGGGTCTAGGGAATCTAATACCCTCTTTTGGCCTGCGCAAGCACCTGAACACTGCACATACATGTGCAGACACACACATACACATAAATAAAAATAAAATGGACCTTAAATAAAGTGGAGAGTAATTGAAAAAGACATCCAATATCAACCTTGGGCCTACATGTGCACATATACACATGTCCATGCATACCCACGCACATGTAAACACACAAAAACATATATACTATGCACACAAATACCATTACACCAATACCTTACAATATTTGAGACTATTCTTGGTGTCGGTTGTTGGATATCTGGTTTTCCTTGCTTTCTTTCCTGGCATCATTGCTGGAATCTGGAAGCTTGGCCACACATTGTTTTTGACTGGTATCTGTCTTTAATCTTTTACTCTGGAGGTTCTTTCTCCCTCCCTTTTATTTTCTTTGTGATTTACTTACTGAAGAAGGCAGGCCATATGTTCTATCAATGTTCTCAGGGTAGAATTTGCTGACTTTATTCCCATTGTGTCACCTAGCCCTCTTTCCTGTTCCTGTGAACCAGTAGCCCTGTTGCTTCTGTCCTGAAAGTTCATCAGATTTGAGATCAGGGGTTTTGGGTAGAGTACATCATAAAAAATATCCTGTCCATGTACTTGGGCACATGTTTTATTCCTGCTCTTTTTATCATGCTCTTAACTGCTGATGATCACTACTGAAATCTGGTCTTGCTATGTAGCTCTGGCTAGTCTAGAACTCACCGTGCAGCCCAGGCTGGCCTCAAACTCAGCAGTTGTCCTGTGCTGAGATCATAGGCATGTACCATGCTTGGCAAAAGTTTTTAAGCAAGCGGTTTTTAAATTCATTTTATTTTATATTCTATGTGTGTTTTCCTGGGAATGGGACTGACAATCTTTTGTCTGCTAGGCAAGCACTCTGCTACTGAACTTGAAACCTATTCATTCCTTAGGGTAGTTCGTGAACTTTTCCCTCTCATGACAGATTTTTTTTTCTTTTCTAAGTTAGGCTTTTAAAACATTCACAGTTGTCACAGTGAGCTGTGGCTGCCGCCTCAGACATTCTGTTTGCTAAGAAAGTAAAAAGGCTTTTTGTTTTCATATCATACTTTCATTTGTGTGTGTTGTATGTATGGTATCTATACATATTTATGTGGGTGTGTACCTGTATGAGTGTGTGTGTGTGTGTGTGTGTGTGTGTGTATGTGTGGTGTCCATATATATTTGTGTGGATATGTACCTGTGAGAGTGCTTGTGCATGTGCACATGCAAATAGAGTCTAGAAGTTAATGTCAAACATCTTCTTCAGTTGCTCTCCACCTTATTATTTGAGACAGGGTCTCTCAATCAACTTGGAGTTTATCAATTCAGCTAGGCCACTGGCCAAGGAACTCTAAGGATCTCCCTGTATCTGCTTTCCCAATGCTAAGATTACAAGTGTGTGCTGCTGCACATGGCTTTTTAAAAAACTATGAATATTAGAAATCTAAATTCAGGTCCTCATACTTCCATAGCAAGCACCCTACCAACTGAGCCACTTGGGAGGATGAGGCAAGAGAATCTCAAGTTCAGCCTGGGCTACACAATGAGTTCCAAGACAGCCTGGACAGCATAGCAAGTCCCTATCCCCAAAAACCCAAACTAAATTTAAAGTAATAATATATTATTGCCAAACGTGATGCACATCTTTAATCCTAGTACTCAGGAGGCAGAGGCAGGTGGATCTCTGTGAGATCAAGGTTGTCCTGGTCTGTGTTACAGGTCTATAATATATATATATATATATTCATAATTTTATATATAATTATGATAATAAAATCTGTCCTAGTACTCTCATCATGCATTTCAGTTTCTGAGATATAGATAGATAAATGGATACCCACATGATTGAACAGAAAGTTTAGGGCTCCATACTGAAGTCATAGTTGTATGAAATTTCACCGAGTACGCCAGAGTCCCTCATTCTGTACTACCGTCCCATTCTGAGGAAAGGGGGTGAATCCTTAATACCCATATTAATTTTCTGTGTCCTGGCAGCAGACATAAAGTTTCTGGGTAAAGGGCGGAGAATTATTGCAACAGTAAGCACATCGGTTCCTACAACGCAAATCCTCTTTGAGGGCCAGGGGAAGGCCTCTAGAAGAATGAGTTTGAATGTGCCAGGAACACAGGAACTGGGAAGAAGTAGACTTGTTCCTTTATTCAACAGACATCCAGATTGTCAAGTGTATGTCAGACACTGGAATAGATGGTAAATACTGAAAAGCTCCCAACCTGTCTCATAAAACCTCTGTGTCTAGGGTTAATATCACAAATGTCTATGAATATTGAAGAGAATGTGGTGTTTGTATGCATGTAACTACATGCATGATTTCATACATATATATATGTGTGGTTGTGATTTTTCTGTTCTGACTTACATTGTCATTTCAAACCAGCTTTTTCTTCATTTGCTTTCAATTATCATTTATATGGAAGTTTGTATGAAGTTGACTCATCCCCCGCTTTTCAGGTAGCAGCTGAGTTAACTATAGTTTGTAACCTACTATTGTCTCTGTTCATGTGGGTAGCTCTTTTGACAGGAAAGTAAAGTATGTTTTAAAAATTAGACTCTAAAAGAAGAAAACCTAGGTACACAGTGATAAAGATTTTGCCTGGCTGGAGAGTCCTAAAGAAAGGGAGTGACAGATCCTCACAACTGCATCCCCATGATTTGGCAAGTGATTGAAGTGTGCTATGGGTTGGGATGTATGTGCAGGAGGTGCAGCATCTTGCCAGGGAGCCATACGATGCAATTGGACAGATAAATATCATAACTACAAAATGGGAAGGGGCTTGAAAGAAATAGAGTTAAGAGGGTCTGAGTAACTAGGAAGACCACTTTAGGAGGAGTGGTCCAGAAGGCCTCACTGATGAAGTGACATTTGAGCTGAGCCCTGAAAGATGTCAATGAGCCAAGGATGTGAGGAGCTGGTGAAAGGATAAATTTAGAGACAGAAAGGGCTTAGTGTGTCAGAGGAGCAGAACGGGGGCCCCTGATAGCTGGAGGGCAGTGAGAGACTGGGAAAATGAGCAGGCAGCAGAGATAGGTGGAGCCAGGCTTGCAGCCCTTTTCGACCATCACAAAAATCTGGAGCTCTGTTCAAGAGGCAGTTGACAAATGTTAAAGAGCTTTAAGCAGAAAGCTTGATGATTATCCTCAAGTAGACTTTTTTTTTTCTATAGATATGTAAATGCCCTCCTCCCTTGTGTGTGTGTGTATGTGTGTGTGTGTGTGTGTGTGTGTGTGTGTGTGTGTGTGTGTACATGAGCTTAATGAATGATTCTATCTTGTTCATGGTCTGCAACTTGTTCTTTCATTTATCAGTAATATCATGGATATCTCTGAAAGGAAGATGTATAGAGAATAGTGTTTTGCTTTGCACTGTATGACACAGAGATTTAGATATGTAAACATTGGAAGTTGCAATCAAAAAGTTTCTTAGGAGTGAAAAAGGAAAGATGGTGATTTTTTTTATCTCATTATAGATATAAATTCAGTTTGATAATTTAATTGAACTCTACATTGTTGGGTATGGTGGCTCAGGTCTGTAATCCCAGTACTTGGGAAACAGAGCCAGGAGGATTGCTCTGAGTTTGAGATCAGCCTGGGCTGCAGAATAAGATCCTGTCTTTAAAAAAGTTTTAAAGAACATTAAAGGGGCTGGAGAGATGGCTCAGTGGTTAAGAGCACTGGCTGTTCTTGCAGAGAACCTAAGTTTAGTTCCCAGTACACACATGGCATCTAACAACCACCTGTAACTCCAGATCCAAGATTTTCACACCGTCTTCTGGCCTCTGCAGGCATTGCATGACAGAGACACACTTATATGCATGCAGGCAAGACACTTGTACACATAAAATAGAAATAAATAAATCCAAGAAAAATTGAAAGAACTTTAAAAAATATATTCTGAACTAAGGTGTAACTCAGTGGTATAGCACTTACCTGGTATCCATGTGACCCTGGGTTCAACCCACAAGTGCTGCCAAAAAAGGGGGAGAACGGGATTCTAACTTGAGTATTTTCTCACACATTACTCATGATTAACATGTGACTTTATACACTTATCATTGAAGCAACTTTATAGTTTTTGGTCTTCGAGATTCAGCAGAGTTTGAACAACGTTAAAAAATAGATAAGAATTCAACAGAACACATGTATTCAAACCTTAATAAATCAGGAGATACTCAAACTCCACAGTTTACTGCTATTAATAGTCATAAATGAGTTTTTTTTTTAATATTTTTTGTTTTGTTTTATGTGTATGAATGTATTACACACCTGCATGTAAGTGTACCCTCATTGTGCAGTGCCTGTAGAGGTCAGAAGAGGGTGTCATATCCTCCGGAACTGGAGTTACTTACCGTTGTTAGCTGCCATATGGGTCTGGGATTTGAACCCAGGTCCTCTGCAAGAGCAGCTAGTGCTCTTAACTGCTGAGCCATCTGTCTAGCCCCATTCTTTAAAAAAAAAAATATGTGCAAGTTTTGGGGAAAATATATACCAAAATAAAACTTGAACTGTGAAACTCCAGCATCTTTTACTTCTTGCTTATTTATAAAATGTAGACAGAAAAGATGGTAGGAGAAACTGGCTGTGTTGCAGCTGAGCCGAGCGCAGGACCGTGCTCCACACAGTACAAACAAATACGGCCAACAAATATGTTCCAAAGTACTGGGTAAATGGAAAAGCTGAAGCCCACAAAAATACCTACCACAGTCTGGGAACTCTGACATAGCTCCTTTGTAAACCTGCTTTTTTTTTTTTTTTTTTAATTGTAGAAGTAGAAATGAACTAACACACACACAAATAAGAAGGTCCAAGGATGTGTGACTCAGCATTGCTATGATGTCACAGAAGAAAGTTCCTCCCTAAGCCCCATTTGTATCCTTAACCCATGAGCCCTAGCCTCAGTCTTCATCAATCCAAAGTATCTATTTGTGAGCATGCATGTGTGCGCGTGTGCATGGGTGCACATGAGGCTGGAGGTCAGTGCTGAGTGTCTTCCTCTGTTGCTCTCTACCTTATTCTTTGAGACAGGTTCTTGCTGAACCTAGAACTCACCATTTTGGATAGACTAGCTGGCCAGTGAGCTCCCTGGGATCTGCCTATCCCCCTTCCCCCCAGCACTGAGGTTACAAACATGTACTACCACACCTGACTTTTACGAGGTCAATGGGAATCTGAATTCAGGCCCTCATGCTTGAACAGCAAGCACTTTATCCACTGAGCCATCTCCCCAGTCCAAAAGTGTCTTTCGAAATTCAAATCCTGACTGTGCCTCTGGATTTGTAATAAGCCATGAGCAATAGTAATGCAGTCAGCAATTACCTTTCTGCCTTTTATCTTAATTTCAAGACATGAGAGCAAAGTCAATTAGCAGGGAATAATTCTATTTCTTAAGACAGTGTTTCATTGAATTTTCTTTTATACTTAAAAATGAAAATACATTTAGCTTCTTCAAATATTTAACTGTATGTGATCCATTTGTTAAAGGATGTCATTTCTATAATTAAACACACTCACATGTGTACATGTATGTATGTGTGTATCAGATATTAAAAATGTATTTCTAGTGTATATTTTAAGAAATTATGTTGAAGAATAAAAACTGAATAACAATTTGGGAATTATTTTCCCTTAAGTCATCTCTTTTTAAACTTTATAATTCAAAAATATTCTACTAAAGAGGATAAAGATAGCTACATCCCCCCAACTTTATGTTTATAAAAAAGGGTTTTTAAAAACAAATGGCATAATTTGAAATAATTGCAAAGTTCCAGTAGCTCCAAGCTATCTCCACTACAGCCCACTTGAGCCCTACCATTTCTATCTCTGTGAATTGCTTCTTGGGTTAAGGAGTATTCCATAAAGTCTTAGTGTATTAGTTGTGAAGTACTCCTGTTTTGAAAAGATTGTATTAATAGAAATGAGTTAGATGTGTTTTTAGTGATCTGGCAGAACAGAGAGCCACTCCTTACACCAGGCTGCAGAATAGTATGTTAGGGCCTAGAAAGGCAAGCAAAGCCTGTATTTCATGGTTCTCATGAAATGTTCTCTTAGGTGGGAGCCATATTTAAAACTACAGTACTATATTCATTTAAGTTGTGAAATGATTTTAAGTAGAATGTGCCATTCGTGCATGCTGATTCATTTTTAGTATAATATCACAATATGCAAAATCATTTGGCACCTCCACTTCTACAGTCTGGGGTTACAGTCCAAACAGCAGTCTAGTTGAAGTTTTGGATGGGTTCTTGGCAAGAATACAACGGGGCTTTATATAGTTCATCTCTGATGCTTTTCACTAAGTATCTGAAAGAAAAAGGAGGATTTGTGGACCTGATTAAAGGAAGGAAGTTACCCAGTGACTTAAATAGGCATGCCTCAGAATTTGAATACTAAAATAAAGCCCTGCCTCGTTGACTTTTCAGCCATGGGAATAACCAGTTGCTTCCTTGTGTGTCTTGTCAAACTGCCTCGGCCATTTGGTCAGCCTGATGGTTACCTGCTGCCTCTTTTTATAGCCTCTGTGTGCTTTTGTTGTTGCCCGACTGGTCAAACATGTGTAACAGTGCCCTAGGGCACCAAGTGTGCCCTAGGGGGGCTAAGTGCTGCCAGATGTAGAGAGCAAGGCTTGATTCACATGGCCATAATTTCAATAGCTAATTTTACCTGTTTTCTTTTGGTTTTGGGTTTCATTCTTCAAGACAAATCCACTTGGAATTGGGTTTTTCTCCTTTAAATTGCAATCTGTATATATGAGTATAGGAGTAAAAGAATGGAAAAGACAAGTGATTTATTAAGTCAGAGTGATTAACATTTTTAAATGATAGTAAAAGTTACAGCTAGTGAATTCTAGAATGTAGGACAAAACAAAGACAAATGAATATATTTCTTAAACAAATAAATAACCAGGAAGAAAAACAAAGAATTTGTTAAAACTAGCATGTGAAACAAGTCAAAAAAATACCATAGATCTTATTTGGATCTTAGTTTAAGTCATTTGTTTAGTTTTAGATATCTTAATTATTTTTTATTTTATGGTGTGGGTGTGTATTGCCTGCCTGTATTAATCCATATTGTGCAGTACCCGAGGAGGTCAGAAGAGGCATCGGATGCCCTGGAACTGGAGTTATGGATGGTTGTCAGCCACAGTGTGGGTGCTGGGAATCAAACTCAGGTCCTCAGCAAGAGCAGCTACTGGTCTTAACCACTGAGCCATCTCTCTGACCCTTGTTTAGTTTTTAAAGAGACAAAAAGAGAATATCTAGACATTAACCAATGACTTGATGATTTTAAGGAATTACTGTTTTTTAGTATATTAATGTTACATTGTTTAATCATTAAAAATACTCATCTCTTAGATATACATCCTAAAACAAATACTGATAGGTGAACTTATGTGGTTTTGGGGATTATCTTTAAATAATTAAATGGTTTTAGCTCAAACAAAATTGGCCAGAGTAAACTGCTAAAACTGGATATGGATAAATTTTTTTGTTTGTTGTACTAATATGATTACTAGTGTATCTGTATTAAATTTCTGTAATAAAAGTTTTTTGCAAAATAGGGTTAAGGCCCTGTGTGGTGGCTCCCACCTGAAATCTCTACACAGAAGGCTGAGGCAAGAGAATACCAAAAATTTGAAGCCAACTTGAGCAACAAATTGAGTTACAAGCCAGTCTACAATGGGACTCTGACTTAAAAAAAGAAAAGGAGAAAAAAAATGCTTGGGTTTGAAACTCAGATTTGCCACATTTAGCATGTGATTTTGACAGATTTCTTAAATTCTATGAGCTTCCACCTCTGGTGTACATGCTACCAAATTGAGTGTAAACTTTCACTTTGGGAGTGGTGTGTGTGTTTGTGTCTCCCCTGTAAAGTAGATAGAAGTATATCTTCCCAATTTACCTTGCAAAAGTTGTTAGATCACATTACATAATGTACATAAGATTTCTTTGTAACTTGTTACCAATAGTTGGGTGACTTAGGCCTTTAATCCCAGCCCTAAAAAGGCAGAGGCCCAACTTTTCTACAAAGTGAGTTGCAAGCCAACCAGTGTTACATGGTGAGATCAAGCATTGGATTACTAGCCACTAAAAGTATTAACTATTTTGTTATTAAAGGACAGTTCTAAGAATTCAATTTTTAAATTTGCAAATAAAATTTCTCATGATCTTGGACTGGAGAAACAGCTCAGTGGTTAAGAGCCCTTGCTGTTTTGGGAGACAACCTGGGTTGGGTTCCCATCACCCACAATAACAGCTCACAACTGCCTGTAACTCCAGTTCCAGGCACTGTATTCCATGGACACAGCACACACGTGGTACACTTACATAAATGCAGGCAAAACACTGATAGACATTAATATTAAAATCCTTTTTAAAAATTTCTCATGATCTCATCAGTCAAATGTAGTTTAGACCACTGCATTGTTAGTGTTCTCACTGTGAGCCAGACATGGTGGTACACGCCTGTAATGACCGTGCCCAGGAGGCTGAAGCTGGAGCACTGAGAACATGAGGCCAGGCTGGGCTATACAGTGAAACCCTTGTGTTGAAAGAGAGCTAGAGGGAGAGAATAATAAATGGATTATTTTTATTTCTTATTCTCCTTGATTTAAAAAGTTGCTTGAATTTAACATATTAAGGAGTATTTCAAATTTCTTTGCATTATTATAATCAGAAATTTGATTGTTAAGTGCATTCTGGTTTGTATTGGTTTTTAGTTCTAGCTGTCCTTCCTCCTTCCAGCAGGATATACAAAGAGAAATGTATAAAACAAGTGTATAGTTTAATGAATGATTCTAAACAGACATTCGTATAATTATGGTTGTTTTTTTTTTAAATTAGATCATTGCCAGGACCTCAGTCGAGCTCTGCATGCACCTTCCCAAGCCATGTCTTTTCCATCCTCCAGAGAACCATGAACCTGACTTTTACAGAATTTCTTTTTTTTTTTTTTTCTTTTCTCCCTTTCTTTTCAACAGGGTCTTACTCTATCACCTTAGGTAACCTGGAAGTCACTGTGTAGACCAGGCTGGCTTCAAACTTGCAGCAGTCCTTCTGTTTCTGCTTTCCAAGTGCTAGGATTACTGGCTTTGATTTTTTTAAATTTGTTATTATTTTTATGTGTGTATGATATGTATTTATGATCATGTACATGCCGGAGCACACATGTAGAGGTCCAGGACAACTTTATGTAGTTGGTTTTCTCTTTCTACTTTTATGTGGATTCCAGAAATCAAACTCAAGGGTTTAGGCATAGCAAGTCCCTTTATACAGAGCTATCTTGTTAGCCCAGGATTACAGGTTTAATAGTGGTTTCTTCATTGCTTTCCTTGGTAGTTTTACCCTGTACCTATAGATTGCCAAAATGTGAATTTATATTTTAAAAGTCTAGTCATACTGTTATCAGAACTGTGGTTTTAAGGAGGATCAGGCTGGCTTTACTTCTGTAATCTCCTGCCTCTGTCCCCCAATCGCTAGGGTTATAACATATGCTACCATGCCTGGCTCTCATTTTTAATATAGGAAGAAACTGCAGACTGAAGTAGGTAGGTGATTTCTGAAGGTAAACAAGTAGTAAATCACAAAGCCAGCGATGAAGCTGGAGTCTCCAGTTCGCCTGCTCCAGTTACAGGCACTGAACATCTAGAACCTCTGGCCATGTCGGGGGATTCAGGATAGTGACATTTGTCCTCCAGAGCCACAATGTTTCATCCCAGGTGATTGCATTGGGGCTTGACATGTTCCTGGTTGTGCTGAGTTAAGTCAGTAGGGCTGCATGAGCTTCGGGTAGATACTTGCTTCCCTTCCCTTGCTGTAGACAGGCCAGGAAAAACAAAACAAAACAAAGCAAAAAAAAAAAAAACCCCATGAAACTGGGCATGGAGAGTCGGCTCAACAATAAAGAGCACTGGCTGCTCTTGGAGAGGACCTGGGTTCAGTTCCCAGCACCTATGGAGGCTAACAGTTGTCTGTGACTCCAGAGGATCTGATACCTATTTCTGACCTCTGCAGGCATTGTATGGGTACACTTACACACATATAAGCAACATACTCATGTACATAAATAATTTAATAAGAAATAAACAAAGTAACGTGGATTCTGGTTCTGCAGTTTCCAGAAATGCCAGGAAGAGGCAGGCCTGGCCTCTCCTCTTCTGGCCTCTAGTGTTTCAGGGACATTGGCATAGGCCCTTCTTTTTTCCACTTGAGTTTGGGAGGAAAAGGTGGAGTTCGGGAAGCAGAAGCGTCGGGGTAGAGCGACACTCTCCATTCTCTAACTGGCCAAAGTGGAGCTTGTTTCCCTTTAGAAAGCAAGTTGTAAAGGCAGCAACATTCCCAATAAAAACTGCTGGAGAGATGACTCAGTGGTTAAGAGCACTGGCTGCTCTTGCAGGGGACCAAGGTTTGATTTCCAGCACCCACATAGAGCCTAACAAGTAACCATGACTCCAGTTTCAGGGGATCCAACACCCCTTTTTGGCCTCTGTGGGCATTGTACCACACGGCTCCACTTAGGGTTTGTTGTTTTGTTTTCAAATCATATACTGCTAAAGCATGAACTTGCTACCCAAATATTTCCTATTTTTTATTGTTTTGTTTTCATTTCATATTTATAGAATTTCAGCTACCTTGTAGGTTAAGGGTCTGGCCTCATAACTTAGCCACATTATTTATGTAGGAAAATACATTGCATACAACTAAGACTACATTTTTATCTTAGTGTAGAACCTACTTTACCCATATTATAGTTGATAACACCTAAATACTGTACTCCAACCAAACTGAACAATAAGATAGGAACAAGATGGAGAATAATTTTCTATGGACATGCTCTGCTGGTATTAAATTTTAATTAATTAATATAGTTTAAAGTTGTAGCAATACATATATTCATCTGTTTTTCATTTGTTATGTAGGGTCTCTATCAGTGCTCCTAAGACATCGAAGTATATTAGCATAGCTACATAAACCACATGTAGATCTTCAAATTTGTGTGGTAAAGGAAATGATCATTGTATTCTGCTTCAGGCTAAAACCATAATTCAAAAGGAAACATGCATTACTGATATGCAGAGCTCATGAGTTCTCCATGTCGGCTTGCTATTTGTGTAGTCAGACTGTTTGGCTAGAGGGAAAGAGATTAGGGTTACATAATATTTATGAAAACCTAAGTTAGCCATCACCATTCCAAATGTTTCCAGTTGTTCCGATTACTCATAAAAGCAAGCAGCCTCTAATTACAGCAGTGGAGTTGGAGAGGGTAGTATTTGATAATGGTAAGACATGAGCTGCAGGTGCAAATTCTGTTGTTTGGCTCTGTTGCTCCCTCTTTATAGGAATTCTAGCTTCCCTGAGATATCCCCGAGAGGCCCCACACCATTCTGTGGGTTCTTTTATTTTTATGTGTGTGTATGTATGCATATGTCATATGTGGTAGGTGCCCATCAAAGCCAGGAGAGGGCTTTGGATCCCCTGGAGCTGAAGTTATAGGCAGTACTGGGAATTGAGCACAGGTCCTGCAAGAGCAGCCAGTGCTCTTAACTTCTGAGCGGTCTCTCCAGGCCCCCGAGTCAGCTTTTTTAAAAGTTTTTGGCTCCTGGTATTTTGACCATCTTCCAGTGGATGGCCCAACACCCAGGAATATATGTACAACACAAATCGGAGTCAAAGAACAACAACAATAAAGGACACAAAGTTGGGAAGGTGGGTGTGGGGTGGATCTGAGAGGAGGAGCTACAGTAGGAGCTGGGGATAATTATGATCAAAATACATTGTATGAAATTCTCAAAGAATTATATATATAAATAATATAGTATAGTATATATACTAGTCCTGTGGCTATGGTGACATCCAAGTAGCCTCTGCAGGCTGATGCTCATTTTAAATGTTTTATTTTTCCACAGGTTTTAAAATAACTTCCATTTCTTTTACTTTCTAGAATTCTTTAGGAGAGACATTTAGGCAGGAGACCTGTTGGATCAAGTATTTTTTCAACATAATATTGAAAATATCAAATATAGGTAAAAGCAGAGAAAAAGGTATACCAAACTCTTCCTCCTCTCCTATGGTAGAGGGGTATTTTTTTTTAAGTTGAGACAGGGTTTTACGTAGCCCAGGCTAGCCTGAAACTAGCTCTGCAGACAGGGTTGGTCCTGAACACTTGATCTCCTTCTCTCCATTGCCTGAGCACTGGGATTACAGGATGCAACACCATGCCCAGCTTACATGTGGAAATTGTTTTATGTCATGTATGCATATCTTTGTGTAGGTGTTTGAATGTGTACACAGCAAATAAAATGTAGAATGATAGAGGAGGACCCCCAATGTAACCTTTGACTTCCACATACATCTGCAAGGTCTTTCGCTGAACCTGGAACTTACTTGGCTAGTCTAGCTAGCCAGCTAGGCCCCACCTCCTCAGTGCCGGGATTACAGGCATGCATCACACTTGGCTCTTGGGGCGGGGTATTTTGGAGAATATTTTAAATATAAAATGTTTCTCCAAAAAGATCCTCTCTGTAGAACATCATACCTCTGTGAATGTAAAATATCTTGCTTTATGATAGTTAATGATCATTTTGTTTGCTTTGTTTTGTTTGAGACAGAGCCTCAGTATGTAGTCCTGACTGGCCTGGAACTCCCTGTGTAAAGCAGGCAAAGTCTCCCTGCTGAGATTAAAGGTGGGCATACACCGTGTGTATTTATGCCATTCTGAATGACTTCTTTTCAGATGATGATTGAAAGGCTTAAAAAATGATATCAGGTAACACAACAATTCTAGAACTTAGCTGTTTTCTGGGATTTTGTTTTTTAATGTTGCGTGCTGAATGTCTCTGCAGTTTTGTTCAGATGACTGCAGAACCTGCACAGCTGTTGCTATATAACAACATGCTGTTGTTACTGACAGGTACATATATTTATAAACATATGTAACTTGAATTTTACCATTCATTTAATTGTATGTATCTGTCTGTCTATTTGTGTGCATGCTCTGGTACTACAGCACACTTGTAGAAATCATAGGACAGTCCACAGGAGTCACTCCTCCCCCTCCACCAGGTAGATTTCTTGGATTGAACTCAGTTCGTCAGGTTTAATGGCAAATAACTTACCCACTGAGCCATCTCCTCAGTCCTGTAACTTGAATTTTTGGAAACTTTAGCTGTGCTGTCAACTTTGGAAACAGTGCCTTGTAGTTTCTCATGTTGAGTTGGCATTGTACAGAAATTAACAGCCACATTGATCTGGAAACATTAAACTTATTTTTTTCCATTTGTACAGGGATAATGTGCTATATTAAATATGCAAAGTTTACCTACATGGATTTGATTGTAGAAACTAATAAAGTATTCTCTAAGTAAAAATATATCTACCCTTCTCTTGGTGCATTTATTTGATAGCATTTTTAGCACTTGTTAGTCCCGCTGGTCTGTCCTTCATAACATTAGTGAGAGGTAGGGTAAGAAGGGATAAGTTAACAATGATGGGAAAGAAGGTGGTTTAACCCCAGTAAGTCCTAACTCCCCTCTCTTCAGTGGAGAATATATGAGAGTCTGTGTGGATGTGTGATTTTTGATAAAAGGAGAAACATAAAAATAGAATATTGTACTTAAATCTCAGTCTCTCTCTCGCTTTCTCTCTCTCTGTCTTCTCTCTTTTTCTTTCTCTCCAATGTCATGCATGTTGTCTGTGTTGCCCAGACTGGCCTCAAATTTTCAATCTTCCTGCCTTAGATCTCAAGTAGCAAGGACTACAGGCCACACCATTGCACTTGGCTATTTTAAAAAGTGTGTGTGTGGTCTATGTACATGTTTGTATGAGTGAAGGTTTGTGTGTGTGTGTGTGTGTGTGTGTGTGTGTGTGTGTATAGGTCAGAGGTCAGCATTGGGCACCTTCCTTGATCACTCTTCGTAATTTTCTGAGACAGGACCGCTCACTGAACCTGGAGCTTATTGATCAGCCACTCTGGCCAGCCAGTGAGTTCCAGGGATCTCCCAGCTCTTGGGCTATAGACACATACACTACTGCTGCTGCCTTTCACGGGAATACTGAGGATATGAACTCAGGTCTTCATGTTTGTGCAGCAGGTGCACTTTACTGACAGCCATTGCATCAACCCCTCAAGTTTGTTTGTTTTGTTTTGTTAAGATTTATTGGGGTTGAGGATTTAGCTCAGTGGTAGAGTACTTACCTAACAAGCATAAGGCCTGGGTTTCATCCTCATTCTTTAAAAAAAGACAAAAATAACAGAGTTTCTTTTTTTAAGTTGTATGTAGGGCTGGAGAGATGACTCAGCTGTTAAGAGCACTAGCTGCTCTTGCAGAGGACCTGGGTCCCAGCACCCACAGGGGAGCTGACAACTGTCCCTAATTCCAGTTCCAAAGGACCCAACACCCACTTTTGACGTCTGTGAGCTCTGTGTGCATGAATATAATTATATACATGCAGGCAAGACACTCATACACAAAAATAAATCAGTTTTTTAAGTTATGCTTATGGATGTGTGGGCATATGCATATGTGACTACAGGTGCTGGCAAAGTCCAGAAGAGGGTATTAGATCTCCTAGAGCTGGAGTTACAGGTGGTTATGAACTACCCATTGTGGGTTCTTAGAACTGAACTTGGGTCCTCAACAAGAACAAACATGTTCTTAACTGCTGAGCTGTCTCTAGCCCATGTTTTTATTGCTGTTTGTAAAGAAAGCAAGTTTAATATACAGAAATTATTGTGTTTACATATAATAGCATTATATTCCATTTAAAAATTTTCATTTTTAATAGCAACCATGAAGTAAATACCTAGAAATAAATAAATAATGAGAAATGTATAGATCCTTTGTGAAGAAAACATTAGCTCTCCACTGAGAGGCCTTTAAGAAGACTGCCATAAACACAAAGACATCTCTTAAATATGAAAACTGAGTATTCAGAGCCATATTCTCCTTCAATTAATCCATAAGTCCAACACAAGCTGAATTATATCACCAAAACACTTTAAATATGCTTAAAATACAAACAGCAAACTGGAAAATGTTTGAAACAGTAGAGTACACAAATATTTGAAGTTTCCAAATCACATTGTACTTTTAAAATTATACATGCACAGAGGTCAGAGCACAACTTGTGGGACTTAGTTCTCTCCTTTTACCATAAGGGTCCTGAGGATTAAACTTAGGTCATCGGGTCTGGGTCATGTATGACTTTCTCACAAAGCACTGCTAAAAATAAGTCCAGGCCAGTGTCTTTGAAGTCAAGGAGGAGGACCAGGAGTAGATGCCTATCACTAAGCTGGGCCTCCAAGTCAAGGACCGGAAGATCAAGTCCCTGGAGGAGATCTGCTTGGCTTCTCTGTGACTTTTTTGGAAACATCCCTGAAGGATCTGGTTTTGAAAATCATGGCAGTGCAGAAACAGACTCAGTCTGGCCAGACGACCAGGTGGAAGATGTTTGTCTCCCTCACACTATAGTGGTCCTGGTGATCCAGGGTTAAGTGCCAACCAATGGGCCATTGTCTTAGCCAAGTTCTCCATTGGGTTCTGGAGGGAATAAAGCAGCAAGCCCCACACCACCCTACTCAAGGTGACAGCTACTGTGACTCTGTCACAGGCTTTATCCCTGCTTGCAGAGGCTATAGCATCATCTCAGCACCTGAACCCAAGAAGCTGCTACTGATAATGCATACTAATGACTTTCAGAGAATGTACCACCTCCTTGGGCACCTTCACCAAGACCACCTTTGATGCCATCTCCAAGAACTGCAGCAACTCTCCTGATCACAGACATGGAAAGACATCCTGTTCACTAAGTCTGTCTACCAGAAATTCACCTGTCGTCTTGTAAAAACCCACACCAGAGAACACAAGCTCCAGCTGTGTCTACCACATTCTTTTTTATGTGTATGAGTGTTTTGCCTGCATGTGTGCATGTGTACCACCTGTGTGCCTTTGTCCAAGGAGGCCAGAAGAGGGTATTGGATCCTCTGCTGCTGGAGTTACATATGGTTGTGAGCTGCCATGTGAGTGTTTAGAAACTGAACCCGAGTCCTCTCCTGAGCCATCTCTCCCTACATGGGTTTTTTTATACCAGAAAAATAAAGTGCATTAAGCCTGTTTAAATAAATAAATGAATAGATAAATAAGACAAAGCAAAAAACACCTAAAATACATTAACTTTATGAGACTATAAAATAAATGGGAAAAAGCCCCAGCTTGAGTAATCTGACAATAAGTAAAACATTTTTATCAGACTAACAAAGATCCTTATTAATCACTCTTAGTCTAGATGTGGTACCTGTAAAATCTCTGCACTTGGGTGACAGCAGTAAAAAGATCTTGAGTTAGAGTCCAGCTGGGGCTACATAGCAAGTTCCAACCAGCCTAGACTATAAAACAAGACCATCTTTATTAAAAACAACAACAAAAATGGGTGTGGGGGGGGTATAGCTCCGCAGTTAAAATTACTAGGTCTTCTTGCAGAGGACCTGGGTTTGATTTTCCTTGGTGACTAACAACCATCCATAACTCTAGTTCCAGGAAATCTGATGCCATCTTCTGATCTCCGTGGGCATTGCATGACATAGATGCATTTACATGCAGGCAATGTGCTCATGCACATATAATAAAAATAAAATTTAAAAAACAGAACAAACAAAAAAGGAAAGAAAAACCCACAAAGAATGTAAGTCAGGAGGCTCTGTCTTCTTCAGAGCTGCCACAGTCCCACCACCATCACCACCTCCAGAGTTCTGTTGGGTCAAGGGACTGTGGGCCACTTCCGTACTTGCTATTAGCACTTTCTTCACATAGAACAAACTGGTTTCTAGATGAGTGTTCCCACAAGGTGACTAGCCATGCAGGCCAAACCTTTGCTCTACCAGCCACACAAGGTCCGCTGTAACGGAAAAGGGAAGGGGGCATAGAAATTCACACCTGGAACTTTCTCTGCTCCTCCTCAAATACTTCCTGTTGAGTCAAGGCTGGCAAGATGATTCTAGAGTACTTCTACTTTTCTTCTCCCCAACCCTCTTTACTTCCTAGGACCCCTCAACATGCAAAGGTGGGGTTACTTCCGTGGTGAGCACTGTGTCCCTGTGTGGCTCCATCTACTTTCACAGATTCCAGGGACCTTATCCCCCCTCAGGGCTCAGTCTCACTTGGGATTTGCCTCCTCAAATTTTATTCTTTCTTCTTGAATGGAAAAAGTTTTCATAGATTTCCATGCAATGCATTTTTTTTAAAACAAAGATGATTCGGTATCACAGAAATCTGTCTCTGTGGGTGTTCACTTTAATTCTGAAAATAGAGCTAGGGTTTCGGAATAAATAATGAAACGTGTTCCAAGTCTGTAACTCTTCCTTCTCCTTACAATATCCCAGATACCCCACCAATGGCGAGTGCCATTTGTGTGAATAGATTCTCTAGTTCTAGTTTTCAAGGCCTTTTTTCCCCCTTTCTAGCTGTCTAGATGATTAATGTGACTAGGAAAATACTGTTGACCCATTTAAATCATGTCAAACAACATCCATTGCTCATCTACATAATGATATACACACTGAGCAGTGCATCTTCATTGTAGGAGCTAGTAGCTAGGAAATGGTGTTTTAGTCATTTGTATTATGAAACAAAAATATAAGACATTAGAAATAACAAGCATCAAATATTAAACTATTCAAATGGTAGCTGTCAGTGGGTATCACTTATTAACCAGAACTAATAGCATTCCTTCATTAGTAATTAATAAGAGGAAATAAAGGCAGTTGCACACAACAGTGAGAGTTTAACCCTATCAAAGCATGTTTTACTATTACTTGACTATTGGAGGATTTATTGCAAATGGTTGAGGTTTTTCAATTGCTAATCAGTGACTGGAAATCATACTTTTCTAAAAAATTTGAAAAAATTGGCTGACATTTTTATCATAGTTATATTAAAATAGTATTTGAATAATTTTAAAGACAACTAATTTGCTGTTGAAACTCATTTGATCAATGATCTGATAACAAAGATCAGTTTTGACAGCTTTTGAAACATTTAAATTTTGTAAGGACCTCATTCACACAGTGTTTAAGTAAATGCAAAATTTAAAGACACCAAATTTAGGCTATCATAAGGTTTCCATGGTTACACCTTTCCAAGTTATTTCCTATATTGTGTAAATAGGTCTGTGAGTCATTGATAATTATTTGTTTTTTGTTTGTTCTGTTGGTAATTCTGTGTTTATCTGAATTTAATACAGTTCACACGGTGTGCTTTGGTTTATGTATATTTTAGTATTTGTGATTGACAGTGATTGAGCATGTCTTATGGAGTGCTTGCCTTTTGTCATAAATGATGTCTGTTGGTTGTGCTTAAAATGTAAATAAGTTCTTCCTTTATCACTGTTTAATAAACAGGAATTTTTATGCAAAGAAGACGTCTTGGTATGTTTTAAACAATATGGTTTAGAGAACTCTAGAATGTTTCTATTAAACAGATTGTACATCAAGACAAATATATTTAAATTCTTACAAAGTAGGTTACCAAGGACAGCATAATAGCTTATGGCTAAGTACTACATTAACTGGATACAGTTTAGTAACAGATTAAAATAGCAGCATTCTAGGCTGGGATGTTGCTCTTGCTCAAGGTAGATCACTTGCCTCCTGTTCAGTGCACCAGGCAGAGTTCAGTTCTCAGCATAACAAAGCAAACAATCAAAACTTTAATTAAACAAATAAAAATTTAAGATAGCATTCTGATGTTAGTGTTAAAAACTGTTTGTGGACTTGATGTGAGGGTGTTGCCTTCAGTGCCAGCACTGAGGAGGCAGAGGCAGGAGGATCTCTGTGAATTCAAGGCCAGCCTGGTCTACATAGGAGTTCCTGGTCAGCCAGAGATAGATGGTGAGACCCTGTTTCAAAGGAAAAGCAAAGCAAAACTGTGATGATGAGCTTCCTAGGGGATCTCTCCTCTTTAAGGTAGAATATTTCTCTAACGTGAATTCTCTTATCCCACTTTGTGCACGTTTAAAAAGTTAGTCCATATACTATGTTTAGAAGAATATAATTCTTGAGGAAAAAGGGGGTTCTTTTACACCTCTGAATGGAAGAAGAGACTTTCCTTAGACTTTACCCATCACCAGACTAGCCGAGTTCCACCCAGAATGCTCAGGAAAACATCAGAATGAAGCTCTACCTTGTGAGTTTAAGCCTACTCTCAGAGCACTCCGGTCATGCTGTCTAGAGTGTAAGGTGTTGATAAATCTGTACTCACTTGTGGTGGTTAAGGGGACCCTGTGGTAAAGTCAGGAGAAGCTGGGTCTTTAGACAGTACAGTTTTTATTTTAAGTAGAAGCTCTGGGACCCAATCTAGCGTATGGTGATTACTTTGTGAATTACTCATCCTGAAGCAGTTTTGAAATTTAGGGCTTATCTTGTGTTGCTTTCCATCTGTCATATGCAGAATTCAAACAGTTATCATAACAACCTGGTAAGGAAGGTTTATTCCTTTTAAACAAGGAAACTAAGGGTTAGAGAATTTAGACTATCCCAGTAAACCAATGAGTACTGAGGAAACAAAAATTAGTTTAAACAAGAACTCAAATACAGTGCTCGACTGGGCAGCACACATACTAAAATTGGAACAATACAGAGAAAGTTAGCATGGCCCTTGCACAAGGATAACATACAAATTTGTGAATCATCCCATATTTTTTAATTTCTTTTATTTTATGTGTATGAGTATATTGCCTACATGTGTGTTAGTGCACCCATGTCATGCAATGACTGAGGTCAGAAAGGAGTGTCTGATCCCCCAAAACTGGAGTTACAGGTGGTAGTTAGCCACCATATGGGGTGTGCTGGGAATCAAACCCAGGTCCTCTGCAAGAGGGCCATCTCTCCAGCCCCCCATATATTTTTTTAAAGTGTATAATGATGCACATCTTTAGTCTCAGCACTTGAAAGGCAGAAGAGGTAGATCTTTGTCCATATAGGGAGTTCTAGGCTAGCCAGGGCTACATAGTGAGACCCTGCCTCAAAAGATAGAGGGGGACGGGAAGGGAGGAAAACTCACATATAATAAGGAAGACACTTCTTTTAGAAGAAAATCAACCTCATGCTGCATTTACAATAAAACATAAAATATTTTCATTTCTGCAGTATTGCCTTCTTTTTTATTCCCAAATCGACTTGTTGCTAGGCATTTCAGGGTTGCTTTTCTATAGTCCTGGCAGAACTATAGCTCAAAAAGTGTTCCGAACATATCACATTAGATAGTAAATATATTTCAGATATTTTGTGTATCAGAGGGTCACGAAGAATTTGTCATTTCACTGAGAAATATTGTCGTCTGAGATTTTCAAGTGATACTGTGTCTTCGGGTGTGAAAACAGTCTTCTACATACAGATAAAGAGCACACATTTTGTTGGTGGTGATGGTGGAGGTGGTGGTAATTTTTAATCTTTAAAGCAAAAGCTATCAGATAGTTAAGCATCTGTATCTTAGACAAAACAAAACAACAACAAAAAAATAGAAGAGCCAGATTGTAAGCAGACTACATTGAAATTTTTACTTTAATGCCTAAAGCTGACAAGTACCTTTTTATTCATTTGGTTAGCTGAGTCTACCCAGTCAATTTAAATATAAAATTATCTGTGACAACATAACTATACCAAGTTCAAAAAGCTGTCTTCAGAAAATTTGAAATTTCTTTTACTGAAAAGGCTTCTATGGTTTTCTTTCTTTTTCTGCTTGAAAATAACTCCTTGATGAGCGATCTTGGCTTCTGTTGTCTTGAACCTGTATAATCTCCACTTCGGAAGCTTGGAGACGCATTGTTTTCCTGAGGCTTTGGCTTTCTCATTTTAGTTGTGATTACTGACCTCCCTTCCCACCACTCCTGTGGCCAGGTTATGCAGCAGAGACAAAATTCCCAAGACTGTCGATTAAGATTCATATCCAAATGTTTTTCTTTTATGAATGCCTTTTATTTGGAGCTGTACAGTGAAGGCAGTCTCAATCATGAATTAAGGTATAGACTTGGGATAGTTTCTGTGCTGATATTGCTACTGCAGTTTTGATTAAAGGGCTGAGCTATTTAACAATAATTGTTTGCTTATGCATTAATAACTTTACATGGCATATGAGGAAGGAAGGAAGGAAGGAAGGAAGGAAGGAAGGAAGGAAGGAAGGAAGGAAGGAAGGAAGGAAGGAAGGAGGGAGGGAGGGAGGGAGGGAGGGAGGGAGGGAGGGAGGGAGGGAGGGAAGGAGGGAGGGAGGGAGGGAAGGAGGGAGGGAGGGAGAGAGAGGGGGAGGGAAGGAGGGCAGGAAGGAAGGGAGGGGGAGGAACAGAATCTCATAGTAGGATTCAGTTGGCATTATTATAGAATATAGACTGAAATTTTGCTCTTTTTTAATGCTTTAATACAATTTAAAAATATTCTTATTAAAGCTGTGTCTTTGATCATATGCTGTAAGACCCCACGTCTTTTGTTACTGTGTATTTTAATCTAAAATGATTAACATTTTAAGTAGTATTTTATACGAGGGTAGTATTTATGAATAGTCTATTTTTTTAAGAATTAAAGGTCTTTTTTACTATCTCATTTTTTTTAAGCTCATGATGGTTTGTATGGCCATTCTCTAAAATTGAATTCCATGTGTGATTTCTGTGAAATTGCTCTTTCTGGTTCCTATTTGTGTGCTTTAATATAAAATTGTTCTATTTTCCTCTTCTTTAACTGAAGTGTGTGAGGTAACAGGAATGTTTCTTTTGACTTTGGAAAGTTGAAATTTGCCAGATGTTCTTGCTAACCCAGAAGTGTGTGTTCCCTGGGTACCAGGATGGTGAAATTCTTTCCAATGACTTTGACAGAGCATGCAGTTTGGTTCTCTTTGCTGTTGTGCTTCTGCTCTGATCGGAGCTTGTCTTTTATTCTGTATTGAAATGATACTACGGCATCCAGAAAATCTGGCAGAGAAAATGATATTTTGATGACATTTTTCACAGGGCTCAACTGGAATGAATTATTACATTTTAACAAGGCTCTAATAAACAGCTCCTTTATTTCCCCTGCAAGGACACACTATTTCTTTGTCCAAGAAGTTGCCTGAGTGTATGTATTGTTGAAGTGCTAAAAAGCTGCTTTTCTCTAAACTTTAGCTGAGAGAGACAATGGATTTTTGTACACTACTTCCATTGGGACTCAGTATTGTAATCTTTCTGAGATGAACTTAGATTTCAATTTGAAGAAAATGTTTTTTATCTTAAGTGAAGACATTTCATGCAGTAGTCTGTTTCCTTAGAAATTAATAATTTCTAAGTAACTTCTCCTGGTTGTCCAAATGATCTTCTTTTAGTTCTTACTGTGCTCTGTGGTGTCTTTCCCTCAGCTGTGGATGAGGCAGCCTGAAAGGTTTTTTTTCCCCGTTGGCCCACCAATATGAATCTCAGTTAGTAAGTAGCAGTGCTTTCTCAGGAGAGGAGGAGAATGCTTCTTGTTTACATGCAGATCCTTGGGGCCTGATGGTACCCACTAATGAATAATCCCAAGTTCTCAAAGTTTACTTTTCTGAAAAAGCAAAATGAAACCTTTTCCTAACCCATTTCTGAGTTTCTCATTGGTGCTATGTTGTGTCAGTTGCTACTGATAAAATTTTTAAAAGGAAAGATGTAGCATAGAACTAACTTCCTGATGGAGCCTTGGGAAAAAACCTTGTTTTGTTCTGACCTAGGAACAAACCATTCGTGAATGGTGCCCAGGCTGCTACTCTTCCTTACCTTAGAAGTGCTGTACGAGTAACTGGCTTTCTAGTTTATCTTTTCCCGAACCAGACTTACAGGTTTTAGGTGACAGCTTCATGGTGGCTCTGACATCCACAGATTAGTGTCTGTCTCATCTTCAGTGGACCAGTTATTTTATTAGTAGTAGTGGTTAATGCTATTTGAATGTTCAAATGATCCATCCTTACAGAAGTGGTCAACTTAGAGCATTAAACAACAAGGGTGAATACTTTATGTTTCAGAGCCAGGTGTGGTGATGTACACCTTTAATCCCAGCACTCGGGAGGCAGAGGCAAATGGATCGTTGTAAGAGGAAGGCCAGCCTGTTCAGTGAGTTTCAAGTCAGCTAGGGCTGTAGAAAGACCCTGTCTCAAAAAATCAAAACCAACTCCCCTCCAAAAGAAAAAAAACCTACCAAAACAGCAACAACAACAAAAACCCACTTATGTTTCTACATAAAAGTAAGTTTTCACATTTTTGTCACTTAAATATTTTTAGTATTTTATATATTTTTATTTTATGTGTGTGAGTATATTGCTTGCATGTATGTCAGGGCACCTGTGTTATGCAATGCCTGAGGAGGTCAGAAGAGGGTGTCAGATTCCCAGGAACTGGAGTTACAGATGGTTGTTAGTTGCCATGTGTGCGCTGGGAACAGAACCTGGGTTCTCTGTAAGAGTAGCCAGTGTTCTTAACTGCTAAGCCATCTCTCCAGCCCCTTAAAATATTTTTTAATATTTTATTTATTATTTTAATATTATGGGTATGAGCGTATTGCCTGCCTGTATGTAAGTGCAACTCATGTCATGCAGTGCCCAAGGAGGTTGGAAGATGGCATCAGATCCCCAGGAACTGGAATTATAGACAGTTGTTAGCGACCATGTGGGTGCTGGGATTTGAACCTGGGTCTTCTGTAAGAGCAGCCAATGCTCTTATCACTGAGCCATCTCTCCAGGCCCCACTTAAAATATTTTACACATTTCCTTTTTATTCTTTGGAATCATCATGGTATTAGGTATAAATAACTACAAGGACAACCCTGTTGGATGTCAAGTAGAATCTTTATTTCAGACTAGTGCTTATACCAATCTGTGTTACACACAACTGTATGGTTTCTTTTGAGCAGTAACGAAAATGAGCTGTTTTCCAACACCTGCATACCAACTGGGCCTGCATCTTCTTTAGAGATGTTTAATAAACACTGTAGCTTTCCCATCTAAAGGTGGTTTCCAAATGCTGTTAATTACACCCCACCCCACCCCACCCCCAAATGGTTCTTCTAGGTTTGTGAAACAGATCCACTCCTCTCTGTAAGGGCATCTTAGCTTGAAATCCAGGAAGCAGTGGTGGATGGTGTCCATATCCATGACTTCCTGAATTGGAGAAAAAGTGTGGAAAGCATCTGGGAAAAGGAGGCTCTTTACCAGCTTGTTTCCTGTAAGTTCAATTGGAAGACCTTGTCTGTGCAAATAGATTTCAAAATAGAGCCTGCCCTTTGACTGTCTCCATAATTACATGGCTCGCTCTGTATTTTATTTGGCAGCCAGAGCAGTTAACCCCTGGAAGGAAGGGGCTGATGGCATGCCCAGCTTGCCTTCCCAGACATGTCCATGGGAATGAATAAACCACTGTTTGGCAAGGCCCACAGCTAAAAACACGCTGGAATCGTCTCTAACTGGAGTGAAACACTTTGGAAGCACATTTAATAATGTTTATTATGATTGGTTAGAAAACTTCACTTTGCCCTCGGTGTATAGATTGTACAGGGGTATTAATTGTTTTTAAAAATTGGGAGTTGGGGGAGATCCTTAAAGCTTTGTGTAATCAGCATCTGTCAACAGGATGAATTTGCTTTTGTTTAGTTTCAAGGGCCCTTGTCCGTCAGCTTTGCCCAATCAGCATCTGCTTCAGCCTGGGGCATTCCCTCCTTGTGTGTGTTTTTTTCGTTTAGCAAACGCACAGGTTATTTCTTGTGAAATGTGAGCTTCTCTTCTGCTTTATAGTTGCCTCGAAATGGTAAGAAACCCTCCATTTTTCTCATTTGCTTTTGAAACATGTACATCTCAGTGCTAGATTGCAGCAGAGTTATATTGAGTGATGCAGACATTTAATTTTTCTTTTGCAACATTTGTGCAAGTTACAAAACCTTTCAAGCAGACAGCCAATGTGTTAGGTCAAGAAATCGAAGGCAGAGAGAGATGCATTTGCAGTGTTCTCTTGGACTTAAAGCACACAGAGCTCTGTGAGAGCTGGTGCTCCTGCTCCAAGTAATTGGTTAGAGTTCACAAAAGTGCCACCTTTCTGTGGTTCTAAATCAGCGCTGTGAAAATGTGTTCCTCTGGTACAGTCTTTTCTGAGCCTATTGTAGCAAGCAACATTTTTGAACAGTAAAAAAGAAAAAAGTCAGATTGCTGTCACAAAGTTAAGTTGCCTTTTTTGAAAAAGTTGAAGTTAATGTATTCTTTCAGCAAATCATTTGATTTGAAATTAAAATCATCAATGAGTGGAAGAGCCCCAGTTGAAAATGAACTAGCAAAACATTGTTGTTTTCTATCTTGGTAATCATAAATCATTTAAATCTGGCAGACATTCCTCCCTTCATCCAAAATAATTGCCTCCATTTGTAAAATCAATTAGATGTTAATATGCTATAAATAATAGTTTTGTTACTAGACTTTGGCATTTACTGATCATTATGAAAAAATATATTCAGCAAGACATTTTACAGGGTGTCTTTTCAATTACGTATTATCTCTGGTTGACATTGTTAGCTAATGTAAAGTCATACCAGGCTACTTTATTGTGTTGTTTTCTACCCAGACATTTGATCCTTCTGAAATGCAGTATAACTGAGGATTGATGGCCCACTGCAGGGGGAAAAACTGCACTGGAAGCATTCAGTGAAAAATATAGGTGTTGGTGGCCACACTTGAGTACAAATGTACTTTGTTCAGTTTTACAACTGCTTAAAATAATACGCATTTTATATGTCCCTTTGAAAGTTCATTCAGACCTTTCCCTTAAAAATACTTGTTGACCAAAAGAAAACTCACATTTTCAAGGGTAAAATGGGCTTAATGAAGGGTCATTAGTAAAGGTGCACATAAAACCCAGGGCGCGCTGGGTGAAATGGAAGCATTTCATTATGTGGTATAGAATGCACTAGCAGATAACAATTAAAATGGACCCCGAGTGAAAGGCCAATAAATACAGGGCAGGCTATGTGCAGCAACATTAGTTATTTAAAACATAGGCCTCCCTCCTGCATACTTGGATTCTGTAGTCCTACCTTTCAGACCTAATCTGTAAAGGGAAATAAAGCGCAGAGTTTAGAAATTGATGTTATTACCAAATATGAAAATATTTAAACCCATACTCTAGATTCCAAATGCTAATTTAAACTATGAAAAATGCACAGCAGGATCCAGAGGACCTGTAGTAATTTTAAGAGACCTTTAGGCCGCACAGTGTGCTCTTCCATCGAGTGAAAGAAGCAGTTGCCTATAATTTTCAGACTTTGGCTCAAACTAGACATTGATAGCATTTTGATGATACTGAAAATAATTCTTATTATTACCTTTGATAACAGTAAATATTCTAACATTCACAACAACCTGTGAAAACCCTATGTAGATTTTGTGCTAGGTAATCAACAGTAACAACACTCTCTGATCATCTCTCTCAAGACTGAATTAGTACATGCATTCCTTTACTGCTCTAGGCTCCCCTACTCTCCTCAGGTTTTTGGTGATTCACCCACTGGTGCTTCCTAGCCTTCACACTGGTCACTTGCCCCTAGCAGTATTTAGCACACACTTGCATCTTGTGTCCTCAAAGAGCTTTTTACCAGAGTGCATGTGCTGTGGGTCCTGAGTGCATGACACTGCAGAGTACCAGACCAGAGTTCTTGTCTCTGAGCATGGTCTTTGAGCACGAAATTACTAGCGAGTTAGAAGTTAGATGCAGTTACAAGGTATAATAAAAAAGAGAAATACTTGGATAGTTCAAGAGACTTCCATATCAGATACTCTAGTTTGAGTGCCCTGGGGTCCTCATTGTAATAAAAATTGGGGTTTTAATATGTTCACTCTGCATTTAGAAGCTTGCATTGCTATCTGTTAGTTACAATATGATGGGGTTGGGGAGATGGCTGAGTGGGTAAGAATGCTAGCTGGTCAACCTTGAAGAGATGGGTTAAAATTCCCAGCATCCAGATAAAAAGCTGGGGTGGTCCTGCTTGTGCTGAAGACTCTAGAGTTGTGAGGGGCAGAGACAGGAG
Organism: Eospalax fontanierii; assembly: GCA_035773235.1. Classification (NCBI taxonomy): domain Eukaryota; kingdom Metazoa; phylum Chordata; class Mammalia; order Rodentia; family Spalacidae; genus Eospalax; species Eospalax fontanierii. Next base: position 60,057,810 of record CM069530.1, on the reverse strand, counting down.
GAGTGCGGGGCTTGCTGGGTTCCGGCCTAGCTCTAGAGTTAGCGACAGAGCTGGTCTCAAAGGAATAAGGCAGAGAGTGATAGAGACATGCAACATTCTCTACACACACGCACACACACACACCTATACACTTACACAGATATGGGCATGTATTACACACCAAAGAAATAAAAATTTAAAATAAATCAAAAATAATTATACGTGCACCTGAAAATCCCTTTCCCTGAATCCCCTCCCTCTACAGGTGATTGGAGAACTATTAATTCCTAATGTATCAGGACTTCATTTCACTCATGAAAAAAAACACTAGATTTTTTTTTTCTGGTCAGTAGTAAATAGCTAATGGAATAAAAACACAGAATGACATGTGAATATCATTTTACTTTGTGACAAAATGTATAAGCATTTTTTATTAGAGTAAAGGAAAAAAATTCACTTCAAATACAAAGGTGAAAGTGGCAATGTCAATTCTGAAGAGCCATCCCTGTCAAGATATTGGCTGTATCCGGGCTAAATTCTGATGTTAGAATTTTTCCCACCAGTCCCATGTAGGGGTGGGGCATGCTTCCAACTTTTTGGCAGTAAGCCCATCAGTTAGCAGGACAGGTACATTGGCAACACTGTTTAGCTGGAAAGTGAATGCTTCAAAATCTTTATCTGGGTATCCTAGTAGAACCTGATGGTTTTATACTTCAAGTTTAAGTACACAGAAAAGATTCTTCCTCTAACCCCCTATAATGACTATGCACTTGAACTTGATAATACTGATAAAGACAGCCTCTCTTTCATGTAATCAGCCACATTGAAAAAGAAATCCTCCATGTCCCAAAATTGATCTGAGTCTATATCACCCCTTGGCTGTAGCTTGACAGTTACATGTTGCTGAATGAAGACCAGTACTAAGGCTCTCTATCTCAGTAAGTGAAGTGCTTAGCAAGATCTTGGCACCAGAACACTCTCAGTCAGTCAGCATCCATTGTTATTGCTGTTGTATGATCACATGGCACCTAGCAAGACCAAGAATAAAACTCTAAAGTACCATCCAGTGCTGTCACTTTGACCTGTTTTTTCATCCTTCTGCCACTATTTAACATAATCTGATGCATTTGTTGATTTGTTTAATGTCTGCTTTCCCACGGGAATATAAGCTCTGTGAGAGCCAGGATCTCTGTATTCCCTGGATCTAGGATGTAGAACATAGAACATAGGGTGATCCAGTAAATACATTCAAAAGAAATTTAGATGCCTCACAGATAAACATGTTAAAGATAGGAATGAAGGAGAGAAGTAAGCATTTATGGAGCACCAGTGATTAGTGATATTTTCCAGGTCCATTGTGTTATCTACCATGTCCTCCTCATGGGAGCACTATTATTCCCAGAGATGATTAGAAAGTGGGGCACAGAAGTTTTGGTAACTCAAATCTGACTGACTTCAGAGCTATGCTGTTTTTACTACCACAATGCCCCCCCAACTAGAGGGACATTCCTCTAAGAAGTTTCATGAAAAATATTTTCATTCTAAATGATGACCCCGCAGTTAAGAGCAACATCTGTTCCCGCAGAAGACCCAGGTTCAGTTCCTAGCACCCAAGTGGCACCTAACAACTGTCAGTAACTCACAGTTCCCAGGGAATCTGATGCTATTCTGGCCTCCTCCATACATGCAGGCAAAATATGCATGCACATAAAATAAAAAATAAATATATAAACACATAAATAAATAAACGTAAATGTTAGTTGGTCATGGAATATTTTTCAAGATGAAAAAAAAAACATTTTCTTCAGAATCCAAACTCTGAAAAACGTGCATTATTTGGCCAGACATATTAATTAGTAGGGCATATGCTCCTGGATACTGTTAGAGGGTAACTTGGAATGGTGACCACAGCCCTGAGGGCGGGAGCCAAGAACTCGGTCCTTGAATCCTAGAGGTGTGTAGCTCTGTGAAACAATGACATGAGCGGCCGCTGCCTAGCTAACAGTTAGTGAGAGGTAATATATAATAAAATGAGCACCTAGCGGTGAGCTTAGTAAAAAAAATACTCATTAAATCTGAACCATGATTACTCGTTCTATCGGCTTTGTTGTTATTAGTTGTGTGTACTCTCCTCAGATGAGAAATACCGTACCTTGCCTGTGGGCCTGCCCAGAGTGCAGCTGGGGGGCTCCGCCATGGGCAGACTCCACCTGAGTTGTTCCAGGTTCTCCATCTGATGCGGTAACTGCCAGCTACTACCAGCTGCCCCACTGAAGCATTTGTGATCCGTGAAGGAACCTTACTCAACCTGTTGCCATGTTTTTGGACAATAATAGTAGTAAACAATGATTGTATGACATGGTTTCCATTTTCTGGGTTTTTCCAAGTGTTAGCTTATTTTATTACCTCTGAGAGAGGTAATGTACTTAGTGAAGCTGTTCCTCAGCTTTGGTCCTTACTGCATGTCCCTCTTTATACTTTGTGTCTTCTGTCATAAAATATAGTAACAGTTCCCATCCCACAGGGTTCTTGTAAAGATTGATGAGCTAACATAGGTAAAGCACCTTGGTCAGTAATTGACATAAAACAAAATGTTCAGCATTAGAAGCAGTAGTGGAGCTTAAATTTTATTTCCCGTTTTACTTTTCAGGTATTGTTGAAGAATCTGTAGGTTTGGGGGCAGCTGTTAAATGCAAGATTCTTTCACATTCCTTATTCTAATTAATACTCACCTGAGACTCAGAGAAGAAACACACTCAGGCATCTGCAGCCAGTAGTAGTATGGCTAAGTTAAAAGCTAAGTTTCTGTGTTCCAAAGGTCTGGTGTTTCTAGAACACTAGCCCTCATGGCAGTTGACGGCCCTGGGACTGAACCTAGCATGGAGCTCAGTGGTAGAACACTTGGTCCAGTAAGTGTAAGGCCCTGGGTTCAATCCTCAGGACTACAAAAAAAATTAACCCCACAACTTTCACCTAACACCAGGGCTGGTGAAATCATCATTAGGAAAGTGTGTGTGTGTGTGTGTGTGTGTGTGTGTGTGTGTATTCACGTTCATGTGTATGCAGGTGTGCACGGAGGCTAGAAGACCACTTCGATTGTGGTTCCTCATTTGCTGTCTTTTTTTTTTTTTTTTTCCTGAGACGTTGTTTCATTGGCCTGGAGCTCACCAAGAAAGCTACGGTAGCTGGCCAGGGACTTCCAGAGATCCATTTGTCTCCTCAAAACTGGGATTACAAGCATGCCCCGCTTATTTTGTTGGTTTTAGAATCGAAAGCAAGTCCCCATACTTGCAAAGCAAGCATTTTACCTACCCAGCTATCATTCATTCTCACAAGAAAATATTACACTTTAAAAGCATCAGGAAAATGGACCTGCCTGTGAAAGGTTCTTTTTGAACTAGGCATGGTGGCTTGAATGTATAGTCCTAGTAACTCAGGAGATTGAGACAAGAGATTGAGATCATTTGAGGCCACAAGTTCAGAACCAGCCTGGGCAACAAAGCAAGCCCCTATCTCAACAACAGCAACCAAAAAAAAAAAGTTTTTTCTAGGCAGACATGGTGGTGTACGCCGTTCATCCCAGTGTGTGGAAGGTAGAGGCAGGCAGATTGCTGTGAGATCAAGGTCAGCCTGGTCTACATAGCAAATTCCAGGTCAGTTGGGGCCATATAGTAAGACCCTATCTCAAAACAATAAAAAATTTTTTTAATTCCATAAAATAGTACCCAGTGCCAGTGGGGCTCAATGCGAGTCCTGCTTGTCATGTACGGGACCCTAGGTTTGATCCCCAGCAGTGCAGTATAAATACAAACAATTCATATATTACATTGTGGTATGCAACATTATATGTTACCTACTAATGTATTTATTACCCAAACACTACTGTGTGTTTGATTCAACAGTATTGAGTTCAACTTTACACAGGAATATAACAGAGTGAGACTTTAACACAGGATCTCTGTTGTCTTTTCCCAGTTCACAAGAGATTCTGACTTTGAGGATCAATACTTACCATAGTTCATGCCTCCATTAGTTTTCAAAGCTTAGATGCAACTCTGGGGTGGCAGTGCCCAAGCACAGAGTGTTTGTGGATCACCCTACCGCTTATGAAAGCCCATCTTGCCACATTCTCTGGGGAGAAGCTCCAGATTTATACCCCCATCCCACCCCGTCAAGTCCCTGTCTGGTCTGGGAGTCTCATTGTGAGAAGCGTGCTCTACACTGGAAAGCAGCAAGCTTCTGTGAAGGACTAGCAGTCAGTATTCTAGGCTTTTTGAGTCATGTGTCTCTGTGACAGCTAATCATCTCTGCCTTAGCTCAGAACCAGTTATGACCATTTGTAAGGGAATGCAGGTAGGCATGGGCACTAAAATTTGAATTTTGCATAATTTCAGCTTACAAGATATTATTTCTCCTGATTTTTTAAAACCATTCATAAATGTATAAATCCATTTTTAGATTTTAAGCTGTATAAAAACAGGCAGCAGGCCAGATTTAGCCCTTAGGCTGAAGTTGGCCAGCCTGGCATATAGTTATAACCTGTGGGGGATTTTTTTTAGCCATTATTTTTATTGTATTAGTAATAGAAGTGGATGTTTTTTAAAACTAACAGTATAGAAGAAAATAAAATGAGCCTTCCCACCTCCTGTCCTAATCACATGCTACAGAAATAATCACTATTGATGAATATTAATTTCTAGCAATTTATAGGTATATGCCAGCTTACATAAAATGTGCAGGCTTTTTGGTGTCTTTTTTAATATAATATTTTATTTGTTCTTTGAGAATTTCTAACGTGTATACAATGTATTTTCATCATACCCAACCCCCCCAACTAATGGGTTTCTTGTGCATATTGATCAGCATTTTCTTTTTCCTTAATAGTCTCTTATGATCACTTTCCCTATTAATACATAGAGACGACTTAACAGCTCGTCCTCTTCCTCCTCCTCCTCTCCTTCCTCTCCCTTTTCCTCTCTGTAACCCAGGATGACCTCAAACTCACTGTATAGCTGAGGATGAGGATGAATGACCTTGAACTGATCCTCCTGCCTCTGCCTCCTGAGTGCTAGGATTATGGGTGTACACTGCCATGTTTGGCTTTATTTTTCTTAATGGCCCCAGAGTTTGCTGTTGATTACATATAACATGTTATATGTTTAGTCCCCAGTTGGTGTTTCACATTTGGAAATAGATTGTATTCCAGTTTCCTACCCAAATAGTGCCTAAGCAAGGCTATGTCTTCATGTATTTATCATTGTAAAGTCTGAAGAGATTAATTGTGGAGTCAAAAGATGTACATTTAATATTTTGATAAATAGCTCTAAATTCCTGTTGTGGAGACCTTAGGACCCTGTGTTCTTTAGCCTTGGGTCATACCTACATTTTTGCTATTTGGTCCAACTTGAGCATTCATCACAATGAATTTCAGATTAATGCCTTGATGCACCATGAACTTAACACACAGTAGTAATCCCATGGAGGCCAACAGTGCAGCTGGCAATTTGTCTGTGATTTTTGAAAGGAAAATGGTTTTAAAGAGTATAAAGTAGTGGCCGGAATTCTAGGGTTGTCCTGGACATTGTCACAGAAGGCACCACAACAGATATTGTTCTTTTTCCAGGCCTGGTGCTAGCAGATGTTTCTAGATGTTTATTTCCCGTCACAGTAGAGTTTTCTATTGTCAGACATTTATGTAAACATAGTGTTAGTTAATCAATACAGTGTGCTACTACCGCGCACCAGAACTCGGAATATGACTGCTTTCCTTGCTGTCTGGGGCTTTCCCTTTTGAGTCAATAAAGGATGAGACTAATGATTTAATAGATAACAATCCAACACCTTCAAAGGCAACATTATGTTAATTTTTTTCTTTTCTTTTTTAACTGGAATACATCTATTTCTGTTCACAGGTTATCATAGAATTTTTTCTCCACCACTCAGTCATATCTCCTTACACAAGCAGTCAAGCAGTCAACAAAGAAGAAATTTCTTTTCTCGGAGACAAAGAGATATTTCCCACAGTATAGTTTTGCCGGCTGCAGTTTCTCCCGCACGTCCAGTCCCCAAGGTACTGTATTGCTGTAAGCTTCTGCTCTCGCTGCCACAGTAAAGGTTGACTGCAGAAGCCCTTCTGCTTTCTGGGCCATTTGAATTTTAAATTTAAAACTTGGTTCATGATTTAAATTTGTGGTGTGAGATGTTTTTATATCCTGTGGTTTTAGAACATTAACTTAAAAAATAAAACTCTGGGCATACAACTGTGTAGTTTATTTGGAATTTCAATTTTTAATCATGGACTTTTCTATATTTCTAGCATGAAGCTAAAACTATGTATATGTAGTTTCTGACTTTTTTTTTTTAAAGAAGAAACAGCTATAAAATTGGGTTGATTCAAGAGAGATTCATAGAAACTGATGTTTTTAAGCCCACACTTACACTCTCTGTGTTATTAATGCTGAAGTCTTTGAATCATTTTTTAGAGTAAATTAAATAAAATGTCTAATCTAATCAGGGCATTGTTGATATTTTTTCCCAGAGATTTCAGTTTTGTAGAAAGACAATCTTTCCAGCTTTCAAAATGCAACACAGAAGAGGAGTGGCAGTCATTTAGGGAGAAGGAAAATAGCTAAAAGAATCTAGATTTGTCACAAAGTCACCTGCTTTCTCCCTTTCACTCCTTTTTCTTTACAGCAAATCACATTAAGTATGCCTCCTGAAGGTGAGTGGTTCATTTATGTAGCAAGGGTCGAGAGAAGAAAAGACCAACAGTCCCTGCTTGGCTAAGGTTTGGCCACCGGAGTGAGACCAGCATTGGTGTTAGTCACAAGTTTGACATTTTCTTTAATAAAATTTTTTTTTTAAATCTCTAGGGACTAGGGAGATGACTCCATCAGTCAATGCTTGCCCCTCAAGCATGAGCACCTGTATTCAGATCCCTAACTCTCACAGAAAAAGCTGAGGGTCTCTGGCCAACCAGCCTAGCCAAGTCAGTAAATTCCAGGTTCATGGAGAGACCCTGTCTCAAAAATAATAATGATAATAATGATAATAAATAAATAAATAAATAAATAGGAAGGACGAAAGAGAAAGAAAGAAAGAAAGAAAGAGAGAGAGAGAGAGAAAGAAAGAAAGAAAGAAAGAAAGAAAGAAAGAAAGAAAGAAAGAAAGAAAGAAAGAAAGAAGCTCCTCTGAACATCTGAAGAGTAAGTAGATAAGATCCTAAGATCTAGCCTGGCACTCTTCACAAACTCAAGACCCCCAACCTCAGCCCTTCAGAGCTGGGAGATACAGCTGCGGAGAGTGTGGTCTCCCTGCACTTCCGGTCCCAAGCTTCTGTACAGCCTTACTGTGTTCTCCACAACATGCTTGTATATGGCCATTACTATAAATAATGTAAGGGCCCAACACACCTCAAGGCTGAAAGAAACTGTGTATTAGCTTCTGAATCCTGCCAGTAGGTTTAGGTGGTAGAGGATCCACAGAGGGGTCAGAGATGAATGAGTCTGGAGTGGAGGAAGGGCTCTGTATTGTTCTTGATAAATGATGGACACGTTCTAGGTAATTCTGTTGTCCTTGGAAACAGAAATTTAAGTTTAAATTTAAATTTAAGTTAAAGTAAAATTAAGTTTAAACAGAAGTTTAAGAAAGTACATGTGTAGCAGAGACCATGACTTGACAGCCTTTTCACATACATTCCTTGTAAGAGCTATCCATTGCGTAAATTTTATCTTTGTGTGAAGATGAGAGTGCTACTTAATTAGCCATTTGGAAGATTAGAAGCTCGGTACTCCTTTTTGCCCATGGGGCTGCGCTTCTAGTGGGGTTGGGTGGGGTAAGAAAACTGCTGTTTGTTTTGACCAGAAGTTTACTTCAGACGAGCTTGACTCAAAGCTTTGGTGAGGTTAACAGACCATCCAGAGGCAGGACTACCAGGCAATGTTAAGTTCAAAAGGGCAGGGGAAGGAACCGGGGGTAGCCTGGAGGGTCTGTTGTGCTGGCTTTGGAGGTCGGTGCTCCGGCAGGAAGGGCAGAGCTCCATGAAGCAGGAGGCTGTGTCAGAAAAAATGACCCCATTGTCGCGTGCTGGGTTCTGATCTTCATTTTCAATCCTTTTTCCTCAAGCACATAAAGAAGCCAGACTATGTGACGACAGGCATTGTGCCCGACTGGGGAGACAGCATAGAAGTTAAGAATGAAGATCAGATTCAAGGGCTTCGTCAAGCTTGTCAGCTGGCCCGTCACATCCTCCTCCTGGCTGGGAAGAGTATAAAGGTGGCATCTCACCAAGCCTCAGACTGACTTACAGAAGAGGCAACAATGCTGTTCTTTTGCTCCCTTTCCCCTTAAATCTTCTTTTGTACTCATCTATTAGTAATTTCATTTTTTAAGTAAAGCCTTAGAATGAGAGAAAGGGATTTTACTATTTGTGTGTATTCAAGAGATAGGTTAAGCATCTAAATCAGTTGTAACTACCAGAATTCTAGACATACTTGAGCTCAGTCATCCTAGGTTGATCAGTGGCAGAGGTGTTTGACTTTTGCCACCTTACTGCTGCCTATAGTTTCTGCTTTTATTCCTCGCATTATTTTTGGATGTCTCAACGTTAATCTACTCTGTATTTTGCTTCTGTTTTCTTGTATCTGTTCTGCAAAGAAAGATCAGGCCCCAAACTATGGGTAATATGGCAATGTGATTGTGGGTGACCATCCTGTTATGAGATTTAGTCCTTCCATAATAATCCAGAACACCTTACTATTCAAGTTCATAGAAGAAAATATAAATGTAATTTCTAAAAGATAGGTAGAATTTAGGAAGGGGCCCAAAGATGAAATTTCCTCCTATGTCATCTGTGTAACAAACCTGCAGTAACAACATAACTAAGCAGTGGGTGAATAAAATAACACAGAAAACACTGAAGAAATAGTTAATTTCTAATAGGAGATTTTACATTGTTATAGAAGTTTTATTTGGGATTTTATTTTATTTGTGATTTATCATCTCAGGGAGATAGTCTTCTTATGAAGTGCTTATGAAGTTCACTTTCAGGGACTGGAGTGGAGTTTAGCCTTAGAATGACTTCCTAATGTATGTGAGGCCCTGGGTTCAACCTCCAGCACTGCAACCCCTCCCCGCCATTTCAGATTTCTTTGTATGAGAGCAATTGGATATTTTCTAGTAAGGAAGACATAAAACAATTATTTATTTAGGCATGAAAGAAGTCAAGATTAGTTAAAAGAAAATCTTTGCAAAATGTATCAGACTGAGGCCTGGAAAGATGACTCAGTGGTTAAGAGCACTGACTGCTCTTGCAAGAGGACCATGGTTTGGTTCCCAGCACCTATATGGTGGCTAACAACCATCCATAATTCCAGTTCCAGGGGAATTTGATGCCTTCTTCTGACCTCCATGGGCATTGCATGGCATATATGTGGACAATATACTCCTACACATAAAATAAAATATAAATAATAAAGTATCAGACTGAGTTTTTAAAATAATGGCTCGCATCCCCCTGCCTTTGCTGCAGAACTCACCCCTGCACTGTTTCACTGAAATGAAAAGGCACGGGTACATTTCTCTTCACTGCCCTGGTGCCAGCACTCCTGCTCATTTACTTGTGTGCTTCATAAGTCAGGCCTCTGACCACCGAGGAAGAAGAAGGAGCTGCTAAAGGCCATAATGCTGAAGGAAAATCACATCAAATTTGATGACTCACAAGCGATTTAGAGGAGTCTATTTCCTAATAGCCTAAAGCACTGTCATATAACCAAATGATCATCAGAAAGCACAGTTGAGGATGGTAGCAATAGTTGTGAATAATTAATATGTTATAGCATAAGTTTGTCACGGTGACTACACAGTCACACGTCGGAAGTGCTGTTGTATGCATAGTTGATAAATACAGGAAATCTTCATTTGTCAATGTCTTCAAATTGTACAATTTTTTTATTTGATATTTCAGGTTGACATGACAACTGAAGAGATAGATGCGCTTGTTCATCAGGAAATCATCAGTCATAATGCCTATCCCTCACCTCTAGGCTATGGACGCTTTCCAAAATCTGTTTGTACCTCTGTAAACAACGTGCTCTGTCATGGTATTCCTGACAGGTATTCATTTTTCAATAGCATATTGTTCCTTTAGAAACTAAAACATGAAGCTAAGATCCATAGCATATAATGAAAGATACTGTAATTCAATTGAAACCCACCTGCACAGTCAGGAAGTTGATTATGATAAAACAAAAATTTTACAGTATTTTGCTCTACAACCGATGTACCACTACCATTTGATGTTAGTTAAAACAATGTGAGCTACAAAAATAGTTGTATATCACCTATTTCTTTTATCCTCTTCAGTTTTTACCATATGGTAATGTTAGGAGGCAAATTTTTGTTGTCAACTGTTTTGGCTATTTACAAACTTAACTAGCAAGTATATCTTTTTAAAAAATAGTCACATTTTAAACTAGCAATGTTTGTTTCAGGTCTTTCTTATAAAATGTGATGTGACTAACATAAGGTAAAGGTCAGATCTGCTTACTCCATCCGCTCCTCCTCCGCTCGAATTACGGTCGCAGCTGCACTCCCATCGGTAGTCATTAGGCATTTATTTTTACACTTCTTTTTATTGAGGTCTATCTATCACCATTTTTTTCTCTGTTTATGTTTCAGTCGACCTCTTCGGGATGGAGATATTATCAACATTGATGTCACGGTGAGTAAATCATATAAAAAACCATCTTTGATCAACTTCAGAATTGCTGGTAGCAACAGGAAGGAGCGTGGACTGGAAATGGGAACTGCACTGGGAGAAGTGCTGTTTACTTCCAGCCCCAGACGCAAGCAGCTGGTTTCCTTTTTTGTCTTTAACTCTGTGTTTATTCCAAGTAAACCCAGGCCTGACTTGAATTTAGGGCTGGAATCAGATGCACTGAGATCAATGTTGGCCTAAGTGAAATGTCAACCCAATCCTGCTATGTGTCATGTTTTTGAGAAGGTGTAATTGTTATTGATCCACTGTGTAGTTAATGCAGAGCACCACAGCCCTGGGCAGCTGCTAGAGCTAGATATGTATGAGATGAGCTAACACGAAGAAAGCCAGCATTTTTCCTTCACTCTGCCAAGATTGATCTTCCTCTTCCTGCTGATTTTGAGTGGGGCCTGTCATTATCTTACTCTGTCATTAGGGGCTACATTGGCCTGTGTGTCAGTCTATTTGGACAGCAACTCTTTTGCTAGCAGTGTTCCCTAGATTTATTAAAATCCCTGAAGGTAACATTGTGTTCCATTTCTGGTGTGGAGTCTTGAGCTCAAAGCACACAAGCAGAATGTTTTTTCTCTCCGAACTTAAGTTTTCACCAAATGGTTAATGGCTGTACTTTTAAATAACAAGCCTAAGTGATTTAGTTTAGGGCCTTCCAATTCTACAAGCCTAACCATTTCTGATCTCTTTAGTTTTTTCACGATTCTCAGACATGGATTATTTATGCTCATTTTATCAAAATTTTTTTGTAATGGTACCTTTCAGATTGTACAGGTCATAAATAAAATCTGTACCTCTGTGATTAATAAGTAAATTTTAGATAAATACAATGTAAACATCTGGCAATGACTATTCAAGATGGCCACCATTCAAGGAATACATTCTGTTAGAGAGGAAATATTTTTAGTAACGGTTATTTTATATCCAGACTGAAACTTAGGGAAGAGTGGAAATGAGGTGGAAATAGGCATCTAGTAGTTGAATTCAGTCAGATTTTTAGTAATTTAAATTAATCCAGCCTTTTTTTTCTTTGTATCAGTTTGTGCAAGGCTATAGCTAACGAGTCTTTTCTGGCTCGTTTTACTTCCTGTATCATTTTGTCCTACTTGGAATGCTTGAGCATTTGCCCAACATATCCTGTTGGCATCTTTCCAACTCAGAATCATGTAGGAGGTGTTTTTTGAAGTGCACCTGAAATAGTCTTTCTTGTGATGTACTTTATTTTGGATTGAACCTGATTTTAGGGTTTCACCCTTATTATCTTCTAATCACCTGCTAATAAAATGCCTTGTGTGGATGAAATTGGCATGTTCTTCCATGCTGTTCCAGTGTGTCCTGAGAGAATACATTATTCCTTTCTGAGTTTCCTAGAGATTTTTAATAAAAACTTCATTTTCAAAATTTAAATTATTCCAACAATTCTTAAACTCACTTGAAATACTTTCAAGTGTCTAGAAATGTAAAGGAATCTAAGAAACATATAGGTCATTATCTAAAATTATATTTCTTATGGAATATTCTATTAACTGAAGGGCTCTATTTCTAGTTCCTGTACTTTTATCTGAAAATACCCATGGCATTTTATGCCTGGTATGTATCATAAGAAAAGAGGTTGCTTTTTCTGTAGACAGTTATTTTTAAATGACACCGTGATGGTTGTAGTAGTTGCTCAATTAATAAACTTGCTTAATGAAGTACAAGATAAGGCTACTTTATGAGGACATACTAGATGGCTGCCTCCAACTTTCAAAAGTATTATATTCCTACAAGGCCCTGGTCTCAACACACACACACACACATACCACTCACACTTTTTTTTTTTACATATATTGAATCTTTCAAGTAGTTATTCTAAAAGCTAGTGAAAAAGTAAGGTAAAAACAGGGATGGTGAGATCACTCAACAAGTACAGGAATTTGTACCAAGCCTGATAACTTAAATTCAGTCCCTAGGACCCACATGGTAGAAGGAGAGAACCAAGTCTTGTGTGTCATGCATGTCATGGTGTATGCATATATATATAAACTTTTTTAATGTATGAGAGTATTCATATGTAAGATAGTAATTCAGACAGAAAGCTTAGATAAATAACTTTTCTCCTAAGATTCTCTGTGTTCTACCTTAGGAAAAGAGAACTGTGAAAATACAAATTTATGCAAAATAGTAAATACCATGTTACCTGTAAGGATCAATATTCAACCATTCTCCTCTATCTTCTGTATTTAGTATAGTGTTTGCTAATCAATAAGTTTTCATAATGAACCTGATGTCCTTCAAGATCATATGGGGTTTCTGAATCACTGAAAACTGTTAGAATTATGCTTTCCATCATTTTACCCCTAAGCTTGTTCTGACGTATTCTAAATCCTTAAAAATCTACACAGAATGTTTTCTGTTACTATTTTGCTATCTGGAACAGTTGATTAAAGCTTCATTTCTAGACCTCGAATTTTTCTATAACATATTTCACTCCTGTATTGAGCTACTTCAGTTCTTGCACGAAATTCTCCTGCCAGCCATTACAATGCTAACATGTCTGTCTTATTTCTTTTTATCGTGACGTATCACTTCTAAGTATAGAGCTGGTAAATAAAAGACCTGTAAATTTTCATGACACTGAGGACACTTTTTAGTATGCTAAAGACTTTTCTGAAGTTACTGTGGGAATTATGTCCATGTATTTGGTAACTAATTTTTCCATGTATCGTTTTGCCTTCTCAAAGATAAGAAGAGGAGTCAGAGTACAATAGTGTTACTAATCCTGGTGCTGAGATAGCCCTGCTGGTCATTTGTTTGTGGTCATTGAGTCTGCAGTATCATTGCATGGTTTCATCTTTTAAATTTCTGTAAGGTTTTAGTATTTCTTTTCCTCCCTTTTTAAAAATATGCAAACTTGAGAGTCATTCTGAAAAGGTAATGAATTCACTAAATACATAAATGATCATGACATATACTTTAGGAGGATGGAATTCTAAACAAGAACATTTAAGTTTTGTGTCTGTGTTTAGGTCTACTACAATGGCTACCATGGAGACACCTCTGAAACATTTTTGGTGGGCAGCGTGGACGAATGTGGTAAAAAGTTAGTGGAGGTCGCCAGGAGGTGCAGAGATGAAGCAATTGCAGCCTGCAGAGCTGGGGCTCCCTTCTCTGCAATTGGAAACACAATCAGGCAAGCCTTGTACTGACAAGTAAAGGGAGGGTTGGCAGATGGTACAAAGGTTATTGGTGGCTTGGTATAAAGTTGATGACATGTTTTATGATTCAGAACCATCATTTCAGTCTGATATCAGTATGTGAACTGCCAGGCTGCAATATTGTTCCCCGGGTTGAAAAAAAAATGGTTTCAAAAAAAAAGTGAATTTGACCAGGGTCAGCAAAGAAACTTATTGGAGCAGTGAGCAATATTTACATGGCTGCTTTTGTTTTAGCTAGACAAATTGGTCTATAGTGTTCCTTTACTTAAAATTCCACCAAATATGGAAGGAGGTGCCTAAGAAAAAGACTGAGCACCCAGCCCCTGCTTAGTGAAAAAGAGAAAAGCACAATTTTAAAAAGGAATGAAATGAAACATTTCTGAGGTACAAAGATCGAGAAATGTGAGCTCAAAGCAGCCTTACTTTTCAAGTCAGCAAATTAGCAAGTAGGCTGAAAGGCTAGTCTTCTGTCCTTTTTGTCTGGTTCATTTTTCCTATAAACCATTGTTTATTTTCCGCACACTATCCTGTGCTTGCCTTTTGAGTGTGTGTGTATTTTCTGAATTCAAGACTTTTCTTTGTAATCTGTTTCTCACTTTCAAATTTTTTTTTTGCCCTGAATGTTTTGAAGTAGACATGTAGAATATGTGTTTTCATTTAGAGCAACACATTTTGTTAAAGATGATCACATCAGCTCCCTTGAAAGTACTGTTCTCATTAATATGAGCCATTGAATACTTCCCGTTTGCCAAAGGATGGAAACCTAGTCACCTTGAAAAGATGCTGTCTTTTTTCTGCGTACGCCTTCAAATACTTTAAGAAAAAAGGCAGTAAAATATCAGTTAAATGTATTTATGGCTTTAAAAATATTGTAACCGTGTCTGAATCAAACTTTAGTAAAATATCTTTGGGTTATATCTGAGAAGCTTTTATTGAAGACTTTGAACAAAATTGTGTTTTTGACAGTTTTAAATTATAGGCTAACTAGCCTGGGAAAAAAGGATAGTGTCTCTCTGTTCTTTCATAGGAAATGTTGAATCAGACCCCTACTGGGAAAAGAAATTTAATGCATATCTCACTATCTTACTGTCCATGAATATAATAGAAATGAATTCAAAATGCAGTTTTATTTTTGCAAATGGGATGAGTCGATAGATGCACCTCATATTTTTGAACACCTAGGGTTCAACAAATTTACTGGTGGTGCTCTTGCATTTTAACAAAATTTATTCTTCAGTAGAAGGGGGCAGAGAACACTAGATTCTTATTCAAGCATTCTATGGAGCTCTGCATTCATGGCTGTGTCTAAAGGGCATGTCAGCCTTTGATTCTCTCTGAGAGGTAATTATCCTTTTCCTGTCACGGAACAACAAATGATAGCTAACTACAGAGGCACATTTGCAGTAGTCACATTCATCAACTGCAGGAAAAAAAATTCAATTTAATTGTGCAACACAGCTGCACATGGGCTTTTGAGCATTTCTGTTGTTCTCGCTGTCTTGCTATTCCTCCCTCCAGATCTATTTTTTAAACTTTTTTCTGGTTATTTTTTCCCCTTTTTGTCTCTTCTTCCATTTTTACTCTCTGTACTTTCTTGTTAAAGTAATTTTCCTTTGTGGCTCTCATTCTTTTTTCCCCATTGAAGGCTATGAATGTAGAAAATTATCACAATTACTCATATAATTGAGCCTCTTTGTAGCAAGTGCAACTCCAGTAGCCTTTCTCCATCATGAAAATGGTTTCATTATAGGGTTTTTCATATTCTCTGACACCATCTACACAGAGGAACAGGCGTGCAGATGAGATGTACCAGGAACAGGCTGGATCAGTAAGGTCACAGTAGGAATAATTAGCTCTGCTATGGAAAGAGCATCTAGGCCTTTTACTGCTACATAAATGTACTGTCCGTGGCTTTTAGTCACAAAAAAAACTTACTAACAAATGGAGCTCCCGCCTACTACTTTGAAAAAAAGATTTGTATCAACACTACAATTTTCCATCATTAAGACTAATAACACAGAGCCTAGTATACATCAAGGGGAATAAAAAGAAAAATCTCACATTCAAGTGGTGGCTGGGTGCTGACCTTTGTTCCCTTTTTTTGTATACGACTTAACTCTTTACAAAAAAGAGCCACACGCCACACCAACATGCAGGTGAACTCCAGCTAGCACTAGCAAAGCACAGCATTCAGTGGGAGAATCTGATAAATCTCCATGCAGGATAATGCATTTCATTACATATTCACTACATTAATTCCAGCTACATAAAAAAAGCCGCAGAAGAGTAGAATTGAAAGTGACATTGGATTTTAGCTATCTGGATGTAAAGGTCAGTTTTTGCAGAGTATGAATTTGCATGAACAGGCTCCTTTGAAAACCAGATCAGCCCCAACAACTGCACATACAAAACTATGTAGAAAATAACAATGAACTTTTTACTCTTACCCTAATGCATTTCATTATTTAGATGGCTTCTGTCTGCCACTGGCGAGGAAACTGGCCCCAATTCTAACAAATGTTTGTTCCGATGTGTTAAAGCAGTATTTCTGGACATCTATTATTTCGCCTTTTCTTATTCAGGAAAAATCTCAACCAAGTAAATAAAGAAATGAGATCCACCTTTGAGCCCAAAGTACTTGAAATCTTTACAGACCAAAGGTTTACAAACATCTTTCAACTTGGTCTCATTTATTTTAAGACAGTCACCATCTGCATAGCCCCACTCTGCCGTGCACTCTGAAAAGAACATCCAGGCATCTTGCATTCCAGTTCTGTTACCCCAAACCTTGAACTCACTACAGGAAATTCTGAAATTCTCCTTCAAATCCTGCCGGGTGGGAGAGTGCCTCTGAAGAAGTGTCAGCCAAAAGGCCTTCACGAAGAGAGATTTCTCTGTGCCCTCTGGCTTTGGAGCAATGCCCAGTGAGCTCTAGGCCATGGCCTGCTTGTCCCCGCTCTCCACCTCCATTAGGATATCTCTAAACCATCTCTGTGTTATCCGTATGTACGAGGATAATTTGAGGGTGCACCACAATCACCTGCGTGTGTCACTATGCGTGACAGTTCACTCTAAAAAATTTAAACTCATGGTTGTAAATGTCATGATGAAAGTATCAATACATGGGTTTTTAATGTTTAATTCATAAGTATATGTTTTGATATTAATTTAGAACAATATAAAGCAGATTTTTAAAAAATAATCTCTTTCTATTAGATTATGCACATTTAAACAATAAGTGGCTCAGGCAAAATAAGTCATTTTAATGTCATCTGTGATGGATTTTTCTTGACAGCTACTGTAAATTACAATTACACTCCTTCTCTCTGCACACGAAAGTAAGCATTGCAATAAATTATCTTTTATTTCAATCCATCATGTCTGCTTTTCAGAAACAAGAAACCTCAAATAAAAGTTCAGCACTATTGTAAGAAAAATACAGTAATTTGTGATCCAGTTTGAAACAAAAAACAAAAATGTACCACTCTTTTAGAAAATAGTTGTTGGCTTTCAAAAATATTACTAATTGTACTTAAATATTCCTGTAATTAGAGGGAATCCCTGGCTTTGTGCATTCCTTCATTCAAAGACTACTCCTTGGATTAAAAACCTAGAAAGACTGAAGTAAAATTCTATAACGTATCAAATCAGGTACCATTTGAGACCTTCCTCTACTAAGAGATACAGCCCTTTGGAGATGAGTGTTGTTCACGGGATTCGTGTGAAAATGGTAATAAGACTATCTCCACATGTTTTTTCATATCTTTTTGAGAGCGTGTACTTAAACATGGTGCTCCTCTGTCCTCTTGGGGAATCCACTTTTAGTCATACAAAGTCCTTGAAATGTGTTAAGAAATGTTCTTTATTTAGACAACACTTCAGTGGTATCTCACTGCTTCATGAAAGGGAATTAAATGGAAGAAATAGTCACCAGAAACTCCTTAAAAGAAAGCTCTCCTCCAAGTATGAACTGTATCTGAAATATGAACTGTAATGATACAGCACGAATGAAAAGTTCATAAACTAGCTTTATATATCTCTCTTCACCAACATTCCATCTGAAAGCCTTTGAATCATAACTGCACTAAACTTACGAATAGGTGTCATAAAGGATTTTTAGTTAGAGACAATCAGAATGGAAGAGCTAAACCCAGGGGAGTTCTTTTTAGTAGATTTCAACAAGAAAGAATGTTTTGTCTGTGAAATGTTTAGGGCAAGAAAATGCTTGTGCTCAGAGCCAGCCAGCCAGCCAGTGGTCCTGCAGTGGGCTGTGTTGGAGAGCAGTTGCCTCATTTAGTGCCTGCCTGTCCCTCTGTTCTGGTTTCTCTTGAGCATCATGGTCAAGAGGCAGATGCACGCTCCACCTTCCCATGACACATTAAGGTGACCAACACTTGCTTACCCATTGGAAGAGTAGAATTTGATACCCAGATCACTTTGATTGTCTTTGTGAAATTAAATTTAAACCCCTCAGCCAGGTTAATAGTCTGCATTCACCATTTATTACAAAATATAGTTAAAAGAGCATGTTTTTTAAACAGCAATTAAATACATTAATGAGATTTCCTTTCATTTAAGCATATGTTGAAGACCACAAATCCAAAACAGATAGAAAGTACATTCTTAGTTTAGTGTTCAACTAAGGACCCGAGGGAACTGTATCTACTTCTGCTCCCTTCCCCCAGCTGTGAACCCGTCAAATCTGTGACAGTCCCATAGTCAGGAGCTCCACCAGGACTCGGAGAACAAATTGTGGTGGGAGAATGCACTCAAATATCTTTAGTTACTTAGTGGTCGTACAGCTTCTTTTATGAAGAGGAGTGAGAGGGGTGGTGGGGGAGGGACCCAGAGGGTTTTCAGAGTGGGCTTTCTTCCTCTCCTCTCATCAGAAATTAAAATGAATATTGCCATTGTAACACACATTTAAGATGTAGCTGTGAAGCCTGCCAATCAGTTGAATCCTTTAAAAAACAATCTTGTTTTGTTTTTGTTTTTTTTAAAGAAAATACTTTATATTGGATGCTCTTCAAATT
Source organism: Eospalax fontanierii (assembly GCA_035773235.1). Taxonomy (NCBI): domain Eukaryota; kingdom Metazoa; phylum Chordata; class Mammalia; order Rodentia; family Spalacidae; genus Eospalax; species Eospalax fontanierii. Next base: position 60,038,833 of record CM069530.1, on the reverse strand, counting down.
ATTGTAGTTTGTTGAGGCTGAACTCACATAATTTACAGGTTTAGGGAGACCCATTCTTTGAAAAAAACAAAACAACTAAGTTGTAATGAGTTATTTAATCATCTCTCTTCCACCCTCTATCTACTCTCCATCCTCAATTTTTTTTTCTTCAGAAATTGTGTGGAATAAGTAGAAACACCTTGAAAAGGAAATCATACCTCCTGCCTAAAATACAGAGACCTGCTAAATAGCTGAGACCATAAAGCACAAGTGAAGGGACGAAAACTTTGGCTCATTGCTTTCCTTAGCACTTGCACAGTTTACCTATTTCTATCCTACCTGTTATATCAATATTAAATCTCAGTGAGAAGCTAGCTGCCCATCTGCTGGTTACAGTGACATCTTTGCCTGAGTGAGGATATCTTACAAATCTGGGAGTGCTCCAAAATGTTTTTAAAGATGAAACTGGTCATGGTGGCACGTGCCTATAATCCCAGCACTCAGGATCCACAGGCAGGAAGATCGAGAGTTCAAGGCCAGCCTGGTCTACAAAGTGAGAGCTTGTTCAAAAAAATGAAAAAGTTTTGAAAAGTGCATATGGATATGAATGGTCATAAAGATGCTAGATAAAAAGATTCATGTGAAATTAAACCTAGAGTCTAGTGGGGATGAGTTGGAGCTAAAATGTTTAGATTTGTTAAGAATTGCAATCATTGTTCTAGAAATATTTTTCCATTGTTATGGGTAGGGTTTGGGGTGTGATGCCCTTTGTCCACATGAAGGTATAAATCATTGGTGGTATATATGTTTCTATCAGTCTGGTGCTCCCAGAAATAACCATATTCACCTAATCTCAACAACAAACCTTCTCATCCTTGCAGGTAGTTTTTATAGTTAGATTCTATGTGCTAGGTTTCATTGATAAGAGATAGAACCAGAAACATTTGCATATAAAAGCAATTAATGAAGCATTAAGTATTATGACCAATACTAATTTCTCCCAAATATCAGTGTGATTAAGAGCATTTTTTTTCTGAGTGAATTTTGCTAATTATGTGTGTCTTAAGTGGAACTTGCAAGCAATCATCAATTTTTGGAATGTTTCAAGAAAATCTTTTCTGTGCCTGCTTATAAAATGTTTAACATTCTAAATAGATCAGAGTAAAGGAAATCATGAAAGTAGAAAGTCATACTGGTAGATTATAATTTTCTTTGTTTAGTGCACAATCAGTAGTAATTGTACAATGTTACCCATAAAGCTCACAAAACCAGGTAAGTTTTTATAGTCTGTAATACACACATACACACACACACTCATGTGCATGCCACATACATCCCTCGTATATGTTGATCTACATTTGTTGTGTATGCTTATTCGCTTCTGGTCCAAAAATGACCTTTGTTGCATGTTGTGCTAAGGTAAACAACTCAAACCACCCTTCTGTACCTACTTCCCCTTTTCTTATAGCCAAAGAGAGTTGTTACCAAGCACCGGCCAACACTGGAAGTTATTCCAGAATAAAGGAAAGATTAATGCTGTCATCAGACTGTAAATGGAACTGATTTTTTCAGAGGATATTTAAGTGATTTTATTTTTATCTTAATATGCATCAGAACATTTAATTTAGTTCAATATCTTTTGGTCACTTTAAAGCCGCATAACTCAGCAGAATGGTTTTCGAGTCTGTCCACATTTCGTGGGGCATGGAATAGGATCTTACTTTCACGGACATCCAGAAATATGGCATCATGGTAAGAAAGTTCATTTGGAAGCTGCTTATTGAGCGCCATCAGGATAAGGCAGTTTTGTGCCAAGTTCTTCCTTTTACTTTGAATCCTCTCTCTCTCTCTCTCTCTCTCTCTCTCTCTCTCCATCAGGATAAGGCAGTTTTTCGCCAAGTTCTTCCTTTTACTTTGAATCCCCCCCCTCTCGCATATGCACATACACACGGTACACACGGGGAGCGGGGGATGAGTATGTGTGTATGCCTGTATGGGATTATCTACTTAATTTATCCAGCAACACTACTATGCTGTTAGATTACAGCTCAGCGTTTTCCCCAAATAAAGTTTATTTTGCTTTTGGTCTCCTAAAGGATGCATGGCTGGAAGGCCCAAGGGATAATTGTCTAGAAAAAGTTATTGAAAACAAAACACCACTGCATCAATGTCCCAGCAGCATGCACATATGACTGTTTTCTGTTTTTCTTTCTCTACCCCCTTTTCTAACCGCTGACTGTTGTGGTTAAACTTCATTATATCCTACACAGCGTTGACAGCTGATGTATTTAGCAGCATGTACTCTCTAGTGATTTCTAGATTATGCCCACCCTTGTGTTTCTTCCCCAGAATCCCATTTTTCACTGCCTGGGTGAGCACCCAACAGGGAGAATGTAGCAGCAGCCAGAAGGAGTGGGAGGACTTGGGTTAAGATAAGAAGTAGCTGTTTGATGGAGCCCCAAGGGGGCGCACAGTTGGATGAGGACTAGCAGAAAATTAGTCCTGGGTCTTGCCCTGTGTGCTTGGGGTAGGACTAGTCCCTGGAAGAACTATAAACTAGAACCCACCTCTCTAGGATCTCTGGAGACCCAGGTGACAGACAGAGCCCCTTTAAGCCAGAAAGCCCCACCTGAGTCAGGGTTGGAAAGGGCCTCTCACCCTGTGCATCCCCAAGGCCAATGCCTGAAGTTATTTGAGGATGGAACCCTTGCCTCCTGCTCCAGCCTCCATCTAAGGTCCTGTCCTTTGGGATTTTCCTTTAAACTTCTTTCCTTTGGGGTTTGGGGAGACCCAGGAAGACCAGGACATGTAGCAGAGGTGGCCTAGGGAATATCAGAGAAGGAACCCTACCCATGTCAAAAACACCCAGGCCACCCCTCTAGGCCGTGGCATGCTGCTTAGAGCACAGGTACTGTGAAGAGTGAGCCCCTTCCCCCCAACAAGCTCTGGATTTCAACTTATGGGATCATGCAAATGTCTAGGACCTTCTACCCTTTCTAAAAGTTAAATGACCATGTTTTTTTAAAGCAGCCCACCCGCCCTTCCCCTCTCCCCCCACCCATGTGTTTCTTCCTCTCCTTGGTCCCTCTTCTCAAACCTCCCTTTGTTTGTTTTGCAGAAAATGACAATGATCTGCCCATGGAGGAGGGCATGGCGTTCACCATAGGTAAATGGTGGGGCTCCTCTTTGAAGAGCTGGGGCTCCTGGGTCGAAACTGTGGTGCTTGCCTAGGCCTGCAGTCCTGCAAAGGACTAATAAAGCCAATCAGCATAATGAAATAATTCGGATGCATAGTAAATGTGATTAAATAATATCCTCCAGCCCCATCTTCCTAAATCAGATACTTACCGACACATTTAGGAGAAGGCAGCCATCCAACCTCTAATTCTGTTACCGGCATAATGTGCTGTTTGTTTTTTTGTTTTGTTTTGTTTTTTCATTAACACCCAGTAACTAGAGACGATTAAGTCCATTGCTCCCTGTCAGCAAGTGGCATGTGCTCTGTGGCGGCCCATTCCTAGCTGATGGCATGATTGGTGTCACCACCAAATTCCAATCACCTCGGGCCACCAAGGCCTCATAGTTCTGACTGTGGGACTTAATGGAGAAGCAATTAGAGTAAAATAAGAAAATTGTTATTTGCTGATTAATGAACATTTTGAGCATGTTTTAAAAATTCAAATATTTTAAAAAACTGACTGGTATTTATAAGAGGGACTGGTGTTTGGGTGGTTATTATCCACAGGGTCCTAATTAAGGCTTGATTAAAATGCCCTTCTTTCTCTAAAAAATTACGAGCCAGGCAACTTCATACATTTTTTTGATGCTGCAGCATTTCCTCTTCCTACTGTTTAGTTTGTGGTATACTATGTAAGCAGCACCAATTATCAACCCTTGCAGGATGACAACATGAACCGGTGGGTGAAACACTCAAGGGGAGGGGGTATCCTCTTTATAACCCTGTCTCTGTGTCTGTCTCTGTCTTTTCTCTCTCTTTCTCCCCCCCTTCTTGTCTTTCCTCTCTCTCCTCGTTCTCATTATGAACGGAAACAGTGTTTGACAAATATCTGATGAAATCACTACAGTAAATATTTCCTCTTACAGAACCAATCATCACTGAGGGGTCGCCTGAATTTAAAGTCCTGGAGGATGCGTGGACTGTGGTCTCGCTAGACAACCGAAGGTGTTCGCTAGCCCTGCTGCTTTTGTATCCTTGGGGAAGGGAAGGGAATCGCTGCGGCCACTGCCGCTGTGAGCCGCTGGGCCGGAGCCGCACCCTGACCTGACCTGTATTTCAGGTCGGCGCAGTTCGAGCACACAGTCCTCATCACGGCGGGGGGCGCAGAGATCCTGACCAAGCTGCCCCAGGAAGCCTGAGAAGCTCCCGGAGATGCCTTCTTTCCAAAATGCTGACATCCAGCTAGAGAGCTTTGAGAAAAGAGCTGCGGACACGGGAGTCTACCTAGACACTCAACCGGGTCTCTGAGAAAACGCTGGAGACTGCCTTCTAAAGACAATGACGGGCTCTGCTTCCTAGCACGGAAAAACCATCCAGAGGGAGCAGGGCGCCTTCCTGGGCGGAGGCAGCAGTTTGTCCTTCCCCTTCCATACTCTACCCGAGTAAAAACCTCTGAAACCCACTGTTTGTGTTTCTCACATCTCACGGTACAAAACCGGGAGGGAAGCCGGTAAATCGGTAAATCTCGGAAGCTCCAAACATTTTCACACACTCTTACAAAAAGAAAAAAAACACGCCCTGTGGGCTGAACTTTCTGAACCTCCCTCCTGTCCCCAGATCTCAAGGTGGCTGGCCCCGAGGGGCTTCCAGAGACCAGCACCTGCTCCCCTATCCCCATTTCCCCTTCAGAGTTTTACCCAGACAAGATGAGCCACCCATGTTTTCTTGGCTATGGACCATGTGCTTGGCCCTTTGCAGAGTTTTAGCAATCCAGAAAAGACTTTCCTGACCCCAAGGCTCCTCAGCAGCAGCCAGCCCTGTTGGCCCCCCAGAGGTTAAGTTTGAAACCACCCCACACTAGGCTAGACCTTTGACTGAATTAATTCTAGCTGCAACCCCACCCTGGCCAGGTACCAGGATAACTAGTCTCTGAACTGCCCTCTCCAGGGCTGCTGTTTTGGGATTTGCACTCCAGTCCCTGGGGCACACAAATCAGGTATTCCTGGGACCTCCCAGGACTCAGAGAGAGGAGACACCCTCCACACTTGAGACAAGGGCATAGTTGGCCCCATCTGGAAGGGGCTCTTAACTCTGGACCAGCCTGCTAGCAGCTTCTACCCTCTCCAGGAGTAGGAGTCCACTCCAGTCCAGAGCCTTCTCCTTTCCTTTGCTATTCTTGGGGATCTGTTCACGCTATGCTCCAAAGTAGGGTGCCTGGGCCTCTTAAGTCCTCAAAGGAAGCCAGTCCCTCTGGGTGTATTTTTAGGAACCAGTCTAGTGAAGGTGTGGTGGGTCGGTGGTCCTGCTAACTTGTTTGTACTCAACTCTTGTTTATATTGCAAAGTTGCCAAGGCCAAACTGAGCTTGGGCCATCAGGGCACCTTGTCCTGCAGTTGCTGGGACTAATGGCATCAATGACAGCCATGGGAGAGCTAGCTTGTCTTTCTGACAACCTGAGTCATGGAGAAGGAGGTGGATAAGTGCTTAGTTCTAGTTCTTCCCTAAACTCAGGACACTATGGCCCCTAACCTCCAGATAAGTTTTTTTGGGGGGAGGGGGCTGGAGTGATACTGAACTTAGTTGATTTGAGAGCTGGAAGTAATGAAGATTTATAAGACCAACTGATAAACTTCTAAAATGCTCCAAAATTAACCAGGCAGAGGCCCAGAGGCTGAAGCTGGGGGGGCCAAGGGACAACTCATATTCCCTAGAGAGGAACAGAACCCAGCTGCCCTTGGGAGATGTTTGCCAAAGAATGACTTCACTTCTTTCCTAGAGCAATCAGATTAGTGTGTACTATCTTTATCTGCACATCAATTTACTCTGAGGTCCTCCTAATGACAGTTTTATTAGGACCACAGGATTTTACCAACCACTGTACAATTATTGCAAAGTTGGAGGTCTTTATGGGAAAGGTATATAATCTCATTTATTAAAGTGACTAACCTAAAGATGTGCGTGTATCCATACAAAACTGCCAATACCCACCAACTCTGTAGGAAACAAACTTGAATTAGAACGAATTTTGTATAGGATTCTTTGAAGTTCATGTCACATTTTTGGTTTGTGTTCGTTTGTTTTCTTTTAATACCTCCCTAGTCTGCTTCTCACCTCACTAGCTGATTGGCAGAACTGACCTGAAACCTAACCTGGAGCTGCAGGGATTCCACCAAGTAGAGCTAGGAAAACACCTGAGCCCTTGGGGCCTGAGGAGACTCCAGTAGGTTCTGTTCCAACTTCAGAACCCTCAGGACCTACGGGGGAGATCTGGTTTCCTTTCATACTTGGGAGGCAAAGCATCTAAGCATTTTAGAACTGGTGTCACCTTAGAGGTGGAGCGGTGGAGAAATCCAGTCAGAGCTCACAAAGTAGTAGAGAGAAGATCTCACCTGAGAGGCCAGTAGAGAGGTTCTCAGCCAGGGACCCTGTTCAGCACCTCCCCAGACCTGCATCCTCCTTCGGGTTAGGAAATAATTCAGGAGTGGACGCCCTCACCTACCCATACTTCAATTCTAAATTAAGTCAGCATCTGAAACCTTATCCCGCCCCCGCCGAGGAGTGACTATTGGATGGTTAGTCCCAGGAACCAACCTGGTCTCCTGCTCCGCGAAGGTAGCCCATCATCCTCAAAGAGTGGAAGGACCGAGCACCCAGGAAAGACTGTCGTCTCTCTCAGAGCCTCCCCCCACCCTGCAATTCTCTAGAGTAAACTGACCCTAGGCATCCTGGCCCTTAGGTTTGCACCGGGACACACCAGTCCCGCCTTCCCGGTCCCCACCTCAACCCAGCACAAGCGGCAGCGATCACTTACGTGGGCAGAGACCGCAAGGCGCGCGTGAAAGACCCGGGGCTCAGGCGGCTTCCGAGCGGCTGTACTGGGCGCACAGGACCGTACTCCACAACCCAAAACAGGCGCTAAGAAGGAGCAGCTAAAATCACGAGCGCGACAGGGAAATCAGAGTGGCTCGGGAGTTGTCTAGTGGAGGAGTCATTAGTTGGTTGTTGATACATAGCCTCACCGTGTGGTTCGGTGATTAAGAAAAAAAAAGGATCTCTTACGCGTTGACAAACTCATTATTGGGTTAGAGAATTTGGAATGGTTTTTTCTTTTGTTTTTCTCTTTTGCTCCAATCACAACTGTCTGAAATATTTCAGCCCCAAGCATCATGTCCTTAAACCAAAGAGGAATTCTGTGGGCAGGAACCACTGCTGCCGAAGTTAAATAGAGAAAGAGAGAGAAATCCCCTGTACTCAGATCTGTAACGACATCACCGATGTAATTTGTTTTGAATGTTCATTTTTATTGGTGTTCTCTCTGCCAAAATGTGCTTGATTACAGAGGTCTGTCCTGTGATCACTGCGCACTCCAGACAGGGGAAGGTGGCGCGGTGAAGGTTCAGCTCAGGCCAGATCAAATCCCGGGCTGTTTAACGCTGAAAGGCTGCGTGTTGCTATTAGTGTTAAATATATGGCTAATTATGCGTATGAAAATTAAACATCAGTGTTATGCTAATGGAGCGCCTTCAGCTGCGGATCTGAGCACTTGAGACTACCATTTAATCAAATGAATCAGTAACTAATACATCTGCACGTGTGAACTTTCACAAGATCATTTCCCCGTTCCCCGTCACACCGCTAAATTATGAAAGAAATAATTATCAACACTTTCTAATTACCTAACAAAGTAATTTGGGATTCACCGTGGGGTTGGCGGGATGGGGAACCGACAGTCCCTAGCAACCAGCGTAGTTTGCGCCACGCGGAGAGGGGGTGGTGGCTGTGTGGTTAGTGGCTGGTTGGGGAGAGAGGGCCTTTTGTGCGCTTCTCAGTACCTAGCACCCCAGAAGATAGAAGGCACCTTCGCAGCTTTTGCCTTCATCAGCCCTGCCCCCAGGCCTGGAGGCGCCAGCTTTGGCCACTGGAGGTGAGGAAGAAGTGGGCGACAAAGAGAAACATGTCTATACACAAATATTTGAGACTAGCACAGGTCTGGATTTGCTGAGGGTTTCGGTGTCGTTCCCCCCCGCCGCCACCCTCCAGTACTCCAAACCCCTGGGTATGCTCGCCAAACTCCCGGAGGTTGGAAAATGACCACCTGGTGGGCATCTGCGACTCCAGCAGCCCTGAGCCTGCGGGTCCCCGGGCTCCACACGGCGCCGCGCCCTCGGGGCGACTGAGTCCTGGGCGCATGGCTCAGGGGGAGTGGAAAGGGGAGGGGGAGACAGGAAGGTTGGGAGGGAAAGAGGGGGTGTGTGTTGGGAGTGGGAGGAGGTGCGGCCGCCTTTCCTGTGAGGAGAAGCGCGGGTTCCTGGCTCTCTACGCGCACTGCTTTGATCAGATCGGAGCAGCCCGGAGCAGAAGTGGCCAGCTGGGCCTGGAGAGATGAGAGCAGGCCCCTGGGAGCCGTGGCGGCGGCGGGGCGGCGGCCGACTGAGTGAGTTGGGCCAGTGGGTCCCCAAAGCCCTATTCCCGGGATGTGGCCGAGAGGACCCGGGCCTGGGAGGTGTGGCCAGGAGGGCTCTGAGCTAGACCCCGGACGCTCCGGAGGAGCGCTGGCTGCTGGCAGTTCCCCACTGCGCGACTCTGCGATCCCGAGCCCGGCTCCAGACTCTGGAGCAGCGCTCAGCACCGAACTGGGTGACGGCGACAAGAAGTGGTCCTGGGTCCCCGACGTTGGGGGCGGGCGAAGGGTGGGGACAGCGAAGGGGGAGGGCGACGGCGGGGAGCCGCTGGTTGGTTTCTGGAGGGAAAGCGCGCGAGGGAGGCGGGAGACTGAAGAGTCGCGTGCCTCCGGGGTCCCAGCGCGGACGCCGCAGCCCATTGTGCGTCCCGCACCGCGCTCTGTCGCAGAGGAGCCCCGGCCGGGAAGTGTGGACCCGACTCTCCCAAGGCCCGGCGGTGTCCACCGCTCTAGTCCAGCCGAGCCCGAGCGTCTCGGACCAATCCCCGGTGATTATGCAAGACAGCCGACCAATCAGCTCCACCAGCTCATGAATATTTATGACCTTGGCTGAGTCAAAGCTTTGAACCGAGTTTGGGGAGCTCGGCAGCATCATGCTTAGACTTTTCAAAGAGACAAACTCCATTTTCTTATGAATGGAAAGTGAAAACCCCTGTTCCGCTTAAATTGGGTTCCTTCCTGTCCTGAGAAACATAGAGACCCCCAAAAGGGAAGCAGAGGAGAGAAAGACCCACTCCCAGACCCCGCGAGAAGAGATGACCATGACCACCATGCCAGAAAGTCTCAACAGCCCCGTGTCGGGCAAGGCGGTGTTTATGGAGTTTGGGCCGCCCAACCAGCAAATGTCTCCTTCTCCCATGTCACACGGGCACTACTCCATGCACTGTTTACACTCGGCGGGCCATTCGCAGCCCGACGGTGCCTACAGCTCGGCCTCATCCTTCTCCCGACCGCTGGGCTACCCCTACGTCAACTCGGTCAGCAGCCACGCGTCCAGCCCCTACATCAGTACGGTGCAGTCCTACCCCGGCAGCGCCAGCCTCGCGCAGAGCCGCCTGGAGGACCCAGGTACGTGCGCTTGCCAGGGACAAGGAGAGAAGAGGAGAAAGGCAGAGAGGGGGAGAAGGGGAGGGGGGAGCGAGAGAAGACAAGAGAGAAGGATAGAGAGAGGTGGGTGGGGGGGTGGGAAGGGCGCGGAAGCAGTAAGAGGTTTCGGGTATCAATCTATGGATCCTTGTCACTGAAAAGGAAAAATATTAAAAGTGCATCCAACCTACAACTATCCAGCAAAGAGTAAATCCCAGAGCGTCTCCTGGCACAGGCTGGGCCTCTGGGCCGCTCGGTGCGCCGAGCACACAGTGCCCTTCTGGAAAACAGAAACCCACATGTGCACGTATTAGTCTCGGTAATTATTTATTGCGTAGCGCTATAAACAATGTATGCAATTAAGGGTAATTAAACCTCAACTACCGCCTGCAAAAATAGCAAACTTTCCCTGCAAAGGCAATAGCTGCGCTCTTGGGAATGGCCCAATCCCGCCCTCAGCAGCGGGCTACTGGCCCTCGAACTTTGAAGGATCCTTCCCAATCTTTCTCGGTTTCTTGAACATTCTCACCTGGGTCCTGACTCTGCCAACCCATCCATAGCCACCCACTCTCGGGTCTCTAAAGGCAGCCCCAGCGTTAACTGCGGTCTCTATTTCTGCTGTCCCTCCAGGGGCGGACTCTGAGAAGAGCACGGTGGTGGAAGGCGGCGAAGTGCGCTTTAATGGCAAGGGGAAAAAGATCCGTAAACCCAGGACAATTTATTCCAGTTTGCAGTTGCAGGCTTTGAACCGGAGGTTCCAGCAAACTCAATACCTAGCTTTGCCTGAGAGGGCGGAGCTCGCGGCCTCCTTGGGACTCACACAGACTCAGGTACCTCGCCGCTGCGGCTCCCTCAAGTAGGCTTCCTGCGCAGGGCCTGAGTCCCAGGCTTCGCTTCTTTTTCCTGGGGCCTCAGTTCCTGGCGTCAGTGTGTGTGTGTGTGTGTGTGTGTGTGTGTGTGTGTGTGTGTGTGTGACTAACTTCCAGCGTCTCCCTTTCCTCCCTCTCGCTGTCTGCCCTAGCTGGGTCCATGCTCTGAGGACTCTGACCTGTTTGCTGTCTGGTCCTCTGTCCTTGGACATCTGATGAAAGCGCGGGAAGGATTTTCCCCAGACGTTTTGTTCAGGGGATTCTGAGGTCACACGTGCCCGAACAACCGGAACAATAGAAGAGGGATTTAATCCCTCCTTTGCCTTTAAAGTGTGTGGCTAATCACTTAGGTCCTGGGGCCTAAGCCTCTGTCTCCCTCCGCCTCCCCTTACCCGGTGGCTGATGGGGATCGCTCCTCCTGCCTTCTCGAGTCCCAAGTCCCAGATCCTCGAGAAGAAATGACACTTTCCTCCCCGGATTTCTCTAAGACTGCAGGGAGCTGGTAGGCGGTCTAACTCGGGGGCCGTGCAGGTTCCCAACGTCTGGCCCGGGATTTGGATTGGAGCTGGGGAAGGCAAACACACCTAGAAAAAAGTAGAATTGAGTCTAAAGAAAAGTTTAACAAAAATGTTGTTTGTGACTTCCTCCATCAGTGCTTACTAAATCACGAAAGGACAGAAAGGCGCAAAAAGAAGGCGGTTTACTTGAAAATAAATGTCCTCCACGTCTATCTAGATGTTTTATTTCTTTATTGATACTGAATTGGAATTATTGGGTGTTTTACATGTGAGGAATCTTCCACAAACTGCAGCCAAAGTGGTACTGACCCGCTTGCAGGCCAAACCCAGATCTCCCCTGTTCCCTTAGCAGCACATCTCCTTGGCTCTCTGAGAGCTGCCCTCAGAATCCCGACCGGAGTGGGGGTTCAACTTTCCAGCCTTTGTCTCTGAGGGGGCGGGGGTGTTGCTGGTCTGGTCTCTCTTCTGTAGCCTAGAGCTGCCAGCTTCTGAAGAGCAGGAGGGTTCCCACTCTTCTTTTTCCACTATCCCCTTCCATCCTTCACTGACCTGGGTAGGCTCAGTGGCCACAGTCCAGTCACGCTGTTGTCCGATCTTACAGGTCAAAATTTGGTTCCAGAACAAACGTTCCAAGTTCAAGAAACTGATGAAGCAAGGCGGGGCAGCTCTGGAGGGTAGCGCACTGGCCAACGGCCGAGCCTTGTCTGCCGGCTCCCCACCGGTGCCGCCGGGCTGGAACCCAAACTCCTCATCTGGGAAGAGTTCAGGCAGCAGTGCAGGCTCCTACATCCCCAGCTACACATCCTGGTATCCTTCAGCACACCAAGAAGCTATGCAGCAACCCCAGCTCATGTGAAGTTGTCAGTTCGCACCCACCCGCCTCCTTCCCAATCTCCCTTAATCCGGAACCTCCCGCCTCCAGGTCCATCCACCCGGTCCTCCCTTCCCTGGGCTCAGATGAGAAGGGCCCAAAGGGATAGAGGAACAGTGAAGGCAGGAGGCTCGCTGCCTCCTCGGAGCCCTTAGATGCCTGGCCCAGCAACTTTCCAGCGTTCATGCTCTCGGTCCCGAACCCAGCCTGGGGCACTCGGTGACAGCAGAGTGGCCTCAACGCGCAGGCACAGTCACACCAGACAGCCAGAGCGGCAAGACAAACCCGCTGGACCCGGCCAGACCCTCACCTTCGTGGGACTATCAGGAAAAAGAAAACAACAATGTAGAAAAAACAAATGCTCTCTTTCCGTTCTGTCCGTCTGTTGTCTCCTTTTGCTCTGTCTGTGCACCGAGTCAAGGTCCTTGTGTGTCTGCTGTCCTCATTCTGCGGCCTCTGCAAAAAGTCACCAGGTCTGAGCCACACAGTTCTGCCCGCAACCCATCGCCAAAACCTGGGACACCTCTTCCCTTCTGGCCTTTTGGGTCTTGTTTGACCATCTGTGTAGCTTGTTTGGGAAATAGGGGGAAATTAGAGGGAGGGGGCTTAATTTATTGAAACATGGACTTCGTCTGAGGCTGAGTGTTGGCCAGTTCCAGGTTCTCTGGGACACGGAGTGGGCATTGTCCAAACATACTGCTTACTTTAAACACACCAGGAAATGGAACACGGAGTGGGTAGTGATTTTTAACTTATACAGGAACTTTTGTACTTTGCTAGAATCGAGTGGTGGAAACAGAATGGTTTGCATTTTTACATGTCCCAAAGTATTAAAAACAACAAAAGGAAGAATGAAGAATCAAAAGAAAGAGAAGTGAAGTCAACACGATTTTTTTCAAGAATGCTTGGACACAACTGACACCCAGCCAAGAAGGAAAAAAAAAAATCATAATTTGGGTAACAAGAGAGGACCGTGGGCAGCAGAGAGAAAATAAGCAAGTCCTGTAAAAGCACCTAATTCCAGGTCGCTTTAAAGTAAGACAAAAGCAGCTTTACAACAATCCCAGTGGCTCTACCACAGAATGCTAGTCACCACCCTGACCACACAGTCTCTGGTGCAGGATCTAATCGCTGTACATATTATTATTATTGTTATTATTATTAATTATTATTATTATTGTTCTGTAAACATGTTGCACAAGCCTAGCCTCTTTCCGTTCTGTTGTGTGTGGCTGTAAACCTGATGCTTTGTGAAATGAGAATCTTGACATTTTACTTGTGAAATTTGGAAAATGTGACCAATTGAAATCAATGTGTTTTGTGTTCTCTATGTCAAAGTTTAGTTTTATATTGAGAATGTTAACTTATTGCTTTGTATCTTCGGGGGAAAAAACTTTGTAAATAAGTTATAAAGTTTCTTTGAGACAGTAAAATTATGGTTTCAAGAAAGAGCCACTGCTTCCTGTACTGTATGAGAGAGGAGGCCCCCTACTCCCCCCCTCTGGTACCATAACATGGTCCCATTCACTTATTATAAGGGTCAGATTGGGGGCCCTGACTCCTAAACCATAAAGATACCACCCCAAGGTCTGTGGGATGCCCCAAAGTTCCCCTTAACTCCCTGCTCAGCTTCTAAGGTGTGAGATCCCTGCTTGCATTTGAAGGATTGGAGAGGCTAGGAAGGAATAGGAAAGGAAGAACAGGTGCCTCTGTGCAGAGCCCAAGGGCTCAGGAACCAACCTAAAGACTTCGGAGAGAGAAAAGCAGAATTCAAGGGTCATGAGCCGGGGAGAGACTGGAGTTCCCTCCACCCCTCTCAAGAACCTTAGAAGCAGAGACACCCTGCTTTGCCCCCAGTCACCTCCAGGATCTGACCAGTCAGATTTCCCTTGACTAGAGGCCAAATTCAGGCAGGGGCAGGAGAGTTCACATCATTTAAGCCACCATCCCAATCCATCATTGAACTCTGGGGCCCAGTCCCTGGGAGGCACCCAGACCCTTCCCTAAGAGAAAGCCCTGTTCCTGCTTAAAGATTAGGGTCATTTCTCTACATTTTTCATGAACTAGAAGTGCCAAAGCACAGGAACTTAAGGGAATTTTGAGCCTGAGAGTGGTCCAGAGTCAGGCACATTACTCCTATCCAGCCTTTAAGACTCAGGAACCAGTACAAGGCTCCCTCCAGTACAAGGCTGGAACTCAGTTTTCTTCAGAACAAGGGCTCCTTAGAGGGTAAAACCAGGTTCAACTCCTTGTCCTTCTGTTGGCTGAACCCCAGCCTAGTCCCGCCCCCAACTTCAGACCCCAAAACCAGGCTAGAGTCTATTGAAACTCAAGGGCCTCGACGGTCGTCGGCTTTGCAGGATTCCTGCTTCCCTGGCACCCGATTGCTGCCCGAGGGGGCTGGCCCTCCGCCTTTGGGGGGCCTTTCCGGCGCGCGGTGGGGAGCAGTGCTGGGAAGGCAGTGATCTGTGTTGTGACAAGCACCCATTTTTCAATTGGTGTTGGTGAAAGATCAGATGCGCAATGCTCTTCCGACGCCCTTTGGGAAGGGGAGGAGGGAGTGACAGGGCTGGAGGGGAGTGCTATAATGGAAGAAGCAGAAGAGATCGGGCAAGATGAAGCCAGGACCTCGATGCCCATTTCAGGCCAGAAATTGGAACTTTTTCTCTGCCGGTGGCCCTCAGAACCAAGAGGCGCTTTTGGGTGAGACCAGACCAGGGTGTGGGTACTGGACAGATCCTCACCAAAACAGAGGGAAACAACGTTTCAGGCCTAGACTCATGAGTTAGTGCTGAGGACCGAATCCAGATGGATTCATTCTCCCCTGGGACTTCGCTAGGCGGTCGACTTTTCTCCCACGGATCCCCCAGAGGACTGCCAGTACACAACCGCTCAAGCCACAGGCAAAATCCCTTTGGTCAAGTCGATTTTAATACTTTGAGATATTAGCTTATACTAATTTAATAATCTCTTGCTAACAGTTCAAATAGAGAAATTATTAGTTTTAGCTCAAGGAAGGCGGTCTTTAGTTAAGCTCTATTATAATTATAAGCGGTTGTACTTTTAAAAAATGTTAATCTCAATATAGGCCTAATTAATGCTGCCTTGTTACTGACAAGTAGTTCATCAAATATCTGATTCAAAGATTTTCATAATGAGTATATTAATTAAACTATGAATAATCTAAAGGTGGTTATATTTAAACAATACCTCATTATAATGATTAAATACTGATTTCGAATATTATGTCTTAACAATTGTCACTTAGAAAACACAACCTTTCCTTATGTATGAGTCTGTAATGGCAAAATGCAATTTTGGGATTTTTTTCCCTTGTTCAAAAAATGTGAACCTCATTTTAAAACACTTCTGAAATAGGTTACACACAGCTTAATGATTATCAAAATGACTCTTTTCTGCAAAAAAAGACCCCAAAGTGCGCGTACAGCTGCAAACCCAAGAGGGTCAGCATCATTTCACTGTATTCTCTTCTTGATTACAAGCCGAGCCCATCAAACACAACATAATTACAGTAATTTCAGGTTTATTTATTCTAATGCAGTTTCCCCATCTCTCTGGTAATTATGAGCAATTTTTTCGCCCAGGGAATCTTTTTGCATTAACAAAAGAGATAACGCACTGAAAGCCAAATTTGCTGTGCATTGAGAAAAGGAAAAAAAAAATCAAATAGGTGCGAGCTGCCATCTCTGCAATTCTCTGGTACCGGAGCCGGCAAATTGCTTGCAGGTGTATGGAGCAAGCTTGTCAATGGCCAGGCCTCCAAATTAGCAAATGCACAGCAGCAAAGTAATGAAGACAGACTTAGCAAAATTGCCAAACAACAGATACCTCTTTAATATCTTCTCTCACACATACTAGCTCTAAAAGGGGGTAGGAGTGGGGGTGGGGCAGAACCTACAGCCTCAGCCCCCTCGTCACTGCACTGGTCTTGGCTTTCATAAGCCAAGATGGGCTGGGTAGTCCTGTGAGTGGTGGAGCATTGGTGGCAGAGCCCAGAGCCTACAAGTCGGCAATATTTTAAAAAACATAAAACTGGAAACCTTTATTGTTCACAGCTATCCCTTATTGATCATTACGTTATATTGCTTTTTTCGTTCTTCTGGGAGTCTGCACCTGGACAGGCTTATATGGCTCTTTTAGACTTTTTGATTCTAGACTAGATCTGAGCACCACAAAAAGTTTTCAAATTCTTTCCATCTCTGTGTCCTAAAGTATAAGTTTATTCATAGAGATTCTTTACATTAAAAACTAACTAAATCTCTCCCCTGGAAGAAACTGTCATTCATTTTTGCAAAGCAAGGTGGGTCTGGGATGCTGGACATAGAGCCTGAGCTATTAGATCAAGAAAAA